>OY783228.1:77173191-78423191 GCA_963678685.1 Patella ulyssiponensis
ACCATGCTTCTGAAGTCATCATCTTTGGCAGACATTCCTATTAAGGTGTCTCCCCATAGGTCTTTAAATTCTAGTAGAGGTGTAATACGTTGCCGGGACCTTGAAGGTAGCAGTGAGGAAGAAATGGTAGAATACCTTTCTCCTCAAGGTGTACAACACGTCAAACGAATTAGTGTTCGTCGAGGAGATAAGGTGATTCCAACAAGCACCTACATCCTCACATTCAATCGTCCCGACATACCAAAGACTCTCAAGGCAGGTTATCTCAACATACCTGTTGATTCGTACATATCCAACCCTCTTCGCTGTTACAAATGTCAAAAGTTTGGACACAGCAAAACCGTCTGCCGTGGTAAAGACACCTGCGCTCGTTGTGGTCATGATGACCACGAGAGCGCTACCTGTCAGGCGGAGTTTTGTTGCGTTAACTGCAAGGGTAAGCACTTTGCTTACTCTCGCGAGTGTCCCATTTGGCAGAAGGAGAAGCGAATCCAACAGATTATGTCTGAACGGAAAATTTCATATTTCGATGCACGAAAACAGGTAGATTTGACTGCACCTTTCCCCATTGCACCACAGGGGAAATCTTTTGCATGTGCAGTTAAAGTTTCTACCAAATCAATATCCGTTCAGACAGATATAACCTGGCCTGATAAGCAGGAACTTAAGACTTTGACGACATCAGATCAAATTAAAGGGGCCTCGAGTTCTTCTCATATATGTGAGAGCTCGATTCAAACAACTTTGTCCTTCCCTGGTGAGGGTTCATCTTCCTTACCGCAAACAAAAAGTTATTGGGACCAATCCCAACTCTTCTGCTCAAAATGGTAAGGAACCGCCTTCATTGGGAAAGTCGAAAGCTGCAACACCTGATCCCAGGTCCACTGGGTCGGGTTCGCAGTCAACGGCTATCCCACCCTCACAGGAAAAAGTATATATATCCGCAAGACAACGTAAATTGGCAAAGTTGCGTGAAAAGGGTAAAAAGGGTTCACAGGACCCTATTATCCAGTTCACGAAATATGGGGTTGATCTGATGGACGGTATTACCGTAGAAGGGGCCAATAACGACCCCGTCGGCGGTAAACCGCCAAAAATAAATTATCCTTGACAATGGTAAATTCCATTATTCAATGGAATTGTCGTGGTTTAAAACCAAATTTTAATGAAGTCCAACTTTTAATTCAAAAATATAATCCTTTAGCTATTTGTTTACAGGAAACTTTTTTACGGAATTCTGACACTTTGTCTTTTAGACATTTTGTTGGTTACCATCATCACGCAGTTGGTGATGGTAGAGCTCATGGGGGTGTTTCTATTATTCTAAATGGAGATATCCCTCAGAGTAAAGTCACTCTCAACTCGCCTTTACAGGCAGTTGCAGTTCGGGTGACTTTGCATATCCCTATAACACTCTGCTCTGTATATCTTCCACCAAGTTTACATCTTAACCCCAGAGACCTTGATGACCTTGTTGCACAACTTCCTCTCCCGTTTATTATTACGGGAGATTTCAATGGTCATCATTCACTCTGGGGTAGCCCAGATGATAACAACAGAGGTAAACAAATAGCGGACTTCATTAACATTAATAATTTGTGTTTATTAAATGATGACTCGCCTACTTATCTACATCCTGCCACAGCTTCTTTTTCTTCCCTAGATCTCACCATATGCTCTCCGGTCCTGTTTCAGGATTTTACATGGAGAGTAAATGAGGATCTATGTGGTAGTGACCACTTTCCTATCATAATTGATAATAGTGGTCCCTCTCCGGTCGAAAGACCCCAGAGGTGGAAGTTGCTTAAGGCTGATTGGGCTCTATTTGAATCTTTGTGTCTCTTCTCCTTTGATACAAAGGAGATAGAAGATGCAGATGAGCCAATGGCCTTATTCACTTCAATTCTTCAAGATGTAGCTGAGCAGGCGATTCCAAAAACCACGACAGAACCAAAACGTTTCAATAAACCATGGTTTAACGACGATTGCAAATCCGCTCTGAAAGAGCGTGATCGTATCCTGAGACGACTAAAAAAACATCCTTCCATGGAGAATATTGCGGCATTCCAAATGGTCCGGGCGAAGGCCCGTAGAACCATACGCCAAGCAAAGAAAGCTTCATGGCAAAGTTATGTCTCCAGGATCAATTCCCGTACCACATCTAAGTCGGTATGGGATAGGATTCGTAGGATTAAAGGTAAAAGTAGTGCTTTATCAGTTAACCATCTCAATGTTGATAATACCACCTTAACAACATTTCCTGATATTGCTAATTCTCTGGCCAGTACTTTTTCATTCAATTCATCATCCAATTTCTCCTCTGATGCCTTTCGAGGCATTAGACAACAACAGGAGAAAAGGCGACTTAATTTCAAGTCCCGTAATGATGAATGCTATAATGATCGTTTTTCCATTGCGGAGCTCCGTGACTCGTTAAAGCGAGCTCGGGACACTGCGACTGGTCCAGATGAGATACACTATCAAATTTTAAAACATTTACCTTATCCTACACTTCTAATTTTACTGGATCTTTTCAACCGAATTTGGGTTGATGGGAATTTCCCTCCTTCGTGGCATGAAGCCACAATAATTCCCATCCCTAAACCGGGAAAAGATCATACGAATCCTACGAACTATCGTCCGATCGCTTTAACTAGCTGTATTTGCAAAACCATGGAGAGATTGATCAATCGAAGGCTTGTTTGGTACCTTGAGTCCAACAACCTCATTACTGACCTCCAATGTGGATTTCGGTCCCAAAGGAGCACTCTTGATCATCTCGTTAGATTTGAAACGTTCGTCAGGGACGCTTTCATCCAGAAGCAACATTTAGTTGCAATTTTTTTTGATCTGGAGAAAGCTTATGATACTACATGGAAACATGGTATCATGCGCGACCTCCATAACCTCGGCCTACGAGGTCGCTTACCTATCTTCATTAAAAATTTCCTGGAAGATAGATCATTTAAGGTACGACTGGGATCAATATTCTCTGACCCATTTCCTCAGGAAATGGGAGTTCCTCAGGGAAGTATTTTATCTCCAACATTATTTGCAATAAAAATTAATACTATCCCAGTGTGCCTTAAACCAGGTACAAACGGCGCTCTTTATGTTGATGACTTTCAGATGTGCTATGGTTCTACAGACATGCGGATAATCGAACGTAAGTTGCAGCTTTGTTTGAATTCACTTCAGCAATGGGCAACCGAAAATGGATTTCGGTTTTCTAAATCCAAGACTGTCTGCATGCATTTCTGTCAGAAACGAGGTTTACATCCTGATCCAGAACTTGTCTTGGATGGCAATCGCCTTCCAGTTGTGGATGAAACCAAATTTCTGGGGCTGATATTTGATAAGAAATTATCATTTATCCCCCACATTAAAAACCTAAAGAAGAAATGTCTGAAAGCCCTCAACATATTGAGAGTCTTATCAAATACTGACTGGGGAGCAGACCGTAAGGTCTTGCTCAGATTATATCGAGCACTCATAAGATCAAAACTCGATTATGGGTGTATTGTGTATGGGTCTGCCCGCGAGTCTTATCTCAAAGAGCTCGACACCATACACAACCAAGGACTTAGAATCAGTTTAGGAGCCTTTCGTACATCTCCAGTGGACAGTTTATACGTGATAAACTGGCCCTGCAGTATGCTACGAAAATTGCATCACTTCCGAATCATATTTCATTTAACACCATATTTAGACCTCGTCATGAGCATTTGTATCTGGTAAAGACGAATGTTGTTCCATCATTCGGTATTCGCATACAACCCCTTTTGTCTGAGGCTGGTATCAGCCTCGACAGTATTGCGAATACCCCTGTCTTTAGGACTCCACCGTGGGCTATATCTCCGCCAAAGATTGATTTCGATCTTTCTCAGTACAAAAAGAGAGATACTAGCTCAACGGTGTTCCAATCTCTCTTTAGAGAGTTAAGGTCTAAGTATGGTGATTATGCTCCTATTTATACAGATGGTTCGAAAGATGGTGATCGAGTAGCTTCGGCCACCGTGACGCCATCCGAGACCATTTCTGTTCGCTTACCACCTGCTGCTTCTATTTTTACAGCCGAGCTCCAAGCTATTCTCCAAGCTTTGGAGTTCATTCAGTCTTCATCAAATTTAAAACATATCATCTTTTCTGATTCTTTGTCCTGTCTTCAAGCAATTAATAACAAAAAGCTTGATCACCCATTAGTAGCAGACATTTATCGTCTGCTACTTTCATACGAGTTGAGCAGCAAGGACATTGTCCTTTGCTGGCTCCCCAGTCACATGGATATTAAAGGGAATGATCAAGCAGACTCGGCTGCCAAGTCTGCTTTAGATCTTCCCATATCCGAATTTTACATTCCTTTTAAAGATTTTAAATCAAGTATTAATTCATTTATTTATGACCGCTGGCAACGGTCTTGGGATCTTGCAGACACAAATAAACTTCATCACATTAAGCCTCTCTTAGGAGACTGGCCAAGCTCCTATCGTGCGAGCAGGAGAGATGAAGTCGTCTTGTGTCGCTCTCGCATAGGTCATTCTTTTTTAACACATATTTTCATTTTAAAGCGAGAGCCTCAACCAGAATGTGAACACTGTCATGTTCCCTTGACAGTTAAGCACATTTTGATTGAGTGCAAGCATCTCAAAGAAATAAGATTACGGCATTACCGTTGCCAATCACTTCATCAGTTGTTTGCCCAACCGGGTCTTTATTGTAAAGCCTTAGACTTTTTAAAGGAGACAAATTTTTATCACAAATTTTAACTGTATATATCTGATTTTCACGTTCATGTTTTAAATATATATACATAAAGTTGATATTTATTTTTATTTGATACTTACTGTGATATTTGTTTTTATTTATGTATATATATATATAATATTGTGATTATATTTTTCTAGTTTGTCTCGTTAATTTCATCATGTTTGGCGCAATATGGCCCGGTTGGCGCTGACGTGCCATTAAACAACATTTCATTCATTCATTACGTCCGAATCACATAGTTGTAAATCTCATAATACTTTGATAAATATCTCTACTTTTCGGGATGAATACAACGTTTTTGACTCCGTTTCATGCCAATGTGCGAAAATTCTGAAGAAAATAAACGGAAGTAAAAGGACAAAATAAGAGTCAGTGGTAGTCGAACTAAACGTACAGCCTTTGTAGTCAAAATAACTCCTGTCCAAAACTCTCGGCGTCTGGCATTCTAAAGGAAGTAACCTGTGTCCATAACTCTTGGCATCCGGCACCGAAAGGCAACCCATCTCCATGAACTGTGACTGTACATTTTACCATATGTACAATCATACTATACACAATGACAATACATGTTTGAACGAGAATTAACTAGTTCTATCTCAAACGACCCCATAAAACCAATTTAAAACTTGGTTTCAACAAAAAATTAAGTCGTCTTAAGGTGCCTTACAAGATTTCATTGTCGGACAATATTCTAAGCGCCTACCGATGACTCTTTTCTGCCCTGTACAGCTGGCCATGCTATTTACCTTTACGGCCATTTTGTCACGAGATCCCATGACACAGATCCAGGAATCCTATTGGTGAAAGTGGACATGGACCCAAAATTTAAACAAAGGCCTATGTGTTTTTTGGCAATTTAACCAAGGAGGCGCATCTGTATTCATTCATGTTCACGTGACATAACACCTGTTGATTCACAGATTATGTTTATGTAAATATCTCACTTTTACTGAAAAGTGGACATAGAACCAGTTAATCCTCAGCCCACGATATAGAGAGACAATCAGTATAGGCCTAGGCTATAGGCTAGGCCTACCGACCAAGTCGCAAACTTAGAATAACGAAAATGATAATGTGAAATAATGGAAAGTTCAAACTTTTATCACCAGGGTCACATTCCTCAAGCTGTTTTTTTATACCCAGTTCTATAGGAGAGTGAGAACTTGTCGTTGTTTGTAGGCTAATGTAGGTGTAACACAGATTATGATAGAACACTAAATATATATGTAACTAGCATAACTTGCATTGATATATAGATATTTTGCAAAAACCAAAACTTTTTTTTATCGATCTTTATACTTGCATTTATTCGTTGTCCAAGCAAAGATCCACAAATGATGAGCCATAAATTTATGCACGGATGATAGGCCTATATCCTGTTAATAATAATAGTTAATAATAATAATCTATTTATAAAGCGCATAATAACCAACAACCTGGTGACTCAACTGGTTGTTAGTTTCTATTTCAATATGTGATGGTTGATTTTACTTACCGATATATGAAGATTCGTTTTCGTAAAAGAGCAGTGGCAGTGCCAGATGGATTCCAAGTCATTAGGTTAAATTTCGCGCCAGGACTGTGCTTTTCTTGCGGCTGCGCGAAACACCCGGATGATCTCTTAGCGCGCATTTTACGATCAATGACGGTAGAACCGCCGTAATTCGAAATATTTTACAGCGCATAATTTTTGCGGTTGGCCAAATATCTGATTAAATAGAGGGGGGGGGGCAGGCCGAACGGTTAGCGTTCGCGCGCTGTATCATACTGGCGTGGTTTCGAATCCCCGGTTGTACGTGGCAAGGAGTAGGCTCGCCTGTCCAGCCTCGTGGATTTTCTCCGATTTTCTCCCACAGCTGAAGACCCCTACGCGCAAGCGAATTTTTGAAATGAAATTTAAAAATAACATATGTTTGTCCCGCTCAACCAGACATAACATACCCTTATCGGTCTAACCACGGAATTCACAATCCATTGTGACTGTATAGTAATGATTTTACAAAACCTAATAAACGATTATGTTTTAATTTTTTTTTATATTTGGGGGTGGGGGTGCTATGCAATTACTGCTTTAAACGCAGAATATGACATCTGCTGGTATTCTACAGTGATCTTTCGAAGCAAAAGTAACATTTACCAATTCTTTGTCTCAAGTGGTTTATAAACACGGTTTTATTGATGGTAACTACATTGCGAAATATATTGATTCATTTGGGATGTTTAAACTAGTTTCGATTTTAAGTAGTGGTCGTGTCGTCATTGAAGAACCCAGCAAAAGACAGAATGTTCAGCAAATTCAGAAATATGCACACAACCGAAATGTGAAATGCATTTTTGGGGAATGTTTCAACAGTGTAGACAGTGAAACAAGATTGAATAGGAGGTGCACCCTAAATCTTGGCATTAAAAGTGTTGTATCGCCAATTGCCGTTATATATCGTCGGGGGCTAAATTGTTTGTACCAGATGCTTTTAGACTTCTAGCGGGTAAAAGTTCAGCTACGTAAACAGGAGCTAAATTGTGTATACCAAGTATCTTAAACTTCTACTGGGTAAAAGTTCAGCAAAGTAAACTGGAGCTAAATTCTTTACCCCAAGTCCCTTTGGACTTACACCGAGTTAAAGTCCAGTAAAGTAAACTGGAGCATAATTATTTATGCCAGATGCGTTAGACTTTTACCGGATAAAAGATCAGCTATTGCTTTATACCAGATGCTTAGATTTCTACTTAGTTTAGTTAAGTAAACTTGAGCTAAATGGCTTATACCAGATACGTTAGACTTCTTCTGGAACTAAGTTGAAGAGTACAGGGGAAGAACGATCTAAGTCACAATTTTGTCTTTTCGCATAAAAGGCAAAACAAACTTTTGGACGAGAATGCTTGATGCGAACTGAACAACCAAAGGGTTTAATTACATTTTCAAAACTATGTTTAATACCAATCATTAAACCAGTACAACTGACTTAACTTTTCAGCCAAATTAAGGTCAAATAAAGGGTACGATGGACATATTTGTCCGGGGCATTTTAGAAGGGCCTTGATTCGATGTGACTTCGATCGTTTTTTACCTGAAATTGATTGTTCCACCGAAAGCTTATACAATTTGCTACCAGATGGCGCCATTATCTGGGATTCGTTGAAAAAGTGACTTAGATCGTTTTTCCCCTGTACTCTTCAGTTATTTGTACCGAACCCCTTTGCACTTATACTCTAGCTAAATTGTTTATACCAGATACCTTAAAACGTCTACTGGGTAAAATATCGGTAAGTAATAATCTGGAGATAAATTGATTATGCCATTAAACGTCGATAGTGAAATCTGATATTTCAAAGCAACACAGAAAGCAGTAACCAGCAAATCTTTAAGATGTCATCGATTGTTCAAGTGCGGGTTATTAGGATCTAGTATGGACAATATTTATATCAGATATACTATACTTACGATAATATATAGCTCTTGTGAGGACACGAGAGATAGAGAGAAATGGGGATTAACGTCCAATCGACACACACTAGGTCATTTCGGGACTAACATATGGTTTAATTTTATTTCAATAATTTGCTTACGCGTAGGGGTCTCTAGCAGTGGGAAGGAAACCGGAGCACCCAGAGAAAACCCACGAGGTTGGACAGCCGATTGTGAGTACAACAATTCACTGCTAATTTGATACCAATAACACTTCACCTAACCTGTCAGGATGTTTTTTTTATTTTTAGCATCTAATAATTGTGACATGTTCAACTGTATTTTCGGAAAAATTGATAGATTTTAAATAATAACGGGGGCTTTTCAGTTATTTTAAAATCTACCTGCATTAAATCATGACATTACCAAGATGGTGTGTTTAATAACCTGTGCATGATTCTAACAATGTTTGGAATAGCGATGTTCGTGATGATCGTGCTTCTCAATTCTACCACTGAATCAAAAGGTAAGGGGTATAAAAATTATATAGTATTTATCTAGTTTGTTTATCAAAGAGTTATGGTCGTTAGAGTTCAATATTGGTGGATCTTACTGTGAAGAGAGAGAGAAATGGGGTTTAACGTCCACTCGACACAACCTAGGTCATTTCGGGACTAACATATGGTTTTAATTTTATTTCAATAATTCGCTTGCGCGTAGGGGTCATTAGCAGTGGGAGGAAACCGGAGTGCCCGGAGGAAACCCACGAGGTTGAGAAGGCGCCCCTATCTCCATGCCACATACGCTCACACCAGGGATCGAAACCACAGCCGCAAGCCACAGGTGACCGGCCAGCTAGAGGTCGAAGCGCGGCACTCTAGACCACTAGGCCATCCCACCACCCCCCTTACTGTGAAGATATGGTATCCTAATATTCAGTATTTTAACACATATGTGATCCTAATATCCAATATTTTAACACATCCTAATACAATATTTCATAACTAACATTTTATCCTTAGTATTCCATAGTTTCGGATGCCATTTGTAATGAAAAAAACAAACATATGGTAAAAGACAATACGGAAGTAATTAAGAATGACTGATTCACAAACGACAAAATACTAATTTTAACAAAAATTTAGCATGCCCGAAGCCGACATACACGACTGTCGTTCATTTTGTTTTGTTTACGTATTTCATTAAAAAATAAATGATTCGTAATTAGAATAGAATAACATTGTTTACAATTGAATATAACTCAGTTTAACGTGTGATTTTAGATCCATTTCCTCTATTTAATGTTCCAAACAATGGACCCACACGACCTTTAAATTTTAAACGTTATCAAATCTATCTTAGTTCGATTCTGTTGCTCAAGCCCCCGGCAGCTGTCTACGAAGTTCGTAGAATGAAACATCGCTGATGGCTATGTAAATATATGACGTTAATAATCCTCCTTTAATTTCCTTAAGATTAATATGAATCCCCATACAAATAATAATTATGATATCCTATTTTCCTTATTAGAAAGTAACAGGAGTAGATGGTTCGATTCAAGGAGAGATGTAATTTATAAAATAATCCGATCTTCAATGCAATTAGATAATATTGTTATATTGTTTGACAATACCACAGGTAGGTCACTCGAATTGAATAAAATTTGGTTCATCATCTGGTCTAAAAACTATTTAGGTATTTCTACAACGAACATTTAGTTATATAATTTTATTGCTAAGCAGCAGAAATGATATAATTTTCACGGACAATGGTGCTGACGCCCACTGCGAATTACAAAACCGGCTTTTAGTGTCATCTGAACGACCAGGCACACAGTTTGCCAATCTCATAAAGACAAACAATATCTGAGGTAATGTATCGAACGAAACCCAGTGCCAATGACTTCTTCCAACGTATTTCTTAATTCCCATATAAGATGTCAGCTTCGATCAAGTATTAATATCGTTGTGGTTCCATCAACGGAAAACAAAAATTCGCCTGTCAGACAACCTTGGCACGTTTAAAGAATGTACTTATGAAAAGTTGGGTAGCTTTTTAATGACAATCGGTAAGCCCTTGTCAAAGAGAGATTTAATGTTTTTTGTTAATTTCAGCACGTATTTGTTACCGGCAAGGTGTACCTACAATACAAATGTTTTGCAAATAATTAGTCATAATTCTAGCAGTGCTGTTTTGTCGGTATCCCAGCAAACAGGGAATCCGCATTGTCCAGTTCATATGAGAGAGAGAGAGAGCGAAATGGGGTTCAACGTCCACTCGACACAAACCAGGTCATTTTGGGACTAACATCTGTTCATATGAGATTTTAAAGCATAAAATTCATATATGTATTTTGCAATTCTTTATCATTTTAAAGTGCGCGTTTTTGGTTGGTGATGTAGGATACTGCCAGAATGTATTCACTAATCACACATTTTGTTTTGTCCTTAAGGTTTGTTTGTATCTGATATACGATGGAGCGACAGGACATATTTAAGTATTAATATAGATTCATTGACCAGTGCAGAATTCATGGATTACATTAAAGGACTTGCACAGCGATATATCGGAAAATATTTAAATTTTATAGCTGTCTTAGAAGATACAAATTTATTTGCAGTTTTTAACCAGGTGAGGTTTTAAGGTTTATTTGAATATCATCGGGATCACGAAGGCAAAGTAAGTAAGACGCTGGTTCGCTTGCCTCGACCTGTGTTGGCCGAAAAAGTTCCCCCGGGATTTTCCGGTGTGGCTTTTCCTTGCTGAAGGCGCAAAACGAAGGCCGGCTGAGGGTCTGACAAGGACAACTGTTTAGCCGTTCATATGGAACGACAAACCGAGGTCCCGTGCACACACTGGCATGATAGTTTAACGTTGAAGGCCTTAGAGCCGATGTAAGGGCAACAAATCCCTGACGTATGCCCTTTATCAATCGAAGCAGAGAAGTAAGACCTTAAATTTTCCATTAGAGGCGGTGGCTAGTAGAAATTGGCTAATTCGTACACATATATACATAGTAATATCGACAAAACAGATAAGTAAATAAGTATTGCCATGTTATGTACATACATTACGTGACACAAAGCCAGTAAAATTTTAATTAACAACAACATGGCGACTAAAAGGTTTTATTTATATTGTAATTATAATGGGGGTATTTCATTTATTTTGTACTTAATTGTCATTATTTTGATAAAACCACTAATGGAAATAAAACGATAACATCAAAAATTATTTCGATTGCATTAATATAACCTACTGAGGTCAAATCATGAACATTTATTCAAGGAAATCAATGTAATTGCACAGTATAATCTAGTTTAAAGATGTAGCGGAATTATAAAACCGACACAAGTTAAAATATTCTGGATAATACATGGACTACCCTCCCTAAAGATATTTTCAAATCAATTTCATTTGTTGACAGGGTCATGCATTGTTTTACGTTTACCGATCAAGTGAAATGAAATGAGAGAGAGGGAGAGAGAAGGTTTAACGACCATTCGACACAACCTAGGTCATTTCGCTGCTAACACGTGGCTAAATGTATTTCAATAATTGGCTTACGCATATGAGTCGTTAGCAGTGGGAAGAAACATGGGTGGCATGTTACCCAATTACTTTAACGTACGATCAAAATCACACCACTTAATTGAATCAATATCAGACTTAATGATAAATACGCACGCACGATAAACACCTCCCCACCCTTTCCTTTAGAAAAGATGAACAACGATAAAATTTTATTTCATCAATTTATACATGTTTCAGATCAACAGCATCGATAAAAATTCTAAAAAGTCTACTAACATCAGACATTGGTCAACATGGATTATATTTCATCATTTACAAGTTTACCAACCTCTTGAACATCTGGTGAATAAATTTGACAATGTGATTGTCGTTTATCTTCGTAATAAGGTAATCAATTTTTGTTTCAACTATCATTTAGCGCTTGTATGTGATGTTATTTAAAGAGCCAAGCCCGATAATATTTTGGAGAATAAAACTGTTTAATTTAGTGTTAATACAATTAAAATGTCTTACCTAAGAGCCGAGCAACTAATTCAATATACGTGATACGTTTCCAATCAAATTAAACCAGTCAGTCTTCATCTGGTGCCACAGGCTGTATGTTTTATGTGGAGTCTGGATAAAGGTGAAATTTACCTTTTGTTATCAAGTACAGCTTCTGGGTCATTCACTGTAGAGACTATAAAGGAATCATGCAATCTGATTAAAATGGAATGAAATATTATGAGTGCGGTTGAATGGTCGACAGCGAGACATAAAGTAATTGGCACGTATAAACAATGTACGCTTGGAACATTACCCGTACCATTATTCGAAAGGATGGCGTCACATCTAAATGGGGTTTAACGTCCATTCAACACAAACTAGGTCATTTCGGGACTAACATATGGTTTAATTTTACTCCAATATTTCGCTTGCGCGTTCGGGTCTTTAGCATCGGGAGGACCCGGAGGAAACCCACGAGGTTGGACAGGCGACCCTCGTCACATCTGTATTTTGATTTATATTTCCTATAATATTGTAACTATGGATGATTTGTTTGAAGGTATATATATCTTGTTTATTGTTTTATTTGAGGTTGATGAGTATGCATGTTTAGGTGACGTCATGACCCTTGTGATGACAAAGGATGGCCCAGAGTTCCAACCTGTTGACGTGTCACGTGACAACATTCAACTGTTCCCTAACATCAAATATGGCTACAATGGAAGACACTTGGTCGTCCTTACAAAAACTGTAAGAAATAGTATTTTATTTTCCAAATGTGTTCTGCACGCCGTGACTGCTTTGAATCCCAACTTAGGGGGTAATGTTACGGTCAGGGCAGCCTTCGGGTGTTATTCTATGGTTCGCCCGAACGAACGCTAATTCGACGGTAGTCGTTAAAATAGTTCGGGTGCGCATGTTCAAGGCCTAGTTGGTAATTTCGACGACCCGAAGATGGTCCTAGTTTACGTTGTTTTGAAACTGATATTGTTCTCAACGTGGATCAAGTACACAACCCAACCACTGATACATATAATTATTACATATGAACCCTAAACTGCCTAATTTGAAAGTTAAATGTATCCTTTTGATTTTGTAAGTGTAGTAGGTGATGCAGCCGGTTATGCGTCTTTACATTTTTGTTTTATTTCATATTGATACCAGTGGGTGTCGTTTGTTGAAGAAGAGAGTTTAAATGGTAAACTGGTCTATAAAGGTTACATAGTAGAGATATTAGATTACATGGCTCTTAAACTTAACTTTACGTGAGTATGTTTATATTTTTAGCTTACATTCATCAAGGTGAATATCAGTCCTTATCGTATTGATAAGTTTAACGTTCTACTGATCTGCATCAAGCTTGTAAATGAGAGAGAGAAGGAGAGAGAGAGAGAGCTTACGCCGTCGTGCAGTGTACTATTTATTTCTGGAAAGCGTCTCTTTACTACATAGTTTATATGGCCCCAGAAAGTTTACGAAGATCACATGGTCGTCCATTTCAATGTCATATATATTGCATGATGCCAGTATGTTTATCAAATCATCTTTTTCTTAAGATATTCGTTTTACAACGATAAAGAAAGTTCATGGAATGGTTATATCAATGGAACAAAAACCGGTCTAATCTATAGAATATTAAATGGCGTGAGTATATTTATTTACAATGTTATCGATTTAGAGAGAGAGAGAGAGAGTGAGAGAGAGCGAGAGAGAGAGAGTGAGAGAAATGGGGTTTATCGTCCACTCGACACAAACTAGGTCATTTCGAGACCAACATATGGTTTTAATTTTATTTCAATAATTCGCTTGCGAGTTGGGGTCTTTAGCAGTGGGAGGAAACCGGAGTAACCGAAGAAAACCCACGAGGCTGGACGGGCGACCCTACTCCTTGCAACGTACAACCTTGGATTCGAAACCACGCGCGCTAAACATTCGGCCTTCCAACACCCCAACACCCTTATCGATGTAGAGGCAGTGTATATGCTATGATTAAAGTGTTATATACTAGGTAGATTGGGCAATGACCGGGTTAAACGTTCTATACCTACTTGTATAATGACAACAGCAATGCGCCATACAGTGTGCTATGGGAGAACTGTGAACGGAATTGAAATGAAATGGGGTTTAAAGTCCACTCGACACAAACTAGGTCATTTTGGGACTAACATATTGTTTCAATTTTATTTCAATAATTCGCTTGCGCGTAGGGGTCTTTAGCAGTGGGAGGAAACCGGAGTGCCCGGAGGAAACCCACGAGGTTGAGAAGGCGCCCCTATCTCCATGCCACATACGCTCACACCGGGGATCGAAACCACAGTCGCAAGCCAGAGGTGACCGGCCAGCTAGAGGTCGAAGCGCGGCACTCTAGACCACTAGGCCATCCCAACCCCCCGGAAGAACTGTGAACGGAATTGAAATGAAATGGGGTTTAAAGTCCTACTGTCCTGCTCCAACTGGGCTAGCTAATGTAGACCAGCCTACCCCATTCACTGCGCTATGAGGTCAATTTTACCCAGACAAATTGAATTCCAACTGTCAAGGATCCTTTACGTGCACTTTGAACGGTCCGTTTTACGTGCACGCCAACACGTACACTGAACCTTTGTTGTGTTTTCCATCAGAAAGACTAGATGATGTACATTGTCACATGTCCACCCCTCCTTCAAAATTTATGGGCCACATACAGGCCAATCTAATTAAAATATAGATCTATATTTCGTTTCGTTTTTTTATGCTTTCGATGGCCTACACTCATGTAGATCTAACAAGTTATAGTGGGAGCTCACGTTCTATGACGTCAGGTATCAAGCACGGGACATTTGACCCGATAACGTCAGTCATTCGATTAACCAATTAGTGACCGCCATGCTTTTTAAAATCTACTTTTGTTTTGTTTTGTTAGTATAGACGTCATTGGCTGGTAATATCTACCCCACAGTTCCACGCATGAAAAGGTCAAACGGTCGATTCGACGGACCATTTGATTGGCTGACCCCTCATTTCAGGCAGAACACCAGTTAAATAACAAGTCCTCCAGATCCAAGAGTAGTAATGACAAGAAAAAACGAAATTTTGAACTATAAAAAACGAAACGAAATTGGATCTGTGCTTTAATCAGATTGCATACAAGCTTTTGAAATTGATTCGTATTTGTGTGTTATTTGTTGTTTTGCCTGTATTATCCGTTCTACATTCGCCCATTTATCAAATTTCAAATTAGTATAAAATATTGAATATCAATAATATTTGATAAGTTTCAGTTTAATTAGCCCATATGTAATTTGTCTATTTTATTTCCAGGAATATGATATTATGGGCACCGCTTCCATGGTGACAGTGGAAAGAATGGATTTTATGGATTATGTTTTCCCCGCGTTGTACAATGACAAATTCATACCTACTTACCGTAAGAAACCGGATTCATCTGGCCTGCTCTACACTAAACCTTTCCAGACTGTAGTGTTAGTTAGTATTTTAGGTTGCTTTATTTCTGTCTGCTGCATTCTTTTGACAGCAGAAAATATTAATCCGTATAACAACCAAAAAGAAAAGACTTCGCTTAAGGATGGGATATTTCATGTGGCTGGCATCATTCTAAATCAAGGTAAGTCAGCGGAGATTGGTGGTGATACATTGATTTTATTAGGGAAAGATGTACATAAAGTGTGTGTGGGGTGGGGGAGCTTACATGTATGATTAAAACTGAATTGTCACAGCCTTTCAATGTATCAGCACCAATTGACCGGTTAAGATATATTCATGGTTTGTATATTGGGTTGTATGTTTTGTGTCATGCCAAACTATTTTTCTACTTTGTTATTAAAGCGAGAATTTCATATTTTTAAGTTATATTTTTAAAATGTATTAAAATAAAGTCTTAGAATAGATGGTATTGATAAACAGTCCTACCTTGTTAAAGAATAATCCTATAATTCATTATTGGAGATAGCTATTCCATGGGGGAAATAGGAAAACAAGGGAGGTAATTGCGTTATTATTTCCTGTGTGAATGCTTTTACAAGCGTGAGAATGTTCCCTATGATCGTATAATAGTGAGTTGACAACCTATTGAGCAAAAGACATGGAAATAATTATTTTTTGACTTTCTTAGACAATATGAAATTCTCGTTTTTAAGATTTTTTTTGTCATTGTCATTCTATTTCTTGTCTTTTCGGTTGTACGTAATAAGGAGTAGGGTCGCCTGTCCAACCTCGTGGGTGTTCACCGGGTCCTCCGGTTTCCTCCCACTGCTAAATTATTATAATAAAAATTGAACCATATGTTAGTACCGAAATGACTTAGGTTGTGTCGAGTGGACGTTAAACCCCATTTCTCTCTCTCATTTCTTGTCTTTTCAGGTGGTGTACTGAAAATAGATTCGTTAACAGGTCGGCTACTTTTGGTGTCATTCTGGTTTTTCTGTATCGTTATGGGATCGGTGTACAAAGGCAACCTGGTAGCGTTTTTTGCATATAGTAAACCAGTTGTGTTTAACAGTTTTCAAGATATTTTAGACAGTGATTATCGTATTGGGGTTGTTGGTGGCAGCTCCCTCTTACAAGAGTTCGAGGTAGAGTTATTTTGATAATTAGACATCTTTACGTTTTCGTGTTCTAAACCACGTCTTTTCAAGATACAAGTGTTTAAGGCGGAAGCCTATAAATATTTGTATTTGTATCGGACAGAACTTCAGATACTAATAACTGTATAGCTGACATTCTTAACATTGTGCTAGACATATATTGGAAATGTCAAAAAGAAAAAGCAAAAAAATCACAAATCGGCACCGCACAATGGACAAGTCACGTAGGATTTTTGCCTGGTATTATATGTGAGGTTTTCTATTTCGTGCGGAAACGACCTGATCTTTGAATTTAAATTGCCTGTAAATGTTCTTATCAGCCCCACAATGCTTTACCAAAGATTCTCACTTAGAAATAAAAAAGAAATCGGCCAATGAAGAGGGACATATGCCTTGCTGGGTGCTAGGAGGGACATTTTGCGCTACGACCAACAGTTATTTTGGATTCTAAATTTTAAAGGGTTCCCTTACCTTTACGTGTATACAATGTATAGGCAGGACCTCCGGTTTCCTTATCCGAACAACTAGACATCGTCCTGCACCACTAACAAGAAGAAACCACATTTTCTCATCCAACACCAACGCGTCTTCCAAACAACATGATGCATATAACAATCTGTACATTTGTCTCTTCAGAACCATTCTATCCCAGTGTACAAAAGACTTTTAGAGGAGCGAAGCCAAAAGCTGCAGGCTAGCGAGCCAACGCCTCTATCAAATATGACAATGTGTTTACCAAACTATATGGTGCATATTACATCTGTACCTTTGTCTTTTCAGAACCATTCCATCCCTGTGTACAAAAGAGCTTTAGAGGTTCTCAATACCAATAAACGATTATATCCAGAGGCAGAGAGCGCTGATAATGATGTACATCTGGCTAATCTACTGGACGGAAATTACGTATACATTGCAGATACCGCTTCTACAAGTCATTTATACGCCAATAGCTGTGACATCATCAGACTCAATTATGTTGTGTATGACTTTATTGCAGCGTTTGGGGTGCCAAAGAATTCATCGTTAAAAATTAAGATGGAACGAGTGTAAGTATAAAATATAAAAGTGGAATTATGTGGATCCCTCATACGAACCGGTCTCCATAGGCCCAGTCGGTGTAGAAAAGAGTACGAGGTTCAAGTCCGTTCCATTTCATGTTACTACGCATGGATGTTTCCAAGGGAACATAACACCCCACCCCCTTTCCTGTAGTTAATACTACCATTCTAGATTTCTGCCTTGTCAATGTTAATTCTTGGAAAACACAGACTGGTAGATTCTGTATTATCGAAAGCTATGCTTCCAAATTCATATCGATGGTTTCTGTTACGTCTAATGTCTTCACAAGTAAGGAGTCACGTCTTTGAGGCTGAGATGGAATGTTTGCTTCCTTATTCGATTAGGACCACATACCGTGCACGCATGGACGTTAATGTAACAGAATGCTTGCTGACTACACTGGGCGCTTTTAAGACAGTAGTGAAAATGAAATGAAATGGAGTTTAACGTTCTTCTGTTTTGCTCCAAACCGGGCTAATGAAGACGGACATATAGTTTGCCGTACGAGCAATTTTGCCCGGAAAGCGACCTACTCTTAAATCGAATTCCAACTGTCAATGGATCTTTTACGTCCACGCCAATGAATGTGTATACAGGACCTCAGCCTTCCGTCCCATCTGATTGACTCGAAAGCTGTCCTTGTAATGCCCTCCGTTATGCATCTCAAAATGAAATATATGAATACCCTTCCTCGTGTACGACACGTGAATGTTTACATATATATTACAGTATGAATGAGGTACAACAGAACGGGATGCTTGATAGATGGAAAAAGAAATGGTGGCCACATAGACCAAAGGAATTATGTAACACGTCATTGCGTGTGAAGCAGCTCCATCTGTCGGATATTTACAGTATATTTATTTTATTGTCTGCATGTCTTGCTGTATGTTTCTGTGTACTGTGTGGTGAACTAATACGAAATCAATATGTTAGTCGTAAATTTTGTTTACATCATTGATTCTCATTAAACTAGTGTTAAAGCATTACTTTATTTAGCGCGTGGTCTGTCATTGAGTCCACGGGCCTGGTATTGATTCCCCGGTAGTACGTGCCAATGAGTAGGATCACCTTTCCAACTTCGTGAAGCCAGTTTCCTTCCACTGCTAACGACCCCTACGCGCAAGCGAATTATTGAAATAAAAATTAAATTATATGAAAGTTCCACAATAACCTTGTTTGTGTGTCTGCCTCTCTCTCCCCCTCTCCAATACGCCATAAAGTGTGCTATGAGGGCAATTTTGCCCTGACAGCGGAACTATGGTCGAATTCCAACTGTCAAGAGATCTTTTACGTGCAGGGCAATGTGTACACAGAACCTCGGTTTTTCGTCCTTTCCAGACGACTATACAGGCTGTCCGCGTCAGGCCGCCCGTCCTGCATCACTGGCAAGGGGGAACCACGCCGGAAAATCTGGATGACCTTTCTCGGCCAATGCAAGGATCGAACACCCGACCTCCAGGCGAGCGAGTCAACGTCTTACACACCTAGCGTCCGCGGGCTCCCCGAACATACATAAAAACGTATGAAAAGATATGTTCAATATAAATGAAGAGTTCAGGGGATGGACGATCTAAGTCACATTTTTGTATTTTCACACCAAATATCAAAAAGATCTGTTAAAATTTGTAGCTTCTATCCCGTTAACAAGGTCATAGTGGACTGATGGACGGACATGAGTGACCACAAAATATGCCCACACTGAAATGTGGCATATAAGAATAGATAAAAGATGACATATAACAGGCTTTAATAATAGATAATATTGAAAAGTGTACAAAGTTTAATGTAAAGTCATGGTCTATAAACTTAGGAAGTTACGGTCTGGTGGAAATGTAGTCTGATGAAAATGTGTCCGTTATGTTAATAATTAAATTTTAAATTAGTAAGACTTTTCATTCTGTCCAATCGTAGTGGGTCAGTTCGGTTATAAGCCTAAGCACATTGGTATTTACAGCACTTTTTTTTCTTTTCGATGACTTTGCTGCTTTGCAGCCATCTGGATTAATACCAACGAAACATCTGAAAATAAAACATATTCACTGTATAAGCACTGATCAGATTGGGGAAAAAGTAAATATATCAGTATTTTCTACTTACACCCTACCTTTTGCTATTCAAGCAATGACTTCCACAAGTGACATTGAGGGGTGGACATGGCCGAAATACAACAAGAATTAACAATATTTTGAAAAATTCTATGAAACTCAAAAGAAAGGTCAAATTGTTTTCTTGCCTTGAAGATTATTGGACTGCGTAGAATAGTGTCAGTTTGGTGTTATATTTTGACCACAACACTTTTACATATGTCACTTCTTCAATTTATAATTTTCAAGTGACCTCCTGGTAAAAACTGTAATAGGAAGCTGTCAATGTCTTTTTCTGCTCATGCCCAAAATACTAATACAAGTCAAGGCTGACAAAGTTTTGTCATGATCACAAGGGGTCTATGCTACCATGTTGCTAAAGCGCACTCTCTATTACGCAGAGTCCCATCTCACCTGAAAAATCACGCGATATATACTGAGCGCCATAGAAAACTCATCACTTAGTTTTTCGTATAACAAAATGATCCTGTAATCATATCTTATTTATTTTGCTTCTATTGTAAACGATATTCAAATGGGAACACATCAATAACAACACTTTTGTACACTTATGGATGTACAGATTAATTGTGCTGCATAGTGTGCGTAAGAGACAGTGGAGGACACACACGCTACTGACAATTTACAGGATCATTTTGATATACGAGAAACTAAGTGATGCGTTTTCTATGGCGCTCAGTATATTATTAAGACTTTTGAAAAAATAAAAGATAGGTTGCCAGGCAACAAAACATACGCCCACATCAGCTAAATCATCAGGGCAGTTAACAAGAGTTGTTGCCATAACTCTGGCATTAATTATCGGAAATCGCTGAAAATCAATGGGCTTCTTCGTCTCATGATCTTAAACACTGTGTACAAATTTGAAGTCAATCAGATATTAGCCGGAACGATGGACGGGGGTGACGACAATATACGACCACATTTCAATGTGGGCGTATAAAAAGACGATTTCTAGGACAATGAGGGGTCATAATTCAGGATGTTACCATACGATGGGCGTAAATATCGAAAGGAACCAAGATCTTTGGGTTATAAACATGCATGTCAAGTTTCATCAAAATCGGTTCAAATCAAAATTGTGACCTCTATAGGGTCCACTAGCTAAAAACGTGAGTTTTCGTACAGTCAGGGGCCATAATCCATGAAGTTTCGATCCCATACATGCCAATATCGAAAGCAGCCGAGATCTTTTGGAAATAAACCTATATTCAAGTTTCGTCAAAATCGGAATTGTGACCTGTAGAGAATCCACAAACAATTGTGGACGGACGGACAAGGGCGACGACAATATACGTCCACATTAAAATGTGGGCGTATAAAAAGGGATACATATTACCGAATACATAACAAGGTAGACTGGCTCGGTTAAAGAATTCCTATTGGAGATTTGAAGCACAGAGTTTTCGTTTCAATAGCAATTTTTTCAGTGATAAGGAAAATTTACTTAATGCATCGATACTATATCGATGTTAGCTCCCGATGCATAAAATTTTACTTGATATCAGCACTACCTATCTCCAAACCACAAACATTGCACCAGGGGCCAGACCCTCAAGTGCAAAGCGATAAGCAACCAGTCTGCTGGATGTCGAAATGCGACACTTCAGACCACAAGGAGATTCCAACCCTGCAGAGACAGAACACATATTTACCTTTGTACAAACTCCAAAATGCCACTCAACTGAATGGGATATTCAATGTTTAAGACATAATAAAGTCCAAAGTATAAAGTAAATGCTCTTTTGAACGAATTGGTTGTTGTTGTTACAACATTGTCTATTACGATCATAAATTCTCTAGCATCCTCCGGAGATGTTCCTAAAAATAAATGAAAAAGAAAATTACTCTCAAATGTCTAGGGAGCTTTAACCAATGCCGCCAACTGCTCACAGGACTTCCATTTTTTACATCATATAAATGACAAGATGCTTTTCCTATTCAGATATTCCTGTTTCACCAGCTGAACATGTTTTTCAGCAATACCTTTGATTTATATCTTCAGGAGAGAGAGAGAGAGAGAGAGATCGGGTTTAACATGCACTCCACAAAAACTAGGCCCCAAGTTCACAAAGCATACTCAGACTTCAGTCGAGAATTTACTCAACTTTCAGTCACTGTTTTTAAGAAATAAATTTGATCCAGAAACACAAAACTTTGCATATAGTTCTTATAGGGTATTTGATACATTAAAACAACAAAAGTTTTATAAAGGGCTATATTATTATTTTAATTACAATAAAGTCAACACTTCTCAATAAATTCTTGACTTAAGTCTGAGAATGCATTGTGAACTCGGGCGAGGTCATTTTTGACTAACGAGTGGTTAAATTTTGGACTAAAACGTGGTTAAATTTTATTTCAATAATTCGCCTGTATATGTGTTTTAATAGTAGTGGGAAGAAATAAGAAGGACTCGAAGAAAACCAACAAGACTGGACAGGCGAACAACTCCTTGTTATGTACAGGTTGCGGCTCAAAACTAAGCCAATATACTCAATGAAAGACGTTCTGATCTAAAGCGTACATGTTAGACCACCCTTCCTTCTCATATTTGCACTTACCTAATACGGCAATGCATGGACTGTCAGATCTGTGTTTTTCCACTTCTCTTGCAGTTGTTGTTTCCTACAATATACACACAGTACTGACAATTGGCTCTTTTGTCAAAGTGAACAAATTTTCACAATTTGAATTTTTTTACAATCCCAAACCCTAAAGAAATATAGACCAGACAAACGACAAAAAAAATAGTTTTAACTGCTGTTTCATTTTTACTAACCATGTCTATATTTGCGCGGAATTGCCCCATTGTCGCAACAATAATACACCAGAAACATATTGATGCATACATCATACACCAAATTGTCCCTGGTGGCCGCCATTCGTAAACAAATACTTGGGACTCACTTATTCCCTCCGTAATTGGATGGAAGCTGCGCAAATAAACCAACCAGGACATCTGCTATAAACACTTAGTACAAGTAGTAAAGCTATGCTCCGCATTTAGTTTCGCACTTTGTTTTATTCGAGATGTGCGATTGTCAGTCCGGAATTCAGCAAAATTAAAGTTTTGGTTGTCTGTAAATGTTGATGTTGTTATGTAAATGAAAACACTTCTGCACTCTACTTGGATTAATTTTATTTTTCATTCCGTTAAACCCATTGATTCGAACAAGTGACACCATTTTTAAAATAACCAAAATACGACTGCGTTGTTTTACCTATTTAATATCGGAGAAATCAGATGTCATCGAGAGCTGTTTAAATTAATGTTTAAAATTAATTATTTAGAAAAAATTTCAGGCCCAAAGAAAGACCTGCAATAGGCAGATTTATTCTTGCATATAGCAAAAGCTTTTCTTTTTAATTTAAGTAGGCCTATTATCTTGAATATTCTTCAAATAACCAAACGGCGGTTCATTGATAGAATGAAACAATAACAGGCATGACTGACAAAAGTATTATCTGAAAATGTATAATTAGCCTAGAATAAAGCTGGGCTAATTGAGCAATTATAATTGCGAGATTAGTACCAGTCCTATTAAAATATGGTAAATAAAACACTTATCAATTATTAATCGAAATGTGACAATCATACATATCATTTATAGGCCAGGCCTACGTTATAAATATCTTAAACTTTGTGTAAAGTCCACTTTCTCAATCGCTCAATAGACAAGCAAACATGGCTTAAAATATTGTAATGCGCACGAAACAAAGTATTATAGTATAGGCCAGTGATTCTGAACCAGTGGAAGTGCCGCGAAATTTTGAACGGCGCGCTAACAAAATGCGAAAATCCACGTAATACCAATTGAGTATTCACTTGTGTCTACTGATAAGTTCATATAGATGTATTTTTCTTCATTTACGGTAGTTTGAGTCATTTTATGACTAGTCTCTATTTACGGTTGTATACGGTCTGATTTTGCAAAATTCAAATATATGGCGTATGCACGTCTTCCATTAGCCCAGGTTAGGTGCAAAAGAGTTGGACGTTAAACCCCATTGCATTTCATTTCATTTCATTTCGTCATATGTATATTTAGCAAGGTGTGCCGTTGGCAAAGAAAGGTTGAGTATCACTGGTATAGCCCTATAGATTACAACACAGTGTCTGGTGAAACATGATATCGTGGACTGAGGATTAACTGGTTCTACGTCCACTTTTTCTTAAATTGAGAAAAATGGGTGTGAAGTTTGGCATCTCTGTATTATGAAATTCTTTGAATTTTTTTACCAAATTTTCACATTTGTTGAAGCTATCATACTATAATAAGAAGCTAGCATGATGTGTGGTTTTGTTTGATTCAATTTGGTGTAACTGAAATACGATAAATGGAGATAGGCCCTTGTATTGTGATTTTCAAAATGTACCGGTAATCAATTTGTCCGAACATGGAGATACGCAGATAGAACGTTTTGCCCCAAGGACGTCCGAATCACCCCCCTGGGGTGTAGGGGGTGATAAGAATATACCCTTCGTATGTCCTGCGTGTCGTAAAAGGCGACTAAAAGGATCCCTGTAAATGGGGCAACGTGTTTGCCGTGCGTGTGGAGAGTGGAATCCTGGTAATTGAGTGGGGATTTGGCTTGCGAGCCCTTTCTCTGCAACACATTACTTTGGCCCATGGTTCACCTAGACGGGAGGTCAGAGTGGCCCACTCTGATCAATCGGCTTTGGTCGTTTTTAGCTCTGTAGAATGTACAATCCTATTTCCAATGCTTTGTTGTATTTTTCACTCAGCAAGTTTACCTTTGTGTCCTTAGTACATTCTGCAGAGCGACGGCTTGGGTCAATCGGGTTGGAGTAGTATTTTTACTTTCTGGCTTGAGTATACCTCTCGTTTAGCCCTGAGGCCGCGCACTGGATATCCGTGCCAGCCCTCCCCCTGGTAGGCAGGAAAGTAACCTGGGGGATGACGAGAGGTGAATCAAAAAAACATTATTTTCATGGATCCCCCAATCCCCCCCACCCAAATATTAAAAGACAATAAAAATAAACAGAAACGTCCAAGCTCAGAGGACGTTTCTAATATATTTAATAACAATAGTAAAATGTCAAAGTCTTGGCCGAGGTTCCTCTTAATTGAGAGTCCCTCGAAAGACCTATCAAAAGTGTCACCTTTTTTGATATCCAAGGGTATAGCTGGCTTGGCCGGCGAGCCTAAAGCTATCAAAAAACTTAAGAACGGAACACTCTTAGTAGAATGTGCCAAAGAACAACATGCTACCATGCTTCTGAAGTCATCATCTTTGGCAGACATTCCTATTAAGGTGTCTCCCCATAGGTCTTTAAATTCTAGTAGAGGTGTAATACGTTGCCGGGACCTTGAAGGTAGCAGTGAGGAAGAAATGGTAGAATACCTTTCTCCTCAAGGTGTACAACACGTCAAACGAATTAGTG
The DNA here is from genome assembly GCA_963678685.1 of Patella ulyssiponensis. NCBI lineage: Eukaryota > Metazoa > Mollusca > Gastropoda > Patellidae > Patella > Patella ulyssiponensis. The sequence continues at coordinate 77,198,545 of OY783228.1, forward strand.
TTCGTCGAGGAGATAAGGTGATTCCAACAAGCACCTACATCCTCACATTCAATCGTCCCGACATACCAAAGACTCTCAAGGCAGGTTATCTCAACATACCTGTTGATTCGTACATATCCAACCCTCTTCGCTGTTACAAATGTCAAAAGTTTGGACACAGCAAAACCGTCTGCCGTGGTAAAGACACCTGCGCTCGTTGTGGTCATGATGACCACGAGAGCGCTACCTGTCAGGCGGAGTTTTGTTGCGTTAACTGCAAGGGTAAGCACTTTGCTTACTCTCGCGAGTGTCCCATTTGGCAGAAGGAGAAGCGAATCCAACAGATTATGTCTGAACGGAAAATTTCATATTTCGATGCACGAAAACAGGTAGATTTGACTGCACCTTTCCCCATTGCACCACAGGGGAAATCTTTTGCATGTGCAGTTAAAGTTTCTACCAAATCAATATCCGTTCAGACAGATATAACCTGGCCTGATAAGCAGGAACTTAAGACTTTGACGACATCAGATCAAATTAAAGGGGCCTCGAGTTCTTCTCATATATGTGAGAGCTCGATTCAAACAACTTTGTCCTTCCCTGGTGAGGGTTCATCTTCCTTACCGCAAACAGAAGTTATTGGGACCAATCCCAACTCTTCTGCTCAAAATGGTAAGGAACCGCCTTCATTGGGAAAGTCGAAAGCTGCAACACCTGATCCCAGGTCCACTGGGTCGGGTTCGCAGTCAACGGCTATCCCACCCTCACAGGAAAAAGTATATATATCCGCAAGACAACGTAAATTGGCAAAGTTGCGTGAAAAGGGTAAAAAGGGTTCACAGGACCCTATTATCCAGTTCACGAAATATGGGGTTGATCTGATGGACGGTATTACCGTAGAAGGGGCCAATAACGACCCCGTCGGCGGTAAACCGCCAAAAATAAATTATCCTTGACAATGGTAAATTCCATTATTCAATGGAATTGTCGTGGTTTAAAACCAAATTTTAATGAAGTCCAACTTTTAATTCAAAAATATAATCCTTTAGCTATTTGTTTACAGGAAACTTTTTTACGGAATTCTGACACTTTGTCTTTTAGACATTTTGTTGGTTACCATCATCACGCAGTTGGTGATGGTAGAGCTCATGGGGGTGTTTCTATTATTCTAAATGGAGATATCCCTCAGAGTAAAGTCACTCTCAACTCGCCTTTACAGGCAGTTGCAGTTCGGGTGACTTTGCATATCCCTATAACACTCTGCTCTGTATATCTTCCACCAAGTTTACATCTTAACCCCAGAGACCTTGATGACCTTGTTGCACAACTTCCTCTCCCGTTTATTATTACGGGAGATTTCAATGGTCATCATTCACTCTGGGGTAGCCCAGATGATAACAACAGAGGTAAACAAATAGCGGACTTCATTAACATTAATAATTTGTGTTTATTAAATGATGACTCGCCTACTTATCTACATCCTGCCACAGCTTCTTTTTCTTCCCTAGATCTCACCATATGCTCTCCGGTCCTGTTTCAGGATTTTACATGGAGAGTAAATGAGGATCTATGTGGTAGTGACCACTTTCCTATCATAATTGATAATAGTGGTCCCTCTCCGGTCGAAAGACCCCAGAGGTGGAAGTTGCTTAAGGCTGATTGGGCTCTATTTGAATCTTTGTGTCTCTTCTCCTTTGATACAAAGGAGATAGAAGATGCAGATGAGCCAATGGCCTTATTCACTTCAATTCTTCAAGATGTAGCTGAGCAGGCGATTCCAAAAACCACGACAGAACCAAAACGTTTTAATAAACCATGGTTTAACGACGATTGCAAATCCGCTCTGAAAGAGCGTGATCGTATCCTGAGACGACTAAAAAAACATCCTTCCATGGAGAATATTGCGGCATTCCAAATGGTCCGGGCGAAGGCCCGTAGAACCATACGCCAAGCAAAGAAAGCTTCATGGCAAAGTTATGTCTCCAGGATCAATTCCCGTACCACATCTAAGTCGGTATGGGATAGGATTCGTAGGATTAAAGGTAAAAGTAGTGCTTTATCAGTTAACCATCTCAATGTTGATAATACCACCTTAACAACATTTCCTGATATTGCTAATTCTCTGGCCAGTACTTTTTCATTCAATTCATCATCCAATTTCTCCTCTGATGCCTTTCGAGGCATTAGACAACAACAGGAGAAAAGGCGACTTAATTTCAAGTCCCGTAATGATGAATGCTATAATGATCGTTTTTCCATTGCGGAGCTCCGTGACTCGTTAAAGCGAGCTCGGGACACTGCGACTGGTCCAGATGAGATACACTATCAAATTTTAAAACATTTACCTTATCCTACACTTCTAATTTTACTGGATCTTTTCAACCGAATTTGGGTTGATGGGAATTTCCCTCCTTCGTGGCATGAAGCCACAATAATTCCCATCCCTAAACCGGGAAAAGATCATACGAATCCTACGAACTATCGTCCGATCGCTTTAACTAGCTGTATTTGCAAAACCATGGAGAGATTGATCAATCGAAGGCTTGTTTGGTACCTTGAGTCCAACAACCTCATTACTGACCTCCAATGTGGATTTCGGTCCCAAAGGAGCACTCTTGATCATCTCGTTAGATTTGAAACGTTCGTCAGGGACGCTTTCATCCAGAAGCAACATTTAGTTGCAATTTTTTTTGATCTGGAGAAAGCTTATGATACTACATGGAAACATGGTATCATGCGCGACCTCCATAACCTCGGCCTACGAGGTCGCTTACCTATCTTCATTAAAAATTTCCTGGAAGATAGATCATTTAAGGTACGACTGGGATCAATATTCTCTGACCCATTTCCTCAGGAAATGGGAGTTCCTCAGGGAAGTATTTTATCTCCAACATTATTTGCAATAAAAATTAATACTATCCCAGCGTGCCTTAAACCAGGTACAAACGGCGCTCTTTATGTTGATGACTTTCAGATGTGCTATGGTTCTACAGACATGCGGATAATCGAACGTAAGTTGCAGCTTTGTTTGAATTCACTTCAGCAATGGGCAACCGAAAATGGATTTCGGTTTTCTAAATCCAAGACTGTCTGCATGCATTTCTGTCAGAAACGAGGTTTACATCCTGATCCAGAACTTGTCTTGGATGGCAATCGCCTTCCAGTTGTGGATGAAACCAAATTTCTGGGGCTGATATTTGATAAGAAATTATCATTTATCCCCCACATTAAAAACCTAAAGAAGAAATGTCTGAAAGCCCTCAACATATTGAGAGTCTTATCAAATACTGACTGGGGAGCAGACCGTAAGGTCTTGCTCAGATTATATCGAGCACTCATAAGATCAAAACTCGATTATGGGTGTATTGTGTATGGGTCTGCCCGCGAGTCTTATCTCAAAGAGCTCGACACCATACACAACCAAGGACTTAGAATCAGTTTAGGAGCCTTTCGTACATCTCCAGTGGACAGTTTATACGTCGAGGCGCACGAGCCCTCATTGCACAACAGACGTGATAAACTGGCCCTGCAGTATGCTACGAAAATTGCATCACTTCCGAATCATATTTCATTTAACACCATATTTAGACCTCGTCATGAGCATTTGTATCTGGTAAAGACGAATGTTGTTCCATCATTCGGTATTCGCATACAACCCCTTTTGTCTGAGGCTGGTATCAGCCTCGACAGTATTGCGAATACCCCTGTCTTTAGGACTCCACCGTGGGCTATATCTCCGCCAAAGATTGATTTCGATCTTTCTCAGTACAAAAAGAGAGATACTAGCTCAACGGTGTTCCAATCTCTCTTTAGAGAGTTAAGGTCTAAGTATGGTGATTATGCTCCTATTTATACAGATGGTTCGAAAGATGGTGATCGAGTAGCTTCGGCCACCGTGACGCCATCCGAGACCATTTCTGTTCGCTTACCACCTGCTGCTTCTATTTTTACAGCCGAGCTCCAAGCTATTCTCCAAGCTTTGGAGTTCATTCAGTCTTCATCAAATTTAAAACATATCATCTTTTCTGATTCTTTGTCCTGTCTTCAAGCAATTAATAACAAAAAGCTTGATCACCCATTAGTAGCAGACATTTATCGTCTGCTACTTTCATACGAGTTGAGCAGCAAGGACATTGTCCTTTGCTGGCTCCCCAGTCACATGGATATTAAAGGGAATGATCAAGCAGACTCGGCTGCCAAGTCTGCTTTAGATCTTCCCATATCCGAATTTTACATTCCTTTTAAAGATTTTAAATCAAGTATTAATTCATTTATTTATGACCGCTGGCAACGGTCTTGGGATCTTGCAGACACAAATAAACTTCATCACATTAAGCCTCTCTTAGGAGACTGGCCAAGCTCCTATCGTGCGAGCAGGAGAGATGAAGTCGTCTTGTGTCGCTCTCGCATAGGTCATTCTTTTTTAACACATATTTTCATTTTAAAGCGAGAGCCTCAACCAGAATGTGAACACTGTCATGTTCCCTTGACAGTTAAGCACATTTTGATTGAGTGCAAGCATCTCAAAGAAATAAGATTACGGCATTACCGTTGCCAATCACTTCATCAGTTGTTTGCCCAACCGGGTCTTTATTGTAAAGCCTTAGACTTTTTAAAGGAGACAAATTTTTATCACAAATTTTAACTGTATATATCTGATTTTCACGTTCATGTTTTAAATATATATACATAAAGTTGATATTTATTTTTATTTGATACTTACTGTGATATTTGTTTTTATTTATGTATATATATATATAATATTGTGATTATATTTTTCTAGTTTGTCTCGTTAATTTCATCATGTTTGGCGCAATATGGCCCGGTTGGCGCTGACGTGCCATTAAACAACATTTCATTCATTCATTACGTCCGAATCACATAGTTGTAAATCTCATAATACTTTGATAAATATCTCTACTTTTCGGGATGAATACAACGTTTTTGACTCCGTTTCATGCCAATGTGCGAAAATTCTGAAGAAAATAAACGGAAGTAAAAGGACAAAATAAGAGTCAGTGGTAGTCGAACTAAACGTACAGCCTTTGTAGTCAAAATAACTCCTGTCCAAAACTCTCGGCGTCTGGCATTCTAAAGGAAGTAACCTGTGTCCATAACTCTTGGCATCCGGCACCGAAAGGCAACCCATCTCCATGAACTGTGACTATACATTTTACCATATGTACAATCATACTATACACAATGACAATACATGTTTGAACGAGAATTAACTAGTTCTATCTCAAACGACCCCATAAAACCAATTTAAAACTTGGTTTCAACAAAAAATTAAGTCGTCTTAAGGTGCCTTACAAGATTTCATTGTCGGACAATATTCTAAGCGCCTACCGATGACTCTTTTCTGTGTTTTTTGGCAATTTAACCAAGGAGGCGCATCTGTATTCATTCATGTTCACGTGACATAACACCTGTTGATTCACAGATTATGTTTATGTAAATATCTCACTTTTACTGAAAAGTGGACATAGAACCAGTTAATCCTCAGCCCACGATATAGAGAGACAATCAGTATAGGCCTAGGCTATAGGCTAGGCCTACCGACCAAGTCGCAAACTTAGAATAACGAAAATGATAATGTGAAATAATGGAAAGTTCAAACTTTTATCACCAGGGTCACATTCCTCAAGCTGTTTTTTTATACCCAGTTCTATAGGAGAGTGAGAACTTGTCGTTGTTTGTAGGCTAATGTAGGTGTAACACAGATTATGATAGAACACTAAATATATATGTAACTAGCATAACTTGCATTGATATATAGATATTTTGCAAAAACCAAAACTTTTTTTTATCGATCTTTATACTTGCATTTATTCGTTGTCCAAGCAAAGATCCACAAATGATGAGCCATAAATTTATGCACGGATGATAGGCCTATATCCTGTTAATAATAATAGTTAATAATAATAATCTATTTATAAAGCGCATAATAACCAACAACCTGGTGACTCAACTGGTTGTTAGTTTCTATTTCAATATGTGATGGTTGATTTTACTTACCGATATATGAAGATTCGTTTTCGTAAAAGAGCAGTGGCAGTGCCAGATGGATTCCAAGTCATTAGGTTAAATTTCGCGCCAGGACTGTGCTTTTCTTGCGGCTGCGCGAAACACCCGGATGATCTCTTAGCGCGCATTTTACGATCAATGACGGTAGAACCGCCGTAATTCGAAATATTTTACAGCGCATAATTTTTGCGGTTGGCCAAATATCTGATTAAATAGAGGGGGGGGGGGGCAGGCCGAACGGTTAGCGTTCGCGCGCTGTATCATACTGGCGTGGTTTCGAATCCCCGGTTGTACGTGGCAAGGAGTAGGCTCGCCTGTCCAGCCTCGTGGATTTTCTCCGATTTTCTCCCACAGCTGAAGACCCCTACGCGCAAGCGAATTTTTGAAATGAAATTTAAAAATAACATATGTTTGTCCCGCTCAACCAGACATAACATACCCTTATCGGTCTAACCACGGAATTCACAATCCATTGTGACTGTATAGTAATGATTTTACAAAACCTAATAAACGATTATGTTTTAATTTTTTTTTATATTTGGGGGTGGGGGTGCTATGCAATTACTGCTTTAAACGCAGAATATGACATCTGCTGGTATTCTACAGTGATCTTTCGAAGCAAAAGTAACATTTACCAATTCTTTGTCTCAAGTGGTTTATAAACACGGTTTTATTGATGGTAACTACATTGCGAAATATATTGATTCATTTGGGATGTTTAAACTAGTTTCGATTTTAAGTAGTGGTCGTGTCGTCATTGAAGAACCCAGCAAAAGACAGAATGTTCAGCAAATTCAGAAATATGCACACAACCGAAATGTGAAATGCATTTTTGGGGAATGTTTCAACAGTGTAGACAGTGAAACAAGATTGAATAGGAGGTGCACCCTAAATCTTGGCATTAAAAGTGTTGTATCGCCAATTGCCGTTATATATCGTCGGGGGCTAAATTGTTTGTACCAGATGCTTTTAGACTTCTAGCGGGTAAAAGTTCAGCTACGTAAACAGGAGCTAAATTGTGTATACCAAGTATCTTAAACTTCTACTGGGTAAAAGTTCAGCAAAGTAAACTGGAGCTAAATTCTTTACCCCAAGTCCCTTTGGACTTACACCGAGTTAAAGTCCAGTAAAGTAAACTGGAGCATAATTATTTATGCCAGATGCGTTAGACTTTTACCGGATAAAAGATCAGCTATTGCTTTATACCAGATGCTTAGATTTCTACTTAGTTTAGTTAAGTAAACTTGAGCTAAATGGCTTATACCAGATACGTTAGACTTCTTCTGGAACTAAGTTGAAGAGTACAGGGGAAGAACGATCTAAGTCACAATTTTGTCTTTTCGCATAAAAGGCAAAACAAACTTTTGGACGAGAATGCTTGATGCGAACTGAACAACCAAAGGGTTTAATTACATTTTCAAAACTATGTTTAATACCAATCATTAAACCAGTACAACTGACTTAACTTTTCAGCCAAATTAAGGTCAAATAAAGGGTACGATGGACATATTTGTCCGGGGCATTTTAGAAGGGCCTTGATTCGATGTGACTTCGATCGTTTTTTACCTGAAATTGATTGTTCCACCGAAAGCTTATACAATTTGCTACCAGATGGCGCCATTATCTGGGATTCGTTGAAAAAGTGACTTAGATCGTTTTTCCCCTGTACTCTTCAGTTATTTGTACCGAACCCCTTTGCACTTATACTCTAGCTAAATTGTTTATACCAGATACCTTAAAACGTCTACTGGGTAAAATATCGGTAAGTAATAATCTGGAGATAAATTGATTATGCCATTAAACGTCGATAGTGAAATCTGATATTTCAAAGCAACACAGAAAGCAGTAACCAGCAAATCTTTAAGATGTCATCGATTGTTCAAGTGCGGGTTATTAGGATCTAGTATGGACAATATTTATATCAGATATACTATACTTACGATAATATATAGCTCTTGTGAGGACACGAGAGATAGAGAGAAATGGGGATTAACGTCCAATCGACACACACTAGGTCATTTCGGGACTAACATATGGTTTAATTTTATTTCAATAATTTGCTTACGCGTAGGGGTCTCTAGCAGTGGGAAGGAAACCGGAGCACCCAGAGAAAACCCACGAGGTTGGACAGCCGATTGTGAGTACAACAATTCACTGCTAATTTGATACCAATAACACTTCACCTAACCTGTCAGGATGTTTTTTTTTATTTTTAGCATCTAATAATTGTGACATGTTCAACTGTATTTTCGGAAAAATTGATAGATTTTAAATAATAACGGGGGCTTTTCAGTTATTTTAAAATCTACCTGCATTAAATCATGACATTACCAAGATGGTGTGTTTAATAACCTGTGCATGATTCTAACAATGTTTGGAATAGCGATGTTCGTGATGATCGTGCTTCTCAATTCTACCACTGAATCAAAAGGTAAGGGGTATAAAAATTATATAGTATTTATCTAGTTTGTTTATCAAAGAGTTATGGTCGTTAGAGTTCAATATTGGTGGATCTTACTGTGAAGAGAGAGAGAAATGGGGTTTAACGTCCACTCGACACAACCTAGGTCATTTCGGGACTAACATATGGTTTTAATTTTATTTCAATAATTCGCTTGCGCGTAGGGGTCATTAGCAGTGGGAGGAAACCGGAGTGCCCGGAGGAAACCCACGAGGTTGAGAAGGCGCCCCTATCTCCATGCCACATACGCTCACACCAGGGATCGAAACCACAGCCGCAAGCCACAGGTGACCGGCCAGCTAGAGGTCGAAGCGCGGCACTCTAGACCACTGACCACTAGGCCATCCCACCCCCCCCTTACTGTGAAGATATGGTATCCTAATATTCAGTATTTTAACACATATGTGATCCTAATATCCAATATTTTAACACATCCTAATACAATATTTCATAACTAACATTTTATCCTTAGTATTCCATAGTTTCGGATGCCATTTGTAATGAAAAAAACAAACATATGGTAAAAGACAATACGGAAGTAATTAAGAATGACTGATTCACAAACGACAAAATACTAATTTTAACAAAAATTTAGCATGCCCGAAGCCGACATACACGACTGTCGTTCATTTTGTTTTGTTTACGTATTTCATTAAAAAATAAATGATTCGTAATTAGAATAGAATAACATTGTTTACAATTGAATATAACTCAGTTTAACGTGTGATTTTAGATCCATTTCCTCTATTTAATGTTCCAAACAATGGACCCACACGACCTTTAAATTTTAAACGTTATCAAATCTATCTTAGTTCGATTCTGTTGCTCAAGCCCCCGGCAGCTGTCTACGAAGTTCGTAGAATGAAACATCGCTGATGGCTATGTAAATATATGACGTTAATAATCCTCCTTTAATTTCCTTAAGATTAATATGAATCCCCATACAAATAATAATTATGATATCCTATTTTCCTTATTAGAAAGTAACAGGAGTAGATGGTTCGATTCAAGGAGAGATGTAATTTATAAAATAATCCGATCTTCAATGCAATTAGATAATATTGTTATATTGTTTGACAATACCACAGGTAGGTCACTCGAATTGAATAAAATTTGGTTCATCATCTGGTCTAAAAACTATTTAGGTATTTCTACAACGAACATTTAGTTATATAATTTTATTGCTAAGCAGCAGAAATGATATAATTTTCACGGACAATGGTGCTGACGCCCACTGCGAATTACAAAACCGGCTTTTAGTGTCATCTGAACGACCAGGCACACAGTTTGCCAATCTCATAAAGACAAACAATATCTGAGGTAATGTATCGAACGAAACCCAGTGCCAATGACTTCTTCCAACGTATTTCTTAATTCCCATATAAGATGTCAGCTTCGATCAAGTATTAATATCGTTGTGGTTCCATCAACGGAAAACAAAAATTCGCCTGTCAGACAACCTTGGCACGTTTAAAGAATGTACTTATGAAAAGTTGGGTAGCTTTTTAATGACAATCGGTAAGCCCTTGTCAAAGAGAGATTTAATGTTTTTTGTTAATTTCAGCACGTATTTGTTACCGGCAAGGTGTACCTACAATACAAATGTTTTGCAAATAATTAGTCATAATTCTAGCAGTGCTGTTTTGTCGGTATCCCAGCAAACAGGGAATCCGCATTGTCCAGTTCATATGAGAGAGAGAGAGAGCGAAATGGGGTTCAACGTCCACTCGACACAAACCAGGTCATTTTGGGACTAACATCTGTTCATATGAGATTTTAAAGCATAAAATTCATATATGTATTTTGCAATTCTTTATCATTTTAAAGTGCGCGTTTTTGGTTGGTGATGTAGGATACTGCCAGAATGTATTCACTAATCACACATTTTGTTTTGTCCTTAAGGTTTGTTTGTATCTGATATACGATGGAGCGACAGGACATATTTAAGTATTAATATAGATTCATTGACCAGTGCAGAATTCATGGATTACATTAAAGGACTTGCACAGCGATATATCGGAAAATATTTAAATTTTATAGCTGTCTTAGAAGATACAAATTTATTTGCAGTTTTTAACCAGGTGAGGTTTTAAGGTTTATTTGAATATCATCGGGATCACGAAGGCAAAGTAAGTAAGACGCTGGTTCGCTTGCCTCGACCTGTGTTGGCCGAAAAAGTTCCCCCGGGATTTTCCGGTGTGGCTTTTCCTTGCTGAAGGCGCAAAACGAAGGCCGGCTGAGGGTCTGACAAGGACAACTGTTTAGCCGTTCATATGGAACGACAAACCGAGGTCCCGTGCACACACTGGCATGATAGTTTAACGTTGAAGGCCTTAGAGCCGATGTAAGGGCAACAAATCCCTGACGTATGCCCTTTATCAATCGAAGCAGAGAAGTAAGACCTTAAATTTTCCATTAGAGGCGGTGGCTAGTAGAAATTGGCTAATTCGTACACATATATACATAGTAATATCGACAAAACAGATAAGTAAATAAGTATTGCCATGTTATGTACATACATTACGTGACACAAAGCCAGTAAAATTTTAATTAACAACAACATGGCGACTAAAAGGTTTTATTTATATTGTAATTATAATGGGGGTATTTCATTTATTTTGTACTTAATTGTCATTATTTTGATAAAACCACTAATGGAAATAAAACGATAACATCAAAAATTATTTCGATTGCATTAATATAACCTACTGAGGTCAAATCATGAACATTTATTCAAGGAAATCAATGTAATTGCACAGTATAATCTAGTTTAAAGATGTAGCGGAATTATAAAACCGACACAAGTTAAAATATTCTGGATAATACATGGACTACCCTCCCTAAAGATATTTTCAAATCAATTTCATTTGTTGACAGGGTCATGCATTGTTTTACGTTTACCGATCAAGTGAAATGAAATGAGAGAGAGGGAGAGAGAAGGTTTAACGACCATTCGACACAACCTAGGTCATTTCGCTGCTAACACGTGGCTAAATGTATTTCAATAATTGGCTTACGCATATGAGTCGTTAGCAGTGGGAAGAAACATGGGTGGCATGTTACCCAATTACTTTAACGTACGATCAAAATCACACCACTTAATTGAATCAATATCAGACTTAATGATAAATACGCACGCACGATAAACACCTCCCCACCCTTTCCTTTAGAAAAGATGAACAACGATAAAATTTTATTTCATCAATTTATACATGTTTCAGATCAACAGCATCGATAAAAATTCTAAAAAGTCTACTAACATCAGACATTGGTCAACATGGATTATATTTCATCATTTACAAGTTTACCAACCTCTTGAACATCTGGTGAATAAATTTGACAATGTGATTGTCGTTTATCTTCGTAATAAGGTAATCAATTTTTGTTTCAACTATCATTTAGCGCTTGTATGTGATGTTATTTAAAGAGCCAAGCCCGATAATATTTTGGAGAATAAAACTGTTTAATTTAGTGTTAATACAATTAAAATGTCTTACCTAAGAGCCGAGCAACTAATTCAATATACGTGATACGTTTTCAATCAAATTAAACCAGTCAGTCTTCATCTGGTGCCACAGGCTGTATGTTTTATGTGGAGTCTGGATAAAGGTGAAATTTACCTTTTGTTATCAAGTACAGCTTCTGGGTCATTCACTGTAGAGACTATAAAGGAATCATGCAATCTGATTAAAATGGAATGAAATATTATGAGTGCGGTTGAATGGTCGACAGCGAGACATAAAGTAATTGGCACGTATAAACAATGTACGCTTGGAACATTACCCGTACCATTATTCGAAAGGATGGCGTCACATCTAAATGGGGTTTAACGTCCATTCAACACAAACTAGGTCATTTCGGGACTAACATATGGTTTAATTTTACTCCAATATTTCGCTTGCGCGTTCGGGTCTTTAGCATCGGGAGGACCCGGAGGAAACCCACGAGGTTGGACAGGCGACCCTCGTCACATCTGTATTTTGATTTATATTTCCTATAATATTGTAACTATGGATGATTTGTTTGAAGGTATATATATCTTGTTTATTGTTTTATTTGAGGTTGATGAGTATGCATGTTTAGGTGACGTCATGACCCTTGTGATGACAAAGGATGGCCCAGAGTTCCAACCTGTTGACGTGTCACGTGACAACATTCAACTGTTCCCTAACATCAAATATGGCTACAATGGAAGACACTTGGTCGTCCTTACAAAAACTGTAAGAAATAGTATTTTATTTTCCAAATGTGTTCTGCACGCCGTGACTGCTTTGAATCCCAACTTAGGGGGTAATGTTACGGTCAGGGCAGCCTTCGGGTGTTATTCTATGGTTCGCCCGAACGAACGCTAATTCGACGGTAGTCGTTAAAATAGTTCGGGTGCGCATGTTCAAGGCCTAGTTGGTAATTTCGACGACCCGAAGATGGTCCTAGTTTACGTTGTTTTGAAACTGATATTGTTCTCAACGTGGATCAAGTACACAACCCAACCACTGATACATATAATTATTACATATGAACCCTAAACTGCCTAATTTGAAAGTTAAATGTATCCTTTTGATTTTGTAAGTGTAGTAGGTGATGCAGCCGGTTATGCGTCTTTACATTTTTGTTTTATTTCATATTGATACCAGTGGGTGTCGTTTGTTGAAGAAGAGAGTTTAAATGGTAAACTGGTCTATAAAGGTTACATAGTAGAGATATTAGATTACATGGCTCTTAAACTTAACTTTACGTGAGTATGTTTATATTTTTAGCTTACATTCATCAAGGTGAATATCAGTCCTTATCGTATTGATAAGTTTAACGTTCTACTGATCTGCATCAAGCTTGTAAATGAGAGAGAGAAGGAGAGAGAGAGAGAGCTTACGCCGTCGTGCAGTGTACTATTTATTTCTGGAAAACGTCTCTTTACTACATAGTTTATATGACCCCAGAAAGTTTACGAAGATCACATGGTCGTCCATTTCAATGTCATGTATATTGCATGATGCCAGTGGAGTGGTTATATCAATGGAACAAAAACCGGTCTAATCTATAGAATATTAAATGGCGTGAGTATATTTATTTAAAATGTTATCGATTTAGAGAGGGAGAGAAAGAGACAGTGAGAGAGAAAGAGAGATGGGGTTTATCGTCCACTCGACTAGTTCATTTCGAGACCAACATATAGTTTTAATTTTATTTCAATAATTCGCTTGTGAGTTGGGGTCTTTAGCAGTGGGAGAATCCGGAGTAACCGAAGAAAACCCACGAGGCTGGACGGGCGACCCTACTCCTTGCCACGTACAACCTGGGATTCGAAACCACGCGCGATAAACATTCGGCCTTCCAACACCCTTATCGATGTAGAGGCAGTGTATATGCTATGATTAAAGTGTTATATACTAGGTAGATTGGGCAATGACCGGGTTAAACGTTCTATACCTACTTGTATAATGACAACAGCAATGCGCCATACAGTGTGCTATGGGAGAACTGTGAACGGAATTGAAATGAAATGGGGTTTAAAGTCCTACTGTCATGCTCCAACTGGGCTAGCTAATGTAGACCAGCCTACCCCATTCAGTGCGCTATGAGGTCAATTTTACCCAGGCAAATCGAATTCCAACTGTCAAGGATCCTTTACTTGAACTTTGAACGGTTCGTTTTACGTGCACGCCAACACGTACACTCAACCTTTGTTGTGTTTTCCATCAGAAAGAGAGAGAGAGAGAGAAATGGGGTTTAACGTCCACTCAACACAACCAGGTCATTTCGGGACTAACATACGGTTTCAATTTTATTTCAATAATTCGCTTGCGCGTAGGGGTCTTTAGCCGTGGGAGGAAACCGGAGTGCCCGGAGGAAACCCACGAGGTTGAGAAGGCGCCCCTATCTCCATGCCACATACGCTCACACCAGGGCTCGAAACCACAGCCGCAAGCCATAGGTGACCGGCCAGCTAGAGGTCGAAGCGCGGCACTCTAGACCACTAGGCCATCCCAACCCCCGTTTTCCATCAGAAAGTCTAGATGATGTACATTGTCACATGTCCACCCCTCCTTAAAAATTTATGGGCCACATACAGGCTTTTGAAATTGATTCGTATTTGTGTGTTATTTGTTGTTTTGCCTGTATTATCCGTTCTGCAGTCGCCCATTTATCAAATTTCAAATTAGTATAAAATATTGAATATCAATATTTGATAAGTTTCAGTTTAATTAGCCCATATGTAATTTGTCTATTTTATTTCCAGGAATATGATATTATGGGCACCGCTTCCATGGTGACAGTGGAAAGAATGGATTTTATGGATTATGTTTTCCCCGCGTTGTACAATGACAAATTCATACCTACTTACCGTAAGAAACCGGATTCATCTGGCCTGCTCTACACTAAACCTTTCCAGACTGTAGTGTTAGTTGGTATTTTAGGTTGCTTTATTTCTGTCTGCTGCATTCTTTTGACAGCAGAAAATATTAATCCGTATAACAACAAAAAGGAAAAGACGTCGGTGAAGGATGGGATATTTTATGTGGCTGGCATCATACTAAATCAAGGTAAGTCAGCGGAGATTGGTGGTGATACATTGATTTTATTAGGGAAAGATGTACATGAAGTGTGTGTGGGGTGGGGGGGCTTACATGTATGATTAAAACTGAATTGTCACAGCCTTTCCATTTATCAGCACCAATTGACCGGTTAAGATATATTCATGGTTTGTATATTGGGTTGTATGTTTTGTGTCATGCCAAACTATATTTCTACTTTGTTATTAAAGCGAGAATTTCATATTTTTATGTTATATTTTTAAAATGTATTAAAATAAAGTCTTAGAATAGATGGTATTTATAAACAGTCCTACCTTGTTAAAGAATAATCCTATAATTCATTATTGGAGATAGCTATCCCATGGGGGAAATAGGAAAACAAGGGAGGTAATTGCGTTATTATTTCCTGTGTGAATGCTTTTATAAGCGTGAGAATGTTCCCTATGATCGTATAATAGTGAGTTGACAACCTATTGAGCAAAAGACATAGAAATAATTATTTTTTGACTTTCTTAGACAATATGAAATTCTCGTTTTTAAGATTTTTTTTGTCATTGTCATTCTATTTCTTGTCTTTTCGGTTGTACGTAATAAGGAGTAGGGTCGCCTGTCCAACCTCGTGGGTGTTCACTGGGTCCTCCGGTTTCCTCCCACTGCTAAATTATTATAATAAAAATTGAACCATATGTTAGTACCGAAATGACTTAGGTTGTGTCGAGTGGACGTTAAACCCCATTTCTCTCTCTCATTTCTTGTCTTTTCAGGTGGTGTACTGAAAATAGATTCGTTAACAGGTCGGCTACTTTTGGTGTCATTCTGGTTTTTCTGTATCGTCATGGGATCGGTGTACAAAGGCAACCTGGTAGCGTTTTTTGCATATAGTAAACCAGTTGTGTTTAACAGTTTTCAAGATATTTTAGACAGTGATTATCGTATTGGGGTTGTTGGTGGCAGCTCCCTCTTACAAGAGTTCGAGGTAGAGTTATTTTGATAATTAGACATCTTTACGTTTTCGTGTTCTAAACCACGTCTTTTCAAGATACAAGTGTTTAAGGCGGAAGCCTATAAATATTTGTATTTGTATCGGACAGAACTTCAGATACTAATAACTGTATAGCTGACATTCTTAACATTGTGCTAGACATATATTGGAAATGTCAAAAAAAAAGCAAAAAAATCACAAATCGGCACCGCACAATGGACAAGTCACGTAGGATTTTTGCCTGGTATTATATGTGAGGTTTTCTATTTCGTGCAGAAACGACCTGATGTTTGAATTTAAATTGCCTGTAAATTTTCTTATCAGCCCCATAATGCTTTACCAAAGATTCTCACTTAGAAATAAAAAAGAAATCGGCCAATGAAGAGGGACATACGCCTTGCTGGGTGCTAGGAGGGACATTTTGCGCTACGACCAACAGTTATTTTGGATTCTAAATTTTAAAGGGTTCCTTTACCTTTACGTGTATACAATGTATAGGCAGGACCTCCGGTTTCCCTATCCGAACGACCAGCCATCTTCCTGCACCACTAGCAAGAAGAAACCACACTTTCTCATCCAACACCAACGCGTCTTACAAACAACATGATGCATATTATAACAATCTGTACATTTGTCTCTTCAGAACCATTCTATCCCAGTGTACAAAAGACTTTTAGAGGAGCGAAGCCAAAAGCTCCAGTCCAGCGAGCCAACGCCTCTATCAAATATGACAATGTGTTTACCAAACTATATGGTGCATATTACATCTGTACCTCTGTCTTTTCAGAACCATTCCATCCATGTGTACAAAAGAGCTTTAGAGGTTCTCAATACCAATAAACGATTATATCCAGAGGTAGAGAGCGCTGATAATGATGTACATCTGGCTAATCTACTGGACGGAAATTACGTATACATTGCAGATACCGCTTCTACAAGTCATTTATACGCCAATAGCTGTGACATCATCAGACTCAATTATGTTGTGTATGACTTTATTGCAGCGTTTGGGGTGCCAAAGAATTCATCGTTAAAAATTAAGATGGAACGAGTGTAAGTATAAAATATAAAAGTGGAATTATGTAGATCCGTCATACGAACCGGTCTCCATAGGCCCAGTCGGTGTAGAAAAAAGTATGAGGTTCAAGTCCGTTCCATTTCATGTTACTACGCATGGATGTTTCCAAGCGAACATAACACCCCACCCCCTTTCCTGTAGTTAATACTACCATTCTAGATTTCTGCCTTGTCAATGTTAATTCTTGGAAAACTCAGACTGGTAGATTGTGTATTATCGAAAGCTATGCTTCCAAATTCATATCGATGGTTTCTGTCACGTCTAATGTCTTCACAAGTAAGGAGTCACGTCTTTGAGGCTGAGATGGAATGTTTGCTTCCTTATTCGGTTAGGACCACATACCGTGCACGCATGGACGTTAATGTAACAGATTGCTTGCTGACTACACTGGGCGCTTTTAAGACAGTAGTGAAAATGAAATGAAATGGAGTTTTACGTCCTTCTGTTTTGCTCCAAACCGGGCTAATGAAGACGGACATATAGTTTGCGGTACGAGCAATTTTGCCCGGAAAGCGACCTACTCTTAAATCGAATTCCAACTGTCAATGGATCTTTTACGTCCACGCCAATGAATGTGTATACAGGACCTCAGCCTTCCGTCCCATCTGATTGACTCGAAAGCTGTCCTTGTAATGCCCCCCGTTATGCATCTCAAAATGAAATGTATGAATACCCTTCCTCGTGTACGACACGTGAATGTTTACATATATATTACAGTATGAATGAGGTACAACAGAACGGGATGCTTGATAGATGGAAAAAGAAATGGTGGCCACATAGACCAAAGGAATTATGTAACACGTCATTGCGTGTGAAGCAGCTCCATCTGTCGGATATTTACAGTATATTTATTTTATTGTCTGCATGTCTTGCTGTATGTTTCTGTGTACTGTGTTGTGAACTAATACGAAATCAATATGTTAGTCGTAAATTTTGCTTACATCATTGATTCTCATTAAACTAGTGTGAAAGCATTATTTTATTTAGTGGGGGGGGGGGGTAGCGCGTGGTCTGTCATTGAGTCCACGGGCCTGGTATTGATTTCCCGGTTGTACGTACCAATGAGTAGGATCACCTTTCCAACTTCGTGAAGCCAGTTTCCTTCCACTGCTAACGACCCCTACGCGCAAGCGAATAATTGAAATAAAAATTAAATTATATGAAAGTTCCGCAATAACCTTGTTTGTGTGTCTGCCTCTCTCTCCCCCTCTCCAATACGCCATAAAGTGTGCAATAAGGGAAATTTTGCCCTGACAGCGGAACTATGGTCGAATTCCAACTGTCAAGAGATCTTTTACGTGCAGGGCAATGTGTACACAGAACCTCGGTTTTTCGTCCTTTCCAGACGACTATACAGGCTGTCCGCGTCAGGCCGTCCGTCCTGCATCACTGGCAAGGGGGAACCATCTGGAAATCTGGATGAACTTTCTCGGCCAATCGAACACCCGACCTCCAGGCGAGCGAGTCAACGTTTTACACACCTAGCGTCCGCGGGCTCCCCGAACCTATATAAAAACGTATGAAAAGATATGTTCATCAGGGGATGAACGATCTAAGTCACATTTTTGTATTTTCGCATGAAAGACAAAACAAACTTTTGGACGAGAATGCTTGAAGCGAACAGAACAAGTTAAGTGGGTTTAATTACAACTTCAAAATGATGTTTAAAACGAATCATAATACCAGTACAACAACTGACTTCCACTTTTCAGCCACATTAAGGTTAAATAAAGGGTACGATGGACGTATTTGTCCGGGAGGTCATTTCGGAAGGGCCTTGGTTCGATGTGAATCGATCTTGTTTACCTGAAATTGATTGTTCCACAGAAAGTTTATACAATTTGCTACCAGATGGCGCCATTAACAGTGGTTCGTTAAAAAAAGTGACTAAGATCGTTTTTCCCCTGTGTGTAATACAATATCATTTGGGATCTAAAATGTAATATTGTATTTTTAATTCATATTCTTAATTCATATTTTATATCGTAATTTCAATTGTAACTCATTTGGACATATTAAGTGACAAGCTTTTATCCGTTGCAGGTGCGAGCTTATCTGACATTGTATTATGTAAGATGTGTTGGTCGTACAAACTTGTATCATCGAAGTGTCTATTTGATATAAGTTGTAAGCTTAACACTTGTTGTTTTAGAGCTAAGATGTGTTTATCTTAATTAATCGTTTTCATTGTTCTCATTTTAATGCTATTAACTATGGCGTGCCTCAGCTATTTGACAGGCATCGTTGGATAGTATATAATGCATCGTTTAGAGTTAGGCAAAAAACGAGACAGGAGGACATCAGAGACGGGGGAGACCAGAGGCAGGTCCTAGGGGGACCCAGGGGGAAGTCAGTCAGTCCTGGACTATGGGGGTCTGCCCTCGGACCCCCGCAGAGTTGGGTCTTCTTAGTTAGACATCTCTAGATTGTTTTATTACATGTGCTCTTCAAATGTCTCTTGTGTAATACCTGTGACGACGATGTGTAGTATATTAAAGCCCCAATAACACTCTTGTTGTAATTGAATAATATGTCCCAATCTTTATTCTGGTCAACAAATTGTATTATTTTACAATATTCAGATAAATTGATGATACAAATTTCATCGTAACACACCTAATTTAAAAAATTGGAAAAATTCAACTACATGATTTGAAAAGGTTAACGTAAACCTTTTCAAATGTGACTTGGATTTTAAAATATTTTCGAACCCTCTGGACAAGTAAAATATGATGTAATGGATAATTTACACAACAGGTAGGACACATAAACATCTGGTACTTAGAATAAGACTATTATTTATTTTCTAGAGCTGCCAAGCCAGCAAGAGTGTTATTGTCCCTTTAAGGCTTGGAGAGAATATTATAATCTGAACAACCACATCACGAAGTCAGAAACATGCATTTGTTCAATACACGGCAACTTCTTGTCTTCAGATTAACTATAAGAATGCAGCAGATAATGAACGACACGTATGGCGATATTCACAAACTAAAACGCATCACCGTATTGTATTTATATAAATAAAAACAAGTGGATTAACGTATACTTAGTGTATATTAATTAATTTAAAATAAAAAAAAACTAGTGTTGACATACCTAAATGTAAATGACATATCTTTGATTTTAAAAGACAGAGGGATGGAATATCCCTCAACATATGCGATGTGGATCACGACACCAGTTGAATTGGACATGGATTGATTCTTAGGGGTAGATTTCACTTTACAAAAGTGTCGCAATAGTACTTAGTATTGGTTATATTGTGGGGCTAAGCATGTTCCTTAAGCAAAGTCCGCGAGTTTTACAACATCTAACCGTTGCTTC
Source organism: Patella ulyssiponensis (assembly GCA_963678685.1). Lineage (NCBI taxonomy): Eukaryota > Metazoa > Mollusca > Gastropoda > Patellidae > Patella > Patella ulyssiponensis. The sequence goes on from OY783228.1 coordinate 77,218,932, forward strand.
AATACTTAGCAATTCCCGAACTTTTGCGCTCGTTGTATAGACACGTGGCACATAACACACTGTAAACAAACAAGTATACAGCCGTTGAAAGTTTTTTTTTTGTTAAATTGAGAAATTCACGGTAAACCAGTAACCTTGACATTGATCGATCTTTGAACTTTGCAACTCGATGTCACTTGTATACATTTTAGCTAGAAGCGCGAGTCTTGGTATTCACGACGACTGATGAATCGAGTAGGTTCCCAAGCTGGGCTTGTTACCCAATCGAACTTAGTGGCGAAATATGCAGGGTATTACGTGAAGGGCTTGATACGATGTACGCAGTTAAGGCGAGATCAAGCCTTCTATTGAAGATGGGGGCTCAAATATTACATGAATTCTGCATTAATGGTGAAAGAAGTACTGGTGGGGTTCAGATAATTCTTGAAATCAGCATTCATGGTGTAAGTAAGATATATAAACACGACACTAGAAGAACGGTATATTATTGAATGTCACGTTGGAATAACGAAGTGTAAGAAAGTGTTAATTTTTAAAAAGTTAACAAGTCACCACTAATGAGTATTTAGGGATTCGTGTCAAGCTGTTTTTCTGATGTGGATCACAAGATAATATGAAAGACAATCAGTCACGTTGTGGATTTATGATTCCATTTGAAATCGACTATCCATGCTACTAGGCGAAATGGCCGATGCTGGTATTCCATTACGAATCGATATTCCAATTTGTGGCAACAGGAATCTAACGTCTTGGTGTTCGCATGATCGCTTTCATAACAGTTACATACATCCTTTCCATACATAGAACAAAGCAACAAACGACGACACAACAACTTGGTATAATAAATACACCGTAAATGTCAGCTAAATGGAGTTGCTTTGTCTTCACGGAGTCATCACAGAACCCCTGCTTTCCATCGGGCATCCATTTCTGTAATAACCTGTTTAGTATTCCAGATGCGTCTAGATATCTCATGCTGTTAAAATAATAGAAAGAATACCTTCGTTGTAGATATGGATGACGAAGCAATAAAAAGAGTGGGTGGTCTAATTTGCACTCTTTTTAGATGTGTCCAGGGCTTAACTTTTGGTTTAGTCAGTAAATTGGATAACTTTAAAATCATGTTGACTTATTCGTAATACGGCGTAACATGACATTGAGGTTGTCTCTTGCTTTTAGAGATATTCGTCGGGTTTTCTTCTTTGGAGAATTCCTATGGGGTCTCTCATTGACTGACTTCGGAATTTGGAAGTTCGCTTGATTGGTCTTAGAATCAACGTTGCCAAAATTTCCTTTGGCAGTTTTTCGATATTTGAGGCACCATGAATAATTCTATCTATTTAAAACATAAGACTAACATTTGGTATTGTTAGCCCAAGATTTTATCTTTCATTTTCAGAAATCATATCCGATAAAATTTTGTGTGCCAGCGTGAATTTTACAAAAAAAAAACGCATTAAAGAGATATTCAGTCGCCATTTTGATTCCGATTTTCGAAAGCTTTATGTTTTGAACCTACGTTAAATGACAATTTTTCGGCGAGTTTGTTTACTTACGGTTTCACTTTGAAATGTTTTCTAACACAAGATACAATTTTATGGATAAACAATAACTGAGTTTGGTACTAAGCGACGTTTCGACGAGGATACTCTCGTCGTTACTCAAAAGTTCATGGTATAACTAGATTACAGATGTGGTAAGGCGTGACCTGAGGTACGACAACACGCCAGTAATCCTTCCGGTGTTCCACTTTAAATTTGAATGTTCGTAATTTAATTATTCAAAACTGTATAAAGATTATTGTATTCTACTTTAAATTAAATGAAACAAGCGTGAAAATTAATAAGTATCCTTGAAAAACAAATCTGGAAAACATTATAAACTAACTTACACTCTCTCTAGATCATGCCGTATGGGTGAATGTTTTGGTGTAGACAGGGTGTACATGACGGTATACAGACTACTTTCAAAGCGTACAACATCACAGTGTTGAGAATAAAAATCCGCAGTGGAAATCATTTCGGTGAAGAATACATATTTTCCCTGCAAAACATTCTCTGTTTGTGTTCTACGTTCTTTAGTCAAATGTCCATCTTTGACCAGTTCTTGGTAAAGTTTTCTGTAGATTGGTACTTTATCATTCTACAAAGGAAATAACCTAAAATTTCTGTACCTTCTGGAATAATGAGAAACAATTTGCCCGGGCAGATTTCTTATGGCGAAATTGATCAATATGCAAATGTTCCTTTCGGATAAGCTGCTGTTGGGAGATAGCTACTGTTTGTCTGAGGGTATCGGGTATCACGTTAATTGTGATCGTCAAATATAAAAAGCTATTTATGACAGAGATTCGACTAAATAAATTTTATTAAAATTTATAGTTTATTATGGAATTTAGATACCTATTTTATGTATGTGGTGTTTTTATACCCTAAAAGTTCCCAATTTGTTTTCCAAACTTTCGTCTCAGATCCCTCTATCACTATAAACCTCAGAATGCCTCGTTCGGCATTTCTGTCCAAACGAGGTAAAGAAAATGCCTCGTTGTCTGCAGTTCCGAAACGAGGTTTTTTAAATTGCCCTTTTTTTGGGAACGAGGTATTTTGTTCAGAACGAGGCTTGGTAAAATGCCTCGTTTACTAAACGTGGTTTTTTCAAGATAGTTATTAGCGGTATATCGGCCAATTTGTAAAAATTAAAATTTATGTTATTTAATACGAAAATAAAACCAGTTCAAACTATATTATTATCAGAGAAATTGACAAGACAAGAATACACGCCATCAGTGGAGGTGTAAAACAATTGCAGACACACAGCTATACCTTGATTAATTGATTGCCCCCAATAAAATGTCACAACACCACAGTTGTTTCTTAACACCTATACTGATTGGGGCAATAAATCAATCAAGGTAGTTATGTGTCTGCAATAGTTTTACACCTCCACCGATGACGTGTATTCTTGTATTGTCAATTTCTCTGATAATAATATAGTTTAAACTGGTTTTATTTTTGTATTAAATAACATAAATGCATCGTTTACTAAACGTGTTTTTTCCAAGATAGTTATTAGCGGTATATCGGCCAATTTGTAAAAATTAAAATTTATGTTATTTAATACAAAAATAAAACCAGTTTAAACTATATTATTATCAGAGAAATTGACAAGACAAGAATACACGCCATCGGTGGAGGTGTAAAACTATTGCAGACACATAACTACCTTGATTGATTTATTGCCCCAATCAGTATAGGTGTTAAGAAACAACTGTGGTGTTGTGACATTTTATTGGGGGCAAAAAATTAATCAAGGTATAGCTGTGTGTCTGCAATTGTTTTACACCTCCACTGATGGCGTGTATTCTTGTCTTGTCAATTTCTCTGATAATAATATAGTTTAAACTGGTTTTATTTTTGTATTAAATAACATAAATTTTAATTTTTACAAATTGGCCGATATACCGCTAATAACTATCTTGGAAAAAACACGTTTAGTAAACGATGCATTTATGTTATTTAATACAAAAATAAAACCAGTTTAAACTATATTATTATCAGAGAAATTGACAATATTATTATCATAAATTTTAATTTTTACAAATTGGCCGATATACCGCTAATAACTATCTTGGAAAAACACGTTTAGTAAACGATGCATTTTACCAAGCCTCGTTCTGAACAAAATACCTCGTTCCAAAAGAAGGGCAATTTAAAAAACCTCGTGTTGGAACTGCAGACAACGAGGCATTTTTTTTACCTCGTTTGGACAGAAATGCCGAACGAGGCATTCTGAGGTTTATAGTGTATCTCCCTGTGCGTTACTACATTCTACAAGATTTTCGACAGATATCGGACCGCAACGTCATTGATTATGGCCCATGTTTAACCGGTGGTAAAAGCCATCCAACAGGTATTAAAACACCACAGACCAAAAACTCTTTACCAAAACTATTCGAAAATCTTCCCGAATTATAATTCCACACATGGAGATAAAGGAGGTCTAAGGAGATATATCTTGTTAAAATACCATAGATTAAATCTTCTAGATTATTTTACCAGCAAACTAAATATAAAATATTTCATAGATATTCATGATTTTACCTGAAGAATGTGTAACAGAGATGTATTTGCTATTGCACCCAATGTGTAACTGCTGCTTATCATTTCTTCCATACTGTTGAATGGTACGACTGTTTTCGAGGCCGTTAAAATAGACACTAAATTAGCTCTGTAGACGGCACCTATGACAATACTCAAACTCCAAAAAGCGGCGATAAAGATTCGGCTTTTGTGTGAATAGGCCCTCATTGTAATACCTACAACATTCAAAGTAACGTCCATGGAAATTAAGATGGTTTTGTTCTGTCATATGAATATTTCTACCTGGCATAGTCAGACGGAATTATCACAAGATAATAGTTGGAATTACTAGTGATTCGAACTGCCCAACCTATCCCCACTTTCCTTTTTGTTAATAATACTATGTCTGCAGTCTTAATAAGCCCGGATTATACCATCGTCAAAATAAAAGGAGCAATACATTTTTTTTTTCCATTCAATGATGGTCAATAGAATTAGATATTATCTATTATTAAGAGGGCATCTCCCTATTGACTTGTAATATGATTTAATGACAAATTGTTTTATTCATCTACGGTATCCGTGCACGGGACAATTGGCCTTTCTAAACAACACATGCTTAGTTTGGAAGGCTGGTCGTACGGATAGAGAGAGGAATGGGGTTTAACGTCCACTCGACACAAACAAGGTCATTCTGGGACTAGCATGTGGTTACAACCTTATTTCAATAATTCGTTTCGGCGTAGGGGTCTTTAGCAGGAAACCGGAGTGCCCGGAGGAAACCCACGGGGATGAGAAGGCGCCCCTATCTCCATGCCACATACGCTCACACCAGGGATCGAAACCAAAGCCGCAAGCCAGAGATGACCGGCCAGCTAGAGGTCGAAGCGCGGCACTCTAGATCACTAGGCCACCCCCCACCCGCTGGTCATAGAAGTCGAGAAATATTCTAAATGTGGGTCAAACAACCAATCTACCCAAAAGAGTAAACCTTATTATTTTTTTATTTCTTTTGCGGGTGGAGTGGAGGTCGAATTCTATTCCATTAAACATACCTTGATTAAGAGCTACTCCTATCACATAGAACACAATACCATGGATCGTGTTGGGATTTTCGCCATGCTGTTGGACAGGATTCACCTTCCCCAGAAACCACAACATACCACAACACACGATACATGTTACAAGTATTAAAACCGAGACGATGAGCTGAAAGGGGCTGCCAGAAATCCCATAAGAAGGAACTGGAGACTCTTGTTTGTAAATAGCATGGGTGCTGTCATAAAGGTACGACGGAAAGGCATAATCCACAACCTCCAGGCGCCAATCCTGCACTGACGACGGCGAACAGGAAATATCAAATTCCTACAATAAATGAAATGAAATTTAACGTTCTTTTGTGCCACGGGGTAAATACCGGTTGCAGACAATACCGGTTGTGTTTGCTCCTTGAATTCTAACTGTCCAGGGTTCTTTTCAATGGCGATGATCCCAGAGATAATCCGCCGGCCATTAGCTACTGATTGACAGGATTTGTTAGAATGAAATGGTGTCAATTTCTCTTTTATTAGGCATCAGTTCACTACATGGGTTACATATTAATGATCTTTGTAATATTTTCCCATCTTGACATTTTAGTCATTCGTCAACAGCCGATTTGATAATTTACCAGGAACTATTTTTATCGAAAAAATGAGTGGTTAGGCTTATAAGTAAAATTTCTAAAGAAACAAGAGCCACCATCTTGGATAATGTGAAACTAATGACGGAAGGATACATTACTTGACATTCAAAATGACCGGCGATGTGTCCCAGCGATGAACAAAGGTGTAAACGTATCTCTGGAATCGAGATTGGGTTCTTTTGTGTACACGCCCCATTTGAACGAGCAGACGTATTTCCATACAATTCCCACCGTCGCGCTCCATTGAAAAAGGAAAATCAGGTTCGAAAATACCAACTTTCTCAAACAGCACCCTCATCGAACCGGTGGCGTAAGTAAATACTATAAAGGGAGCCGTGTCATACTCACCGAGGCATCATGGTGCCTCCCGAAAGCTAGTTTTAAACATAGCAGAAGTAGAAAAAATGAGAGAGCAAGTAACCAAGTTCCCTAAACTCCTCACCTAGTTGATAGCAGGTATTGTTTCGCACCCGACAATGGAGGATATGGTTTAGATACGGGTCTGCATTGTATCACATCCGAAGATTGGCAGTTAATTTTATATCCCCAGTATTGCAATTCAAAACGACACACCTGGTGCTATATTTTACTTACACATAAGTTTTCAGGAACATGAATAGAAACTGAATTACGGTATTGGATACTTACCCCATTCTTCATTTTAAGAAACATCCCTTCCCAGGTTCCGTTTACCAATCCAGACCACGTGCTCTCTTTATCATTGTAAATACTATAGCTACAATATTATGGAAGAATTGAACAACATTACACCAAAATTATCACTGTCTTAAATGTTTATGCTGTGATTATTGAAAAGCGCATATAGGACAATCGAATTTAATTTACAATTCGTACGGGTCTCAATAAATAACTGAGTTCCAAACTTAAATATATATTATGGAAGTTGAGCTGGCAGATAATGTTATGATAATTTGCTGAAGATATAAGTCAAATTGTTCCATTCTAAACGGGGAATTTAGCGATTGATTTTAGGCCTAGCCTCCGTCGTCATTACAAAAGTCAGTACGATCTAAAAAAACATAGTCTCGGTTATCCATTTTATGACGTAATCATCAATGAGCTTTGAGCAGCATATCCGATTCCAATCCAGTATCACAGGCTAGCGATGACACCGATGGTTGATTATGCTCTGGATAAGTTAATTAATATTTACATGTAATTTATAATTTAAATAACCTTTTAGGCCTAAAGAAAGATATTCAATAAGCAGATTTAGGCCTTGCATATTTAATGTATGTCTAATTATATGGAACCGAAACTGAAATGTGTGGGGCCTCAAACGTACGTTCCTTATATGTTCTATATCTTAAGTAGGTAAGTCTCTAACTCAATATCATCCAAATTTTTTGACATTGAAAAACATTACCATTGGTACATGAATCGTGTACCATAGTGAGTTTTAGTTCCATTTGTAACAAGGGACTCGAAGAACGAGGCAAGACATATTCCACGAGTCATATTAAGCGGTTGAGCATGCGTAATAAATACTATCGGTGTAGACTGGAATAACCAGCCGCTAGAGATTGCCCTTCGATTGAGACTTTCGGCGTATTTCACCGAACATAACTGTTTTGAAATTAAAAACAGAAACGATCGAATGTAAATCAGTTTATATACAATCATTTTACAGTATTATATGCGTTGTGACCCATTTCTGTCAATTTCTAGATCCAAAATATTAGCGATTTAGCTCCTTTAAAATAATTCACACACCATGTATAGAACTGCATCCAAATAGAGTTGTCCATACTGACCTAACGTATAAATGTGATTTATATTAATAAAAATGCAAGAGTACAAATAGAACACCCCCCCCCTCTCTCTGAATTCCTTTGTGTATGATGCGATCCTCCTTACAATTATATACTTACGTGAAATTAAGATACTGTGATATGTATTCCATAATATCGGCTATATATCCTACAAATATTTTTGTCCCATTTGCATCTTTTTCATCGATTAAAGGTGGCCACTGAGAAAGCAAGAATAATGATACCAAATTTAATATGAGTAATTTAAAGATTGACCAACTTTTACAATTTACCGAAACTGTAAAAGTATATGTTCATTGAAAACAAGAAAATTGTAATAATTTCATTAATTGTGAGGTTAATCGACATCGATGATTTAGGTATTGAACATCACAACAATTCTTATCCCGCTATTATTTAAAAACTCTTCGCTACAAAAAACAATTACAGAAACCTACAAGATCCCTTGATAGTTGGAATTCGATATGAGTAGGCCATAGTGCCGCTGCCCGGGATGAATTACCCTGATACCACATCGTATGGCGGTCTTCTTTAGCCCTGTCAAAGCCTGAGCAAAACATTTCTTTTCATTATCTAAAGTTATGTGAGGGGGTCTAGTGTAAGTCATGTGACTATACTCGACGCCAGTACTTGATCATTGACATCATTATTGACCATTGTCATCTATTCAGTGAGTTTTCGATCGCCGGATTTTACTGCGCCGTTTTGAAGCGGGTATCAACCCCATTTTTGATTTTAAGTTTTCGATTACCAACGAAAAAACGATTTGTAATTGATGACGCAATAATTGCTATAATTTAGTAATATAAATATATTAGCAATTTTCCTCCCACTGATAAAGACCCCCTACGCACAAGCGAATTACTGAAATCAAATTGAACCATATGTTAGTCCCGAATTTACTTTATTTTTGTCGAGTAGACGTTAAAGCCCATATCTCTCCCTCTCTCGACTCTCAATTATCCGAAACGTGTCAATCAAATGTAACAACACCTAACATGCTTATTTTTTTTTTTTAAAGATAATGTAAAGCACGAAGTATTACCGATTTGGTCAATACATCAAGGTGCCTCCCATTATAACCAAATGCCATATTAGGAAACAATACAAAGTGATGTGACGTATCAATAGGAGTAAACACTGAGCCATTTGGTGACATTACAAGTGTTATTACATCATCTGGATTGGTACAGGTATCCTCGCCATCCTAAGAACAAATAGAAAATTAATACTACTTAAGCTGAAAGGCTCTATGCGTCGATTTTACTGCTATAGTATCTCTGCTAGGACTAGCAATCCGAGGATGGTTCAGTATTTACAAATATATAAAAACAATTGTTTGGTTATCCTTTATGTCTGTCATTCTTGTTTAAAATAATCATTTGTTATTAGGATCAATATTTAAAACTAAAAGGCAGATCATATATCAATCAAATAACAGCCTTGTCAAAAAGCCAATTGCGGATTGATTAATTAAAATCGCCACTCAATGAATAACATGTTTCTGTCCATGAACATCGACGTTAGGGTGGTATCTAATGTAAAGAACACTTATCAACCCTTATTTGTATCTTCAATAGAAGGCTTGACCTCGCTTGGACCCCGTAATACCTTGCATATTTCGACACTAATTTCGATTGGGCACTCCGTCTGATTGGGAGCTTATCAGATTCCATGATCATCACAAATACCAAGTTTCGCGTATTCCAGCTAAATTGTCTTTCTGTGGTAATCGAGTTGCAATGTTTAATGTTCGTTCAATGTTAAGGTTTCCGTTGAAGCCACTATGTCACAACATCTGATTAATCGCTACAGGTAACGTGTCGGTAGATTGTAAAGTAATCTTGCAACGTCTAGATGTTGGAAAACCAACAGTCGTCGCTTAAGGGACATGCGTTTTTTGAAATTTAAATTGCAATATGGCAAACGTTAATATGAATACAATAAAAGCGTTAATATGAATATAATAAAAACAATGACCACATGGATACATTTGAAGTAACACATAAGCCCGAACTAACCTTTTCACAAAGTCTGACAAGCGCCATATTGTCAAACTTTGTCACCAAATTTTCCAGTGTGTGATACTCTGTCAAGTGATGAAATATAATCCATGTTGACCAATGTCTGATGTTCGTAGATTTTTTAGAATTTTTATCAATATAGTTTATCTGAATAAATAAATACAAGTTCGATGGGGGCTACGGTGGCAAATAGCTGGCTCGCTAGCATTGCACGAGAAAGTTCTTCCAGATTCTCCAGGCCTCACAAGGACATACGCCATACAGTGTGCTATGAGGGAAATCTTGCCCAGGTAGCGGTACTATTGCCTACTCTTATGTCGCATTTAAAGTGCCAAGGAGAAACCACGTCGGAAAATCACTATGACATTTCTCGGCCAATGCAGGGATCGAACAGTGAGCCAGCGCCTTACCGGCACAGCCATCGTGGCTGCCTAAAGGGAAAGTATACACGCTAATTTCAATACACATGGCTACCATAACAGGGAAAAAGATAGTCAGGTTTGCCTGCAACTATATTGCTTAACTTCTGTAATTAATTATTTGTAGGAGTGGGGGAGAATGTTCAGCGTGTACGCGCTGTATCAAAAGGTCTGTCATCGAGTCAACTGGCTTGGTTTCGATTCACTGGCTGTACGTGAAAAGGAGTAGGGTCGCCTTCCATCCTAGTGGGTTTTCTCCCACTGCTAAAGATCCCTACGCACAATGGAATTATTGATATAAAATTGAACCATATGTTAGTCCAAACATTACCCAGTTTGTGCCGAGTGGACGTTAAACTCCATTTCCCCCTCCCCCCTCTTTAATTATCTGCAAGAATTTAGCAGGTGGAGAACACGGATGAGTTGCCCATGCCACTTTCTATTTACACATTGAAATTACTATAAAACTATAGTTTAAAATAATCACAGGTTTTATTTATGATCTGATCTTTTTGAAAAATTATACGTTGTTTACTATAAAGACATGCAATAAATAATTTGAAATTATAAAAAATAATAGTGTGTACCTTTCAGCTGAAAACTAAATTAGCATTTGAAATCATAGAAAACAACACTTACATTCTTAATAGTAGTATATAAATTTTCCTCTTCTAAGAAAACTATATAATTAAGATAGATTCCAGAATTGCTATTGGCGTATTCTTTTATTAAAGTAGTCCAGTTGTACACAGTGATTAGGTCAAAGTTGATGTATAAATGCGTTCTGTAATCATTACCTCTCCTTTCCAATATCTGCGTTGCAAACGCTTCTTGAAAACAAACAATAACACATCAAAAGCGTTAAAATATTTACTGATAAAATAGTGCAGAGTAATATTAATGTATAAATGTATATACCTTGGCGAAGTTTCCTCGTCTTCAGTGAATCCCCTTTCAACCTCAGTTTTCCTGATGGACGTCATCGTATCTACCGACGTCGAAATGAACAGCGTGATGGAAAGGGCGGCATCATAGTTGGGTCGCTATCAACGTCAACTTCCGATCCCAGTTGGTGTTGGTCTAAGGCAATCTACACATAAAGTTGACGCCATCCTTTGTCCGGTGTTGCTTCCATTGCTGGCTCAACATGGCGACCATTGACAGATGGTTTTCCAGCAACACCCGACCCAACACTGCCAGGTTAAGAGACTTTCAGAACAATTATCATGTCCGTGTTATGCTTTGTCTCTCGACTTGAACCCGGTCGAACACCTTTTGGGTGAACCTGGACGACGGGTTCGAACTCAAGCAGTACCACCACGAACTGTTGCAGATTTGTCACAGGCACTCCAAAATCATTGGCAAACAATCCCACAGCGTGTAGTGAGACATCTGTGCCAGTCCATGCCAAGGTGACTTCAGGCAAGTGTACGAGCTCAGGGTGGACATACCCGATATTTCAGATGACCCCTGCTTTGTTTCATGGTTCTCTGCATTTGCAGTGATTTTTTTCATGAAATTATACACAGCTGCTTGTTATTTCGATTTTGTCAAGTGTAATGTACATTTGTTAAAAGATGCTGCAGTAAATAAACTTTGAATTGGCATTGCCTTTTTTATTGCCTGGAGTGTGCGTTACCTGTTTTATTTTCATTTAATAGAATCAAATGACCAGAAGGAAGTCCACTGATTATGTGACTGAAAGAACACGTCGTAACATTGAGCCAGTTAAATGCACCTGCTGTACTATCTGAAATGATAATAAAAAAAAAGTACGTAGGCGGAGTATCAGCCATACATTAATCAAATAGATTTTAATTTCAAACGGCGGGATTCTATTTGACAAAGAAAGCATTACATTCGATCGATTGTCCTTCGCAAATGACAAAAGAAATTTAAATAAACTTTGTTACAGGGCTAATATGTAATATAAATAATCCATGCGTGATAATTGACAATGTTAATTAATGAAATGAAATGTTGTTTAATGGCACGTCAGCTTCAACTGGGCTATAATGCGCAAAACATATGATGAAATAAACGGGACAGATTAAAACAATATCGCAGGAGTGTATTCATATATATAAATAAAAACAAATATCACAAAATATAATTTTAAAAAAATACATCAATTCCTTTACATATATAAATATTTAAAACACAATGTATGATAAATATATACAATGAAAATTTTGAATAAAAGTTTGTCTGTTTTAAAATGCTAGCACTTAATCATAAAGCTCCGGTTCAGCAAATAGCTGACTGGCAACGGTAATCCTTAGATCTAATATACTTGAGATGATTGCACTCAATCAAGATGTGTTAATAAAGTATCACCTATGCGAGAGTGACACAAGAGAGAGAGGAAAATGGGGTTACTAGGTCATTTTAGGACAAACATATGGTTTCAATTTTATTTCAATAATTCGCTTGCGCGTAGGGGTCTTTAGCAGTGGGAGGAAACCGGAGTGCCCGGAGGAAACCCACGAGGTTGAGAAGGCGCCCCTATCTCCATGCCACATACGCTCACACCAGGGATCGAAACCACAGCCGCAAGCCAGAGGTGACCGGCCAGCTAGACGTCGAAGCGCGGCACTCTAGACCACTAGGCCATCCCAACCCTCGAGAGAGTGACACAAAACTACTTCATCTCTCCTGCTGGTTTTATAGGAACTTGGCCAGTCTCCTAAGAAAGGCTTACTGCGATGAACTTTATTTGTGTCTGCAAGATCCCAAGACCGTTGCCAGCGGTTATATAAAACAGTTTATGGGTGATTTAAAATGTGTGAATATTAACATTCTTTGTGTCACTTGTTGAAATAGTGGTAAGAAAATTATGTCCTTTGTCAGGGTGCCCCACCCCAAATGAATATCTCGACAATTAAACCACAATACTAATATATTTACCAAGCCTTAAATCTGTTTCACACATTTATAGTCACTAAATAAACGACCATGTTGTACTTAATAATCTATAACCATTTAACCATACATAAATAATACTGAAAAATGGTTTGGAGTTGCGTCCATAACATCCAGACACTTTTGAGTAAAAGATAGGTTACGTGCCCTTGTTTTGAAATTAGTCTCGCTTAACCAGTCTACCGATCATTCTACGTCTAATTGACAGCTGTCGGGATAAGCAAGACTACTTTTTTACCAAACATGGAACAAGAAATTGAATTTAGAAACACACACATCAGACAACTCAACAATATTTTTAAGAACCATGTAAATGTAAAATGAAACTACTGCTAGTATCATATTCTGGCTTTACGGGTGTGAGTCAGAGATATTATTTGTACTAAAGCAAAATATGCAGCTTCTAATGATACAGTTAATTATAAGGCAATTTAAAAAATAAAACGAGCGTAATTTCTAAAGATGCCGTAATAACCAAAAAGTTAAAACGACTGTAGTAGTTTTTGGTGTTTTGAACATTTCCGCATGCTGTTGCTATTTATAGCCTCAACGAGTGTGCGAGACTGTCAGAAATCAGTAGTTAGTGATTCAACTAACGCGTGCATGATCTACGTGTCAAGAACAACTTTTCAGTAGGCACGTGGGGCACCCTACCTTTGTATTTTTGGTTGAACATTTCACAAATTTGCATTTTTGACTAAATTTGGGCATGTAACCATATGGCAACAACGTGTATTTCACATAATATGTGTTTGTGACAAATGGCCACATTGCTTAATTTGGTACTAAAAACTTTATTATAAACAGGCTTTAATATCAGAGGGAAACTTTATTGAATTCTTTGACACTAACAATATTCATGAAACACATGACTTGAATACTTTTAACATTCAATTGATTATATGAAAGTCCACAAAACAGTTGCGTACATTATTCAAGCAAAGTTCAACGCCACACATTGCACACTTTATACGGGACCAACCATGTTTACACCTTCCCTTATCACTACTATGTGATGGCCAATGACCAACTGCATCACAACGAACATCATCTACAGGCCGTACCATTATTGGTCGTCGTACTTTTTTTTTTTTTTGGGGGGGGGGGGTTGTTCAACTCCTTCAAAAAATGGCCGACCCCGTTTTGTTACCTTCTTTCCTACCAGAATAAGAGCCTCCTCAGCAATATTTAATGTGGATTCTTTCAAGGATTTGGTGTACGTAATATTAAGCAAACCTGCATTCCTTCTTGCAATAAACCATGAATTGCATATGCACATACCGAGAACATAGGCAAACAACCACAGATAATACCGCTTGGTTCGGAGAGGGGTTCTGTATAGGGTGACGGTCATATCAGCTAGGTCAACACAACCCATATGTTTGTTGTAAGCTTTAATAATATTCGGGGTTTCTACTGGAACCCGTTTCTTTTCTTGTTTATCATATCGGCTGACAGAACCTACCGGTTGGATGAAGGCACAAAAAGTGCCTAAGGTAACTGGCTTATTGTCATTTCACGTGATCATACCAATATTGTTTTGTGCGCGATAGTCATAAGCTCCACGTCCTTGTTTCTTCAGATCCTTATCACTCATCAAAAAGCAATTCCTAAGCCTATCTCTTCTAATCGTGCCAACAGAATGTATCGACAGAGACTTCAAATATGTTATCAGCTCAATACTTGAAAAGAAATTATCAAAATAGCCTCTTGAATTTGGCTTAGTATGTATACTTTTACATAATATTGTGACAAATTGGGCAGACTTTCCCAACTTGGTCTCTTCTGCATCCAATACAGTGTCTCCGAATTGCGTATCGTTCCTTAAAGCCCCAATAACACTCTTGTTGTAATTGAATAATATGTCCCAATCTTTATTCTGGTCAACAAATTGTATTATTTTACAATATTCAAATTAATTGATGATACAAATTTCATCTTAACACACCTAATTTAAAAAATTTGAAAAATTCAACTACATGATTTGAAAAGGTTAACGTAAACCTTTTCAAATGTGACTTGGATTTTATAATATTTTCGAACCCTCTGGACAAGTAAAATATGATGTAATGGATAATTTACACAACAGGTAGGACACATACACATCTGGTACTTAGAATAAGACTATTATTTATTTTCTAGAGCTGCCAAGCCAGCAAGAGTGTTATTGTCCCTTTAACCTAAACAGGAAATTCTCATCATAGAACTTAGTCAAAGTAGTGATATAACAAGCCAACAGTGAGGCACTGATGTCCCCCGCCGAAATCCCAAAATAAATAGATGACACATATTAATTAATCGCACATTTATTTTCTTCAAACGTATCGAGCAATCAAACTGTACACGAAGTGTCATCCAAAAGTGTTTTATAAAGAAAAATGCTAAAACCGACGAGAAAAATGAAAATGTACCCTAGTTAGGGGGACCCTAAAGGCAGACAAAAGGGCCCCTCTGGCCAAAGGAAAGGGCCCTCGTGTGGAGTCAATCGTTTCTATACACTGTTACTGTCGAATCCATTACTGAATGAGAATGCAGTCAATTGTATTGGCATACAAATTGATGAACCTAAGTTATCTTGTCCCAAAGTATCAACCAATCAAATTGCTTATCTCTGCCTACCCTAAGAAGAAAATGCTCATCTTCGAACTCCATCAAGGCATTGGCCTAATAAGCATACACACCAATTTTGAACATTTTAACTCAATTCGAAGGAGAGTTATTGTGTTCCAAAGTCTCGGCAAATCCAATTGCTTATCGCTCTGCTTACCCTGAGCAGAAAATGCTCATTATCGATCTTGGTCAAGGTATTACTGTAATGAAACTATACACTTAGTTCCATCACTCTCACTTAATTAGAATTAAAGTTATCGTGTCCCAAAGCATCAACCAATCAAATTGCTTACCCTAAGCGGAAAATGCTCATCTTCAAACTCCATCAAGGCATTAACCTAATAAGCATATACACCAAGTTTGAACATTTTAACTCCATTAGAAGGAGAGTTATTGTGTTCCAATGTCTCAACCAATCAAATTGCGTATCGCTCTGCTTACCCTGAGCAGAAAATGCTCGTTATCGAACTTAGTCAAGGTATTACTGTAATGAAACCATACACCAAGTGTCATCACTCTCACTTAATTAGAACTAAAGTTATCGTGTCCCAAAGCATCAACCAATCAATTTGCTTATCTCTGCTTACCCTAAGCGGAAAGTGCTCATCTTCGAAGGCATTGGCCTAATAAACACATACATCAAGTTTGAACATTCTAGCTCAATTAGGAAGAGAGTTATTGTGTCCCAAAAAGTAGGACGGACAGACGGACGAACCAATTTTAATAGTCCCCCGCCACTTGGGACCCACAGGCGGGTCGCAACGCTTACAATACTGTAATATGAATGTATGGCGGGGGAAAGCGGCAAAAACCTAATGCTATGTAGAAATGTCTAATTCAAAACACACATGTAACATAATGCCATACCAAATACCTAAAACGTCTAATGCAAAAAACAAAATACAAGAAACCTCTAATACAAAATACCTCATACGTCTATTGCAAAAGACAAAATACAAGAAACCTCTAATACAAAATACATATAACCTCTTATGCACAATTGATTTTACAATCTGAAACATCTACCATAAGCATTAGATGACATATCTCTCATGTATTACTTACGTTTCTCCACTGAATTATCTTTATTTAGGTCAAGGTCACCGAACACAACTTGGCGACCTATTCGGCTAGCGAGCTATTCGACCGATCCAGCTGGCAACCTGTTCGTTGACAACCTATTCAGAATTAAGACAACAGTCGCCCAAACTCATCTATTTTTAACAACCAATAAAATCCAACGTTACGTCTATCAAATGAAAGTAGAATAATATATTATTTTTATCAATTCCTTTAGCTCAGAATAGAGATGTAATTTCGCATTATCGTACAAAATTCTAGACATCCAACTAAATATATTCCGAAAGGTAATTAAATAGGCTTTCTAAGTATTATCAGTAAAAATTGGCACATTCATATTAAAGGGGTGCACTCTCTTCCTAAACATGACCAATTTTTTAAAAATTATAAAGAGAAAAACTGTTAATATCCCGTGTCAAAATTCGGACCATCGTACAAAATTCTCATGATCCAACTAAATATATTCTAAAAGGTAATTGAATAAGCTTTCCAAATATTATTAGTAAAAGTTGGCACAATCATATTAAAGGGGTGCGCTCTCAACCTGAACATAGCCAATTTTTCAATATTTTAAAGTGAAAGAAGGGTAAAATTTCGAGTCGAAATTCGGACCATCGTACAAAATTCTTAGCAACCAGCTATATATATTCTGAAAGGTAATTGAATAAGCTTTCTAAATATTATTAGTAAAAGTTGGCACAGTCATATGAAAGGGGCGCGCTCTCAACCTGAACATAGCCAATTTTTCAATATTTTAAAATGATAGAACGGTAATATTCCGAGTCGAAATTCGGACCATCGTACAAAATTCTGAGCATCCAGCTATATATTTTCTGAATGGTAATTCAATAAGCTTTCTACATAGTATTAGTAAAAGTAGGCACAATCATATTAAAGGGGCGCGCTCTCAAACTGAACATAGCCAATTTTTCAATATTCTATATGTAAAGATAGACCGGAATTTTTTTCGAAGTCCGAATTTGGACCATCGTACAAAATTCTGACCATCCAGCTATATATATTCTGAAAGGTAATTGGATAAGCTTTCCAAATATTAATAGTAAAAGTTGGCAGAATCATGTTCAGGTTGAGAGCGCGCCCCTTTAATATGATTCTGTCAACTTTTACTATTAATATTTGAAAAGCTTATCCAATTTTTTTTTTTTTTTTTTTTTTTTTAAAACTTAACATATTTATTCAAAATATATCACATACAGGTACATCATACAGTATATTACATTATAGGTTTATCATATATCATCTGTTACATATATTTATGTCAAAACAATTAACATTCATTTATTATGCGCATTACATGTTTATCTTTACCGTTGTGTGCAGGGATACGTTTCTTCTATAGTTAAAAGAGTAGTTTTATAGTTACGTGTATTTATATTTAGCTTGGCTTTCCCTCATAATGTGTTCTCTCCCCGAAAGGAGATTCAAAATCTTGCCATTACTTGCACACTTGTTTGTATACATTTTAAGGGAAAGTTTTAAGCTGTTAAGCGGAAGATTAAAATACTAAACCTTTCCACGAAATGAAAGTCGAAAGTTGAAAGGACCTTAGTACCTTGAGCTGCCGCACCTTTCATATATTACATAATATTAATAAAACTCGCATTTCTGTTATGTTTGGGTATGCGGTAAAAATGTCCATTTATTAAGTATTTTCTTATTAGTTTTGAAAATTTCCAGTTCCAAAGATTTTCTACTTTGTAAAAATGCTCTGTATCTTTCGCAGGTAGGAATAGTTGCTTCTAGTTTCGATTTATAAACGTAATACTTAGTTAAAAATATTATTTGATTTACAAAAGACCATTTGGGAAAATTGTCAAAAACTGACTTATCTAGGCAACCAAGGTGAATTTCTTTGTGTGTTATGTTTACGTTAATATTTGCTTTTGCAAAAATTTCATACATTTCGTTCCATATCCGTTGCGTGTAGGTACAGTATATAAATAAATGATTTACAGTTTCAATATCTGAAAGACAGAAAGAACACAGAGTTGATTCCGTCATTTTTAATTTACAAAGTAATTTATTTGTGTAAATTATTCTATGGATGTACTTATATTGGAAATTCTGTAATTTAGAGTTAATATTAACATGATGAGCTAATTTGAACATCATTTTTATATCATTTTCTCGAAATTGATGTATATTTAGTTCTTCCTCCCATTTAGTAATTGAATTTGCTTTTTTGTATTTAGCTAATACCATGTGGTTATAAATGTCCTTAGCAGTTATATCTGTTAAATCTTGTTTATACCATGCTTTCAGATTTTTGTTGATGTCATCTATAGCGTTGTTATACATTCGATTAGGTGTTTCATTTAGATTCACTTGGGTTTTAAGCATTTTCTTAATTACTAAAGCTGTATTATTTACATAGAACTGGTCATTCCCATCTTTCATATGTAAGTCCGCTTTATTTCCTAGAAATTCATGTAAGTAGATAATTTGTTCTTTACCAAAAGTTTTCTCATACCAATGGTTATAGATACTATTTTTTACATTTTTATTGTTACACACTAGTTGATTTTTTAAAGATACTGAATCGTCGATCTTTTGTGTATAAATTTTGTGCCAGTTACTAAATAGTTCCTGATAAAACGGCGATAAAAATTTCAGTTTAGGTTTGTAATTACATGCTGGTAGAATATCACCACCATATTTACTTACTATAAATTCGAAAGTAGCTTTCCAAGTTTGGGGCCTATTCGAATATATCTTTTTTAACCAAAATATGCTCCGAGCTGTCATCATTTCTTGAAGACTAATCATGTTTAAACCTCCATATTCTATTTTTTGACTAATCGTATCCCTTTTAATTTTATCAGGCCCATTCCATAAGAAATTGTAAACAATTGTATTAAAGTTCCAATAGCATTTTTTTAAGTTATATTTTTAAAATGTATTAAAACAAAGCCCTAAAATAGATTGAACCTATAAACAGTCCTACCTTGTCAATGAATAATCCTATTAATTCTATAATTCACTATTGCCAGTTGAGAAATTGGCAAAAATATCATTTTCAACTTCAAATTCAAACGTTTGAAGATGGCCGTCCATGGAGAGGAATGGGAAAACAAGGGAGGTAATTGAGTAACTATTTCCTCAATCACCCTGTGTCACCCTTTCTAATGCCCCAAAAATTTTGCCCATGATTGTATAATAGTGAGTTGACAACCTTTTGAGCAACAGACATAGAAATAATTATGCTTCGACTTTCTTAGAAAATATGAAATTGGAACTTTAAATTTTTTCATAATATAACTAGGAAAGGCTAGAGCTGATGCTGGGTATAATATTTTGGATAGACAAAAAGTCTTAATAACCTGGATTTTACCTATTAGCGTAAGGTTTCTTTTCGACCACGTTCTTAATATTCTTTCTATATCATCCAGTTTGGGTTCAAAATTTTCTCTATCGATCGTTTTTGTATCCTTTGAAAAGACTATGCCTAATATTCTTATGTTGTTATTTTTGCAAATGAAACCAATACTTTCCACATCCGTTTGAAAATCCGTGCTTATCCAATTACCTTTCAGAATATATATAGCTGGATGGTCAGAATTTTGTACGATGGTCCAAATTGGGACTTCGAAAAAAATTCCGGTCTATCTTTACATATAGAATATTGAAAAATTGGCTATGTTCAGGTTGAGAGCGCGCCCCTTCAATATGATTGTGCCTACTTTTACTAATAATATTTAGAAAGCTTATTGAATTACCATTCAGAAAATATATAGCTGGATGCTCTGCTCAGAATTTTGTACGATGGTCCGAATTTCGACTCGGAATATTGCCGTTCTTTCATTTTAAAATATTGAAAAATTGGCTATGTTCAGGTTGAGAGCGCGCCCCTTTCATATGACTGTGCCAACTTTTACTAATAATATTTAGAAAGCTTATTCAATTACCTTTCAGAATATATATAGCTGGTTGCTAAGAATTTTGTACGATGGTCCGAATTTCGACTCGAAATATTACCGTTCTTTCACTTTAAAATATTGAAAAATTGGCTATGTTCAGGTTGAGAGCGCACCCCTTTGATATGATTGTGCCAACTTTTACTAATAATATTTGGAAAGCTTATTCAATTACCTTTTAGAATATATTTAATTGGATCATGAGAATTTTTTACGATGGTCCAAATTTTGACACGGGATATTAACAGTTTTTCCCTTTAAAATTTTTAAAAAATTGGTCATGTTTAGGAAGAGAGTGCACCCCTTTAATATGAATGTGCCAATTTTTACTGATAATACTTAGAAATCCTATTTAATTACCTTTCGGAATATATTTAGTTGGATGTCTGGAATTTTGTACGATAATGCGAAATTACATCTCAATTCTGAGCTAAAGGAATTGATAAAAATAATATATTGTTCTACTTTCATTTGATAGACGTAACGTTGGATTTTATTGGTTGTTAAAAATAGATGAGTTTGGGCGACTGTTGTCTTAAAAGGTTGCCAACGAACAGGTTGCCAGCTGGATCGGTCGAATAGCTCGCTAGCCGAATAGGTCGCCAAGTTGTGTTCGGTGACCTTGACCTAAATAAAGATAATTCAGTGGAGAAACGTAAGTAATGCATGAGAGATATGTCATCTAATGCTTATGGTAGATGTTTGAGATTGTAAAATTAATTGTGCATAAGAGGTTATATGTATTTTGTATTACAGGTTTCTTGTATTTTGTCTTTTGCAATAGACGTATGAGGTATTTTGTATTAGAGGTTTCTTGTATTTTGTTTTTTGCATTAGGCGTTTTAGGTGTTTGGTATGGCATTATATTACATGTGTGTTTTGAATTAGACATTTCTACATAGCATTAGGTTTTTGCCGCTTTCCCCCGCCATATGAATGTACATAAACTGATTTGCATTCAATGGTTCCTTTTTATACGCCCACATTTTCATGTGGACGTATTATGTCGTCGCCCCTGTCCGTCCGTCCACAATTTGTTTGTGGACTCTCTACAGGTCACAATTCTTATCCGATTTTGACGAAACTTGAAATATAGGTTTATCCCCATAAGATCTCGGTTCCTTTTGATATTGGCATGTATCGGATCGGAACTTCCTGGATCATGTTTTTAGCTTGTGGACCCTATAAGAGGTCACAATTTTGACCGATTGTGATGAAACTTGACATGTATGTTTATAACCCCCAAATCTTGGTTTCTTTCGATATTTGCGCCCATCGGATCGTAACTTCCTGAATTATGGCCCCTGATTGTCCTTTTTAGCTTGTGGTCCCTGTGGAGGTCAAAATATTATCCGATTTAAAAAAACGTTTGATTATATCACCGTTACATGGACCAAAATTGACAAACAAAATGGCCGCCGTTTGTACGCGAATAGTGTGAAAATATGTTATATCAAGGTTGTGGACCCTATAGAGGTCACAATTGTGAACCGATTTTGATGAAACTTGACATGTATGTTTATAACCCAAAGATCTTGGTTCCTTTCGATATTTGCACCCATCGGATCGTAACTTCCTGAATTATGGCCCCTGATTGTCCCAAAAAATGTCCTTGTTAGCTTGTGGTCCCTCTGGAGGTCAAAATTATTACCCGACTTATAAAACCGTTTGATTATATCACCGTTACATGGTAATGAAGGCTGTGTTTGAATTTCGTGAAAATCGAACCAAAATTGACTGAAAACATAACGCTAACGCTACAATATACGTCCATATTCCTGCTTTGATTGATATGGTACTTTGTCAAGAAGGTTAGGCGTTTGTTTTGTTTAGCGTTGAGGGTCGTGCTTCAACATCAAGATAATCCATTCAGAATTGTGGCTTTCAGACGCTAAAGGCAAAAAGTGGGCGTGGCTCTGCCCCTGGGGATCGGAACATTCACCAAATTCAATAGTGGACGCCCTCAGGCTATAAGGAATTCATATGCCAAGTACCAAGCTGAATCATTCAGAATTGCGGCCTGTAAACCACAAACACAAAAATTGGGCGTGGCTTGCCTCTGGGAGTCGGGACATGCAGTTGTCGTCCTTAGGCTATAAGGAATACATATCCCAAGTTTAAAGACGATCCATTTAGAATCATGGCCTGTAGACAACACACACAGACACGAAGTAAAAATAGACATGGCTCTGCCCCTGGTGGATAGGAAATCACCAAACACAATTGGGATCATCCTTAGGGTATAAGGAATAGGTATGCAAAGTTTTAAAAGGATCTATTAAGAATTGCATCCTGTAGGCGAACACAAACATTGGGCGTGGCTCAGTCCCAGGCGGTCCGGCACGCACCAAAAATAATAGTGGTCAGCCTTAGGGTATAAGGAATAAGTATAAAAAAGTTTTCAAGACGATCGATTAAGAATTGTGGCCTGTAGGTGACACAAAAAGAAAATGGGCGTGGCACTGTCCCTGGGGGTTGGGCATGCACCAAAAACAATAGGGATCTTCCTTAAAGTATCAAGAATAAGTATGCAAAGTTTCAAGATGATACGTTAAGAAATGCAGCCTGTAGATGACAGACAAACAAATACAAGAAATGGGCGTTGCTGTCCCACGGGGTCGGGCATGCACCCAAAACAAAAGGGATCATCATTAAGGTATAAGGAATAAGTATTTTAAGTTTCGATATGATCGATTAAGAATTGTTGCCTGTAGGCAATACACAAAAAAAAAATGGGCGTGGCTCTGCCCCTGGCATACACCCCAAACGATAGGGGTCATCCTTAGGGAGTAAAGAGTAAATATACAACGTTTGAAGAAAATTCAGTAAGAATTGCGCCCTGTAGGCGACAAAAAGACACGCTAAAAGAAAATGGGCGTGGCTCTGCCCCTGGGGGTTGGGTATGCACCCCATACGATAGGGATGTTCCTTTGGGTACAAAGAATATGTAAGCAAAGTTTCAAGGTTATAAGTTAAGATATATGGCCTGTAGACGACAAACAATCAAATACTAGAAATGGGCGTGGCTCTGTCCCTGGGGGCCGGGCATGCACAGCAAACAATAGGGATCATCCTTAGGGTGTAAAGAGTAAATATACAAAGTTTGAAGAAAATTCAGTAAGAATTGCGCCCTGTAGGCGACAAAAAGACACGCTAAAAGAAAATGGGCGTGGCTCTGCCCCTGGGGGTTGGGCATGCACCCCAAACGATAGGAATGTTCCTTTGGGTACAAAAAATATGTATGCAAAGTTTCAAGGTTCTAAATTACGAAATGTGGCCTGTAGACGACAAACAATCAAATACTAGAAATGAGAGTGCCTCTGCCCCTGGGGGTCGGGCATGCACCCCAAACAATAGGGATCATCCTTAGGGTGTAAAGAGTAAATATACAAAGTTTTAAGTAAATTCGGGGGGTTTGGGATGGCCTAGTGCTCTAGAGTGCCGCGCTTCGACCTCTAGCTGGCCGGTCGCCTCTGGCTTGCGGTTGTGGTTTCAAACCCTGGTGTGAGCGTATGTGGCATGGAGATAGAGGCACCTTCTCAACCTCGTGGGTTTCCTCCGGGCACTCCGGTTTCCTCCCACTGCTAAAGACCCCTACGCGCAAGCGAATTATTGAAATAAAATTAAACCATATGTTAGTCCCGAAATGACCTAGTTGTGTTGAGTGGACGTTAAACTCCTTCTCTCTTTAAGTAAATTCAGTAAGAATTGCGCCCTGTAGGTGACACAAAGACACGCGAAAAGAAAATGGGGATTGGGTATGCACCTAAAACGACAGGGATGGTCCTTTGGGTACAAAGAATATGTATGCAAAGTTTCAAGGTTATAAGTTAAGAAATGAGGCCTGTAGACGACAAACAATCAAATACTAGAAATGGGCGTGGCTCTGCCCCCGGGGGTCGGGCATGCACCAAAAACAATAGGGTTCTTCCTTAGGGTATAAGGAATAAGTATACAACGTTTGCAGAAAATCCATGAAGAATTGCGCCCTGTAGGCGAACCACAGACAGACAGACACACATACATACACACACCATTTTTTTTTAGCTTGTGGTCCCTCTGGGGTCAGAATTATTATCCCATTTAAAAAACCGTTTGATTATATCACCGTTACATCGTAATGAAGGTTGAGGTCGAATTTCGTGAAAATCGGACCAAAATTGACAGCTGTTCTTGTCAGGCCATCCATCCTTCATCACTAACAAGGGGAAACCCCGCCAGAAAATCTAGATGAACTTGTCACCCAATGCAGGGATCAAACACCCAACCTCAAGGCTACCGAGCCAGCATCTTACCCACTTAGCAACATGATCCCCAGTCGAATTTGAAGCCTACTGAAATGCACCTTTATAACCCAAAGATCTTAATTCATTTCGATATTTGCACATATAAAATTCTAACTTAATGATGTAGGAAAAATCACTTTCGGTATTGCTTGTTCTCTATCCATCTCTCGAAAATGTGGGCGTATTGCCTGGCAGTGCCAGCCTGTCTTTAGCTTGAATTGCGCCCTGTAGGCGAACCACAGACAGACACACATACATACAGAGAAAGGGGTGACGGCATAATACGTTCACATTATGAATGTGGACGTATAAAAATGGCTGCCGCTTTTACGCGAAGAGTGTAAAAATATGGTATATCAAGGTTGTGAACCCTGTAGAGGTCACAATCTTCATTCAATTTTGATGAAACTTGAAACACATGTTAATGTTTACAACTTAACAATCTTAGTTCCTTTCGATATTTGTGCATAACGGATTGTAACTTTCTGAATTATGGCCCCTGATTGTACGAAAAATGACCATTTTTTTAGCTTGTGGTCCCTCTCTGGGGTAAGAATTATTATCCCATTTAAAAAACCGTTTGATTATATCACCGTTACATCGTAATGAAGGTTGAGGTCGAATTTCGTGAAAATCGGACCAAAATTGACAGCTGTTCTTGTCAGGCCATCTATCCTTCATCACTAACAAGGGGAAACCACGCCAGAAAATCTAGATGAACTTGTCACCCAATGCAGGGATCAAACACCCAACCTCAAGGCTACCGAGCCAGCATCTTACCCACTTAGCAACATGATCCCCAGTCGAATTTGAAGCCTACTAAAATGCACCTTTATAACCCAAAGATCTTAATTCATTTCGATATTTGCACATTTCAAATTCTAACTTAATGATGTAGGAAAAATCACTTTCGGTATTGCTTGTTCTCTATCCATCTCTCGAAAATGTGGGCGTATCCTGCCTGGCAGTGCCAGCCTGTCTTTAGCTTGAATTTCGTGAAAATCGGACCAAAATTGCCGGACAAAATGGCCGCCGTTTGTACGCGAATAGTGTAAAAATGTGGTATATCAAGGTTGTGGACCCGATTTTGATGAAACTTGAAATGCATTTTTATAACCCAAAGATCTTGATTCCTTTCGATATTTGCACATATCAAATTGTAACTTAATGAATTACATATATGGCCTTTGATTGTAGGAAAAATCACTTTCGGAATTGCTTGTTCTCTATACATCTCTCGTAAATGTGGGTGTATCCTGCCTGGCTGTGCCCGGCCTTTCGAAGAAAGTTGGGGGACTATTAAATTGGGTTCGTCCGTCTGTGTGTCCGCCACACTTTTTGGGACACAATAACTCTCTTCCTAATTGAGCTAGAATGTTCAAACTTGGTGTATGTATTTATTAGGTCAATGCCTTGATGGAGTTCGAAGATGAGCATTTTCTGCTTAAGGTAGGCAGAGATAAGCAATTTGATTGGTTGATACTTTGGGACAAGATAACTTAGGTTCATCTTGATTGATGACAATGACTGCATTCTCATTCAGTAATGGATTCGATGGTAACAGTGTATAGAAACGATGGACTCGGACACGAGGGCCCTTTTCCTTGGCCAGAGGGGCCCTTTTTGTCAAGCTTGGGGGCCCTTTTGTCTGCCTTTAGGATCCCCCTAACTAGGGTACATTTTCATTTTTCTCGTCGGTTTTAGCATTTTTCTTTATAAAACACTTTTGGATGACACTTCGTGTAGAGTTTGATTGCTCGATGCCTTTGAAAAAAATAAATGTGCGATTAATTAATATGTGTCATCTATTTTTTTTGGGATTTCGGCGGGGGACATCAGCCTCACTGTTGGCTTGTATTTCATTAATTCGCGTAGGGGTAATTAGCAATGGGAGGAAACCATTATACGTGTTATAGGATGTGTGGTTAGGATTCTTGTCGCTCATGATAGCGGCTCACAAGATCTATATTAACCAGATTTTTCTGACTGGGATCCCCCATGTAAGGTGGGCCTGGCATGGAATAGAGTGGGCCTGGCATGGAATAGAGTTTTTGTCCATCGGTATGGATGATAAACTGAGTCCTGTATGCATTCGGCAGAGCATTTTGGACACATTGGCAGCTAAATATCAGATATAATAGTAGACCATGCCCTGTAGATGCAGTGCTTAAAAAGGGATATTAAAAGTTCATTTAATTTCTCCTACAACATTACATTACTGGATATCGTGACTTTTATGTTTTTGTAGGTAGAGATGGGTGATTTTAGCAGTTATTGGATTATCCCTTTTAGCAGTGACTAGTTAATTAGATGACCAAATGTAGAGTTGGAAAAAATGCTTGATGTGCAAAATAGTTCCTGATATATTGTGACACGTTAAAGAATTTTGAAGTTAACATGTAAGGTGGGCCTGGCATGGAAGAGAGTTCTTGTCCATTGGTATGGATGATAAACTGAGTCCTGTATGCATTCGGCAGAGCATTTTGGACACATTGGCAGCTAAATATCAGATATAATAGTAGACCATGCCCTGTAGATGCAGTGCTTAAAAAGGGATATTAAAAGTTCATTTAATTTCTCCTACAACATTACATTACTGGATATCATGACTTTTATGTTTTTGTAGGTAGAGATGGGTGATTTTAGCAGTTATTGGATTATCCCTTTTAGCAGTGACTAGTTAATTAGATGACCAAATGTAGAGTTGGAAAAAATGCTTGATGTGCAAAATAGTTCCTGATATATTGTGACACGTTAAAGAATTTTGAAGTTAACATTAAAATGTGCATAACTTGCTCTCTAATTATTATTTGGAAATGAAACTTGCCTATTGCAAACAGGAACATGTCAGTAAATTCTGTTGAATACTTTCTGAGAAACAAACTGGAAGACTAAATTATACACAGATTTAACAAGCATTATTAAATTACGAAAAAATCATAAAAACTGATCCTGACAAATTTGGTTATTTTTTGGCAAGGGAAAGTGTTAGAAACTGACATGTACCCCCTCCAGAGCTTGGTAATCTGTTTAACAGTTACATTGGTAACGGAAGTGACATCATTTCAAGGAAAACGTAGCACAGGTGAAACTTGTCATCACAAATTTAATTCTAGTTTTGGATTACTTTTATAATCGCTTTTCAGTCTGAAATATTGACCAACCAAAATTATGCTGTTATGCAAGGATATCAGCCTTGGTTGGTGACTTTGTCGATTTCCATGCAGACGGAGGGCCTGACAAGGACAGATGCCTAGTCGTTCGGATGGGACGAAAAACCGAGGTCCCATGTACACATTTGCGTGCACGTAAAAGATCCCTTGGCAGTTGGAATTCAGTTGCTGCCCGGGCAAAATTTCCCTCATAGCACTCTGTATGACGTATGCCCGTCTTCAATTAGCCCAGGTTGGGTGTAGAAGTGTAGGACGTTAAACCCCATTTCATTCATTCATTGTCGATTTTCTGACCGTCTTCATCAGGCTTTTATGGATTGCTTTGACAGTTATTATTGGAAATCGTTAAAAATCAATAGGATTTTTTCTGAACAATGCGTATAAATTTGAAGTCAATCGGATATTAACTTTAGA
Organism: Patella ulyssiponensis; assembly: GCA_963678685.1. Classification (NCBI taxonomy): domain Eukaryota; kingdom Metazoa; phylum Mollusca; class Gastropoda; family Patellidae; genus Patella; species Patella ulyssiponensis. The sequence continues at coordinate 77,247,351 of OY783228.1, forward strand.
CTCTGTGGAGTGTCAACATTTGTTTAATTTAAGAAAATTTTACACAGTGACAATGTCTGGTGGCAGCAGGAAAAAGTTTACGGGCTTATTCCGTCCACGCCAGGGACTTGAAATCCTATAATGTTATATATTTTTATACACCCGCATTTTCATGTGGACGTATATTGTCGTTGCTACTATCTGTCCTTTAAAATTTTGTTTGTGGATGGTCACAATTATGATTGGATTTTGACAAATCTTAAAAAAGAGGAATCTATCCCAAAGGTCTTGGTTCCTTTAGATAATGGTGTAGATGTTCATTAGGTAAATGTCGTTACTGAATTTAATGATTAACATTTTACGCTAAGACTAAGCAAGTTCATTGGTATATACTCTGGGACACAGTAACTTTCATTCTAATTGAGGGAGGGTTATAAAATCGATTGTTTAGATTCACTACATCAAAACCATGACTAAGGTCCATCACAAATATTTTCTGCTTCGGATAACTATAGATAAGCAGTTTGATTAAAGACAAAAATGCAATTTATTGATATTGTCATCTACTGTTAGCTTGTTTCATTTAAAACAGCTTACACTCAGTCGTCCCCGTTCGTTTTTCTTTTAATATCATCTCTACAGTGACAATGTCTAATGGCAGCAGGGAAAAGCCCGTCCACGCCATGGACTTTTTAAAGTTTACGGACTTATATCATCCACGCTAGGGACTTAAAATCCTATATTTCCCATCGAACATTGTCACTGAAAGGATATCAAAAGGAAAAAAACTCCCACAACTCTGTGTCATAGAACTTTCTCAAATGAAACAAGCCCACAGTGAGGCTTATTATGTCCACCAGCAGAAATCCCTCCTGACAGCAACTCCATTGTCATACCTAATTTCTTCACCCGCATTTATATTTCTGACAGCAAATAAACAAAGGTGAGGATATCGTCTTTGTATTAATTTCATCTTGCAATTGGGCACGTTTCTATTATCATTGACCATTCTTGCTGTGCACACATCAAAGGGGTCCTCAATTGGACATGTTTCTACTGTAATTGACCATTCTGATTTCTCGCTTTACATACGTCAATTAATTGTACTTAGTCGTTTTTATACCTCCCCCTCAATTAGAATAAAAGTTACTGTGTCTCAGAATATAGGCCAATGAACATGCTTATTTAGCTCTGCTTAGTCTAATCGTAAAATGTTAATCATTGAATTCAGTAAGGACATCTACACCATTATCTAAAGGAACCAATATCTTTGGGATAGATACCTATTTTTCAAATCAGATAAAAACAATATGTAATTTGACGGATAGGAGCAACGACAAAATACGTCCAGATGAAAATGCCCACATTTTTGCAAAAAGGTGGAGACAACGAGCTAAAAAAGATAGATTGCCAGGCAACAAAACATGTGAAAAGCAGCCAAGTCGTCCGAGCAGTCAGCAGGAGTTGTCACATTTTTTTCTTTTGTGTATAATACACTAAAATCTAAACAAGAGTAACAATTCATTAAGTAATTATCAGAAAATCATTTGAATTTGTTTGGTATTTATAAAGTTCTGCCCAATGTTAAGGTGCAGAATACAAAACATTTAATATCATGGATTTAGCTGAAAATCAATATACTTTTTTGTCTCAAGACCTTAAACTCTGTGTATCCATCTTACGTCAAATCAGATAACTTTAGCCTTAGGAACATCACATTTTTCAAAGTGATCAAGAGCCATAATTTGGGCACTAATTATCGGAAATCATTGAAAATCAATAGGCTTCTTCGTGTCATGACCCCAAACACTGTGTATAAATCAGATATTAATTTTAGCCTATAATGTGGGCGTATAAAAACTAATACCTATTTTTTACTCTTTCAAATTACTTATGTTCGGCGAAATAAACCAGTAGTTTCAATCGAATGCAAATTTCTAGCGCCTGGTTATTCCAGTTTACATACGCCGTTTAATTTGGTGCATTGTTTCTAGCCTCTTTCTCAAGTCTCGCTAGAACTGGTGTTAAAACGCATTATAGTACAAGATTCGAACCAATGGTAAAATGTTGTTTTTTTCATAAATATTGGATATCAGAAGCCCATGGTTACCGGTAAGATCATGGCATCCATGTTGATTTAAATTGGCAAATAATTCGTGTTTTCAATGTTGCAGATTTTGGATGATATTGAGTTAGAGACTTAGCTACTTTAATAAAGTTCTTTCTGAAAGACTGGTGAAAGTTAGTGTATACTTGATAATCAGTTTGATTGCTTGATACATTTGACATATAAATTTGCTTTGCTATTAATTAAAATATGTGATCTATTTATTTTGGCTGGGGACATCAGCCTTACTGTTGGCTTGTATTGCGTGTAGTGAGATTCTCTAGCACTTACTAATACAAGCGAGTGTATCCGGATATAGAGGAAAACATCGATGCGCTACTCATTAAGATTGTTATCAAGGAGATAAACTCTGTAGTCCAGTCAATCTGGGGTAAGACTCAAAACAAATTGCAACAGAATAAATTTGACTGGGATGCATTTCAGTATGATGAGCAGGAGACGTTACTGAAATGTACACCCCAAAAAGAAATTATGTTGCAATTTGTTTTGCGTTGGGCCTTAAAGCTAGATTGACTAGACTAAAAGAAGCACTATATAAGTTTTAAAGTTGGTCGTTCATTCTTGTTATCACAATGTGCATACTATATCCACACCAACATCGTCGAAATATTGGTCACATAACCTGTCCCCAACTAGTTGGTCGAAAAGTAGAAAACAATTTGCAAGTAACTAGCAACTGAAGAGGTTTACCAGTCCAAATCGACACCAGCTGGCTATGAATACTGATGGCATCGCCTTGGTTGCTTCCCGTTGACGACAATTTGTTGTCTACAGGTACAAGTTTCGATGTACGCTGGGCTTTACTATATATCACCTCTGTTGTTGGTTAAGTGATATTAAATGCGATAAAATACCGACATTTGCCTCAACTGTCTTATGTTTCGATAGGCCGTACAACCACAAAATCTTGCGATAGTAAAACCGGGATGCGAGTTATTCCCCCCCCCCCCCCAAAAAAACCCCCCCAACAAACTGCACCTTAATAAGGCAAGACACAGCACCAACTATAACTACCGCTGCTCAAGATCGCAACATCCCACCACAGCATCTGCGCAGAGGATGGAAAGGGGTCGTCTTAGGGGAGGTGGCGTCGTGGTTTGGACCGCTATCAACGTCAACTTCCGGTCCCAATTAAAACTGCACTTACCTATGTATCCTTTTAATAGTAAGCAAAAAAGCAGAGATGTCGTAGAAATGGTTCTTAACATGATTATTTGAGGACATGTACATATCCTGTTTTCTGAAGTTCCCTTAATAAACACTTTCAATTCTATTATTATTTACAAAATAATAAGTGGATGTGTCCATTGATTAGGTCTCTTCACGAAGGGGATAAATTTGCGGTTCCTCTTGTGTGTGATAATCTGCTATATGGATGTTACGATTGTGAATCCTGGAATAACAGCAGCTATCTAGTTGATATACAAGTATGATGCAACCTGAAAGATGCAACCTGAAACGATTACACTAACTGGTTAGACCGTGGACATGAGGCATACAAACTGAATAGTAACTTCCAAGGTTATTGACAAGGATGGGTTTCACTAGTAATGTACACGACTCATTCGACATTTAATTTCGTTTTTCCACGTGGGCATCGTTCGACCACTTATAGCGATGTCGGAATAAATCGTACAAAAGGCGCGGATGCTTTTGGACTAAGTAAATTTCAGTTCTAAACACACAATTCAGTTCGATGTAACAGAAACATATCCCATTCTTGTGGATTCAGTCAAGCTCATTCGACACACGAGTTCCATCTGTACATTGGTGTGTATCGTAAAGACTTTAAAACCATTGAAAGAGAAATCTGTTGGTCTGTAAAGGATCATAGAATTGAATAATATGAGATAAATACATGTCATTGCACAACGCCCACGGGGAACAGCATACGATTGTATTAGTCAACAAACATACGTATAAGTACGTACTACATCGAGTTCAAAGCAAATAGACGATATATAAATCAATTTCACTTATCTTTTAACAATAAAACGGCTAAAATGATTAAAATCTACTCATATTTTTGACGTAACAAGACATTAAAGCGATAATTTTATATTTTCAAAGAAAGTCAAAACATAATTATTTCTGTCATTTGCTCAATAGGGTGTCAACTCACTATTATACGATCATAGGCATTATTCCCCAGACTAATAAATCATTGACACAAGAAAAAATAAGTTACCTCCCTTGTTTTTTTCATTCCCCCCCCCCCCATGGTATAGCTATCTTCAAACGTTTGAATTTGAACTTGAAAAGGATATATTTGCCAATTTCGCAACTGGCAATAGTGAATTATTGGATTAATATGATTTTTCTTCAACAAGGTAGGACTGTTTATAGATTCCATCTATTTTAAGGCTTTATTTTAATACATTTTAAAGATATAACTTAAAAATATGAAATTGTAGCTTTAAAACCTATTCCGTGTGTTCAATAAATGGAAATGAAATGAAATGAAATGGGGTTTAACGTCCTACTCTTATGCACCTAACCTGGGCTAATGGAAGACGGTTCAATAAATGGCAGAGGCCGTTAATCAGTGATTGCCTAATGAAAAGAATATAACAAATTCTGTTCCGCTTGAGTGTCCTCTAAATATTTATCTATTTCTCAGTAAACATTCGTTCAATTAACAAAATTAACAAAATACATTAAAATCGTGATATTATTCTATTACAGGAATATGCGTGAAGTGTGCTATAAAGGTCTCATAAGTGGAAATGCTGCAATTCTGGCAATCCATTGCTGGGATACATACGTTTATGGAATTGATTATTACACATACACGTTACACAGCATTTAATTATTTAAGAGATAAATTAATGCTCCAACAAGTCCAATCGTGTTTTGCGTATCCGCATTATGCGTGCACAACTATTTGGGAAATGATTTTTAATATAATAACATTTTTCTTTATAAATTTTGGTGCACAAAAATAAATGTATCGTCCCGTACAACTAACTACCTAATGAAAACACTTGTTGTTTATGTGGAAGGCTTAATCAAAAGGAGTGTCCCCAGCAAAATAGCACAAGTGCGCCAAGGCTTTCAGTTGGGTGTATAAACGGATAACGTCCTTGGTTAATAAACTTTTTTATACGCCCACATTTTCATGTGGACGTATATTGTCGTCGCCCCTGTCCGTCCACAATTGTTTGTGAACAGTCTACAGGTCACAATTTTTATCCGATTTCAATGAAACTTAAAATATAGGTTTATCACCCTAAGATCTCGGTTCCTTTCGATATTGGCATGTATCGGACTGTAACTTCATGGGTTATGGCCCCTGATTGTACGAAAAATCACGTTTTTTAGCTTGTGAACAGTGTAGAGGTCACAATTTTGAACCGATTTGGATGAAACTTGAAATGCATGTTTATAACCCAAAGATCTTGGTTCCTTTCGATATTTGCGCCAATCGGGTCGTAACTTCCTGAATTATGGCCCCTGATTGTCCAAAAAATCGCCCTTTTTAGCTTGTGGTCCCTCTGGAGGTCAAAATTGTTATCCGATTTAAAAAAAAAAACGTTTGATTATATCACAGCTACACCGTAGTTATTGGTGAGTTTGAATTATGATTTTCTGATGATTACTTAAAATGCAACAACTCTTGTTGACTGCCCGGACGATTTGGCTGCTGTGTGGGCGTATGTTTCGTTGCCTGGCAACCTATTTTTTTTTTTTACAAGTGTTTTCCCTTGGTCCTTAAGGGAGAGATTATCAGCGCTACACCTTTTGTCGTTGTGATGATAATACCTTGCCTACAATTATGGCATCCCTTTTCTGCTGTGAGTTTTTGGTCACTAGCACTTTCTACCCAGCAGTCGGATACAAATGTCACTACTCCATTTAAACTTATTCCAACGATTGCTTTTTATATGTCATGTGCGACATGTATTCACTATATATAAGGCTCTCAAGAGACAATGTGCGGGAACTATCACTGTATAATTAAGTATAGAGTCGGTGGTGATCCTTGTATTTGGAAACCTATCCTTAAAACATTTGGGCATATTTTCATTTACTGTGTCTTGAAGGCCCCTGAACAAGAAAAGACAATAGCACAACAAGGTAATTAACCCATCTTTCAATGATATTGCCACTCTGGGATGTTGAAATATAGAAGCGGTAACTGAGGTCTTCAACGAAAGACCAAGTCGAAGTCGCATTTGTACCACGAAAAATTCGTTTATGATAGATAATATTCTTGGCAGTCCAGAACGTCCGCAATCAGATGATTGATAACCAAACTTGCGTCTAGACGTACGAATAACAGCCTCTGTTTTGACTTCATCATGATCAAAGACCGCTTCAAACACCTCTGCACTAGGTATTCCAGTGAAACAACTGACATTATCATCACTGTGCTTAACATTTTCAAAAGTTATGGAAGGTTACACTGAACACTAAAAAAAATCGGCAAAGTCTCAGTGAATAAGCACCTCTTGATTTTTGTAACAGCTATTCCTTCAGTTTGTACTCAATTTCCCAATCCACCCGAGTATCAACAATTCTGCCAAATATAAATTAAATAAAATTGTGTAAAATTGCTTTTTTTACTGGAGAATACTACCGCAAAAAAGTTGTTTAATATAAAAAAAAATAATGTTAATATTAGAATATTTGTGGCGCTGTGAATATTTTCAACAAAGGAAAAATATACCAAAAAAAACCCAAAACCGAATTGACATCATGCATATTTGCAGCCGCTTTTTGATTTTTTCTGTGAATGACGTGATAGACGACAGACGTTTTGAATTTCCCTATAGGAAGCTGTTGTAACTGAGCACTCCATGCGGTCATTTTGGCTATCTGGAAGCATAAACAATGTCAATTGCGTCGCTTGGGGATGTACTAATAGCACCAACAATAAATCTTAAAGCACGTGTCATGTTTCTTTTTTTAAATTTTCAAGCGACACACGCTTCTTCTTTCTTGTTCGGCGACTTTCGAGTTTCTGCTTACGAACGTGACCAATAAAATTTATATGTCGATCACAGCATATAACAGTTCAATGTGAAAACTGTGCATTCTATGGCGAAACTGACACGCTTTCAAAATATAGCAATACAAATTACTGATGTAACCATGACAACAAAATGTAAACAATACAGCTGGAGGAGGTAAGCCGAGCCAAAATAATAATGTAAATTAATATCCGCTTTACGAAGTGTCTTCCGCGTCTAGGGTTACCATACGTTCCCGGTTTTACCGAGACAGTCCCGGTTTTGGGGTCCTTTTCGTCGTCCCGTCCCCTCTCACGTGCCCAAGTGTCCCGGTTTTTAAATCGGTGTTTTTAAATTGGAATTGATAACACCACACACATAAGCTAGTGATTAATATATAAAAAACAGCGTTTGCTACAAACACTCTTACTTTAGCACACCACTTTTTATCTAAATTGTTCAGTGCACAATACATTCGACAAACCTCGGCAGGCTCAGGTACGTACATCTAGATTCGTAGATTTTACCGAGGTTTTCCGCTGGACGGCTTCCTACAAATATTACTAATGTGACAATCAAAATAATGCCCATCAATGACCCCTTCAACAATATGTATTTTTAGTGTAATTACAGTCACAAAATGGCTGAAAACACATCTCCCGGCTTCTAGAAATGAAAAATTTCTCGAGGAGCATGCCCACAAACCCCTTAGTAAATTCGCACCCTCCAGGCGCTCCGTTCTCCGTTCTAAATTTATCTTTAGTCAGCTCGGTAGAATAAATGTCCCGGTTTCTCCAATGATTAATCTGGTAACCCTATCCGCGTCAGTAGCAGGTGTAGGCAAATGTCGATGCAGGAGGAAGTTCGTCAGATTTAACTAGTTAAATGTGTGTGATATAGCGATAGGCCCTACTACAAATCCGATGATAGTCTTATGGTGTGACCTGTTTTTAGCTACTTTCTCGTAGGTAGACTACGGCATATGATATCGTAATTAACAGTTTTTCTGTGATATAACTTCGGCAATGAAGTGTAAAGATCAATAGGGCTTAAATGGAGCGAAAAGTCATCAAAGGATCGACTGATGATAAAGTGATAAGGCAAGGTGTCAACGCTGTTTTCTTATTGGCTCGTTCCTATAGGGAAAAACATTCGGGACGAAATCAGTCTCTGACAAACTGTCACTTTCTGCTGATGCCATATTGAAATATACATCGACTGCACGTGAGTGTCCACAATTACCTTATGTCACGTAATGTAGATTCAGCCCATTAATTGTACGGTGGTTTCGTAATTGCGGAAGTCCGAAAGTGCATTTGAACATTTATTTGTAACCAAAACTTTTACAAAAAATCTGAAATGCGGTACACAATGAACTAAGTAAATGATAAAATTAAACTTTTAAATGGTTTGCTCACTATGTTTTTGGATTTTATCTTGACTGCATTGCAATTGAATACAAACAATATTTATTGTTTTAATAGTGTCTTGCTAAACCAATGATATCATTTCTAAGAAAGCACAAATTTGATGATCCATAACAAGCCATAGTTACTTACTAGTATAACGACACTACCTTGGGTAGTACATCTAATTACTGATAATCCACCATTTAATCGTCTTTTTGGCACACTAATTTTTAACTTTAAAAAAAACATCTGATCTGGTCAATCGTGACGTTTTTGATTAGTGACGAAAAGCATACATTTAAATTCATTTCACAAAATTAATCAAGGGCCATAATCCAGAAAGTTACGTTCGAATGTGTGCGATTATCGAAAGGAACGGAGGTATTTGTGATATATCATAAAGCCTCCCATGGAGTCAACTAACGTGGTGTCGAATCCCCGGAGTAGGGTCGCCTGTCCAACATCGTGGGTTTCCTCCGGGTCCTCCGGTTTTTGTTAAAAACACGTAAGCGCATGCAAATTATTGAAATAAAATTAAACCATGTTAGTCTCGAAATGACTTAGTTTGTCGAGTGGACGTTAAACCCCATTTCTCTCTCTGTGTGATATAAGCATAAAGTTTCATAAAAATCGGATCAAAGTTCTGAACTAAGGAGGGTTTACGAACTTGATATACCATATTTTTTTTTACAAAATTTTGAGTACGAGGGGCGGTCATTTTGGCCGGAAGTTTTGGTCCGATTTTCACGCAATTTGAACTCAACCGTCCTTAGGGTGTAATGGTGATATATTCAAACGGTTGTTATTACTCCAGTTAAAATTGTGACCTCCAGATTGACCACAATCTAAAAAGGCGAATATCGACAGGAACCAAGATCTTTGGATTATATTCAAGTTTCATTAAATTCTCAGCAAAATGGCGACCTCTAGAGGGCCCACAACTTTGATATACCATATTTTTACACTAACTGCCTACGAGGGGCGGAAGTTTTCACAGAATTTGAATTCAGCTATGATTATGGTGTAACGGTGATATGATTGAACTCGTTTGTAAATCAGATATAAATTGTGGCGTCCAGAGTGATCGCAAGCTAAAAACGTGATTTGTCGAACAATCAGGGGTCACGATCCAAGTAGTTGCGGGCCAATATCGAGCGGAAATAGAGATCTTTGAGTAATAATCACACGTTTAAACATGTATTATGCAAGAGCTAAAATCTGCATATAACCTGTCTTTCTTTAGGCCTTAAATTTTATCTAAATCATTCATTAACTTATCCAGACGATAATGTACTGGCTGCTTAACGCTCATTGATAATTTAATCAAACACGGATAATCGAACTTATTGTACATTTTTTGGTTATGATGATCGAGGCTATGCTGAAATTTTAATGGCTTAAATCTCGGCTCATAGTAGTTTAATGTCACTGAAATGTTCAGCACATTACCTATACATTATCTAGTTTTTAACTATTATAGTGAGAACAGCCAACTCTTTATCTAACGACACGATTGCTTTGTGGTCTTAAACTCTCTCATCACTATCATATTCACGGTTATTATAGCGTATCGCCCAGTTAGTAGTAGCACTAGTAGGACGACAGAACCATGTCTGAACCTGAAAATTGTAAACAAAGTTTTTTTTATGATTGATTTTAGTAGCCTATGATGTCCTGTTTCCGAATCGGTCGCAATTGAACGTTTTGAGAAATTCAAGATGGCGTCCAAGACGGCAGCCACATCAAATAATCCTTAATAGCTCCGACCACCAACCCATGTGGCACTGGAGTCCCTGATAGGGAAAGAGAGAGGGGAATGGGGTTTAACGTCCACTCGACACAAACTAGGTCAGTTCTGGACAAACACGTTTCAATTTTTTTTTTGGGGGGGGGGGATGGCCTAGTGGTCTAGAGTGCCGCGCTTCGACCTCTAGCTGGCCGGTCACCTCTGGCTTGCGGCTGTGGTTTCGAGCCCCGGTGTGAGCGTATGTGGCATGGAGATAGGGGCGCCTTCTCAACCTCGTGGGTTTCCTCCGGGCACTCCGGTTTCTCCCACTGCTAAAGACCCCTACGCGCAAGCGAATTAATGAAATAAAATTAAACCATATGCTAGTCCCGAAATGACCTAGTTGTGTCGAGTGGACGTTAAACCCCATTTCTCTCTGTTTCAATTTTATTTCAATAATTCGCATGCGCGTAGGGTTTTTTTTTAGCAGTGGGAGGAAACCGAAGGACCAAGCGAAAACCCACGATGTTGGACAGGCGACCGCGGATAGGGTTGTATGTGGTGAAATCCTATCCCTTATACGCTCCTATGTCCAGAAATATTTAGTTTGTCTCTAGATATAGTTTGGTTGGGTGACATATCGCCCAAACCGCCGCTAACGAGATAAAGGGCCATAATGCCTGGCATGTTTGATGTTGCTATCATCTGATCATCCAACAACATAATAAATGATTTCAGTTTATTCCTTGTCCCCCAAAAAACTTCGGTTAGACACCCCAAAATTATCATCCTTGAATAAAAACTACGAAAGCTTTAGGGGATTATTTGATGTAGGGTCCGTCTTGACGCCATCTTAAATTTTTTAAAACACTCAAAGGTGACCGAGGTTCACCCGGCAGATTCTGAAAGAGGACACCCTAAGCTACTAAAATCAATCTTACCCGAAATATTGGGTTTGGCGACCGGACTAAATGAGTGGGCCGAAGGGCGACAAACTGTACAAATGTTTTGGCTACTCTCACAAGACAAAACAGGTGACAGGAAATTTAGGCCCAATCCCCCCAAAATTAAAAGCTTATTTTAAATTTCATATTATATGTTACTATCTGAAAATTTGGTCGTGTCCACGGGGCTCACTTTCATGACAAACGTCCTTCCGCCTCCACTCTCTGTGGTTTCGTCACCATCAACAGCGAATCGCTCAGTTAGTACCACTAGTGTGTGGTGTGACAGACTACAAATTTTCTGTCAACTGTCACAAAACAGATGAAATTCACTGGCAGATCGCAAGATTCTGTTCCATTGACTCACATTTCTGATCCACCCCTTCGCAAGTATTGGTTCCTAGCAATGACCGCAAAATCCAGGATATTGACTAAATTTTTCTCAGAGAGAGAACAATGTAGGTTCGAGGTAAATAAAGGACATATGATGTTATGTGTGTAGTTCAAAATTCTAATATAAAGTTTAAAGACATTACTTAAAAATGAAACTCTGATACCATCTAAGGATTGTATTAATAGAGGTCCCTGGCTATGTTAAAGTTCTGTAACATGAAAATCAGCTCGACTAGATGCTTCATTTCGCTATCCTATACTGGAAACAGCAAATGAAAACACTATCCCTAAAGTCATAGGTGACTCCGTAATCGATGAAAGTATAAATGTAGCGGTGTCAGATTTAAAAGATTTGATGGATAATTTGTCTTTGACACAGAATATGACCTAATCTCATCCTGGGCCACACTTCAAAAAGATGTATATGGTTATGGAAAGGGAGTTCAAAGCTTGACTTCAGTGTTAAGAAAATAATCCATCTTTGCACGCCCATGAACGTATAATTTAATCTTAAACAAAAAACATTTCAAACAATTTTTAAAATCGTTTATTTTCTAACTGCTGCCGTGCATGTTAAAGTACCACTCGGCTAATCTCGACAGATTCCGTAAACTACATCTAGTCTCGGATGTATGATAGTAAGTGATATGTACCTACGCCCATACATTTGCGATGCGGCTACCGGTTTACTTTAACAGGAAAACTTGACGCTATTACACAAATTGGGAACCTATTCGGCTAGCGACCGATCGAGCTGCAACCTGTTCGTTTGAAACCTATTTAGAGTAAAGACAACAGTCTCTATTTATCAACCAATAAAATCCAACGTATCAAATGAAAGTAGAATATATTATTTTTTATCCATTCCTTCAGCTCAGAATAGAAGTGTAATTTCGTCATTATCTTACAGCTGGATCGGTCGAATAGGTCGCCAGCCAAATAGGTCGCCAACTTGTGTTTGGAATGGGCGCAGCCATGTTTCATCCGGGACCTTTAAAGTAGTTCCAATATGGCGGAATTCATCATACAGCCGAGTTTAGATTGTCCGAAATCTTACGAGGTTTGCCGAGTGGTTAAAGTACATGAAAGTTTGAATTCAAAATAAAAGTAGATTGTATTGCTGCTGTTCTGTCGAAGAGAGAGAGATGGGGCATTTCGGGACTAACATATGGTTTAATTTTATTTCAATCATTCGCTTGCGCGGAGGGGTCTTTAGCAGTGGGAGGAAACGGAGTGCCCGGAGGAAACCCACGGGGTTGAGAAGGCGCCCTATCTCCATGCCACATACGTTCTCACCAGGGATCGAAACCACAGCCGCAAGCCAGGCGTGACCGGCCAGCTAGAGGTCAAAGCGCGGCACTCTAGACTAATAGGCCACCCCCACCCCCGTTCTGTCGAAATTATTCTAATAACATTAGCATGATTGGTGCAGAAGCTAGGATTTAAAAATTGTTAAAATGCATTTTCTGATATTGGCAACATTTAGGTGCATTATTTGAAAATGTTTTAAACCAATGATATGTCAGCCAAGATAAGTTTTAGCATTTTATAAGTACTATATGATATTATCAGAATTGCTTGAAGTGATTGACTACAAACAGGGTGATTTTGGCATACAACGTGGATGTTGATTTTAATTGACCTTTAACTGTTTCTGTCTGAAAAGGCTATTGTAATGCTGTAATTTATCAATCCATGTAAATCCGGATATATAATGTGTAAATATACCCGTCATTATGGGTGTTATAAAAGTAGACTCGTATTTAAACTACTAATGCAAATACATTACCACCTTTTAGAAAATCCATAAGCATCCTTATTTGAATTGCTGTTTTTTTTAAAGGGACGATGGTAAGATTTAGATAAAGAGTTGATCGTTCTCGCTGTAATATTTAAAAAAACAACGATAATGCAAAATGAATATATTGAACATTCCACTCAAATTACTTTATTTTGAGCAAAGTTATCAGTGGTTGTAGATTTGACAAAAGAGAGAGAGAATTAATGGCGTTTAACGTCCACTCGATACAAATTAGGTCATTTTGGGACTAACAGATGGCTTCAATTTTATTTCAATAATTCGCTTGTGCATAGGGGTCTTTAGCAGTGGGGGAAAACCGGGGTTCCCGGAGGAAACCCGCGAGGTTGAGAAGGCGCCCCTATCTCCATGCCACATACGCTCACACCAGGGATCGAAACCACAGCCGCAAGCCAGAGGTGACCGGCCAGCTAGAGGTCGAAGCGCGGCACTCAAGACCACTAGGCCATCCCAACCCCCCAGAGTTGACAAAAGATGTCTGCATATATTGTAACTCCGGAACTGGTCATGTGAGCCTTAGCCTCGATTGTCTTATGGTGAATAAAACTGCTTTATGTTGTGTTAAATACCTATAAAATACTCAACGATCTGACGACCGAGCAACTAACTCAATATATGTGACTCAATATTTTCAGATGACATTTGGAAAAAGGGTAAATACACCATTCCTCTTTATTTTTGCACTTATATACATATATATTCATGGACTTTTATTTTTTGGACTCTCTTCAAATCAGGATAGTCCCTTTAATACTGTTTAAATTTTACTAAAAACACCCCCCAATGTATTTTTTACACGGACTTTTATTTTTTATTCTTATCGGGATAGTCCCTTTAATACTCACAATGTATGTTTTGCTAAATCACTTTTATGATACTTTATGATTGTGGGAAGGTTTTCTATTAGACGTGAAGGTTATAAACGGCTACAATTTCATTTCGTTATAACTTGATCTCGAATCAGTTTAGATTTCAGTAGAGACTGGTCAAGGTATTACCTAAACCGGTAGGTAACTCCAAATTTTAAGGCATTGCTCAAGTTTTAGAATTGTAATTCGCAAGTTTCAGAATTGTAATTCGCAAGTTTCAGAATTGTAAATCGCAAGTATCAGAATAGAATTGTAAGTCTTAAGTTTCAGAGATTGTAATCAGTAAGAACATCAGACATTGATGTTTGAACTGTATAACCATACTAGGACTACGCCATTCACTACGTATACCCATGTTTAACTTAGTTACAACACATATATATCACCACATACAGTTCTTTATGTAACTGTACATGTCTAATGCTAGTCACCAAGGCATGTTTTCTTTCATTTTTCAGAAACCTACATTGGCATCCATTTAATCTTGATCGAGGTCCCAGTGACAAAGGGTTATTAGCAAAACCTAACACTAGGGATTGTGTTCCATTATCAGTAGTACGTTTCATTTGTGTTCCGTTATTATTTGAGATAAGCTGCCATTCAATTCACTCCGAGTTCCCAATGTTAGTGTATGTTTAGCTGTTGACATATTAACCAGTACTGCAATTCCACAAATGCAAGGATTATCTCTGTGTGCTTTGATTTCCATTCTTTTAACAGCGAATGGATCTACAGGTAACACTTGATTATTTTTATTGTACCCCGCCTTTCGTCAAAAACAGGCGGACTATTGATGAAACTTTGTTGGTACATTGCGTTGACTAAATTCGGAAATGAGCAGGGTATGCAGGGCGATAAGCATATGATTGGCAGAGACTTTCGGGCTCGAGAACTTTAATTTTGAGTGAGAGAGGTGAAACTTGGTGTACAGTTGCATTACATTAATACCTTGACTCTGGTCGATGATGACCATTTTCTGCTCAGGCTAAGCAGACCGATTAGCTATTTGATTGCCTTAGTGTCGGTTTTCAAGCCGAGCTAAATGTAGACCGGCTGTCTTAAGTTTGGTATAGGCACACTGGCTCTGGTTTTTATCAGAATTTTCAGCAGAGGGTTTGTACGGACCGCTGTGTTCATGTGATCACCCCTACAACATATTCACGTTGATTGGATTCAGAACTGCGCTGTAACTTAATGGGAATGCGTTTATTTACATTTAAATCAGTGAATTTCTTTCAATATACCCCCGTCAGACTGGGTTGGCTTACTGTGCTGCTTCGACGACGGAACATGATCTCAGAGCGGGTAAAAGCGTTGTGGCAATGCTGTGGTTTCCATGGTGGCCAATGATAGCGGTGACACGGCATGTGTTTTGAGCATATTCAATACAAATGCCAAGGTTCTGCGATCTCACCTGGAAAGCTGTGAGAACTCGGATCTTTTTTAAGTTTGTAATTTTTTGGGACATTTCTTCGCGTTATGTTCACGTTTGCTTGCGACCTTGTGCGTTTTGGATTCGTCGTACGGTCGCAGCAGCGCGGTATGGACGCAATCACGGTCTGACGGGAGAATAACGCATGCAATAATTCAGACTGAGTCCTAACTGTTTTACAAATATGTGCACACATTTAGTCCTCAGTAGAGTTTTGCATAATCTGATTGCAATAACATCTTTTTATAATTAACAATTTTGATTTTATTTCCCCAGTTATTGACAGATGGCGGAATTCAGAACGAGATATTATAGATAGAATAATCAGAACAATACCATTAGATAATATTGTTCTATTGTTTGATAATACTACAGGTGGGTACTGCATGGGTACTTAGATAGAATGAAATGAATGAAATGGAGTTTTATGGCACGTCAGCTCCAACCGGACTATATGGTGCCAAACAAATGATGATTTAACGAGACAGATTAAACAAATATCACATAAATATATTTATATACATAAATAAAAACAAGTATCACAGTCAATAAAGGTATTAAAAATAAATACAACTAAATATAAGTCTTTTATGTATATAAATAGTTAAAATAAAAAATACGAATATATATATATATATATACAATTAAAATTTGTAATAAAAGTTTGTCTCTTTTAAAAAGTTTAACAATGTTCCATATAGCTCCGGTTGAGCAAACAATTGGTGTAGCGACTGGCAACGGTAATATTTTGATCTTACGTTCTTGAGATGATTGCACTCAATCAAAATATGCTTAACTGTCAAAGGAACATGACAGTGAACACTACTTAGATAGAAACAGAGCTTGTAAGACAAAAGTAGTAACGAAGCACAGTTAGTAAGGCAAGGTGGGGTATTCAATCAACAACTTTATTGTCCCGCCGTATTAAATTGGGTACGGCTCATGGGATGCCCAAAGGGTTTTATGCCTGCGCTTAAGATCATAAGGTCTGTAATGAGTCCAGTGCCGTGGTTTCGGTTTCCCCATTGTACGTACAAGGAAGTAGGGTCGCCTGTCCATCTAGTTAGGACCCCCTACTCGCAAGCGATTATTTAAATAAAATTGAAACATGTGTTAGTCCCGAAATGATATAGTTTCTTTCGATTGAACGTTTAACTCCATTTCGATTATTTAAATAAAATTGAAAGATGTGTTAGTCCCGAAATGATATAGTTTCTTTCGATTGAACGTTTAACTCCATTTCTCTCTTTTTAGTTGAGCGAGATACAATATTTTTTTGGACAAAGTATTTATACCGCTAGGAATTATGTGTTCTTTTATGTTTTGTCTTTTAGAATTGTTTGCTTCAGATATATTACGGACCGACAGTGATGACAAGAAAGTTAGAACATATTTACCTGTTAACGTGGATTTCTTGACGGGAAAGGGATTCATGGATTATATCACACGACTTTCACGAGGATACATCGGAAGTTGTCTGCATTTTATAGTCATGCTAGGTGATACAAAAGTTATCAAGGTTATTGAGCAGGTAGGTTCAAATAGTCAAATCACTGTAGAGGCAAGAATACTCCAGGGACCTGGTCTAGTATCTAAGGAATACGTTCACGCTACCACCAACCCAACGAACGACATTATGTTGATACCGAGGACGCTTGAGTGTTCTTAATTTAGAATTTACTATGGTAAAAAGTACTCCATCCAACAAATATTTCGGGGTAAGTTAGAACCAGACAATTCTCAGGGAATTGGAAAACCCTCGCCCAATTTATGTGGTATCCAAAGACCATCAACGATAGCATTTAGTGATTTAAATAATATGCATAGTGTTTAGCTGACATCCTAAAAATAGCGCCGAATAAATATCCAAAAATTAAACATGGGTAGGAACTGTGCTCCTGAGCACGAGGAAACCCGAAATCCTAATATAGTATTACCACAATGGGGATTGGCCAAAAAGACTGTTATGCTATCTCCGAGAGGGGTTCATTGGTCCGCCGCTATAAGAAATACTATAAATATGGTGATTAGTAAACCTAAACTTAAACAGAACCCTAATAATAGATATCGGTGGACCAGTGAGTCCGCGGACCAGTAAGCCTATGGGCTAGTGAGCCCATGTACAAGTGAGGATTCTCTCTTTTTGTGCTGCGGTGATATATGTAAATATCAAAAATAAAATTACATTTTTGCGTACTTGACGGTGTCCTGACGGGTACTAACGTAGCATCCGGGTAGGCATTATTAATAAGATACAACAGACTCTTATTTTTAAACCGATGGGATCCATACATTGAAATGTCATAGGAGGTGGTGGTTAACCAGAATTTTGTAATATCTCTAGAAAGATCAATCGGGCTAGTGTTGCCGATTCATTTCCGATAATTCGTAACAATTTTGCATTATCACTTGAGAGGTTTCTAACATATGTCTATTTATTTATTGAGATAAATTATATTGATGAGAATTCTAAAAAATCTACGAACATCAGACATTGGTCAACGTGGATCATATTTCATTATTTACAACTTTCTAAAACACTGGAAAATATGGTAGACAAGTTTGATAATATGATTGTTGTTCGTCTTCCATATAAGGTAGTATTTTTGTTTTGGTTAGGTCTTTCTTGACCAAGAGTGTAGGCTAAAAATATCTTCTGCTTTGTCTTAGACTCGCTTATTTTTGTTTGGTTTAATTTAGGATTTTGAAAGGTTACATTTAGAATTAAGTAAGGGTAATCGATTTATTCTAGTGCCCAGGGGTTTAGGGGTATCATATAGTTATATTACATAGGCATTATGTAAGAGCCAAATCTCTGGGCCTTAATGGGTATCTAAATTATTAATCAGACATTTATGAACATGGCAAGACAATAATCCACCCGCGGTGCCATCGGATGGCTCCGAGTTTAAGTAGATTAGAAGCGGGGCTAAGACACAAATGGCCAGTACGGTTGTTACGACCATAGCACACTTCTTGTCAAAACTAGAACCATTGATAACGTCGCTAATCGTGTAATCCGAATGAAATGTTCAATATATTCATTTTACATTACCTATTTTAGAAATATTATACCGAGCACTGCTAGCTTCTTATCTAAATGTAACTCGCCTTTAATTATTATTATTATTTTAGAGAGAAGAAAATTTATGGTCATGTGGCGTAATGACCCTTGTAATGACAAAAAATGGCGTCAAGTTTTATCCTGTTGACATGTCACGTAGTGTACTGCAACTATTCCCCAATTTCTACTATGGTTACAATGGCAGGCATATCGACGTTATTGTGAAAACTGTAAGAAATGTTATATTATTGATAATTGAAAAGGGAGGTTAAGGGGCACAAGAACTGTGTCCCGAGTTTATAAATATGGTATTGTTAAGGGGATCGTAATACGGCTTGGTAGACGTCTATATCAAAAAAAGCCACATGTAGCATTTTTGAGAGACTTAAGTTTGAAAAGCTGTATCCACGATTTCTTCTATTATATGTTGATACCACTGAGTATCTATATTAATTTTTAACATTATTGGTTATATTTCATTAAAATCATTGGTTGTATTTCATTAAAATCATTGGTTATATTTTATTAAAACCAGTGGTTAAATTTTATTAAAATCAGGGGTTATATTTTATTAAACGTGGATATGTCGGCAGTGCAGGATTTACCTGTAGGAAGGGGGATGCTTCCGACCACGTTGTTTACTGTTTTTGAAATCAGTCATTACCCACGGCTAGTCGTTTGGGTTAGCTGACGTAATCTGGTTCTGCCGAGAAAGTTCATATCGATTTTCCGGCGTGGTTTCCCCGTGTCAGTGATACAGGAGGGCCTGACAAGGACAGCTGCCTAGTCGTTCGGATGGGACGAAAAACCGAGGTCCCGTGTACACATTGGCGTGCACGTAAAAGATTCTTTGGCAGTGGGAATTCGATATAAGAGTAGGCTGTAGCGCCGCTGCCCGGGCAAAATTTCCCTCATAGCACACTGAATGGGGTATGCCAGTCCTCCATTAGCCCAGGTTAGGTGCAGAAGAGTAGAACGTTAAACTCCATTTCATTTCATTTAATCTGGTTCTAAAATATTGGTGATTATGTTTGTTGCATTTTGAAACCGATATAATATCATTTCTTGCATGTTGACACCAGTGGAGATCTTTTATTGAAGAAAGCAAAATAAATGGTACCCTGGTCTATAAAGGTTATTTAGTTGATATAATAGACGCCATTGCTCACAAACATAACTTTACGTAAGTATGTTCAAACTAACAGCCACTTTTCGGGGGATTTGTTTGATAATGCCCCAATCAGCCCGAGGTGGCGTCCTTAGTGCGATGGTCCGACATGCAAACGGTAAACATTAACACATTGCGAAAATATGTTCTAAACTTGAAAAAAATTGCGTACTGACAGCGACCTATACGATTATACATCGTGCGCTGGTCGCGATTTCTCCGCACGTATGGCGTTGCTATTAAGATCATCAGAGAATCCGCGTCGCTCTTACCACGCTCATGGGGTTCTACCGCGTTAACACGGCGACTATATTAACTGGTCAGATTTTTGGAAATTCCAAGATGACGATATACACTGAGACCACCACAGAAAGGACGCACCCCATCCCGAGGGCAGTATAAGAGAACAGCATTTCGATGGCTTATATTTGATAACAGGAATTTGATTTAAAGGCTATCCTTGACTGTTCAAATAAGAGGGGTGGAGGGTGGAGTTGGTGAGGTTAGAGTTGATATCAGGAAACTGAATTTTAAAATTGTCAAATGTACATAAGGATAAAAATGAACTTAAACAAATACATCTGTTTCCATAACACGTAAATGACCCACTGTATTTAGTCTCTATCATCCAAACAAATATTCTACGAACGTTGAGGACTAGGAGGTTCTGGGCGACCGAGACGACACCATATTATATATTTTTGCGCTTTCTAAAATGACACCATTGATATTAGTTAATGTTTGGGCTTTCGTTTAAAAGATATTCAATGTACAACGATAGAAAGAGTTTGTGGAATGGTAATGTTAACGGCACCAACACCGGGATTAATTCTAAAATATTGAATGGTGTAAGTATATTTATCTATATATATCAGAGCCAGTAGCATTTTGCCAACTGCTACGTGCCCCCCCCCCGCCAATAGTCGAAATTAAATTATGACCTTGAATGACATTTAGGAATGGCAGAATGGGGCTTGTGACTTTTAAGTTCAATTCGATCGAAAATCTGTTTTTGGCGTCTTAGTCGCTGTTTTACCTGATTATGCCAATAATGGTCGAAATGTCCCAACTTTTCCCTTAGTCACAAGCAACTCTATTTGGAGCACCATCGAAGCAACACCAAATATGCCTGAATTTAGTCCATCTATCAATCTCTGGCATGATGGCATATTCCACATAACAAACATCCGGTTATAGAGACACGTGCATTAAAAAAAACATAAAATCATTGCACTGGTGGACAAACTATAATTTTGATAATTCATAACATTTTGATTCATTTTCTACAAATTCCTTTATTCTTATTGGTGATTCTTAAATTTCTGTGTTGATTTTGTTGTGTGTAGGAATACGATATCATGGCGGCCCCTTCAATAATTGCAGAAGAAAGAATGGAATTTATGGATTATGTTCTGCCTGCGTATCTTAGGGATAAAGTCATCCCAACTTACAAGAAGGGACCGGATTCTTCTCTTCTGCTTTACACTAAACCATTCCAGACATCAGTGTTAGTTAGTATTTTGGGTTGCTTTATCTGTGTGTGCTGTATTCTATCAACAACAGAAAACTATAATCCAAAATACAAACGAAAAGGATCGTTCAAAGCCAGAATATTTCATGTTGTTGGAATCACTCTAAATCAAGGTAAGTTTGTGGCGGTTTCTGTCAAAATAATTTTTTACCCCAATATTTACCGATTGGTATCATTGATTGATAATCCAAACAGCATCAAAAGTGTGTACCAAATCGTTACGTGTTTATTCAACCTGGAAACCTCCAGCAATCAATCTGATTAAAATACAGATCTATATTTCGTTTCGTTTTTCTATACGTTCGATGGCCTACACTATAGGTCACGTCAGAGGTCATACGAGCGACTTTTGACCTTTGACGCCAGACATTTGATTAACCAACTATATAGTTCCGTGTATCACACGCATAAAGCTGACCGTTTCATTGGCTAATCCCCCAAATTATCCAGAACACGTCAATGATAACTGTTTCAGATCTTAGTGTGCAGTCAAGACAAGTAAAACGAAATTTTGAACTATAAAAACCCGAAACGAAATAAAGATCTGTGTTTTAATCAGATTAGCCAGCAACTGTTATAGGCTCGTTAATTCACATATAATTCTGTATTTCCTGCGCTTCGTTTCATTTAAATATATTAGACCAAGAGCATGGGTGTCGTCGGCTTATAACATTGTCAGAATTTAACCTAAGCAATACCTACCCGAAGAGTCCATATCCTACCCCCCCCCCCTTTATTAATCGTACAAGAAATTATTGTAAGTAATAGTGTAGCAGTGTAAATCTTCGGTAATAAATACACACTGGAATTATCCTTTAAACTGTTTAATACCGGAAAACATAAAATATCATATACGCAGAACAGCACATCCGACAGGCAGAGTGACTGTCCTGGAAACGGGATGAAACCTAGAATGTTGAATGAATGTACAATTCGGTATTTAAGGAAGCTTGTATCTAAGGATTAAATTAAATATACACAATTAACGAACGTAGGTAACAATAAAACATTGAAGACAAAAATTACATATAATAGAAATAATAAGGATTAAGTTATACTGTCTAAACAGTTAATGAGTTGGCTGTCCACCATCGGTTACCAAGTTACAAGATTAATGACTTAAGGTGTAATTGGTATTAAAAGATATCTATTGAAATTTAAATAAGTTATTAAAACAACACATTTGACATTAAATGAATGAATGAAATAATAAAGAAACGAATGAATAAATGCACGAATTATATCCCTATTACAATATCCTCTACGACGAAAATGATTCGTCCTCGGATCATAAGAAAAAAGCATTAATAATATTTTTAAATTTTTTTAAAATTTCAGCTTTGTTTTAAATGTATGAAAACGTTTTACTTTTAAGACGGTAATATAAATTAAGTACATAAACAAAAAAAGTAAGAAGTAATTATAAATTGGTGGTTCAAGATATACCAAGGGGTTGGGGGTCAACAATTATTTGGGTTACTCGCTATTGTAGACACGAATATTAAGTCTACGGCTTGTGAAAAGGCACTGGCAGTTCTTCATTATCGATACACTCTAAATAACTGAGTTGACGACAATAATAATTAATTGAAATGTCGAAATTAAAAAAAATATACTATACTTTGAGTAAATCAACACAGGGATATAATTATGACATTGTCCATCGACCTGGGAAGAAGAATTGCAATGCTGATGCTTTGTCACGAAGAGTATATCCAGAAAACACTACCACTGATGATGAATGTCAAATTCCTTCTATACAAGCAGTTACCAAACAAAATGAGGAATTGACTGAGGTTACGTTTTGTGCGGAAACTACAAATTCAACGCCGTTTGTCGGACAAGTAACAGGGATTCAACCAGAAGACAATTTGTCAGAAATAGCTGCTAAACAGAGGAAATGCCCCGATTTCAAACACATTATTGAATTTTTGGAAAACCAAACAGTTCCTGCGTCATTTACCACAGAAGAAGCAAAGGGATTAGTGAGCATGGCCGATCAATATGACATGAAAGATGGCGTCCTTTACCACTTTTTCCAACCACGCCGAAGAAAACCTACAAGTACCTACTTGCAAATCAGTCAGCTGGCACTACCAAGAGAGGACCGAGTTCCAGCACTTCAGGCTTACCATGATGCCATGGCAGGAGGTTGTCACAAAGGTAGGGAAGCTACACGCCAATCTTTAATCACTAAATATTATTGGCCAAGGATGTATCAATCCATTTGTGATTATATAGCCAAATGCGAGACATGTCAACAAATAAAGCCTGGAGCTAACACAAAAGTTCCACTCACCCCTTTACCAATAGAAGGACCATTCTCTCGTCTTCATATTGACTTCCTGGGTCCGTTGCCAGCAAGCCCAGAAGGTTACGCATTTCCCATTACGGAAAGACAATTACCTTACTACCCACAGGGCATAAACGTTAAGCCATCATAAGTTAGAATATAGTACTGATATTGATACTATAATACCTTTTTCATTCATTCGGTATATGTATTTTTCAAATAATACTTACATTTGTATTTGATATGTATTATTCAATTAATGTTTTTGATATATATTTTCCAATTAATTCTTATAATTGTATTTGATATGTATTTTCCTTTTATTATTACTTACGTATTGTATATATAGTTTTCATTCTTTTTAAAATGTATATACACATTTATTTGCATTACACTTGTGTAGGTGTTCATAGTTATCATGGCATCAGTGTTCCTACTTTTACACTGGCCCATTCCTAAGTAGCTTTTGAGGGCAAAAGCAAAGTAGACGGTGGAGATATTGTAGTAGAGTAAAATACCTACAAACCCACAACTTAATTTTAATTATAAAAATAATATTTTAGACGTTTAATTAGAAACGCATTGTTAATTAGTAGCCAGATAACTATGATCACAGAAAAGGATTAAGAGATTAAGAGAGTTAAGCTTTACCTGAGAAGCAACAGAGGTTGGATAATTATGTATTGTTCGGAGACTCGAATGCTGTAGAAATAATTAGACTTGGATTAAAACTCCAATTGTTTATAGGTTACCAACCAAATAAACAATTGTGGGTATATAAGTACAGTTCACATTCGAATCTCCAAACATTACATTTCACCATTCAACTGATGTTGTTCTCTCATTTAAGGTAAGCGATTTCTACTTCTTTATTTTATGTCTATGTTTTACTTGTATTTTATTATGTGTTACTACAAACAGTGTATAATCATTTATTCCAAATATATTTAGTATTAAGTTTGTATGCATAATTTACCTGTAGGTGAACCGTTCAAGTGTTCGGCGACACGTTAGCATGCGCTAAATAACTTACACGTACGCGTTAAATTGAATAATATTACTAAAGCACAATATGCATATTAAGACTACGTCTCGTGATGCCGTGCGAAGTATATTTTCATGTACCGTAATTATTAGCAGTATTGCATGCATTAGCTTTTATATGAACCGATCCTACAGATAATTTGTGTATTTATTATAATCTATATGCTTTGAATCCATTACGCGCCAAAACACGATAAGTGATACAGCGCAAGTTTAAGATGCCTTATATATATTAAGAGGCTAATTAAGGTGTTACCTCCTGGGACTACAAATAGTGCCCCTCACTGCCAGGTTCTTGAATATCAAGTCCTCCCAGAGTGACTTGTTATTCAAGTAATTCCCCCACCCCCAACCTTTTTATATTCCAATGTTTTAAAACTATGTAATTGTAATTGAATATTATATTCTAATATTCGATGTTTACAATTACGTAATTAAATATTATATCATATTTTGTTATGAAACTTATTTATTATTTTTATATGATAATAAACAAAAAACATTACATTTCACCATTCAACTGATGTTGTTCTCTCATTTAAGATTAGTTTAATGTATCCAGAAAGTGAGGTATAAACGAACCTTCACAATAGTCCAAACATTGGCCTATTTTGAGTATGATTTTTGCATCAGCGTTTGTAAAATATTAATTTGTAAATGCGGTCGTATAATTAATCTGTAACTCACAAGAATATATAAAATTACCGAACCCATGATTATAAAGTGTTCTAATATTATAACTATTATCATTCTATATTGTTTTAGGTGGTATACTAAAAATAGATTCGTTAACAGGACAACTGACCGTGTTGTCCTTCTGGCTCTTTTGTATCATTATGGGATCTGTATACAGAGCCAACCTGGTAGCGTTCTTTGCGTACACTAAACCAGTAGATGAATTTAACAGTTTAGAGGATATCTTAGACAGTGATTACCAAGTTGCAACTGTTGGTTCCACCGTTATGTTAGAAACTTTTAAGGTAAGTTATTTACAACTTTGTAAGAAGTGGTGGCCATCTCAGACCTGCAACTTTCAAAGGATCTGTTACAGAGCTATCCTTTTAACGAGACCTTTGCTTATTGGTTATGACATATCGATGCTAAATTGTCCACATGTCTAGATCTATGAAATATTTTTATTGCAACCGAAGGAGTTATATCAGTTAATTTAAGGTACTTAACGATCTCCTGTTCTTTGAAGCCTAGACATAAACCACTTGTTGTTATCTTAAAATAAACTTTTCAGAACCATTCACTTCCGGTTTGCAAAAGGTTGTTAGACGTCTTCAAAACCAAATCACGGTTGTATCCTGAGATAATGAGCACAGATAATGATGAACATATAGCTCAGCTGCTTGCCGGAAATTACGTATATTTATCGGCATCTTCCTCTTCATCCTTTGAATATGCAAATAACTGCGACATCATCAGATTCCACACGCCTGTGTATGACTACATTTTTGCGTTTGGTGTACCAAAGAACTCACCTTTAAAATATGACATGGAGAATGCGTGAGTATTAAATACAATATGATATATTAGTCTGGAAATTGACAGCAACCGCTGTGGGTAGATAAATTCGATCGGCGTTCATAACCCTCCCAATCCCGCAAGGTATTACCGTGGTTTGCCCTTGTCTTGTCGGTGATGCAGGACGGAGGCCCTGACAAGGACAGCTGTCTAGTATTTCGGATGGTACGAAAAACCGAGGTCCCGTGTACACATTGGGTAGCACGTAAAAAAATCTCTTGGCAGTTGGAATTCGATATAAGAGTAGGTCGTAGTGCCGCTGTCGGGGCCAAATTTCCGTCATAGCACACTTTATAGCTTATGTCCGTCTTCATTCGCCCAGATCGGAGTAGGGCGTTCAACTCCATTTCATTTTATTTCCTAGTGTTACACTCCTCGTATTTATCCCATTGTATGTGCCTAGAAGGCTGGGAAAACTCTTCGCATGATAACTTCTCCATAGTGTTATTGAGTCAGGCCACACCAGAGTAAACACTGTTTGCAGAAGGTTGAATGTTGTTACCAATTCTGTAAGCTTCCGTTGTGGTTCATCTAGCAATCATTTCATTCATTCATTTCTTTTCACACAATGGCATATTATTATGCTAGTTGCAGATTGTCGATTATAAATAACTTATACAGACAGCGTTGTTAAATCCAGTGTTCCTGTTGGCGTTTCGTATACATAGAAAGAATACAAAAACTTCGAAAGAATGAGTTTACCTAATTTTGTTTTCGTATCTTGTTTAGTTTGATAACTGGATACGAAAAAAGGGACGGCAACTCCTGTGACAAGGTGGCCAAAGCTGGACAGGCTGACACATCTGCATGGATACTGGATCAAGACTCCCCGCTCAACAGTAGCAAAAAAGACCTGGTAGAAGTAAACATGGTTTATTCAGTATCGGGTTGAGATACCCTTTATCAAACGGTGTGAAGATTAAACTATCTTCGGCCCTACCAAGTCGTTTATGCTACTTTTTTCCTGGGATTCTTTAATTTATAATTTATTAAGGTTGATGATTGTCAGTAAAAAGAATTTGTGTAGGGTACATGCTGGGTTTATATTACAGTATGTATCAATTACAAACCAGTGGATTCCTTGACAGATGGCAAAAGAAATGGTGGCCTGAAAGGCGAAAGGGATTTTGTGACGCATCATCAGGTGTAAGGCAGCTCCACCTGTCGGATATTTACAGTATATTTATTTTAATGGCTGTTTGTCTTGCTCTGTGCTTTTTTGTACTCAGTGTTGAACTAATCGGAGCTCGAAAACGTTGCAGTGGCCCAATAAGCAGAGGGTTCGTGGGTTGACCTTTCATCCCAATGTTGATCCATATTCATTAAAACAGTTGTTGCAGAACAGTTGTACAACATAACGCCGCCGTTTTCTAAAAACTGTTTGTGTGAGAAGGAACAAATAGGTACTATGTATTATACGCGTTCCCATTATATAATACATAATTAGTTAACACCAATTTTTAATTATATTGGGATCATGTGAATATAAATGGTTCGCGGTCATTATCCTAATTGTGTTCTTTTTATACGCCCATGTTTTATATGGACGTATATTGTCGTCTCTCTTCGTCCGTCCGTCCACTCTTTGTTTTTGGACACTCGAGCAGTGGCGGGACGATTTACCAAGTACTACCCAATACCACGACATGCTACCCAATACTACAACCTAATGGTGCCAAATGAGTAATTACTTGATCTTTTCAAAAATAGTGAAATATATCGTGGTAAATGTACTTCAAATGCGATTACCGATGTCTGGCTATTCCATTTGCCTCCCTACATCACACAAAACAAACACATATTAACCCAATATTACCAAATATTATTAAATAAAAAATATTGTCGCCATTTAATTACTGTAACGAATATTCGATAATTTGACGAAAATTGAGATTTGTACGCAGTTACCTCCTTTTGCAACACATATATAAACTTTTAGATTACTTCTCAGATTAATCATCTTGGAATTGTATTTGGCTTCCAAGACGACAAAGTTGAAATAAGAGATATAAGTATTTTGTAAATAATTAAAAAAAATATAATAGTTATTACAAAACTGTCATATGCAGCCTGATAATAAAATGCATATAATACAATTTTAAAGTAAACACATGACAAAACAACACAAAAAAAAAATCTTGATATCCCAATTAATCCGGTTGATTAATTTTTTTTTAAGTTGGGTAGAATTTATATACGAGTAGAGCCTGGAGGTCGGGTGTTCGAACCCTGCATTGGCCGAGAAATTTCATATTGGTTTCCCCGTCTCAGGGGTGCAGGACTGAGGGCCCGGCAAGGACAGCTGTCTAGTCGTTCGGATGGGACGAAAAATCGAGGTCCCGTGTATACATTGACATGCACGTAAAGGGTCCCTTGACAATTGGAATTCGATGTAAGAGTAAGCCATACTGCTGCTGCCCAGGCATACTTTGCCACATAGTACAATGTATGGTGGATGCCCATCTCCATTAGCATTGTCGAGGCAGAACAATAGGACGTTAACTCTATTTCATTTCATAAATAATGTGCGATTAACACTTTGTCCCTACAGTACTTAAAATAATGGCACACCGACATCAAATGATCGTGCCACTTCTGTATTCGGCGACGGGCGACGTTATTCCGAAGGTTTATATTTTTTAGTTGCATATGTATGTCATATTTAATGTCTGCATATATCGCGTTGCGATTTTATATTTAGCGAAATGTGCAAAATTTTCCAACCGCTAATTGCTAAATGATACGAAATGTTCATTATTTAACCAATATCAATGAATTAAAAAAAACGTGTGGTAACTGCTGGATATAAATGAACGTGATGTTGTTGTAATAACAAACATTACCAGCAAACTCTCGAACACATGGACAAATAACATGCACTGGAAACTGGTAAGTTACAATTTAGTTTTATTATAATTGGGGGTTAATTTAAAGTCCTACTGTTCTGCTCCGCATTGGGCTGGGGGCAATTTTGCCCGTACAGCAGCACTACGGCCTACTCTTTTAACGAATTGCAACTGTCAAGGGATCTTTTACGTGTACGCCAATGTGTACACGGGACTTCCGTTTATCCACTCATCCTACAGACTGAACTGAATAAACTTTCTCGGCAAATGCAGTGATCGCACACCGACCTCCAGGCTAGCGTAATACAAGAGTAGGCCGTAGCGTCTTCATCAGCCCAGTTAAAGGGACAATAACACTCTAAGTACTAGATGTTTTAGTGTCCTACCTGTTGTGTAAATTATCCATTACATCCTATTTTACTTTTCCAGAGGGTTCGAAAATATTTTAAAATCCAAGTCACAGTTGAAAAGATTTACGTTAGACTTTTCAAATCAATAAGTTGAATTTTTCCAATTTTTTAAAATTGGTGTTTTAAAATGAAATTCATATCATCAATTAATTGGAATATTGTAAAATAATACAATTTGTTGACCAGAATGAAGATTGGGACATATTAATTATTCAGTTACAACAAGAGTGGTATTGGGGCTTTAAGGAGCAGAACAGTAAGTAGGACGTTAAACAACCTTTTCATTCCATTTTTTAATGAACAAATAAAGACATATTCTACAACACAATGCGAAAGTAGTTAGTACAGGCTGATTCACAAACCACCAAATTCTAATTAGAATGCTCCAAGAAGGCGTAAACGACTGCCGTGCAATTTCAACAGTTCACGTATTTCACCGAACATAACTGATTAGAAATTACATTTTTTCAAACACTGCATAGAAATAAATTTACATACATTAATATGTGCCTTAAGAACCATTCTTGTCTATTTCAAGGTCTTAAAAAATAGAGAGCCATGCGCCCATTAAACTGTTCTCTTGTTAGACTGAAGTTAGATATTATGTTTTGGAAACGCTGAATGTAAGGTGAAAGTGTGGGATTGATGGTAATACTTGTTAGTCTTACGGCCACGCCCAATCCACAATTCTACAGGTTAGGCCTACTGTTACAATATTTAATCTCCGGTTTTCCCCCTCTGCTAAAGAACCCTATGCGCAAGTGAATTATTGAAATAAAATCGAAACATATGTTAGTCCCGAAATGACCATTTCTGTCCATCTCTGATAATTTAAATAGACATTCCAGTTTACCGTATTGAAGAAAGAGGTTTGGATTTACCTTTTCTGTCCAGTATTGGTGTATATATACGTATCCATGATTTAGAAGCGGATGGTTAATAGTTTGTTACTGCAAGATTGTGTGTATCAAAACTTCATAAAAACTTTGCAACAATGACATGTTCTTTTGTTGCACAGTCTTGAGTTGAAAAGGGTTCAACGCAGGAAAAAGTTGGAGCCAGGCAACGGGACCAAATTAACAATAACGTCAGTGCAGAAATTCATGGTGGTCTGATTCCTTATATCTTCTTTTTAATAATGGTTGTCTCCCTTAGTTCATGCTCGTGTAGTCATATTCCAGGACCAGGACTTTCATAATCATTACGTTCCCCATACGGTTCAAGATATTGTCTGTTGTCATATTCTAAATTAACGTGTATTTTGGTTTAATGAATAAATCGGGAGTACTGAAAGAATGTGGTAATTGAGCACATTACAAGCGAACCGTTGTGTTTGATACCCAAATATATATTAATATCCTCAGATCCTGCTACTTGACGCATGCTTCTTTATTGTCGGCACCAACACGGAAGTGATATGTACCAACAGAACTGCAACGTGCCCCGACGGAAATACTTGTTGTCACTACGCACGCGGGGGTGGGGGGTCTTGTTGTCCGGAAACAACCCACGTAAATGAGAGTGGGACTACGGTGGCTCGGGGAGAATAGTGTTAACCAGGTGGCTCAGCTCATGTGACAGTCGAACAACTTCCTGTTTCAAAAGGGTAATCCAAACAGGGGTCCAAACTTGTATGTACAGTAATTAGGAACTGAGAGTGAGGCCAATGCCAAGTCAAAATGAACCCCAAAGCACACTGCGTGGCGTATGCCGCCATTAGATCGGACATTTAACCCCATCTTAATTACAGAAAGACTGGTCTGGGTCGACCCTATTTACAAAAGAACTAAATCTGCATATTGCAAGTCTGTTATCTAAATTATTAATCAGACATTAATTAACTTATCCAGAATAAACTCTCGATATCTAGGCTCGCCTTCGAAATTGTTTGGATTAGGAACCTATATACTGCTTAATGCGCATTGATAAGTATATTAAAACAATGGATAATCGAGACTATACTGTTTATCTTACTGATTATAGTAATGATGATCGAGGCTAGGCGGAAATTCCAACCTCTCAGTTCTCGGCTCATAGTGGATCAATTTCACTGAAATTTTCAACAAATTACCTTTACACTATCTAGTTTTTAACTACTACAATGAGAACTGCCAACTCTTTATCTAATCTCCTATAATGTATCTTTACGTTATCACTGTGAGTACATGTATAGTTTGAACTAACGATTCGTTTGGGTTTTTTTTACTTATACATCTGTAAGCAATGGTACCGGTCCTCCTTGACAACTAACGAGGCCTGAACGATGATATATAGTTTCAGTTTGGCTGAAGATGTTTTTTTATACAAATTATACAGCGGTTCGTAGTTTCCAGCAATTTTACGAGCACAATTACATTAAAATATGATAATAACTTCACAATGAGACCAACGCAATGACGTCAAAGTGACGATACGACGTTACAATATGGTCGTAGGAAAACAATGTCGGCATTTTTGAACTCACGGGTATCGATTTCTTATTGGTTTGTATAAATACATTTCATTGCACTAAAGTCAACCGTTTCGGATATTTCGGCGTTTTTCTGGCCCACTGGCGGCCATCTTGGATTTATATTAATTATGCAAATTTCCCCAAGACCCATAATGGCTGCTTTTGTTATGGGAGTATCAGAGACCACCCCGAACAGTTCTCAAAGAAATGATTTCTGGTGCAGTTTGTTCTAATTGCATTTTTATACGCCCACATTTTCATGTGGACGTATTATGTCGTCGCCCCTGTCCGTCCGGACGTCCGTCCGTCCACAATTTGTTTGTGGACTCTCTACAGGTCACAATTCTTAACCGATTTTGACGAAACTTGAAAT
This sequence comes from Patella ulyssiponensis, assembly GCA_963678685.1. Taxonomy (NCBI): domain Eukaryota; kingdom Metazoa; phylum Mollusca; class Gastropoda; family Patellidae; genus Patella; species Patella ulyssiponensis. Next base: position 77,279,713 of record OY783228.1, read on the forward strand.
ATAGGTTTATCTCCATAAGATCTCGGCTGCTTTCGATATTGGCATGTATCGGATGGAAACTTCATGGATTTATGGGCCCTGATTGTACGAAATATCATGTTTTTAGCTTGTGGACTCTATAGAGGTCACAATTTTGAACCGATTTTGATGAAACTTGACATGCATGTTTATAACCCAAAGATCTTGGTTCCTTTCGATATTTGCGCCCATTGGATCGTAACTTCCTGAATTATGGCCCCTGATTGTCCGAAAAATGACCTTTTTTAGCCTGTGGTCCCTCTGGAGGTCAGAATTATTATCCCATTTAAAAAACTGTTTGATTATATCACCGTTAAATCGTAATGAAGGTTGAGGTCGAATTTCGTGAAAATCGAACCAAAATTGACAGCTTTTATTGTCAGGCCATCCATCCTTCATCACTAACAAGGGCAAACCACGCCAGAAAATCTAGATGGACTTTGTCACCCAATGCAGGGATCAAACACCCAACCTCAAGGCTACCGAGCCAGCATCTTACCCACTTCGCAACATGATCCCCAGTCGAATTTGAAGCCTACTGAAATGCACCTTTATAACTCAAAGATCTTAATTCATTTCGATATTTGCACATATCAAATTCTAACTTAATGATGTAGGAAAAATCACTTTCGGTATTGCTTGTTCTCTATCCATCTCTCGAAAATGTGGGCGTATCCTGCCTGGCAGTGCCAGCCTATCTTTATATATACCCGCCCATAACGAACAGGTTAAAACGTTTTTCTTACACAGGTCAAATGTGTGATAATAGTAATAGTCAAATTCACCTTATGTAGGCTTCGTTAAGTACAATGTATAAATATGGCAGAAATAACTTATTTCTCCCACGTGACCATATATATGCCGTGTATCATGGAAATCGATTAACCGACGACTTGATACTCTCGATATCCAATAAACACTAACCGAGGACTTGGTACATAAAATCATAATTTTTTCATTTTTCAGCGTAAATGTAGAATACCACCTAGCACCGAACACATGTGGGGTTAAAATGTTTAAGTATGCTAGTGAAACTATAGCATCAACCAATCAAATTGTTTATCTCTGCATAACCTAAGCAGAATTAACTCATTTGAATTTCATCAATGCATTCTCCCAATAAACTACCACATCAAGTTTGAACATTCTAGCTCAATCAGAAGGAGAGTAATTCTGTTCTAAAAAGCGTGACGGACAGACAGGCCGACAGACCCATTTCAACAGTCCACTGATGTCTTCGAAAGGCGGGGGCAATAATGTATCCAATGTAAATATGCTTACAAAGTCTTATTCATACATATAACAATATCGATCCAATTGAAGAGATGTGGAAATAAAAATGTTCACGCCATGGCACAGATGGCGGTTATAATTAATACGTGTAGACCAATTAATTTTACATCGATGACTAATTGCACAAATCTATTTATGTTGGAGAATTTAATCAAAATTAATAGTGACAACAGCTTGCTACGACTAATTGCAGATTCATACCGCCAAATGCGACATGCCGAAGTTTAAAGTGTAGTTTCCCGATTCCCAGCTGCCTGATGAAAACGAAGGGTAAACGAGAAGCAACCATTTCTTTTATCATATCAAGTGTGTGTGCGTGTAATATCTTTATTTAACGTCCGCTTCCACCGAGGTGATATCGCAGACAAAGTGTCTTGTTAGATAAAATTATACCAAATGGCCAGAAAGGAGACAAGGCGTGCTCAAGCATTCTCTCACAACTGAAAACACTTTCTGTTTCAGGAATTCAGATAGCTAACAAAGTGTGGCGTTGACTATTAAAATGATTTATTGCATTATCGCTACCCGACATTAATAAAGTAAAACGCCCATTTTAAAATGGGATTGAATGGTAACCTCGCCTCAGGACAACTGTATAGTCGTTCGGATGGGACGAAAAACTGAGGTCCCGTGTACACATTGGCGTACACGTAAAATATGCCTTGACAGATGGAATTTGTGCATGTCGATTTTTTGTCCCTTCCAAACCACTAGACATGAACTATCTCTGTCAACACCGGGATCGAACCCACGATTCCACTTAGCCACCACCTTGGCTCAAACAGGAATTAAAACAATTCAGAAAGTTCAAATAAACAACATTTGAGATTAGTCATATGACTCGATATGTATATTGATGATAAAATAAATTAACACTTCTAAAATACAATATAACAAACAGAACTAACATGTAGTCAAGTAACAAACCGAGGAGGGGGGGGGGACTGGCAATACTACGTGATCCTTCTGATTGGTTAAACATTTGAGATCAACCATAATACACGTTAAAGCTGCAATTTCATATTTTTAAGTTATATTTTTAAAAAATAATAAAATAAAGTCTTAAACAGTCCTACCTAGTTAAAGAATAATCCTATAATTCACTATTGCCTGTTGAGAAATTGGCAAAAATATCATTTTCAACTTCAAATTCAAACATTTGATGATAGCTATTGCATGGGAGGAATGAAAAAACAAGGGGGGTAATTGTGTTAATTCCGATATGAAAGATTTGTAAGTGTGGAAAATAATGCTATAATGATTGAACAATAAGTGACTTGACAACCTATTGAGCAAAAGGCATAGAAATAAATATGTTCTGACTTTCTTAGAAAAAATGACTTTCCCGCTTTAAATGGTTAACTGCGTCTTCCGTTATATATGGCAACGAGAAAATACATTAACGATCAACAACCGGAATCGGCTGCATTGTTATTAAGCCTTGAGAATTAAGGGATTCTTATTCTACGAAACTCGTTATATCGCCACGGCCTTTACAGTCACCATTGCAACCATCGGAGATTCAAAATGGCGTGTGTAATATACATTTGTAACTAACAACCGGAATGGAGGAATATCCTGCAATTGATATTAAGCATTGGAAACTTTAGTTTGTAACGATGCTTGATATCTCATCCGTGATTCAAAATGCGGTGAGCAATATACATTTTTAACCAATTACCGTAATGGAGGAATATCCTGAAATTGATATTAAGTTTTGGAAACTTCAGTCTTTAACGATGCTTGATATCTCGCCATGGCTTTTTCCGTCATCATTTTAACCATCGGAGCTTCTACCATTAGCATCAGATCACAGTCCTCTTTACTTACTGAGAACTTACTATTCCAAGGACTCGCTTCAATATTTACATTTGGCCACATATTTCGTCCAAACACACAATAATCCCTAACAAGTTTTAAAACACGTCTAAAATGCGAAACTTCTTGAAGGAATTCCACACCTAAAGCGTGAATTAATTTGAATAATTTGTTTTTAAAATGATTGTAGAAAATTACATCAGCTTTTAAAAGTTTTTCCAGCTTCGCTCTTCCACTCGGGGTTATGGGAGAAGGCTTCTTTGTTAAATTCGTGTTCATGGGGATATATAGCACATCTTGCATTCGCCAACACAGACGTCGACGTAACAGCATCAACGATTCGTCGTAATATTCACGTATTATGACGAAATTAAATTCTTTATCGATGGTCTTCAGATGTGATTTAATTAGTTTGTCGTCAAAACGACTGCTTATGGATAAGCCAAACTCGTTACTCATTTGCTGAAGCAAAGAGCGTTTGTCGCCAGCATTAGGATCCTCGAACATGTACACTTGCGACTTATTCCTTCTAAAAATACTTCCATGAAACGATCCGTCAAATTCGAACGAAATATATCGCGAAACCGGTTCCCGCATTATAGCTAGATAGAACTTTGCATGTGGTACAACCTTCTGGTAAAGGGCTTTGGTATAAAAAGTATCGAGGTCCAAAATATTAAAATATTCGCCCTTTGGTAGGGGAATCACTTCACTTGCACTGTTAAGAATCCAATAATTGTTAATCTTTTTTGTTAGAACAGTGTTCAGACGATTTTTGATTGAGTAACGGCGCAGCAAATTCGACGCAGTGCTGCTTCCACATTTGTGCACCTTTAAAAACGCTATATTCTGAATTGGTGAGCAGTTGGTAGAGTTGATATCTTGCGTATATCCGGTGAGCATGTACGGAGTATATGTGACTTCCGGTTTAATTTCATAATTTGCCAGATGTAATTCATGTGATTTATTTGTGTGTATTAAGTTCCGTGAATACGGTACACGTGTAGTAAATGGTGGGTTTGTATTATATACAGTTTTCTGTGTTATCATATGGTTCACGTAATCTCTATTCAAATACACAGTAAATAAAAACAGGACACAACACAATAAACCAAACCTGTAAAACGAAAGAAGATAAGTTTAAATATGTATATATTATATCAACCTAATCGAAACATGTGCGGTAATAAGTGCATAAAATAATACGATTCTTTATTTGATATTTAGATGTACATGATACGGTTGTCTGCAATTCACAGCAGGGGGCATTGGTGGCAGACTGGTTAGCGCATGCGCGTTGTATCATATAACGTCTTTCATTGAGTCATCTGGCGTGGTATCGATTCTCCAGTTGTACGTGATAAGGAGTAGGGTCGCGTGTCCAATCTCGCGGGTTTTCTCCGGGTCCACCGGTTTCCGCCCACTGCTAAAATACTCCTTGTCACGCACAACCGGGGACTCGAAACCACACCAGGCGAGAGAGAGAGAGAGAGAGAGAATGGAAATCACGCCAGTTGATACAGCGACAGGCCTTATGATAAGACGCACACGGTAACCAATCGGCCATCCCACTGCCGGACATGAAATAAATATATGTTGTGTTATCCCGAATTTTAATTTAGCCGTTTATAATAATGGTCATAATTTCCAGTTCGCAACTAAACAGAAATGAAATGGAATGGGGTTTAACGTCCTACTGTACTGGTTCTAAAGTGGGCTAATGAAGACGGGTATACGCCATACAGTGTGCTGTGAGGGAAATTTTGCCCGGGCAGCGGCGATGCGGTCTACTCTTATATCGAATTCCAACTGTCAAGGGGATTTTTTACGTGCGCGCCAATGTATACACGGAAACTCGAGTTTTCGTCCCATCCGAACGACTAGACTGATGTCCATGTCAAGCCATCCGTACTACATTAGTGACAATGCAGGGATCGAACATACGAACTCCACCGTCTAACCCACCTATCTACCGTGACCCCCACGCGACTAATCTGACAATCGGATTGAGTATTAAATAGTGTATGTCGACACATAAAATTAATCGTTAAAATTAAGATTAAAATACGATTAATATAAGAACGAATTTTAACAGTTTTTGACAAACATATTATAATTATCAACTTTTAGGGAAATACTAATATTAAATTAAACACGTTTTCACTGCGATTATAATTATTTTTAATCCATTTGTTTTTCATCTTATTTTTTTGTTGTTTGGTCTTTTTATGTTATAATTTTACTTCAACCTACGTGGTCTCTGTTATTGTTATCGTCTGTTTTTGTTATATTTATACTTCAACCTGAATGTTCTCCTTTATTGTTAAGAATATATAGGCAATTACGTTGTTTAATTAATATGTGTGAAAATATACATTGTTAACACATGTACATGTATTGTGTGAACTGGAATATACTACACTTTCGTTATACAATATAATATATCGCTATGCTTAACGCACTATGTATTACACATTCGTTAAACATACATTATGCAAGAGCTAAATATGCCTTTTGTAGGTCTTTCTTTAGGTCTGATATGTTATAAAAACTATTAATTAGACATTAATTAACCTATTCAGACCATTCACCTCTCGATGTCAAGCCTGTGATATTTGTTGGATTGTAGTCCAATTTTCTAAAAATCTTTCCTGCGTGATAACCGATTAAGTGGACAATCGGGACTATTAGTTTTGTCTTACCGACTTCAGTAATAATGATCGAGGCTAAGCGGAACTTTCGTCCACTTCGGTTAATAGTGGATCAATTTGACTGAAATTTTCAGCAAATTGCCTTTACATTATGTAGTTTTTAACTATTATAGTTAGAACTGCCAACTCGTTATCTAATCTCCCATAATGTATCTTTAAGTAATATAATATCGGTGTGATTAACGCACTTTCTTTTACATTCATTGAGTAATATTTATCAGTATGCTTAAAGCACTACGTATTACGCATGTATTACATATTCATTGAGCAATACACATGTATATCATTATGCTTAACGCACTATGTGTCACCCATTCTTACGAATTTGTTATGCATTACATATCCGGTATGTACTACACAACGGTTTAGTAATATACATCGTTATGTGTTACATATTCGTTATATATTACACATTCGTTGTGAATCATATATTACGTATATACTACATATCTGTTTTGTATTTCATTTTCGCTAAATATTAAACATCAGGTTTGTGTATTATGCTATCACTTTTCTGTATTATACGTCAATCAAGTATTATACATTAGTTTTGTTTATTATACATAAGTTTTGTGTATAATAGATCGGTCAAGTATTACACATTAGTTTTGTTTATCATACACAAGTTTAGTATGCCCAAGGGAATATTTCAAACAAAAACATGCAAAATTGAGTTACGATCAGATTTAAAATCGTACAAAAAGTTTTAAATCTCCGTGTGTAATTTGGTACACAACAATTTTGAATTGAGGAAAATGTATCCCTTACATACTAACCACCAAATGAAACTATACCATGAATATATATTTCAATTCATCACATACATCTGTATTAACTCTGCATAGAATTGAACATTATCCCTCAATTGGCTATTAGTGGTTTTAATAGTCAATGCAGTATATAACCCACGAACACGATACGAGTACGCAGACATCGCATATTCTAAACAACAAATATCAAATCGAGTATATCGACTTCATATAACAAATTGTTACGACGAACTAAGATCTCTACTAAATTTAAAATTCCATATATATTGGACTATATGTACATATAGTATTGACTGCTGGCTGTTGCTTTATAGCAACTGGTATCGGTGTTTTTTTTTAAAATAGTCTTTCAATGTGTGTGTATATATCCTTTTAAACGTCAGTATATATTTTGCGAATTACCAACTACAAAGCAATTTAAAGTTACACAAATTTTCAAATCTGTCACACTGATAATACATGTACATACTTGCATACAGAATCGCAGTAGCTATTTTTAAAAAATGGATTCTTTAATTTAAAAATACCCTGAAAAAAAATAATGCCCCTGAATAATGAAATATTAACTACTTACACAAGCCTATATCCAGTAAAGCGATTCATGCTTTGACGGAAATCTAAGTAAATGACAGTTGTTTGAAGTAAGCCGATAGCAAATTTAGCTCGTGTTCGCGTGGACATTTAAAAATGTTGAAAGAAAGAAATTAGCTGTTAATATGTACACATAGTATTGACTGCTGGCTGTTGCTTTATAGCAACTGGTATCGGTGTGAAATTGACCATAATGGTTATTTAAACACAGTGCTAATCGATCGACTGACCAAACCCCCAGCCGTATTAGACCCGACATTATCCAAGGGGATGTGAGGCCACGGTGGCTAAGTGAGTAAGACGTTGGCTTGGAAGTCATGGATTCGCTCCCGGTGTTGGCCGAGAAATTTCAAATGGATTTTTCGGCGTGATTTGCCCTTGGCAATCGTGCAATGTACACATTGGCCTGTACGTAAGTGATCCTTTAGTAGTTGGAATTCGATATGAGACTAAGTCGTATTGCCACTGTCCTGACAAAATGTCCCTCATAGCAGACTATATGATGTATGCCTTTCTTCATTAGCCCAATAGGACGTTAAAAACCATTTCATTTTATATATCTTATCTATCCACGAGGTTGACCAGCTATTGAACATTTGAAGAGAGAGAAATGGAATGAAATGCAGGCGCGGATCCAGAATTTTTTGCATTGGGGGGGGGGGGTGGGGTCTAGGTTTGATAATTGCTAAACTAATTGTGCTCAGCCGATTAACGGGGGGTAAATTAGATTCAATTTGGTTCATTCTGATGTATTTTCGGAAGGTAAATTCCAAAATTACAGGTCTAACCCCCCCCCCCCTCTGGATCCGCCATACGCCATACAGTGTTATGAGGGAAATTGTGTCCGGGAGCGGCGCTACGGCCTACACTTATATCGAATTCCAACTACCAATGCATCTTGTACGTGTATACACGCGACCTCGGTTTTTCGTACCATCCTAACGACTAGGTAGCTGTCCTTGTCAGGCCCTCCCTCCCGCAACACTGACAAGGGGAAACCAGCCGGAAAATCTGGATGAACTTTATCGGCCAATTCAGGGATCGAACACCCGACCTCCAGGCTTTGTCACGTGATCTCCTTCAAGAGAGAGAGTGAGGGTAAATGGAGTCTAACGTCTACTCAACACACAAGGTTATTTCATTTAAATAATTAGCTTGCCCGTAGAAGATTTTAAAGGGGGGGGGGGCTGGAGAAACTCCACGAGCTAGGACAACCGACGTCACTACTTTAAGGGGTCTTTAGCATTGCGGGGGAGGACCCGGAGAACATTTCAAGACTAATTTTTCTTTTCATGTGTTTTCTCTGTAAAAAGAAGACGGCGTTTCTATTGTTGAAGGTGTTCATGTATTTCTAAGAAAATGACATCATTGTTCGCGCTCAATGCCATTTTCTGTCGCCGTTAGCAACGATCTCCACATTTTCAACAGAAACAAAACAAAAAAACTCTTGAGCATAATTCATCTTTTTTAAAAGTGTGTCTATTTCCCCAGGGATCGTTTCCTTCGTCTATTAAAGAGTCTTGTGATGAAGCAAATTATTGAATAGAGTATTACAGAATATTAATAAATTGTTTAAAGCGTTGCGTCGAGTTCGATTTGACGAACTGTCTGTTTCAACACAACTATTTAGAGCCCTTCCCACAAGCGTATCAATAAAATAAAAATATACCCTGTTTTCATTAAAGAGAGATGGTTTTAACTTCCACTCGACACAATCTAGGTCATTGTGGGATTTTAGCAGGGGAAACCGGAAACCCTGGAGAAACCCAACGAGGACGGATTGGCGACACAACTCCTTGTCACGTACAACCGAGGAATCGAAACAACGCAAGTTATCTCAATGAATGACCTTATGATACAACGCGCACGCGCTAACCATTCGGCCATCCAACACCCTAAGCGCCAAAGGAATCACTTGTAAACTATAAGGGGGAGGGGGCGTTGGGATGGCCTAGTGGTCTAGAGTGCCGCGCTTCGACCTCTAACTGGCCGGTCACCTCTGCCTTGCGGCTGTATGGTTTCGATCCCTGGTGTGAGCGTATGTGGCATGGAGATAGGGGCGCATTCTCAACCTCGTGGGTTTCCTCCTGGCACTACGGTTTCCTCCCACTGCTAAAGACCCCTACGCGCAAGCGAATTATTGAAATAAAATTGAAACCATATGTTAGTCCCAAAATGACCTAGTTTATGTCGAGTGGACGTTAAACCCCATTTCTCCCTCTCTCTCTCTATAAACTACAATATTGTAAAAGATGGATCTCTAATAAGAATATCAGCTCAAAAAGGGTTCACTTCCGTTCAGTAGTTACTAAGATATTTGAAATTGAAATTTCATCATCTATGTTCCTTCGCTATGTAATAGGGGGTCACGGAGGCTAAGTGGACAAGGCGCTGGTTCGCTAGCCTAGAGGTCGGGTGTTCGATCCCTTCATTGGCCGAGAAAGTTCATCTCGATTTTCCGGCGTGATTTCCCCTTGTCAGTGATGCAGAAGGAGGGTCTGACAAGGACAGCTGCCTAGTCGTTCGGATGGGAAGAAAAACCGAGGTCCCGTGTACACATTGGAGTGCACGTAAAAGATCCCTTGGCAGTTGGAATTCGATATAAGAGTAGGCCCGTAGAGCCGCTGCCCGGGCAAAATTTCCCTCATAGCACACTGTATGGCGTATGCCCGTCTTCCATTATCTCAGGTTAGGTGCAAAAGAGTAGGACGTTAAACCCCATTTCATTTCATTTCGCTATGTAATAGGCCCACAGACATGATAGGCTTTTTCTTTAAAAAAAAAATCCGAATGATTCCAACCCAGGTCGTTATCTTGTGTTAATATAATGATTTTGTTTTCTTAATTAAACATCCATTGTGCAAGAGCTAAATCTGACTATTGCAGGTTTCTCTCTTGTAATAATTAGACATTAATTAACTGATGCAGGCCTCAATCAACTCTCGATGGGATACGATTTCTCTAATATTAAATAGATTAAAACTGTTCAGCGATACTTTGATTCAATCAAATATTGAGAAACGAGACTTAACTTCGATCAACCAGTACGGTGGTTGAAATTATTGCACACGTCTGTCAAATCTTCAAAGGTTAATATCTTCGCTTACAAAGGAGTAATTTGAATGAAATTTTCAAATTATTCATTTTCATTTATCTACTTTCGAACTATTGTAGCAAGAATGGCTATTTCTTTATCTAAATCTTATATAATGTCTCCTTAAATAAATATCAAATGATTAATCTGAGTACATATTAGCGTCGATTAAACCGCGGGGAAATTTGATATTCTAGCGGAAATGAAAATATGCACATGGGAACTTTAATCAAATATTAAAAAATCAAGCTGAGTATACATTAACATGGATGAGGCCGAGAGAAATTTGATATTCTATAGAAAGAAATGCTAATAAAAGCTTTCTTCAAAGCTGTAATTTTTACATGTGTTGATTTAACAATTTAATTAGAAATTCTCAAATCAAATTGCTGCAATCTAAACGTTCTAGGGTTAATATTTTATAATTTTTTGTTCATATTTTATATTTTTTTTAGGAGTACGGTATAATAGCATAAAGTGCAGGATCACTAATAAAGCAGTTACGGGTTCGACCTCGGTGTTGATCCAGAAAGCGCCTTGGGATTTTTCAGCGTGGTTTCCTCTTGTCAGTGGCGCAGGACGAAATGAATGACCGTCCTACTGTTCTGCTCCGAATGGGCTAATGAAGATGGCAACACCATGCAGTATGCTATGTGGGACATCTTGTCCGGACAGCGGCACTGCATCATACTCTTCCATCGAATTCCAACTGCGGAGGGATCTTTTACGTGCACGCCAATGTGTACACGGGGCCATTATTAGATACATCACTGATACGCATTTTTACATTATTGCATACAGTAAAGATATATATTTACAATATTAGGTACAGCAATGATACACATTTGAATTATTAGGTACAGTAAAGATAGATAATATTAACATTAAAAGGTAGAGCAATGATACACATTTAAATTATTAGATACAGTAAAGATAAATATACTACAAATCTAGGTAAAACAGTAATGTTGACTTTTGAGGGGTTCCTTTTTAAAAGAAATGATTGAAATAACCTAAAGCGTAATTGTTTAAGTAGTAGCTTTTAACATTTTTTGTTTATTTAGTGCATATTTTACATTTTCTCATGTTGTCTAGTTTATAGAATGATTCGTGCCCTAAAAGCTACCGTACTGTATATTTAGAAGCTGCAGTCGCTCACTAAGTAAGGCGCTGGTTCGATAACTTGGAGGTGCCGGGTTGGATCTCGCATTTGCCGGAGATAATGCCCCTGGATTTTCCGGTGTGCATGGTTTCATCGTGTCAGTGGAGAGGTACGGGGCCATATAAAAACATCACTCAGATGGGACGAAAAACCCATGTATACCTTGAGAGAGAGGGAGAGAGAAATGGGGCTTAACGTCCACTCGACACAAACTAGGTCATTTCGGGACTAACATGATTTTTAATTTTATTTCAATAATTCGCTTGCGCGTAGGGGTCTTTAGCTGTGGGAGGAAACCGGAGTGCCCGGAGGAAACCCACGAGGTTGAGAAGGCGCTCCTATCTTCATGTATACCTTGATGTTCATGTAAAAGAAGCCTTGGAATTTAATTAGCACGCCTCATACTACATCATATGGCGTATGCAGGTCTTCATTGGCTCTGTTGGGACAGAAATGTGGGACATTAAAGTACATTTCGCTATCTATTTATACGTATCATGATTTCATTTCGGGGGTTTGGGTGTCCAAATGGTTGTGGTTTCCAATCCCCGATTGTATGTAACAAAGATTATGGTCGCCTGTCCAACCTTGTTGGATTTCGCCGGGTCCTCCGGTTTCCTCTCACTGTTAAATACCCCTACGCGCAAGCGAATTCTTGAAATAAAATTAAAACCATATGTTAGTATCGAAATGACTTTGTGTCGAGTGGGCGTTAACTCACATTTCTCTCTCTCTCTGATTTCATTTCATAACAAAACCAAACACACATGACAACCATGATGGTAAAAACGATAAGCTTCAAATTTGTTTTAATATTTCATTAAACTTCTAGACATGACTAATTATCTAAATGTATCCCTTTTGATGTAGGTATCTGTGGTGTTAAAAGTTAATAATTGTACTAGGGATTTCGTATTGTATACTTCGTGATATATTATTAAAGATACATTATGGGAGATTAAGATACAGAGCTGGCAATTCTCACTATAATAGTAAAAAAATGGATAATGTAAAGGGGATTTGCGGAAAATTTCAATCAAATTGATTGACTCTGAACCGAGTATCTATATCGATTGTATTATTTGTAACAAACGTGGTATTTTCCGTACCTTATATTTAAGATAACTCAATGTAAGTAAAAATATTATCCAGGTAATTTATCTAATGTATATATTAGTAGATAAGCTTCCGGCTTATCTTGAGTTTTAGACCTCTAAATTTTTTAATGAGGTTACATGTCCTCTGGCTCGCCTTTAGATCTCGACCTCAAAAATTCATAAAAATTCTCAGGGTACATTTTTCAAAAGACACTCATATTACCGATGAGTTATTTTACAAATAAAATAACTGGAAAAGAACAAATATTAAAAGTGTGGGTTAAACATAAATTATGTTTAATTGGAAAAATACAAGTAATTAAAACATTTTGTATTCCAAAATACAGTGCCGGATTCAACTATTCAAAAACTAAATTTAATTTTTTACAAATTTCAATGGAACGGTCCTGACAGAATAAAGTGAGATATTCTTATACAAAACAGTACAAATTCCGGATTAAAAGGATTGACTTAAAAGAACTCCTAAAATGTAACAGCATTTTTTGGATTAAAAAAATATACTAGTCACCCATCCAACCATGGCTCATGCCATACGAATTCATATGGTGGAACGTTATTACCAGAAAAGTTCAATTTAAACATTTCTTTTTATAAAAACCTCTACGCCAACTGATATATAATTTACACGACACATAATAGAACATTGCGCACGCTGAAAATAAAATTATTTGAAATAATACAAATATAAAGATTAATAATAAAATTACATTTCTAAAATGTCTTTTTAACAACATTATTCGGTACGTTAGTGAATATTTTGGTAAAATACATAAGATCGATAATCAATATTTAGAACAACATAAAATTTATCTTAAATGGAACAGAAGAATGTATCTTGCAGTATGTACAGGAAGCGAACGAATTCGAAAGTGTGATACATACAAATTTTAATTTATAAAATATATAATACCGATTTTCACAACGTAGATTCAAAAGAAATTTATGATAGCCGAATAAAGGCAAAGTTCATACAGCAGGCCAAAAGCCATTGAAGAATGGGAACACATTCTAGATATATTATAGAGTTAAGCGATCTAAACGTAGAAATTACATTTAAAAAAATAAACACTGTTATGTCTTAGTACAAAACTAAGGAGTTTTGAATACAACTATCTCCAAAGGAGATAAATTATTCAAAATTAGAAAAGAAGATAACACACTCTGCACTTTCGGTGAATTAAGTATAGAAAATGTAGAAAATCTCTTTGTTCTCTGTCCATTTTCACACATAATATGGAATCATTTTCATACTATTTTTGATCGCATAATAATTATAAAGATAGATATAAAAACATGTATCTTACATCTTGGTTTAACTATCAAACCAGATTATATAAATAATACTGAATGGATCTTCATTAATCATGTAATTATTTTAACTAAATTATATATATATATATATATATATATATATGCTTATATAATTTAATGTATGTCAGAATGAAGTAAAGTGGAGAATTTTTTACCTGGACGTATTTTTCTATTTTTATATATATATATATATATATATATATATCGGGCTAAACTACGAAACGCAATGCTCAATATTAGTAAGTATGAAAGCTTTTTAGTAGAACATCCTAAATTGGAGATTGAGATATCTCCGGAATTATACATAAATGAAATATGGTTTTATGGCATTTCTGCACCCACCGGGCTATATTGCGCCAAACATATGATAATTTTTGCGAGACAAGTTAAATAAATATTATATGCATAAATAAAAACAATATCACAGTAAATAAAATTCAATAAATGTTTTATGCATATAAATATTGAAAATACAAAAATGAAATGATAAATATACAATTTATATTGTCACATACTAGACTTTTTAAAAGAGACAAGCTTTTATCATAAATTTTAATTGTATATTTATCACTACAGAATGGAAAAGCGTGAGAATTAAGGAGCTAAATCGCTAATAATTGGGGCTTAGAAATTGACAGAAGTGGGTCTCAACGCATCAAATAATCTTATATGAATGTATATAAACTGATTTACATTCATTTATTTCCGTCTTTACTATAATTTCAAATCACTTATGTTCGGCGAAATACGCCTGAAGTCTCAATAAAATGCCAATCTGTAGCGTCTGGTTTTTCCAGTCTACATTATTGCGTGTTCTCTCCATGCACCACCGTCTAGCCTCGTTCCCCAAGTCCCTTGTTAAAAATGAGCCTAACACGGATTGTAGTACTGATAATTTTTTTTATTTTATCTTAAATATTGGATATCAGAAGCCCATCTTTTCCCGGTAAGATCACAACATCAATGTTGGATTAAATTGACAAATAATTTGTCTTCATTGTTAAAGATTTTGGGTGATATTGAGTTAGAGACTTAGCTACTTTAAGTACAATTTAGACTTGTCATTTAACCGTCATGAACGTGTGCATGAATATCAATGCGATGGTGGATCTGGCATGGGGCCTGAAGCACATCGTAAGCATATAAATGCTCCTTTTAAGAACTTTTCAAATCTTCAGCAAGTAGTGTGTTTTTGACTGAAGAAACACAAAAATTACAAACTTTCTATAAAGCAAAGCGGTATCAAGGTTCACCTATAAAAGCCAGGGATTTAAACTTGACCCATAAAAGGAAGAGGGATAAATTCTGAATGAAAAATATGCAAAAGCTGATCAAGTTATGTACAGATTTGAGACGTACATTGACATTTTGAAGTTGGGTTTGAATAAGTGAATACAAACTACTGTCTGTTCCAGGCAACACTACAACTCGAAAATTGCTTGCTATTTCTTCAGTTTTTAATTAACATAACGCTAACGCTACAATATACGTCCACATTCCTGCTTTGATTGATATGGTACTTTGTCAAGAAGGCTAGGCGTTTGGTTTGTTTAGCGTTGAGGGTCGTGCACCAACATCAATAGTTGCCGTCCTTAAAGTATAAGGAATAAGTATACCAAGATAATCCATTCAGAATTGTGCCTTCCTAACGCTAAAGCCAAAAAGTGGGCGTGGTTCTGCCCCTGGGGGTCGGGACATTCATCAAAATCAATAGTTGACGCCCTCGGGCTATAAGGAATACATAAGCCAAGTACCAAGCTGATTCATTCAGAATTGCGGCCTGTAAACGACAAACACAAAAATTGGGCGTGTCTTGCCAGTTTGAGTCGGGCATGCAGTTGACGTCCTTAGGCTATAAGGAATACATATCCCAAGTTTAAAGACGATCCATTAAGAATCGTGGCCTGTAGACAACACACACAGACACGAAGTAAAAATGGGCATGGCTCTGCCCTGGGGGTTAGGAAATCATCAAAAACAATAGGGGTCATCTTTAGGGTATAAGGAATAGGTATGTACAGTTTGAAAAGGATCTGTTAAGAATTGCATTCTGTAGGCGAACACAAGACACAAAAGCATTGGGCGTGGCTCTGTCCCAGGGGGTCCGGCATGCACCAAAAATAATAGTGGTCAGCCTTAGGGTATAAGGAATAAGTATAAAAAAAGTTTTCAAGACGATCGATTAAGAATTGTGGCCTGTAGGTGACACACAGACAGACAAAAAGAAAATGGGCGTGGCACTGTCCCTTGGGGTCGGGCATGCACCAAAAACAATAGGGATCTTCCTTAAGGTACCAAGAATAAGTATTCAAAGTTTCAAGATGATACATTAAGAAATGCAGCCTGTAGACGACAGACAAACAAATACAAGAAATGGGTGTTGCTGTCCCACGGGGGTCGGGAATGCACCCAAAACAAAAGGGATCATACTTAGGGTATAAGGAATAAGTATTTTAAGTTTCAAGATGACCGATTAAGAATTGTGGCCTGTAGGCGACACGCAAAAAGAAAATGGGTATGACTCTGCCCCTGGGGGTTGGGCATGCACCCCAAATGATAGGATTGTTCCGTGGGTTACAAAGAATAAGCATTCATAGTTTCAAGATGATACGTTAAGAAATGTGGCTTGTAGACGACAAACAAATAAATACAAGGAATGGGCGTGGCTCTGCCATTGGGGTTGGGCATGCACCAAAAAACAATACGGATCATCCTTAGGGTGTAAAGAGTAAGTATACAAAGTTTTAAGAAAATCCAGATGGAATTGCGGCCTGTAGGCGACACACAGAAAGAAAATGGGCTTGGCTCTGCCCCTGGGGGTTGGGCATGCACCCCAAACGATAGGGATCATCCTTAGAGTATAAAGAGTAAGTATTAAAAGTTTGAAGAAAATCCAGTAAGAATTGCACCCTGTAGCGACACAAAGACACACGAAAAGAAAATTGGCGTGGCTCTGACCCTGGGGATTGGGCATGCACCCCAAACAATAGGGATGTTCCTTAGGGTACAAAGAATGTGTATGCAAAGTTTCAAAATTATAAGTTAAGAAATGTGGCCTGTAGACGACAAACAAACACATACTAGAAATGGGCGTGGCTCTGTCCCTGGGGGTTGGGCATGCACCAAAAACAATAGAGATCTTCCTTGGGGTATAAGGAATACGTATACCAAGTTTGAAGAAAATTCAGTAGGAATTCGCCCTGTAGGCGACACAAAGACACGAAAAGAAAATGGGCGTGGCTCTGCCCGTGGGGGTTGGGCATGCACCCCAAACGATAGGGATGTTCCTTAGGGTACAAAGAATGTGTATGCAAAGTTTCAAGATTATAAGTTAAGAAATGTGGCCTGTATAACTTAACGACCTACCTGGAATGGTCACCCCATTAAATTCTTCGTTGAAAATTAACGCCAATAATTTCGGTAAAATCATCTATTCTCTTGTAATTTTCACATTTTTCGAAACACTCAATTTCCCAGAACATAAACATTGATTCTGCGCATGCGTAAATTGGGTCACTCGTATATCATGTAGGGGTAGAAGGTATTCCACAAATCGGGTGCATTCGGTTAATAATACTTTGGGCGGGAGGTTTCGCACCGTCATTTTGCGGCAGTAATACTTATTTTCAGAGCTTTTTTCAAAACGTTTCATGCAAAATAAATCCATTTATTGTTACAATATGAACAATTTGTATGTGCGTGTGTTTTGGTTTGTTTTATTTGGTTTCCGGTATTTCAATATTCCTTTGAGATATTCATAGAAGTGCATGTCTTCTAAAATATCCCTCACAAAACACTTATTTTCAGCATTAGATAGCATGGTAACCTTTCGGAAGAAGTGTAAATATTTTACGATACCATATAATTTTATGGACTAGTATCGATTATCGGTATCCATTTTTATTTATTTGCCCGCTCGACAGACGCACACGGTTTGTTTCAGATATTGTTGTTGAATAGATAAAAAAAATAATCGTAAAATATAACCCATTGAATAATGGATCATTCTTTCATCACATGCATGTGGACGATGGTGTGTGTATATAACATTTGTATATAAGAAGGTAGATACTGGATAAGTGATAATTGTTATTTACAATTACAAGATGAAGATTACCCAAGATGTGAACGAATGTATCAATCGGTTATTTACTTATTTTGAGAGTAAAATGAATTATAGACGATATAAAAGTTCCCAAAAAGAGATCGCATACGCATTGAATATCCCCTTAAACTCCGTGTACGGCGCTTTGAAAATTGACTCATCTAAGACGCAGGAAAATAAAAAAAGAAGGTTAACCATGTTCAACAAAATTAGATAATTTTGACCCGATGACAATTAGAGAGACTATCCACAAACTACACGGTAATGGCCAGTATGTAAGTGCATTCGATTTTTACACATAAAAGGTACACTTGCAGAAATTTAATGAAGTTCAGGGTTAATCAATATGAATAAATTAAATGTAAAAAAATTAACTCGTGGTCTGAACACAAAAACGCAATTACGTGCCCTTGATCTAACAGAAGTTGACCTTGTGTGGCTACAACCCCTTTCCATTTTCTGTCAAAGTATCATCTTAGGGGCATTTCACAAAATACATAAAAAACTAAATCAAAAAAGAAATAGACTTAACTATCTAAAAAAAAATACCGTATTAGCAAATTTAATATCTAAGGCAGTGGAACAAACAACTGTGGTCTGAAACCAAATTACAAATTTATATTACTTCCCTTAAATAGCTCTTTTAAGCAAGTTATATTCTACTAGGTCGAAACAAGTATCTAAACATTCAGATAGGACGAAATGACTCAAAGACATATCCACACCCCTATTGGATTTGGTTTATCCCAAATAATTAGGTCAAGCATGGCAGACTACAATACCGCGAAGTAAATAAAGAAGGATTTTTCAAGAGAGAAAGGTTACATAGCTTGATCTGAAATTAGTAAACGTGCGATAGAAAGTAACGGGATGCCTGCTAATTGGATCGATTGACAACAAATTTTAAAATTCCTAAACAAAATAGATTTAACGCGTCTGGGGCAATACAACGACAATTTCACGAACCTTGCACAATTAAAAGAAAAATACCGGCTGTACTCTTATCTTCTCCAAAACGAGTTATTAGGAGATGTGAAATCGCCTGAACTAAACGACATCACTCTGTAAATAAACAGCGAATTGAAAAATAAAAACGACAATAATTTTAGAATTTTTAACGCAGTTAGCGATCCAATAATATTGAAAGACAAACGCCTGTCTTTATTTACCATTTGATGTTGTGACAATACCACGTGCATGGCTGTATACAGTGAATATTTGGTCCGTGCACGTGCTCCCATTGTGCTTGAGTTTGTCGTCATTGAAAAATTCGTCTTAGCGCAGTCAACACCTCTCGAGGTAAGACACACTTTCTTAGAGGCTATATTGGACAGCTCGAGGCACCCTACCAGAGGATGTATTCCTGAATCAAATGGGACTGATTAAAATTTCATTGGATGAGAAAAAGTTGCTGCAAAGACTTTAAATCAAGACTGCTTGAGTTGAGATTTTATCGCATGAACTCTTCACAGTTTGAGAGGATATGTGTGTGAGACACGGGGAAAATCCACGAGATTGGACATGCGACCCTACTTCTTGTCCAGTACTACTGGGGATTGGAAACCACACCAGGTGACTCAATGACAGTCTTTATGATACAGCATGCAAGTGCTAACCATCAGCCATCCAACTCCCCAGGGAGAATATGCAAATTAGCAGACATGACAAACTACGTACTTCATGCTAATTTCCTAACTACAACCTCAGATATGCAACCAGCACCGATAAAATTATGGTGTGATTGCTATTGCCAGATTTAGTGAAGAGAATGGACTGTCCGTTGAGTTATGTAGGTCTCAAATTTGTTTGGATCAGCCACTCTTGGCATCCAGTCCCGAAGGTTTGGTTGGGAATGATGCTAAGATTGGGTGAAATGCCCATACAAGCCTAGGGACCAATGCATATCCCGATTATATGAATGTGGATGAAAATAAAAATCCTTACTCTCAAAACATCCCACAATTATTATTACACTAAGTACAGGGGCAAGTATTGGGTACCCAACGAAAACAGTCGACATTTTCGGAAAATTATTTCCGTAAAGCAGTGTTATAACGTTTTGTTGTCTAAAAGTACGTAAAATGTAATTTTGAATTATGAAATAGACTGTTAAACATCCTATATATTTATATCTTCTCTATCAATTTGATGTTTGGTACATATAAATGTGAAATTAAATGGGGGTTTAAAGAGAGAGAGAGAGAGGAATGGGGTTTAAAGGCCACTCAACACAACCAGGTCATTTCGGGACTAACATATGGTTTCAATTTTTATTTCAATAATTCGCTTGCGCGTAGGGGTCTTTAGCCGTGGGAGGAAACCTGAGTGCCCGGAGGAAACCCACGAGGTTGAGAAGGCGCCCCTATCTCCATGCCACATACTATTACACAATGACATATGTCATAGAAGCGTTCTGCCATATCAAAATACGTGTAAGTGATTGTAACATAAACCTGTTGCTATCAGCACTCGGCTGGAGATCTTGGTAGTATTCCTTATGTCATTGCGTAACTAGAACTTGTTGTTGGCATGTCTTATCTAACTTTATCTGATAAACTATATTGAATGTTAAACCTGATATTATGCATGATACATTAGACAGGTGTCTAATGAGCCCTTTTGTCTTGAATACGTTTATAAACTCAGAACATAAACGAATGGTCAGTCAGGTCCAGGAGGCCATGCTAGGCGGGCGCCTAGATTAAGGTACCTAGGAGTAAGGTCCGGTCAGGACTGAATAAAGGCCATGGGTGCCTTGGCACGAGACGAGACGAGACGAGACGAGAGCTTCTGGAGTTAGCACACTCGTGCTAAGCCAAGCTAATTAAGTCATGACTCCTTCCATATAGTTAGTTCTACGGTCGTTTACATCACGATGTTTGTACCTATTGTAAGAAGCAGAATAAAACCATTATTTGAAGTTATACCAGTGTTGTCATCTAAGAACCCGATTAAAGAATGTAATACTGTCACATATTAATTGGAGCCGTAGACCAGACCAACGCTTGAAGTCCTAACCACTAGAAGTTCACAGGTCACAGCTACCAATGGGTAAGTCTTTTCAAATTCTACCATGGCCATGGTGAATAAATGACATTAGTGCTATGTATTATAATTTAACTGGGAAATCTGCAGTTTATCATCACGCGTCATTAAATATCATGGTGTGGTTACTAAATTTAATATTGGCTTGTAGTGGAACAGGAAAATGGCTAAAACAAAATTGTATATATATTATTTGTTTTAAAATGCGTCATGTTGTTTTTAAAAGATTATGAATTATAATTGTTTGTTTTGAACACATATTTTGGCTTTTAAAGTTAGTAGTAGCTAAGTATTATCAGGCTAATAACTGCGAAGTGAAATGTTTTATGATTGTTTAATTATCTGGAATAGAGTTAAGCGTATCCTTATTGAGAGATATTACTCTTTAAACATTCACACGGTATTAACAGTTTTGTCTCTTATAAGTTTTTTTGTTGTTGTTTGTGTATATATATTTATGCCCCGAGGTTTACGGGATTATTATTTGTGATGTAGTGCCCCAAATATTAATAGGAAGACCCGATATTTACGGTAGAGAGTTTTATTTGTAATACCCCAAAGTTTTAATGGGAAATGCCCCGATATGTAACGGGAGAAGTTTATGTTAAGTGGTTTAACCCCAGGAGGGTTGTGCTCGGATTTAGAGCGAACGTACTGTCTTGTTTTGTGTTGTGTTTAAAAATTATAGAGATAAACCGTTAGTTCTTTCAAAAATATCTTATTTAAGATTTGTTAAATGTGTTCAGATCATTCATTATTTCTTGAGATAAAACAATATGACTCCCTAATTTCAATTGTATCCATGTAAATAATACTGTAAATATCGTTAGATCGTTATCTAAAGTCAAGTCTGTTCCACTTGCTAATTTGATTAACTATTAATTAAGTTCACTCCATGATATATATGATAAGCAGATGATAAAACTTCGGCACAGGTGGCAGTTAATATTTTTCATAGCACATGTCATAACACGCCGTTTTGCCAGACGGTATGGAAAATGAAAAGACTGCCGGTCAACAACAATAGTTGAACTAAACGGAGCAGGGAAAATTCTGACCCCTCAACATTACTGGAACGAGGAAGGGCATCATATGTACCCCACCCCTACAGTTGGCTACGACAGTGCAGTAACGGTCTAAGAAGATAATTACAGTAGTTTGTGTTCGCGATTCCACCAAATAATCGGTCTAAGAAGATAATTATAGTACTAGTAGTTTTTGTTCGCGATTCCACCATTTATGTGAATAATAAGAGTAGTCTGTGTTTGTGATTCCAGGATCTCGTTTGTTTTTTCATTGACTCGCGTGTGTGACCGATTGTGTGTATATAACTTTTAAGTTCGTGTGTTTTTCATTGACCTTTTCATTTTGTTTAAAGACATTTTTGGATATTATGACATTTTACAAGTATATATAACTTTTAAATTCGTGTGTGTTTCATTTACCTTTTCTTTTTGTTTATAGACATTTTTGTATACGACATTTTACAAGTGTTGTTTGTATTTATATGTCTTTTCATTCTTATTGTTATTTTTATCTTTTAAGATTAGGGTAGATATTATCGATCCCAGTTATATTCAAATTTGTAAAGGCTTTAAAAAAATATTTTATATTTTTTTCTAAAAAGAGGGATAGGTATATTACACAATGACATATGTCATAGAAGCGTCCTGCCATATCAAAATACGTGTAAGTGATTGTAACATAAACCTGTTGCTATCAGCACTCGGCTGGAGATCTTGGTAGTATTCCTTATGTCATTGCGTAACTAGAACTTGTTGTTGGCATGTCTTATCTAACTTTATCTGATAAACTATATTGAATGTTAAACCTGATATTATGCATGATACATTAGACAGGTGTCTAATGAGCCCTTTTGTCTTGAATACGTTTATAAACTCAGAACATAAACGAATGGTCAGTCAGGTCCAGGAGGCCATGCTAGGCGGGCGCCTAGATTAAGGTACCTAGGAGTAAGGTCCGGTCAGGACTGAACAAAGGCCATGGGTGCCTTGGCACGAGACGAGACGAGACGAGAGCTTCTGGAGTTAGCACACTCGTGCTAAGCTAAGCTAATTAAGTCATGACTCCTTCCATATAGTTAGTTCTACGGTCGTTTACATCACGATGTTTGTACCTATTGTAAGAAGCAGAATAAAACCATTATTTGAAGTTATACCAGTGTTGTCATCTAAGAACCCGATTAAAGAATGTAATACTGTCACAATACGCTCACACCAGGGCTCGAAACCACAGCCGCAAGCCAGAGGTGACAGGCCAGCTAGAGGTCGAAGCGCGGCACTCTAGACCACTAGGCCATCCCAACCCCCCGGGGGTTTAAAGTCTTACTTTTCTGTTCCAACTGGGTTAATGAAGACGGGCATTTCTGCCTTTCTTCGAATTTCCAACCGCCAGGACCATCAGAAAGTGGATTGGCAAGTCCAGTGGTGCTAGAATAGAAATCACCTGGAACATACAAATTTGCCTTAAAAAGCCGTGATATTTCCATTACCAAGATTCCAGGATATTTTTGACATTATAGGTGAATTTAAAGCGCAAATATATTTAGATCACTAGACCCGAAAAGCGGATTCTGGCTTGTTGAGATCGAAGAAGACCCTAAACACATTATTTCTTCAAACATTGTCCATAGTGTAGTTTTGCAATGGAAACTGATGTCATTTGGGTTAATGAACGCGGCTCAACTTTCAAAATGGTTATGTCCAAGTTTTAAGAGGCTTGAACTGGAAAAGGGTATTGTGCAATAAGAATATTGTGCTTATCATGTCACCCAACTTCTCAGATCAATTGCAGGATCTTGAAGACATCTTCGCCAGGCTTAGCGAACATTATCTGAACCTACAACCTAGTAAGTGCCATTTGTCAATGGATAGCGTTTGGTGTTCCGTAATTCTATTGTAATGCTTAACCAACTTTTAGTTTCCCTTATATACTTGTTTTCACAGGAATATGCATTGGTAGTGGAGGGTTTGATTAGAGGGGGGGAGGGGTCTTCCAGTTGGCTTTTACAGCTGTTTGATTGTGGGCTCCGTGGTGAAACTGGCGTTTATCCCTGCTCTTCTTAGTAATCTTATTTCATATGATGTCTTAATTTATTAACTAATCAACTCAATTCATCAACACTGGTAAAAACAACTTGAAAATTTGCGTTTAGAAATGGAAGGAGTGGTAAAAGGAAAATTGTCGCCATCTCTCATAACACCCCATTAGGAGTGACGTTGGTACATGACTCGCCTATATTGTATTAGCAACAAGAAAAAATTGTTTATGGTAGAAACCATTCTAAGTTGTATAATTAAACTCTCTCATTGTTGCAACAGATCAACACGTGAATATTTTCAAAATCTCCACGTATTAATGAAACATCTACTTATGCTACCCAACTCATAGGACTTAAAGATTGAATATTAGTCATTATAGATAATAGTAAATATGCATTATTTTCACAATCAGAACTGTCTCAGTGTAAACGCCATTTTATCGACACCTTTCATTGCCATGCAAATGTCCCATTAACGTCAATGTCTTTGTTTGCTTGTGAAGTGGCATTATTTCGAAATATGAAACCGACGGATCATTAATTATGTGACTTTACATGTGTGAAAAACGTGATTTAACCTACATCAAACGAAATATTTCCATCTCAAATATTAGTATATAATACACAATGCCTAAGCCTGGGTTGTTTAATGGAACAGTAAAACGTGCCTTTTCAATATTCGTTTGCTTCACTCAATTTCCACGTTGCTTTACGAATAAATCATTCGTGATTGAAAAATAAAAACTATATATGTGTCATCCTATTAATTTGGCTTTGGTTCAATTATTTTTTGAATCTAACTTTTTCGAAACTATTGAAGGAAACTCTACATATCCTTACCTTTATTTATGCATAACCATTCTTTTAATTTATTTATAGCTGATGGTCAACAAGATCATTTCGGTCCTCAAAACAAGGTTAAAAGAGCATTGGATAATCAAACAATTTTCCAACATTTAGTTGAGCCATTATTCATGGGAGATATAGACATGGAGGATAAAATACTAGTATTTATTACGCCCATCACTGTGGTATTTTAACATTAACTATTATTTGGTTTATATGTAAGTTGAGAACATTAACTGCTATAATTTTGGTATTAAGTCAAAGCGGCCAAGGCACAAAATGTTGGTTCAAGATGTGTCACTATTCCCATATTATCTTTACTATTACCTTTATTCTCTATTTATTGACAGATAACAGGTCCTACGAGCATCGATAGTGCTTTTATTTTGGGAACTATTAATCCTCATCTGAATATTTGATAACTCCTCTATAAATCATATTTCAAACGTTATTATTATTATTTCATTTTCATATATTTGATGTTATGTGTTATACGTTTGTAAATTGTTTTGCTTATATATTTAAGATAACCTTAATAGAACCTCACCAGCTGTTCCTACTTTTAGTTCCAGTCCCGCATAGTGTAGAGACTGATTAGAGAGATCATCCTTATATTAGTATTAAAGGGGAACATGTTCTCGGATATACATGTAGAATGTTAAACCCATTCAATTTATATTATAGATATTCATTTATAAAGTCCTCGGATGTATGTACTGGGTTGTTAGCATTCACTAATCACAAAGTCCCTATTTGTCGGTATTAAAAACATAATATGCGTCCTCGGTTGATAAGTGGCTGTTCTATTACGATATTGTACCAAGCATCAATTATAAACGGTTACCCGGTATATTGTCTTTCTCATGAGTGGTCGGGGGGGGGGGCAAAAACGTCATTTAAAAGTTACAGACCACAATGAGTATCAAGTCCACGGTTGATCACATGCAGTCGGTAACACCTAAGTTAGATTGGTTTGGTTTAGAACATTCGATGTTTACATGGCTGAATCAATAATAAAAGAAGTTCCTTCAATAAGACTTCTCCCGTGGTAAAGCGGGTCTGTTCTGGGATATAGAGTGTTTAACATATTCAATTTATATTATTGATATACACTTGCAACAACCTCGGATGGGGTTGTGTATATGTTCTCGGTTGTTAGAATTCACCAAACACAGTCCCCACTTATCGGTATTAAAATATACATGTGTCCTCGGTTGACCACATTAATAAATGACTGTTCTATCGCGCTATTGTACCACAGATCAGTTATATTGTCTTTTTTCCACCCATGTGTGGTCAAGGCGGATGCAAAAACGTGTTTATATACAGGACAAGGGCCACAATTAGTATCAAGTGCGCAGTATGCGTGTTCTCGATTTGGCGTAAGTAGCTTAGAGACACAGTTGGTCGTATTGTCCCAATTAATTGCAAAATCCTGTGTGTCCGCAAGTCAAATGTATAACATATATAAATTGGTATTACTTATATTTTTTCATAATTGTTTTATGTACTAGAGTTCAGACATAACTGTATTTTAGTATATGCAATATTTATCAAAACCTCGATTAGGGGTATCCAGTCAAGTCCCCGACTTAAGTTGGGTGTGTGTGTGTCTATATGGTATGGTGGCTCATTGGTATCATGCCGTGGGTATCGCCCTTCATAACTAAAACCCTAATATAATCATTCTTATTTTATTAGATTGCCAGCTGATCTTTAACTGGGAAGTAGTTTTATAGAGGCATTTAGTTGTTTGTTACTTATCCAATTTATTCGTATCATTCCGTTCATGGTTGGTTACAAGACTTCTGAATAAATGAATGCATTACATTTGAATAAAACAAAAGATTTTTAATTTGGCATACAAATTATAATAAACGGAAACGATAAGATAAAAAAAAATATGTAGCACTAACATTAATTTTCAACAGCATTGACAAAGAAAATGAGTATTTTTAGATACAAAAATACACTTTTAAACAATGTTTAGACATTCGAAAAATCAATGCAGTAATTAACAGAACAATGATAATGAATATATACTAGAATCAGAATTCGATGTTTTGAAGACAAAATCTAAAATGTACTGTTTTAGGGTTAGTTTCATATCTGTGTTTTAAAGTGTGGTATAAAAGTAGAGAATTACTAAAATATTAGACAGTGGTGTATGTACTAAAGTTCCAACAATGGATGAATATTAAAATGAAATTTATAATATGTATCGAAATCAATAAATTGAAGAACGCAATCGAGTGTAGTATTATCATATTTATACTGATCTGACTTCAATATATGAAGGCACTACACGAAAAATCGAAATAATAGATTACTGGAACAAAAAAGAATATGTAATACCAACTGTAAAATATTTACATAATGTTTACAGAAGTTAATATATGCAGGAACACAGTCAAATGTAGTGTAATAATATTACTACTGTGCCATTCATTCTACCATTTAACTGTGGCGTTCCATAGATGATGGTCTTACACGAAAAGGTCGAAATGATAAGACGGGGTATAATAAAAAAAAATAGATAAAATGCAAACTAAAATTGTAGTATATGGACGAAGATCATGGTAACATTACTGCAGTGCCATTCATTCTATCATTTGAGGGTGGCTGTCCATTGATGGTGGTCTTACACGAAAAGGTAGAAATAATAGGACAGGGTATAACAAACAAAATGATATCTGAAGTATGGGATATGGGATGAGAATATCACTACTGTCATTTACGACCATTTGACTGTGGCCTTCCATATAGTCCTACACAGAAAGGTCGAAATTAAGAGTACAGGGTATAATTTTAAAAAAATGGATAAAATGCAACCTATACATGTAATATATTTATGTGGCAGAGAACACCGTTACTACTGTATCTTACTACATTTTGACTGTGGTCTTCCATATACCACACGAAAAAGTATAAATAATAGTTTACAAATAACATAAGATGCAACCTAAAAAATATTTTCATAATGTGTAATATATGGGCAAACACAGCCAAAGATTGCATTGGAATATTGCTACCATTTGTCAGACCTTCCTTATATCTTAGGGTAGTGCCTTTTATTAGAGTTCTGAAAAGAAAAAAGATATAAGTAGTTCCAATGAATGCATTAATTAGCAATTAAAATTGCTGTAAAATACATTACAGGGTACTATTATAGTTTTATACAAGGAATACGTGCTTCATTCTGAGCTGAGCTTTAGTCGATTCCAGACGTGTGCATGGCACTAGACAGACGTGTTCGAAATGATAACTTTGATATCTGAAGTGTTCATGCCTACCACACTTCAATAACCATACTACAAATTTATGAAGAAATAAAGAAGGCAGAAATGATATTGAAGCGATGATGACACCATATCAAATACGCAAATTAGGCTTCCACCGAAGTGTCCACTGCAAGCAAGCGTTTTCCTCACTCAAACAGTTTCAACCCAGTGCTTCCTAGGCATTTTTCTCACTTCAACCCGGTGCTTATAAAGTGTTTACTCACTTCAACCCAGTGCTCTTCCTCACGTCAACCAAGTGCTTGTAGGATGTTTTTCTCACTTCAACCCAGTGCTTACAGGGTGTTTTTTTACATTTCTGCTGCATGCTTGAGTTTAAAAAATAGTTTTATATTTTTGATATGTTTTCAGATTTACGGGTCTCAGAAGCAGATGACTGTGTAAAGTTTGTACCAACTTTTTACTGTGCACATTCCATGTTATATCGAGCAAGATCCCACAATTTACCAACTCTACCAAAGAACCGATGTGATGTAGAGCTGCCTCAATGTTATGAAGAAACAATGGTGAAAACTTCTTACTTCATGCAGAATACCAGAAGAAGATGTTAGTATTCTCTATCAACTAGCAGCAGCCGATACCCTATTCTGTGACGAAACCTTCGCTATTTATCCAACCCTTTATACCAACTATACACTCTCTATGCTTTTATAAATACCAAGATGTTTCCGTTGGTGTATGCCCGTATGCCAGTCAAAAGACAGTCAATATACCAAAAACATTTCCAGTTCATTAAATCTAAAACCTACAACCAACTACCATAGCAGCACAGAATGCAGTTCGCCCAGAATTTAACTGTACCCTTAAAGTTTGTATGTTCCATTTCCGACAGTCTATCTGGAGAAATGCCCAGAAACATGGTTTGCAGAATTTGTATGGTGAGAACAATTCTGACTAGTTTAGTGAAACGAGCGGCCGCGATAGCCCTTATAAAACCTAGTGATATTGAAGACTTTTGGTTTTACCCCTTAGAAGACGCGGGTATGGATGTTCCTGGGGTTCGCAAAATGAACTGAAATGGGGGTTTAACGTCCTACTCTTCTGTACCTGACATGGGCTAATGGATGAAGCGCATACGCCATACATTGTGCTATGAGGGAAATTTTGCCCGGACAGCGGCACCACGGCCTATTCCAACTGTTAAGGGATCTTTTACGTGCGCGCCAATGTGTACATGGGAAGTTTTTGTACCATCCGAACGACTAGACATGTCGTTGTCAGGCCCTGTATCACTGACAAGGGGAAACCATGCCGGAAAATCAGGACCCCCAGGCTAGCGAGCCAGTGTCATACCCACTTAATTAACCACTGTGATCCTCCAGTGTATGACTTACATTATCTGTATTTAAATATAAATGATAAAATATAGTTAATTTGAATTTCTTATATGTGAATTAAAATTTTTGTTTATACTTTATTCTAAATGTATAAATTCCTACAACTGAAAAACACTTAGTTTACAACTGTTTTTGTGTGTGTGAGGGTTTGTCGCCATCATAAAACATAGTTACCTCCCTTTTATGGTATATCAAATTTACTGTTAGACTTCTCGGCAACTGTAAGGAAATGAACTGAAATGAAATGGGGGTCAACGCCCTGCTGTTCTACACCTACTTGGCTAATGAAGATATTTAGTGTGCTATAACTAAAATTTTGCCACGCTTATTTCGAATTCCAATGACAAGGGTTTTTCTTACATATGTGCACACCGATGTGTTCGGAACCTCCATTTCTCGTTTCACCCAAACGACTACGTTGTTCCTTGTCAGGCCCTCCGTCCTACATCACTGACAAATGAAATGGGGTTTAACGTACTATTCTGCTCCGACTGGGCTAATGAAAACAAACATCCGCTATAATTTTGCAAGTTGTCTTGTGTCGCTTTCAACACATATTTTCATTTTAAAGCGAGAGCCTCAACCAGAATGTGAACACTGTCATGTCCCTTTGACAGTTAAGCACATTTTGATTGAGTGCAAGCATCTCAATGAAACAAGATTACGGCATTACCGTTGCCAATCATTGCATCAGTTGTTTGCCCAACCGGGTCTGTATTGTAAAGCGTTAGAGACTTTTTAATGTTTTAAATATATATACATAAAGTTTATATTTATTTTTATTTGATATTGACTGTGATATTTGTTTTTATTTATATATAGATAATATTGTGATTATATTTTTCTAGTTTGTCTCGAGAAAGCTCGCCATATGTTTGGCGCAATATTGCCCGGTTGGATCTAACGTGCCATTAAATATTTCATTCATTCATTCCATAATTTTGCTCGGACGGCAGCTCTACGGCCCTCGCTTACGTCAAATTCCAACTTTCAAAAGTTTCTTTTACGTACACATGTGCACACCAGACCACTGGCCTTTCGTCTCGTCCACACGACTACACGGTTTCCTTTGCCAGTCCCTC
Organism: Patella ulyssiponensis; assembly: GCA_963678685.1. Classification (NCBI taxonomy): domain Eukaryota; kingdom Metazoa; phylum Mollusca; class Gastropoda; family Patellidae; genus Patella; species Patella ulyssiponensis. The sequence goes on from OY783228.1 coordinate 77,310,374, forward strand.
TGTCTTGCACCACTGAGAAGAAGGGGGGGGGTCACACCGGAAAATCCCGATGAATTTTTCGTTCCAACACAGAGATCAAACACGGGGACATTTAGGTTAGCTAGTCAACGTCTTATTCACTGAGCCACCGTGACTAAACCGACTTAGGCCTGAATCATTCCGATTCATTGGAGAGGTCAGAAAAGGGTCCTGTTTTCTATACAGTAAATCGGGACGTTTTCGGAAAGTTTTTAATTCGTTTCACATATTATAGTTTTTGGGGTAAAGGGGGTAGTCAAAGATGACGGTGGGTGGGGTTTAAAGTTCGCCGGTCTTTTCTGTCAAGAATGTGGGAAAGAATTGCGATTTTAACCTGCTGCCCTATTTAGCGACCTTATCAGGTGTGATGATACGTTAACTTAATTCCCAATCCACAATGATCCTCCCGTTAATCCTAGCGGGGGGTTGGGATGGCCTAATGGTCTAGAGTGCCGCGCTTCGACCTCTAGCTGGCCGGTCACCTCTGGCTTGCGGCTGTGGTTTCGAGCCCTGGTGTGAGCGTATGTGGCATGGAGATAGGGGCGCCTTCTCAACCTCGTGGGTTTCCTCCGGGCACTCCGGTTTCCTCCCACGGCTAAAGACCCCTACGCGCAAGCGAATTATTGAAATAAAATTGAAACCATATGTTAGTCCCGAAATGACCTGGTTGTGTTGAGTGGACGTTAAACCCCATTTCTCTCTCTCTCTCTCTCTGTTAATCCTAGCGACCCCGGCTTGACCTGTAAACTTGACCATCCTGTCCTCGATCTTCGCCCCCCCCCCTTCAAATCCAACCAGCGCCGACCATAATTACTACAATTACTGCTGGTTCTCCCGCTTGCCCTAGCCGCTCTCTTCTTTCATCTGACATTCACTGGTCCTCCCGCTTGCGCTACCTAAACCCCGCCCCCTTCAACCGGCGCCGGTCTTACCCCCGGCCCTCCCTCTCTTCCTGACCAACTCCCGACTCTTAACATAATGACCGCCAGAGGGTGTTTTCGCCACTTGAACTTATGATGTAGTCTTGTCTATCACTGTTCAACATCAATCGGTGTTAAACATATGTCTATGAAACCAAACCTTGAAGAAATATTTTCTTGGTGGAAAGAAAAAACGATTCTTTTTAGCCATGTGTGAGAAAACTTGTGTCTATGTAAGATGCTGTCAGTCAATCTGTCATCCGCCATGTTTACACTTGTACATTATTTATATTAGATCTTTGGGTTGAGTGGAAATCAAATAAAACTGTTGACATGCGGTTTTAAAGAGCGATTAAATTGAAATAGAGTAGGTATTCCTCAACGATGAGAATTCTATGAAGGATTGTTTATTCCTCACTTTCTGGATACATTAAACTTAAATACGAGAACAACATCAGTTGAATGGTGTAATGTAATATACTTTTATAACAAATTGTGATATAATATTCAATTAACATAATTGTAAATATCGAGTCGGGCCCGTAGCCAGCACATAAAAATTGGGGGGAAGGGCTACTGAAGTTTTTGGAGGGGCTGAAGATGTGGTCGGCTATGAACACTCCTAAAAATCGAAATCATTATTGTTGGCGAAATATTGGGGGGGGGGGGGGGGCTAATTCGAATATTAGAATAAATTCAATTACAATTACCTAGTTTTAAAACATTAGAATATAAAAAGGTTGGGTGGGATAGGGGAGGAATTATTTATGAGTTAGACTCGCAAATATAGTCGTCTTGAAGAATAACAAGTCATCCTGGGAGGACTTGATATTCAAGAATCTGGCCATGATGGGCTCTATTTTTAGTCCCAGGAGGTAACATCTTAATTAGCCTCTTAATGAATAAGGCCATTTAAACATGCGTTGCACCACAAATCGTGATTTAGCAAGTAATGGATTCAAACCATTTAGCCACGTGATCCCCCGAATGTTGAAGCGATATGAAACCTGCATGTACTAGGCTACTTCAAAAGTTCGAAACGGAGAAAAATTTCGAAAAACACAAAAAAAATGACTATAATAGTTTTAAAAACAGATATAAGTGAGAGAGAGAGAGAAATGGGGTTTAACGTCCACTCAACACAACCAGGTCATTTCGGGACTAACATATGGTTTCAATTTTATTTCAATAATTCGCTTGCGCGTAGGGGTCTTTAGCCGTGGGAGGAAACCCACGAGGTTGAGAAGGTGCCCCTATCTCCATGCCACATACGCTCACACCAGGGCTCGAAACCACAGCCGCAAGCCAGAGGTGACCGGCCAGCTAGAGGTCGAAGCGCGGCACTCTAGACCACTATGCCATCCCAACCCCCAAAGATATAAGTAAATGGAATATGCTGAAAATTTCAGTCACATTGCTCCACTCTGAATCGAGATATTACCTTTGGAATTTGAAACTGCAGACCGTGAAAGAGTGTTTAGTTGACAAAAAATTAATTATAAAAAACCCCCAAATATTCATTAGAAGCAAACACACTGTGTAAATTAATGTTACTAAAAGCGATTACCCCAGATGTTGAAAAAGCTTTCAAAAATGGCTTCTGCCAAGCAGTGAAGAATTTTGCAAATTGTGATATAATATGTATATTGCGTTTACTTGTATAGAAATTACTGATAAAATCTAATAGATATTTACTTTTTTTGGTGGAACAAATGTATGGCTAATAAATTAAAATTAAAAATTGGCGGAAGAAGTATCAAGTATACGTTATCAAGTATACGTTACCCTCAGGGAACTATTCATTAAAGTGATGGACTTGTTTTCGATGTGTTACAAAATGTGAATTGGTATGAATTGTTTTAAACTACTGACTTGTATGTGTTCACAGAGCTATAATTATGCAGAGGTAAATTTGGAACCCTATTGTATGTTTTTTAAGGGGGGGGGGGGGCTGTATCATAAAGCCTGTCACTGAATCAACGGGCGTGGTTTCGGATTCCCGGTTGTGCGTGACAAAGAGTAGGGTCGCCTGTCCAGTCTCGTGGGTTTTCTCCGATGTCCTCCGCCTGCTAAAGACCCCTATGCGCAAGCTAATTATATTATTGAAATAAAATTAAGCCATACGTTAGTCCCACAATGAACTAGTTTGTGTCGAGTGGACATTAAACCCCATTTCTCTCTCTTGTACATAGTGTGGGGGGCAAAATTGGTCTTGCCGGGGTATTCTCTTGAAATTCACTATCATTGCGTTATGGTGCACCTGTCTGTCAGGTGAAAGGTTAAACGATACGGTCGTTAAGACATTAAATCTACTGTGACATTAACTAGAGGAATATGATACATTGTATACTGTATGGTCTTGACCACGAAAGGTCATCTACCATAACAACGTGTGATGTTAAATACAAACCCCAAAATCAGCCTTGGGGGAAGGGGGGGGGGCGATAACGCGTTGTATCATAAGGTCTGTCATTGAGTCATCAGGCATGGTTTCGATTCCCCGGTTGTGAGTGACAAGAAGTGGGGTCGCCTGTTGAACCTCGTGGGTTTTCTCCGGGTCCACAGTTTCCTCCCACCACTAAAGACTCCTACGCGCAAGAAAATTATTAAAACATGAATGAATGAAATGTTGTTTAATGGCACGTCAGCTCCAACAGGGCTATATTGCGCCAAACATATGGTGATTATTTCTAGACAGACTTAATTATATCACAAAACAAATTACATGTACAAATAAAAACAATATCACAGTACATAATATTAAAAAATAAAATAAATCTTCTATGCATATACCTATCTGAAATACAAAAATGAAATGATATATAAATACAAATTAAAATTTATGATATAAACTCGTCTCTTTTTTTTTAAAAAAAAGTCTAACACTTTACCATTTGGCCCGATTGAACAAACATGTGATGTAACGACTGACAATGGTAAAAATGCGATCCTTAAGGCCCGGTCCCAGTGGCCGATGGACACAAAACGTATGCATAAAGGACACAGCGGACGAGCAAACTTTCGGAGTGGCTCCATCCGTTTTCCTTCGCTCCAGAAATGGTCAAAATTGACGAAAATTTGCGAAAACAGAACGGAAAAGAACGAGCGAGGGAAGTATGTAGCGGGGATGTTAAATGGATCTTTATCGGAAGCCTAGCGGATGGGAGTGGATGACAGCTCTGCATACTCTAGGCAAACTCCAGACATCCTTCAATATACCACATACATCCCAGATACAAACGCTTTGTCCGTTTTGAAAACTTTATATACGAGATGCACACGCTTACATCCGTTCTATTTCCGGGCTACTAACGATGTAGAGACGTTCCATGTACGTTATCTTTCCTCCCTCTTTCCGTTTTCAGCAGGAGCGGATGTGAGTTGCGAGGATGCCCAGAGGATGCAGAGAGGATACAGTGGACGTTTAACGGATGATAACGGACATGGAACGTTTGTTGCTCGTATATGTCGCGCATTTGCATCGTACACCGCAGAAAGTTCATTCGTTATAAAAGTTTTGTGCAGCTCAAAACTTTGGGGATTTGGCTTGAGAGCCCTTTCTTTGCAACACATTACTTTGGTCCATGGTTCACCTAGGCGGGAGGTCGAGTGGCCCACTCTGATCAATCGGCTTTGGTCGTTTTTAGCTCTGCAGAATGTACAATCCTAATTCCAATGCTTTGTTGCATTTTTCACTCAGCAAATATACCTTTGTGTCCTTAGTACATTCTGCAGAGCGACGGCTTGGGTCAATCGCGAGTAGTATTTTTACTTTCAGGCTTGAGTATACCTGAGGTTGCGCACTGGATATCCGTGCCAGCCCTCCCCCTGGTACGCAGGGAAGTAACTTAAGGGACGACAAGAGGTGAATCAAAAAAAAATAATATTCATGGACCTCCCCCCCCCCCCAACAATAATGAAAGACAATAAAAATAAACAGAAACGTCAGAGTTCAAAGGACGTTTTAAATATATTTAATAATAATTGTAAAATGTCAAAGTTTTGTCCGAGGTTCCTCTTAATTGAGAGTCGTTCGAAAGACCTATCAAAAGTGTCACCTTTTTTGATAACCAAGGGCATAGCTGGTTTGGCCGACGAGCCCACAGCTATCAAAAAAACTTAATAACGGTGGGATTATTGGAATAAAATTGAATCATATTATATGTTTGGCACGAAATGAGCTAGTTTAAGTGGACGTTAAACCACATTTGAATGATTACCTAAAGTGTCATAGACACAACGGACGTTAGATCTGGTCGAAATATAGCTCAACAGTTCGGTTAAATAATCGTGACCCTCGCAGGACAGGATTCAGTATAGAGCAGGGTTTTCTGGAAGTCTCACTCCTATGTTAAAATTAGGCCTCGTATTTTACCACATAATTACTTGAATGCAATAGCCTGGAGAAGGGAGTACTTGCGGCCAAATTATTGGGGTACATTTTATTTTCAACCAAATAAGTGACAACAAAAATGGAAAATGTCGGAGACTACACGGAACCTCGATTGCCGTCCACCCAAACAACTTCAATGAGACAGAACAATCACCGGGTTGTTTTTATGGTTTAACGTCCGCTTCCACCGAGCATGGTATCGCAGACAAGTTGTATTATTTTTATGTTGATTATCTTTACGCACTTAAAGGGGTCTTTCCTGTGACAGGAAAGCGGAGTACCACGAGTAAACCGACGCGATTCAGAGGACGTCCTTATTTCCAAGCATGCCAGGGGTGACCGGCCAACTAGAGCTCCAAGCACCACATTTTAGACCACACGCACACCCAATCCCTGGGGTCATCCCCGTAACCTCGAGGATTTGTCTCAAGGTACTCTATGTTTCCTGCCACATCTAAAGACCCAGCAGAGAAGCTAATTGCTAAAGTAAAAATACACCATGTTTTACTTGTCACAAACGTATAGACGACAAATAGGATTACTTTTAAAGAAGCTAAATCCCTAACATTTGGGACCTATAAATTGGCACAAGTGGGTCGCAACGCATATAATATTTTATGGGTCGCAACGCATATAATATTTTAATATGAATGCATATCAGTGGATTCACATTCAATGGTTTCAACTTTTACTCTAATTTCAAATCAGTAATGTTTGGCGAAATAAGCCATCAGTCTAAATCGAATTCAAATTTCTAGCGGCTGGTTATTCCATATATACGCCGTTTGATTTGGTGCAATGTTTCTAGCCTGGTTCCTCGAGTCTCTTGCTAGAATTGGGGCTGAAACGCATTATGGTACAGGATTCGTGTACCAATGGTAAAATGTTTATTTTGTCTTTAATATTGGATAACAGAAGTCCATCATATTCCGATAAGATCACAGCATCAATGTTGATTACAATTGACAAATAATTCGTGTTTTCAAAGTTGAAGATTTTGGATGATATTGATTTAGAGACTTACCTACTTTAAACGTCTGCTACTATTTCAATAAGTACGCGTAAATATATTTTTTAAACAACTATTAAAGGAAGTTGAGGTTTCTCTCGCCTTTCCCTTTAGGCATCTTGGCAGGATGTTCAAACGTTACAAGAAAAGGTTGTTTAGTGTGTAAAGAGCAATACATGTATCCATTTTACGATCCGTGCTGCAAAGGAACATAAATGTTTCTTGAACACTAATTACCAAATTAAATATACACGATGAAAAACTAATAACCGTATTAAATATAACAGATGAGACACTCAACTCTAATTACCAATTTGATACTCAAAATGAATTCGGGTGTAACGTCCAACGACCGGGCTAACAGTTCTCCACCGACTGGGCTAATGGAGGCGGGCATACGCCATACAGTGTGCTATGAAGGAAATTTTTCCCTGGCAGCGGCACTACGGTCTACTCTTATATAAAATTTGAACTGTCAATGTTTCTTCTACGTACACGCTAATGGCTACGTGGGACTTGGTTTTCCGTCCCATTCTATCAACTATACCATGTCACTTGCAAAGCCCTCCCCCTCCCGTCCTGAACTTTCTCACCAGGATCGAACAGGGTTAGCGGGTCAACGTTGCCCCTCTATAATGGACGAAACACTAATTCAATAATATAGATGAACACTAATTACCATATTTGAACATACATTATGCAAGAGCAAAATCCGCCTATTGTAGGTCTTTCTTTATGTCCGAAATGTTATAAAAACTATTAATTAGACATTAACTTATCCAGACCATAATCAACTCGCGATGTCGAGGCTAGGATGACATTTTTGTTGGATTGTATAGTTCGTTTGGCAGCAAAATTTTCCTTCGTGATTTACCGATTAAATGGATAACCGAGACTACTAGTTTTGTTTTACCGACTTTAGTAATGATGACCGAGGTTAAGCTTTCGTTCTAAGTTCATAGTGCATCAATATGACTGAAATTTTCAGCAAATTGCCTTTACATTATCTAGTTTTTAACTATGGTAATGAGAACTGCCAACTCGTTATCTAATCTCTCATAATGTATCTTTAATATGTGAAAATAGACATTAACTACCGAATTTGACATAATAAAGGCAACACCAGTTAATGAAGGAGGGGTGTCACATATTGATATATCTTTTTCAAATATCGACCGAATAACATTATTGTTTAAAACGAAAAAATAATAAAATCAAATATCTGTTTAACAACGACCTTCTGTTGGGACCTTTTCTTATAATTTATTTATGTTAACATTTTTGTTTATTGCGACATTTATTTATGTTAATATTTTGGTTTCTTACGTTAGTTAGTCCTGTTAATATTTTGGTTTACCACGTTATTTATTTGTTAATATTATGGTTTATTACGTTAGTTAGTCCTGTTAATATTTTGGTTAATTACGTTATTTATTTATGTTAATATTATGGTTTATTACGTCATGCACTTATGGTAATATTTTGGTTTATTACGTTAGTCATAGAAATATATATTTCTATGACGTTAGTTAGTCCAGTTAATATTTTGGTTGATTACGTCATTCATTTATGTTAATATCTGGTTTATTACGTTATGCACTTATGGTAATATTTAGTTTATTACGTTAAGCACTTATGGTAATATTTTGGTTTATTATCTCATTTATTTATGAATTGCTTCGTGTATTAATTTATTTATTAATTTCTTGCTTCCATCACCTTTAATTATACTTGCCAAAAAAATAAACTGAATAATCTAAAGGTTCAGCTGAATGATGAAATAGTGATATGAGGTGTGTAGTCTTGCCAGAATTCATTAACTATATCTAATTAGTTGGTTAGTCGGATGATAACATACATTACATTAAAGCATGCGTTTCATGTAGGCTAACTATGAATCCATATATTTTTGTTTCTAGTAATGCCCGAATACTGCCAAACACCAGTCTACCTGAATATAGCTTATATCGGAATGTGGCGTTCAGGTTTTTCGAAGAAAATGGATACTAATAACATTAGTGAATATCTCAGGAAGAGTTCCAACTGAAATGAAGATGGGCTAAACTACAGTTCTGCTCGTTCTGCGTTAGTGAAGACAGCCATACGCCTTGTCAAAGTTTCTGTCAAGTGCTTACTAAAGTTATCAAATTCATATAATTCGATATAAATAAAAAAGTCATATATATGTGATATATCTCGCTAAATTGATATCTGGATGGTGATTTATATTTAGTATATTTCGCTAAATCAATGTCTGCATGGCGATTTGAGATTTTGTCCCTCCGTCAATCAAATGGGCCTAAAATTTATTAAAATATTTTCTCATAAAAAAACAACGAGTATAAGAAATCTGATTCTGCGATATAAAAAATACCTCGAAGAATGCTTCACTTTAATTAACCCAATATGATATAAACGAACAATTTCATAAGTCTCACGGTATTATTGAAATAGGATCGGCAGAAAACGCCATATTTATTTTTACAAAATAAATTAAGGCGATCAAGTATCGTTAGCAACCTGTGAAAGATTCCTGCACAGCAGGGGAGAATGAGCGAGAGTGGATATGTCTAGTGTAAACTATCGACGAGGATCAATAGGAATTCTAGCACGAGGGTATTAAGGCAATCTACTGTGTTTATTTATGAAAACTGCAGGGTTTGTTGACGGAGCATCTTAGCTAGTATATCTACTATCTACCATAGGCACCACGGGAAATCCCCCACAAGCCTTCTTAACACGATGGTAATACGAAACACGTGCGGACTAATAAATAATAAAAATAGACAGCAAAAAGTAGTTCGCATCTGGCTGTAGTATTATAGTCCCTCAACGACTGTGGTATATTTTAGTATATTTCCGCCACGTACACTGTAGTTTGACCAAGATCAAAAGCGAATAGTAAATTTTTTTAAGAAGGAAATGAAATGGGTTTTTTATGCCCACTGTTTTGCACCGACTGGGCTAAGGAAGACGGGTATATGCCATGCAGTGCTATGGGGGAGGGCCTGGACAGCTGTGCTACCGATGAGTTATCGTCCCATCCGAACGCCCTGGTCGAAACGGGTAGCGAGTCGACGTCTTACTCACTGAGTCACCGCTGCTCCTGTTTCATCGGCGTAGATTGATTTATGTAGCCTACAATTAAAATTGGTTAGACACATATTTTGTATATGTTTTACTTTTTTAAAAAAAACCGCATTATTATTTAATGTTTTCCGATTTTGGAGTGAAAAGCATCCGATCGGAGACCTCCGGCTTTGTAAGAAAGAGGTTCATTTAACGTCAGCTTTCATAAGGTGTTTCATTGAGTCACAACTGTCGTGGTTTCGATTCCCCGGTTTTCTCACACTGTTAAAGACCCAACTGTAGGCTTTCTCCGGTTTTCTCACACTGTTAAAGACCCAACTGTAGGCTTTCTCCGGTTTTCTCACACTGTTAAAGACCCCAAAGCGCTAGCGAATTATTGAAATACAATTGGGCCATATGTTAGCCGCGAATGACCTAGCCTGCGTCGAGTGGGCGTTACCATCCCTCGCTACCCCCCCCCCCCCCAACCCCCAATCTCTCTCTCTCTGTCATTTGATGAGAATAATTATAAATATTATCATGACTGTATATGCCGTTATGTCAAAGTTTCTGTTTTTAATTGTTTCCAGATATATATACATGTATGTAACATCCGCATATAGATTACCCGTTTATCACGAATGTGTATAGATTACCTACAGTGGTATCACGTACCGACAGTCATGTATACACCTTATATATAGAGTATAAAATATCAACACAAACTTTATTACCTACATAAATAAACTTTTGTGCTATGGGGCAGCAGTGTCCATATTAGGGGGATCACGTGGCTTAGTGGGTAAGACGCTGGCTCGCTAGCCTGGAGGTCGCGTGTTCGATCCCTGCATTGACCGAGAAAATTCATCCAGATTTTCCCCTTTGTCAGTGATGCATAATGGAGGAGCTGGCAAGGACAGTTGTCTAGTCGTTCGGATGGGACGAAAAGTGTAACACTATTTCTAGTGCCTGGGGCACTCCCCACATCCAACGTGTGACGCATACTCTTTCTTCTGTGTTACCATATGCCTGGCGCAATATAGCCCGGTTGGTGCGGACGTGCCATAAAACCACATTTCATTTCATTTCTTCTGTGTTACATATTTTAAAACAGCCCTGATGATCGTCTTGTGGCCGTCTGTGGTTGAATTTGTAATTCTTTAACTAGGTAGTTGGTTTCTTTAAATGCCGCTCTGACATTCCACGTTGTCAGCTCCAAAATATTGTATGTTTAACAAACACGATGACAGGTACGGTTTCTACAGTTTTATATCATATCATAGCTGGATATATTACAATTATAGTCAATACTAACTAAACTCTTCTCAACCTAGACACCTCGTGGTGCCTAGGACTCTTAGATGGTAACCCTCTGGAATCTAATCGAAGTCTGCTGAATTCTCACGAGTATCCTAATTTTGTATCAACTGGTTTTGGACATTCAATTATCTAATTGGTCAAACATGATGTAAATAATTAGAGAGATTGGTTAATTGAGCCCAATGACGTCAAAACCCACCCTTATATGGTTATGGAAATTTACTCTAGATATCTGTTATCATGTTGTTGACATATATAACAGCTATGTTTTGTTTCTATAACCCTTTTTTATATAACAATATGTCAATCAAATGTTAGTTGATTTCAGGACACACCTGCATATATGTGAATATGTTAGAAACATAAAACTATATCTTATCTCCTCATTCCTTGTCTATAATCTTTAAAAACAATGTCACCACGACTATATTGCTACAAAAGCCGGGGTCCCGTGTACACATTGGCGAGCACGTAAAAGATCCCCCTGGAATTCAGTATAAGAGTGGGCCGTAGCGTCACTGCCCGGGCGAAATTTCCCCAATAGCATACTGTATGGCGTATGCTCGTCTTCATTACCCCTGTTTAGGAGCAGAGCAGTAGGACGTTAAACCCCATTTCATTTCATTTCTGTCCATAATAACTTAACACATATATTGGATGTTAAATGGTAACGAACAATAACAAGGAACTTTACGATTTCGACCCTTCGATGTATGAGTCATCAATAATTACTTTTATGACATCCCGGTAATTTTTTTTCATATTTATTTTTATAATCTATTGAACACTAATACAAACCCGACGTCACTTGGGGGGTTGGGATGGCCTACTGGTCTAGAGTGCCGCGCTTCGACCTCTAGCTGGCCGATCACCTCTGGCTTGCGGCTGTGGTTTCGATCCCTCGTGGGTTTCCTCCGGGCACTCCGTGTTTCCCCCCACTACTAAAGATTGAAATAAAATTAAACCATATGTTAGTCCCGAAATGACCTAGTTTGTGTCGAGAGAATGTTAAACCCCATCTCTCTCTCTCTCTCTCTCTCCCTCTCTCTCTCTCTCCCGACGTCACTCCTTTCTACTTTATGTCCACGTAGAATTGTGTCCGTAACAGCACACCATACTTATCTGTATTATAGTACGTATAAAGCACGTATGTCTGTAGATGTTGTTTATTAATGGATCGGGAACAGAGATACACCGTCTGATAACCATGCCGTCTCTTCACAACTTCTTGTGTCATTCTTGCAACAGACCGGGTGGAATTTCTCGATGCAGACGAGTAAAGTGAAAACAAGAATAACAAATACCGTGCCAAGAAAAATGACTTAACTGCATTTATTGAGAATAAAGTGATAGCATGGTGTTAAGACAAGTCGACAAGTGCTAGAGGATGAGTATGGATCACATTTCGGTATGCTTTAATAAGCATCAAAATATGTGACAAATGTTAGGATAATGTTCTTTACCAAGTATTAATGTGCAATGAATTGGACTAGCATCATTTAATATATTAAATGGAAGTACTGGAGATAAAAAGATATCTCAATTTATACGTTTAAAAGTTTATTAACACTCGTTTTGATAAGGTTATGTTCAATATACAAACGTGATATCAACTGGATTATGCCAATGTTACGAGGAATTTCTCATGCTGCATAAGATTTCAATTTATATACGTTTAGCGCTCTGCAGGTAACGTTCTTTTCAGTGTGCCCATTATTTTAGCTGTGTGGACTGCTCATTTCAGTATAAAGAAGTGGATTTAGATGTTCCTGAAGGAGAAACCTCATCGTACCCCATAAAAGTTGGATATATTAAGGCAGTGTTTTACAAGTTAATTTCATTTTATTCAAAGATATGAATGTTATTAGATGAAGACCAAAAGGAATATTTTGTAAATTCAAAGTGCAAAAACACTGTATGTGGATATTGTAACAATTGTCTTAGAGGAAATAAGAATCTCTAAGTTTATTATATTCTGTTATTGTGTGTACAACTCCTTGAAACATTAAGAAGAGTTACCACGTTTTCGAGTACAGGAAAGGCAGCGCTTGGTAACGATTTACAGAATACAGAGGATAGAAAAGTATTAAAATTGGTTGAAATTTAAAGAATATTTATATCATTTTCAATTTTTTTATTATTCCCAGATGTGTGGCTCGTGGACTTAAAATTAATATACGTTTATATTGAAATGGAATGTTTCAGATTTTCCGAGTTATAAATGTGTGTGGTTCGTGGATTTGCAATGCATGCACGTTTGCACGTTTATATCTAAATGTGTGTTTCAAATTCGTCGGATTATAAAAATGGCCGCTAAACGTGGACGTGTGCGGGAATATTTCATGAAATGCGTTCTTTATTTAAGTCACCGGATGTTACGTAGTAAATGGTTTATGTTAATGTGTCTTATTAATATGGTTTTGTGTATGACGATTATTCGGAGTGATTTTACAAACAGTGCCATCGATTCCAGGAGAGTTTCGACCACCTTGAAATTAAACAAAACTTTTTTTCTACGGCAGGAACCATTATCAAGCAAGAATTTTTCCGAATCCATTCATCTTTTTGCAGAAAACGCGACGTATTTACTCAAACTTTTTGATCAACTTTTCCAAAACGATACCAATCTGCCATCCAATTGGACGTTTTATCTCAATAATCGATTAAAATCGAATAATTCATATCGAAAAGCACCAATGGGATTGCTCAGACGTTCCTCAAGTTACCATTCCAAACCTAAAATATTTAATTCAGTGATATTAAACAGACGCTCGGCTGTTAAGTCAACAGCGTTTTTACCCGTCATGTCGACGAAATATCGCCGAGTTCTTCAAGACATTTTACTCAAGTGTAAATATCTACTGGATAAATCGTCAGTTAGTTATTTTATGTATTCTGGAACGTTATTAGGATCGTATCGTCATCACGATATTATACCCTGGGATGACGATGCCGACATCGTAGTAAATATATCACATAGAAAAACTGTTTTTAAACTCTTCTCAAATCTACGACCAAGTTTCATTCTGGAGATCAGGCAAAAAGTCCGCTGGAAATTATACTCTATTCATTCCCGACCCATCAAAAGAGTTTCCTGGTCTTGGCCATTTTTAGATATTAGCTTTTTTAAAGAGAATTCCACTCATATATGGGACGCTGATGATCGATTTAATAAAACATTTATTTATAAAAAGGAAGACGTGTTCCCTTTAACACGACGACCTTTTATGGGAATGCTACTTCCGGCCCCTAAAAATACAACTAATGTCATTCTGCAGACGTACAACCCTCAATTATGTAAATCTCTTAGGTACAGTCATAAATTCGAGACCAACGTGGACAGTGGTTATAAAGTGAACTGTGACCTTTTAAACACAAGATATCCTCGAGTAAAACGAACACAGTTATCTAATGGGGTCAACGAAACTCTAGAATTTCAAGGGAAGGTGATCAGTTGGTTTTATTCACCAAACACTTAAATGGGGTCAGGTTTGACTCCAGTGCTGTGACGTAGAAACAAGTCTGACGTCATTTAGAGCTGATTATTCAGGGTCGATTTGATATTTTTCTATGTTTAAAATATCTCGTGGGAATAAGACAGTCAATGTTCTTATGTTATAGCAGATTGTGCTTCCTATATATTAGGCAGTTTAAATGAGCATAAGCGCTGTTAGGTTCATTTATCGTCGGTAAAAAAGAATGTTCAATTGAGTGATGCAGCTATATTAAATTGGCATTATGGGAGATTAGATAATGAGCTTACAGTTCTGGCTATAATAGTTACAAACTACATGTAGATAATGTAAAAGGGAAGATATTGGCGATACAATTATATCTTAGCCTCGATTGTTATTGCTACCTTTGTTACGATGCGTGTGATATCACGTATGTCTATATCATTATTCGAGCCTTTGGATGTCCATCTCATCCCACCGTCTGATGGTAAAAGATAAAGCACACAATAGTTACACTTTTCTCATAAAGTGTTGTTTTACAAATTTGGATCCTACCCCGCCCCCTGGATCCGCCCCAGTACAATTGCTGTGGTAGTCACAATTACCGAAATCGATGATTGTAGCATTTGAATCAATAGTTAAATAAATGCAACCTTTTTGTACACCCCGGAGGACACTGCCGCTGGTGGAATCAGGTTTTGTTACCTCACAACTTTTCTCTTTGTTTGTTGTTTTACATTTTCTTTTTTGGGTTATTAAAAAATTTGGTCTGAAAATACAGTTTGAAGTTCTTTATTTCTTCTGGTGTTTGAAGAGTAGTAAATTTCTCGGGATTGACCGTGGTGCAGGGGGGTGGAGGAGGAGACCTGACAGGGAACACCGTCTATTCGTTCCGTTGGTGTGCACGTAAAATAACCCTTGGTAGAATTGGAAATAAGAATATGCCGTAGTGCCGCTGTCAGGACACAATTCCCCCTATGACACACTGCATGACGTTTGTCCTATTAACTTCCAATGCCAAGACATGGGTTGAACGCGGGATATCGAGGTTAGCGAGCAAACTTCTCACCCGCTGTGTCACCGCGGATCCCAAATATTGTGTGCGTTGCATAATAAGGTCTGTCATTGAGTCAACTGGTGCGGTTTCGATCCCAGGTTGTGCGTGACAATGCGTATTTTCGCCGGGTCCTCCGATTTCCTCCCATTGCGAATTATTGAACTAAAATTGAGACATATCATAGTCCCGAAATTACCTTATTTGTATCGAATGGACATTAAACATCTCTCTCTCTCTCTCTCTCTCTCTCTCTCTCTCTCTCTCTCTCTCTCTCTCTCTCTCTCTCTCTCTCTCTCGCACCAGCATTTATAAATCCCAAGGGGTTTCCTCGGTCTGTACTTGGGATCCTAGCTACAGTTGGACACCTGTTGGTCCCTGTTTACTCCTAGGAGAGATAACGACAACTAGTCTCGGGTTGATGATGATGATAAACTAGTCGCGGGTTGATGATGATGATAATATTATTTGTTTGGCTATAAGAGTGGACGACACCATGACTGTTCATACATGTCGTGGTAATTAAAACACAAGAGGTTATAAATTAATTCCCTGCATGTAATGTCTATATAAACTTCTCTCGTGACATATGTACATGTAATTATACACCGTCGGCTTGTATAAACATTGATAACATTTAACACATCAGATAGTTGTGTGTATTCTGGGAGAGAGAGAGAAGGATGGAGAGAGAGAGGGAAGAACGACAGATGGGCCGACAGACAAAATGAAATGAACTGGGCTAACGAAGGCGGACATACGCCTACGGTGTGCTATGAGGGACATTTTGTCTTGACAGCGGCGCTACGGCCTAAACTTAAATCGATTTCCAACTGTCGGGGATATTTTACATGCACATCAGTTTTCCGTCCCATCCGAACGACTAGACAGCTATCCTTGTCAGGCCCTCCGTCCTGCATCACTGACAAGGGAGATATATTTGATATGAAACGTGTAGTAATTCAATTAGACGAGCTGACTGAAACTTCGTTAAGATTTATCACCCGCAGACCTCGATATATATAGTATATTCTATCTTCGTTAATTATCGCTTGATTTACTTTCATCAAATATACACACGGGGTCGAGATAAACCGTGCATCTCTTTTCTCGAATTAATAACACACTGACTCGCAGACTTCTAGATAACGTCTCTGACATTGCCCCACAAATGAATTTGACTCTCTAGCAGAACTCACGTATGTGATTAACAAGTAGATAGGGATGTCTGTAGCCATAAGCTAGGTTTACACTGGATCGTGATACGCGCCCCGTTCTCAGAATTGTTCCAGACTGCCCGATAAATTTCAAACAATTCACTCCGTTAACGTTACGATATAAGCGCTCTTGAAAGCGTTCCTGAAAAGTTATTCTTTTTTAGTCAGTCAAGCTAAAACAAATATGACCCATGTTTTTGTATGGTGTTGAAAATAAGATGAAATGAAATGAAATGGGGTTTAACGTCCTACTGCTCTGCTCCTAAACTGGGCTAATGAAGACGGGCATATGCCCTACAGTGTGCAATGAGGGAAATTTTGCCCGGGCTACGGCCTACCCTTATATCGAATTCCATCTGACAAGGATCTTTTACGTGCACGCCAATTTGTACAGGATCTCGGTGTTTCGTCCCATCCGAACGACTAGACAGGTGTCCTTGCATCAGTGACAAGGGGAAACCATGCCGGAAAATCTGGATAAACTTTCTCGGCTAATGCAGGGATCGAACACCCGACCTCCAGGCTAGCGATCCAGCGTCTTACCCACTTAGCCACGTGATCCACGAGAATGAAAAGAAAAGGATGAAACAATATTGATTGTTTTTGCAGAGACCCGATGCAATCTTGAAAAGAGAACATTCCTAATGTTATTCCACGTTTCTATCATAGACTGCAGCAACATCATGCTCAAAGGGGAGGGGGCGAAAGGATAGCACGTGCGCGCTGTATCATAAGGTCTGTCGTAGAGTCAACTGGCGCAGCTTCGATTCCCCGGTTGTGCGTGGCAAGGCGTAAGGATCGACTGTCCAATCTCGTGGGTTTTCTCCGGGTCGTCCGGTGTCCTCCCATTACTAAAGACCCCTACGCGCAAGCGAATTATTGAAATAAAATCAAACAATATGTTAGTCCCGAAATGACCTAGTTTGTGTCGAGTGGCAAGGAGTAGAGTCGCCTGTCCAATCTCGTGGGTTTTCCTCGGGGCCTCCCATTACTAAAGAGCCCTACGCGCAAGCGAATTATTGAAATAAAATCAAACAATATATTAGTCCTGAAATTACCTAGTTTGTGTCGAGTGGACGTTAAACCTCATTTCTCTATCTCTCTCTCTTTCTCTCTTTTTTTCTGTCTTGCTCAAAAGCACGTACGGGACTTACCACGAAAATCTTGAGTGAGATACATACTCTTGAAGTAGCATACAATTTAAGTAAACACATATATTATTACTCTTAACCCCTTCTGTCCAAACATCGCGCATATTCACCAAAACTTGGCTATAACGGTGAAATGTAGTGTAAAGTTTGTTTCATTGAAGTTTTCCTTCCTTTGTCAATGAACCTTCTACTTTATGACATGGCAAATGTCAGCATTATAAACTATTCAGTCCAAGGACTATCCCTGAAAACCGCCAGATTTCTCCCAGTTGAGGAATGTAACCCTAAAGATACTACAGATTTGTTCACGGGAATGGTGTCATCAATTTGTCAAAGACAATAAAATGTAGCACAATTTTCTGGCTCAGATTACGCTATGCCGCGATAAGCGTTCCGTGCTCGGAACCGTTCCAGCTACGCAAAAATGTGGAACTCTTCATAGGAAAGCTAATTTCAGTCTCTATACAAATTACCAGGATGAAAAACAATTATGGCGAGTGATTTAGTTACGTTTGGCCTATTCGTTCAAATTTATTATTGTGAGTAACAAAGAAATCAAAACGGAATGGTTATTTTGAATGTAGCTTTAGCAGTCTTATCAAGTTACTCAATGATATCACGCTACCAGGGGTAAAAAAGGTCAAGGTTCATTTGACGACTGCACAATAATCAGTACTGAAAACCGTTTCGAAACTACCTCACTTCAGTGGTCCAAATTGAAATGGTTCTCTGTACGAAACGCTTATGTTTGGCCAGTTTACGCCACAAAAAAAATTAACTGTACCGTACTCGGAACCGTTACTGACAACACGCTTAAAATTTACCTGCATCTGACGTTATCTATGAAATTAAGCAATCGATTATTTGAAATGGGGCTACATAGTTCACTGTTGTCTTGCTTGGTGTACGTCGCCTACTGCAAATTTCAATTTAGTTTTTGCAGCTAAATTTACCTGCATCTGACGTTATCTATGTAATTAATCAATCGAATATTTAAAATGGGGCTACACGACACGACTAGCAAGTGAGGATCATAGTTCTATAAAGATATTTTTCACCTCTTGTAAGTCTTGTTCTTCTTAGAAGACCCTAGAGATATGTAAGTACCGTTATCATAATTATATTTACCAAGATGCCCTGTAAATCCTCGTCGTGATCTACAGCCTGCCTGTTGTTAAGATTAAGTCAAACGTTACGGCTATTGTTTCTGTATCAGTTAAAGATTACCGATAAGATTCTAATGGCGTCAGGCGTCAATACGGTCTGTACTATGTATCAGATAAATCGCTGTAATTTATTTCTGTCTATTTTGCCTTTGTGCTTCTAGAAGAAATATTACGGATTTTCATTCAGTCGCAGTTCATGTGGCACCTTTCTTTTTTAAACGGACACAACTCACCCCATTTTTAGTCTGTCTCTCCCTATCGCTATTTCTTCATTTACCCTGTTAATTTTAGTGTAAAATCACAGAAAAGGGTTCCTGTCCGGTTTTGGTGAATATTCATCATTTTGAGGCGGAAGGATACAAGAGTTGAAAGTTTTTCCAGGTTGAAATGTGGGGCGTGTTTAGCCTTTTTCTTCGAGTCCATTGTTACAAATGGCACTGAAACGCTTAATGGTACACGATTCATGTACCACTGGTAAAATGTTTATTTTGTCTTAAATATTGGATATCAGAAGCCTACCTTTTCACAACATCAATGTTGATAGTGACAAATAATTCGTGTTTTAAATACAGATGAATTTGGGTGATATTGAGTTAGAGACTTAGCTACTTAATATCCAACATTTTTTAAAACATTGTATGCATTTCAGCTATTATTGTCTTTTTTCACATTGAAAAATATTGTTTTATTATCTTGTTAGTTGTCAGTGATGTTTATCAATATTAAAGATTTTTATTTGTTTATTTTCGCGAGACTTAGCTGTCCTGTGCGTATGTTTCGTTACCAGGGAAACCTATCCTTTTAGGAGTGGAAAATACCTTTAATACATCATCAAAATTATCACCAATCAGGAATAAATGAAATGGAGTTTAACGTCCTACTGGTCTGCTCTATAACTGGGCTAATGAAGACGGACATTCGCCATACAGTATTCTATGAGGGAAATTTTCCCTACTCTTAAATCGAATTCCAACTGCCAATCTGTACACGGGACCTCGATCGGTTTTTCGTTTCATCCGAACGACTAGTCAGCTGTCCTTGTCAGGCCCACCGTCCTGCAACACTGACAAGGAGAAACACGCCTCGCCATACAGTGTGCTATGAGGAAAAT
The DNA here is from genome assembly GCA_963678685.1 of Patella ulyssiponensis. Classification (NCBI taxonomy): domain Eukaryota; kingdom Metazoa; phylum Mollusca; class Gastropoda; family Patellidae; genus Patella; species Patella ulyssiponensis. The sequence continues at coordinate 77,330,257 of OY783228.1, forward strand.
TTTCACTACTCTTAAATCGAATTCCAACTGCCAATCTGTACACGGGACCTCGGTTTTTCGTTTCATCCGAACGACTAGACAGCTGTCCTTGTCAGGGCCACCGTCCTGCAACACTGACGCCGGAAAATCTTGATGAACTTTCTCGGCCAATGCAGGGACCGAACACCCGACCTCCTGGCTAGCGAGTCAGAGTCTTACCCACTTAACCCAACCGTGTTCCTCCCAGTGAGAAAGGAAGCCGTGTGGAATACGTGAAATAATGTACAACAGGGTGGTATATAGATAGATAAGTATTATAAGGCAAGTTAATCGGTTTTTTGAAAATGTCAAACAATAACACGATCACAGTATAAATGGAAATAGACAATTGAACAATAGCGTAGCATTTACCACCAAATGTCATACACGTAATATCCCAGTATTTATTTGAGGCAAGCCCAACTCTTATATCAGTCATCAATAGTAAACCGAGGTTCTTTTGTCTGAGCGGGGTGGGGGTGCGGTGGGGGTGGGGTGGGTGGATGGCCGGATGGTTAACTTATGCGCGCTGCATCATAAGGACTGACAATGGGTAGACCGGCGTAGTTTCGATTCCCCGGTTGTACGTGACAAGGAGTAGGGACGCCTGTTTTGGCTAAAGATCCCTAGGCGCAAGCGAATTGTTGAAATTAAACCATATGTTAGTCCCGAAATTACCTAGTTTGTGCCGAGTGGACGTTACCCCCTCTGCGATATCTCAAATGGAAGTTGGCAATAAAATCTTTTACACTATTAGGGCACCACAGCCTTCAGTAGTGTTAGCTCGTATTACCAATTCTTATTGTGAACTTAAAGACCCGGATGTGGGTGTATTTATACACCCAGTTGATTCCTATGTGTACTTGACATTGTAGTTTTATTCACGCATTTATGTAGCTAATTGTTCCTTGTCTTTCTCGGTGATGCACGACGAAGGGCCTGACAAAGTCAGACGGCTGTCTAGTCGTTCTGAGGGGACGAAAAACCGAGGTCCGTGTACACATTGGCATGTACGTAAAAGATCCATTGTCAATTGAAATTGGATATAAGAGTAGGCTGTGTCGAGAGGACGTTAAACCCCATTTATCTTTCTCTCTCACCCATGGTATTTGAAGCTTTATGAAGGGGAGAGGGAACAGCGCACCCACAGTACACGTGACAATGAGGATAGTGTTCTTCCCACGATGGGGGGGAGGGGGGGGCTAGTGGTCGAGAGTGCCGCGCTTCGACCTCTAGCTGGCCGGTCACCTCTGGCTTGCGGCTGTGGTTTCGATCCCTGGTGTGAGCGTATGTGGCATGGAGATAGGGGCGCCTTCTCAACCTCGTGGGTTTCCTCCGGGCACTCCGGTTTCTTCCCACTGCTAAATAGACCCATACGCGCAAGCGAATTATTGAAATGAAATTAAACCATGTAATGGTCCCGAAATGACCTAGTCTGTGTCGAGTGGACGTTAAACCCCATTTCTCTCTCTCTTTTCCCACGATGACGTTGATCACCATCCTAGTGTGCCAACATCTTACTGATGACATTCCACTTGGGATTTTTATAAAGAAAAAAAACAACAAATCCTGTATAAATCCATCGTCGAGAAGTGTACATATTGTCGGCATATGTTGTCCATATTGACAGCGGGGTAGATAAATATATTACACTTAAAACACAAACAGTATACAGAATACCACGTGTTCTAAAATACCCGATGACCCTTTCATAAAGGTCAGCTGTTCGTCTACATCCCAAAGGTTATTAATATTGTTAGCGACCTCGTCATTTTTATTTATAAAATACGTTGTAAGTTTACGGAAGTCTGTATTTTTTAGAGTTGAGTGATGATAAATATATAAAACCACAAATGAAAGATTTGGGTTCATTTATATCTAAGGAAGATGCTATACAGCCTGATCGAAGCGGGAAGTTGGAGAGAGAAATGTAATGAAATGGGGTTTAACGTCCTACTGTTCTGCTCCTAAACTGGGCTAATGAAGACGGGCATACGCCATACAGTGTGCTATATGGGAAATTTTGCCCGGACAGCGGCACTACGACCTACTCTTGACGGTGGCCGGTCGATCTCATTTGGTAGTCTCTCTATCAGTTTCCCTGAAGACCTCTCCCTAATATTGTTAATATTCATATATATATTTCAAAACAAAAATTGTGCAAGTCACATTTTGACATATTTGCTTATATAAGTGTCTGGTGATACTTGTACGTGACAAGGAGTAGGGTCACCTGTCCAACCTCGTGGGTTTTCACCGAGTCCTCCGGCATCCCACTACTACTAAATACTCCTAAGCGCAAGCGACTTATAGAAATGAAATAGAACCATATGTTAGTCCCTAAATGAGCTAGTTTGTGTCGATTGGGCGTTAACCCTCATTTCTCTCTCTCAGCGCAAGCGAATTTATAATGGTCGACTTAGTAGTTAATCAACAGGTTTCCTTCTAGTACGCGTAAACAGATCTTCGCCCCTCCCGTTGTTTGTAAAAATATACAGGAAACAAAAATCAGTTTAATAAAATATTTTTATAAGAATTTCAAGAGTTCTTTTAACTAGTTAAATATGTTTTTATAACATCAGAAACCGCGCCTTCAATTTAAAGAGACACGTTAAACTTTCACTACCGGATATGTTATTTTCAATTCGAGTCGCATCTTGCTTTATTAGATTTTTAAATGAAATGAAATGAAATAGAGTTTAATGTCCTACTGTTCTGCATCGACTGGGATAACGAAGACGGGCCTTCTCCACACAGTGTGCTATAAGGACAATTGTAACGAATTCCAACTACCAAGGGATCTTTTACGTGCACGGAACCTCGGACCAGGGATCAACACGGGGCATTCAGGATAGCCAACCAACGTGGGTCCCAAAGGAATACTTTAAGTCATCTGAAACTGAACTTTATAGTTTGGCGGATTCGGTGATGATCGGCATAGAAGTAGGGTGTAACGCCCTAGCTACTGTTCTTCTCCGACTGGGATAATGAAAACGGGGATACGCCATATCGAATTCCAACTGCTAAGGGATCTTTCACGTCCACGCCAATATGTGCAGGGTAGTTGGGTTTCTCGTCCCATCAGAACAACTACAGCCTTTCTTGTCAGGCCCCCGCCCTGCTCCTCCGACTAGGGGAACCCACGCCTGAAAAGTAGTATTTATTCACAGAAAGACATTGATGCATTGCACGTTACTTGCGAATATAATCGTAATTAATCATTAATCATACATCTATTTACAATTTATAAACTTATTTTGGGGTCTTTTGTGCGTTACCTTAAATATTTCTTCCTCACTTAGCCGCCGTGGCTCGGGGTAGGGGGCCTAGTGGTTTAGAGTGCCGCTTAGACCTCTAGTCGATCGGTCACCTCTGGCTTGCGGTTGTAGTTACGATCTCTGGTGTGAGCGCCTTCCGAATCGTGGGTTTACTCCGGGTACCCTGGTTTCCTCCCTCAGGAAAAACCTCTGCGCGTGCGCTTAGATAATGAAAATGAAAAAATGAACAACAGCAACCGTGGCTCCCTGAACGGCATAGTGACTGCGTACCTTTAAGGCGTCATGTTGAGATGATGTAGAGATCGTTACATGAAATTACAAGATGTGTGAATATGTTTTAGTTGTTATATATGTTACAAGTAGAAAAGCACCGAGTAACTTAACGATGTTCTTACATAAATATACAAAAATCTAACATAGATCTATACCATATGACGATGTACTAGAGATAACATACATAGATAGGCGGTGTGATAATTGCGCCCATTAGTCACTCCCGTCCAATTCCGGGGGCCATATTTATTGACTCAGTAAGGCCCTATAGGGAATTCCTGGTTTTGCGTTTATAATGGCACAGGGCGGAGAGCTTAGCACAGAACAGCGTTTATTAGTTCGAATGGTCCAAATTAAGGCATTTGAAGAAATTGAAATGCAACTTCTTACTACTAGGGAGAGAAATGGGGTTTACAGCTCATTCGACACAAACTATGTCCTTTCGAGACTAACATATGGGTCAATTTTATTTCAATAATTCACTTGCGCGTAGCGGTCTTTAGCAATGGAAGGAAGTAGTAGTAGGAAGTTTTATTTTAATCACCTCAAATGTCTATGATCCCAACCAACGTACACGCTGGAGCACACATAAAAGAACCATTGATGGTTGGAATTTGAAATAAGAGAATACCAGAGCACATCTCTCGAGCAACATTTCCCACAAAAGTTATCCAGTCCCATTCCTCTATATGGTCATTTTATAAAAACATTCTTTTTAATTTTCAGAAGTGTAAGCATTCCACCAAGCTTTCACACTTACACGATTAGAAGTCGTCCCTTGCTGATCAGAACTGGGTCCTTCAACAACTCCTCCGACTATTAGGTAGAGTGCAGGGATACGATTTTCCTAAGCCAACTTCTTCGACTTTCGAGGGGGTGGATGGTCGAATGGTTAGCCTGCGCACGCTGTATCATACGGCCTGTCATTGAGTCAACTGGCGTGGTTGTACGTGGCAAGGAGTAGGGTTTTCTCCGGCTACTCCGGTTTCCTCCCACTGCTAAAGACCGAATTATTGAAATAAAATTAAACCATGTTAGTCCCGAAATGACCTAGTTTGTGTTGAATGGACGGTAATCCCCATATCTCTCTCTGTCTCTCTCTCTCTCTATTAGGTAGAGTGGGGTAGGTTTTTCCAACTTCGACTTTCAGATATACCCCGTTCAGACGCTTATAACTAAACTGGTTTAACTTATCCGGCGATTTTTATCCGGCAATTTTTGCGTTCATACGTGTTTTAAGATACTGGCATTATACTGGATTAACATTCCTGACCATATTCCTGACCTCGTCGGTCAAGGGTCAGAGGTAAACGCGCATGAGCACTAGAAGCCGCCATTTTTCTAAGATTGTTATTTACTACGCACTGCGCATGTCCAGAGTGAAAATATCCGGATATTTTAATCCTACCCGTTCAGACGCCGAAAGTTAAACCAGATAAAAAAAAAGCTGAATTCAATTCACCTACGGAGGTGGATATTTTAAACTAGTTTAAAATCTCCACATATGCGTTCAGACTACGAAAATTGCTGAATTAACTATCGCCGGATAAGTTAAACTAGTTTAACTTGCGCGTCTGAACGGGGTAATAGAGTGGGATAGGATCTAGCGCTAATCAGACATATGATAAATCAATTGATGTCTTCACACAATCCCTGTTTTACTGATACACCTCATCAACAAACAGATGGATGGACGAACACGGATGAATGAATAACTGTAAATTATAGCTCATATTTCTCCCTCGGTATTTCTACTATCAAGGGCATTTCAGGTCAGTAGATGCAATTAAAGAGAAAAACGTTCCTCTGTCGAAATTCGACCTGATTCTGTTTCATATTATCTAATGAAGAGAAGGGGAATTGAATCAAAAGTGTTAATATCTAGGTTAAGACTCTAGTTCCGTTATTTTTTCGGGCAAGTTATCGTCTTAATCTTTGTTATGTTGCTCTATTAAAATGTGATTACTACTCTCAGTTTGGTGTTTAACGCCCAGCTCACAACCGATCGTGTGTGTTGATTGGTCGTGGGGTTTGGTAACTCTCAGACCAGCCGCAAGATAAAAATTTAGTCAGAATTGTTTGCCTTATGTTAACTAAAATAAGAAAATATGTAAAACATTTTGTATTTCTGGATCAGATATATTTTTCATAAACTGTGATTGAAAGTTGAGTAAATTCTTAACTTTAGTCTGAGAATGCTTTGTGAACTCGGGACCAGGTAAAAGTTTTGTATGTGCAGAATCAAAAGTCTCTACAGCCAATCTGCGATCTTCTACAGTGTTGAACACACGCAAGCGACGTAAGTCTCACGCACGGGTTTACGAAACTTTTCCCTCGCAGACAGCACTTAGTAGCATGTACGGTGGGTTATGGGCCGGGCTTAAGATTTAAACCTACCAATCACAAGTAGAGCAGAATATTAACTGTAATTATTATTGCTCATCGACTTCTCTGATCGAAGCCGTGATGGCATAGTTAGTTCATTAGGCCGGTTGGAGCAAAAAAGTAACCTCATCGTTAAACTCCATCGTGATCGATCCCGGTATTGACCGAGAGATTTACTCGAAATTTCTAAACGTCGCTTTCCGTTGTCAATGGAGTGAGCTGAGAGAGCGAGAGAGAGAGAGAGATAGAGAGAGAGAGAGAGGGGGAGAGAGAGAGATGGGGTTTAACGTCCACTCGACACAAACTATGTCATTCTGCGACTAACATGGTTTTATTTATTTTATTTCAATAATTCGCTTGCGCGTAGTGTTCTTAGCAGTGGGGAGAAACCGGAGGCTGGGCGTTGTCAAGGGCCTGCACATAAAGATTACGACCAACAGTAGACGGAAATGCCGCTGTTTGTGCAAAATTTTCCTCCTATCACACTGCATGGTCTATATCCGCCTTATATCACACTGCGTGGTCTTCACCCGGTCCCCATACCACTCTGCGTGGTCTATACCCGTCTTCCGTCACACTACGTGGTCTATACCCGGCCTCATACCACACTGCGAGGTCTATCCCCGTCCTCATTTTCCCGGTTGAAGCAGAAAGAAGAGCGTTAAACCCCATTTCATTTCACTTCGTGTCGTACCCATTTATTTCAAATTTAAAAAACACATTAATATTTTTTTTACAGATTTTTAATGTGTTTGCCATGTTTGTACAACAGGTGTAAATAGTTAATTAACCTATATTTGTTCATGGTGTGTTACATAATCACTTAATCTAATTCATTCACCGGAGAAATTATCTCCCCATAACACCCAGACTTACAAAATTACACGAAGCGTAAATAATTACTTAAGTTATATATTGGAACGATTAACTGAAAAGGTATATGTGGCATTCCGTGCTTATTTAACTCTTAAATAAAGGGATGGTGGCGAATTCTTAAAGAGTGCACGTTGGATCAAAAGGTCTGTCATTGAGTCAACTTGTGTGGTTTCGAATCCCCGGTTGTACGTGACAAGGAGTAGGTCGCCGGTCCGACCTTGTGGGTCCCCCAGTTTACCTCCAATGCTAAAGACTCCTACGCCCAGACTAAAAGGCAGACACTGATTAAAAGACATATCCGATTTCGTTTCGCTTTTTATAGTTCAAAATATCGAGATCCTGTTTTTTCAGTCGAGTGAGTCGAGGTTATCGAATTCCAGCTGTGAAGAGTTTTTTGACGTGTACGCCTATGTGTACAGGAACACGGGTTTCGTCCCATCCGAAGCCCACTCGGCAAACCTCGGCAGATTCCGGAACCTACATCTAGCTCTGCCGAGGTTTGCTTTGCTTGGACACGACACGAAACTTCACTGACGTCTATAACTTGAGTGTTGTCCCTGCAACGCTGAGCTCGGGATATTTTTTTGTTATTTATTTAGTGTGTTTTTAACATTACGTATATATAATGACATCATATAGATATAATAGTATCTAAAGTCTGACACGACACCAACATTAATGACAAAAACAAAACAAAACGTTACTTTTAAAGCACATTACCATGGAACCGTTACAGCAGATGAAAGTCTGAGATAATTCCAGAAATGTGCTAATTGTGTTTTTGTAGCTCAGAATCGGCTTTGAAAGCGTAACTGTGTAACTTGTAACCTATTATCATTGCTAGGATTCTTCGCTAAAACAATATTGGAATGTAAGCGTAGAGAATAGACTGCTTGTTAACGATGTGTTGGTTGGTTTGAAACACGTTAATGATCCATATATGTTGACAGCTACAATCATTGATATATATCACCATACATATCATAAGGTATTTTAGACATACTGTCTGTGCCACACGTATTACAAAATGGTGTGCTTATATCAAAACCAGTGGAAGGCTACAGTGCCCCACACAAGCCAGAAATGAGTAAATGTTCAACCTCAAATGGCGATTCCTGAAAATTTCATGAGGAGTTAAGCGATACATTTCGTAATTTCCAGTGTATTTCAATGTAATGTCGTACATCATACATGCAAGCGGAATGGTCATTTTTCCAGAAGGGGGGGGGGGGGGTATTTTCGATTAAAATTTAGGATTCCTTCTTCATTATAGATGCATTAGGTAAGAGCTAAATCTGGTCCAAGCCGGTCTGACTAATTTATAAATGGTGAATCCAAACAAAGTCTCGATTGTCAAGTACCATTGCTACAATAATAAACAATCTATGCCACATCTTGTCAAAACTTCAAACATTGATATCTGCGTTCAGAATAAAGTAATTTAAATGCATTCATTTGTGATTATATATTTGTGATTTATTATCACAAGAACGATCCGTTCTTTATCTAAATCTTACATGGTGCATCTTTAATTCATGTACATGTAGTTAAAAGGTCTATCGCGGGGGGGGGGGGGGGTATATATTGCCTTGTTATAATTTCATATCTTATCATTGCTTGATACGCCGCTCAGTAATAAGCAGTAGTTGTATTCCATAGAATTGTGATCTGTATATCTTTAATTCGGTCGGTGTGGGACGTTTAACATCATTCCATTCATTCATACATTTAGGACTGGATAATTATTGTCGCCAGTTATGACCTATAGAGAGAGACAGGGGTTTAACGTCCACTCGACACAAACTAGGTCGTTTCGGGACTAACACATGGTTCAAATTTATTTCAATAATTCGCTTGCGCGTTGGGGATCTTTAGCTGTGAGGGGGAAACGGGGGACCTGGGAGTTGGAAAGATGACAGGCATACAACCAGGGAATCGAAAACACGCCAGGTTATGGCCTACTCTATATAGGGCAAATTACTAAGTGGAATATAGTTCGATTAAATATCGGTTATTTTCTAAATAGTTTTAATACAAATCTTTATTGCATATTTTCTACTTTCGATGGCCTCTACTACATGAAGATCTTTTCGATTGTAGTGGAAGGTCGCGTCAGAAGTCATACGAGCGGTTATTGACCTTTGACGTCAGACATTTGATTAACCAATCAGCGTTAGATGTTTCTAGTGGGTTACTCGCAGATCCGTGTATCCCGTAACAGAACATCTCATTGGCTATTGCCTCACATAATCCAGAGGATGCTGGTTATACAACGACTCTTCCAGATCCTAGTGAAGGAAACACAAGTAAAACGAAATTTTGAACTATAAAAAACGAAACAAATAGGAGGAAAGCGATGGCTATAAGCATTACTTCATTTGTATTGTTCGGTTTATGTTTGTAGATATAAAATGAAATGAAATGAAATGAGGTTTAACGTCCCACTGTTCTGCTCCTAAATAGGCATACGCCATACAGTGTGCTATGGGGAAAATTTCAGTAAATCCGTGTCAGACTATACGCGCCACTCGTGTGTTCGGCACCGTAAAAGATCGCAGACTGGCCGTAGAGACTCTTGGTCCGGCACATAGGCTACAAAATGTTTACCCGGTTTCTTGCGGCTGGTTACGACCTGGTCGTGTCAAAGCACGTACGGTGGGTTACGGACTAGGCTTTATGGTTATAATTCGAATATGTGTAGGCTATAGGGTAAAACAGCACACACATTAGTTTTTTTAATTGACCGGAGTTACAAGCTTATGTGAAGGTCAGTGAAAAACGTTAGACATTCTCGCATATAAAAAAACCCTTTTGTCTGGGATTTAAAAGCTTTTATGAATTAACCAGTCCATCATAAAACAGTTCACGACTTTGAAATTGTAGACTTCCCAAAATATAAACGGACGTTTGTTAAGCCATTATTGTGGATAAAAGCTCTCTTGTTTCAATGACCAAGAAGAGTTTTTATATTGTCTTAAACTTATGCTGAGGTTTATAAAAACGTCATTGATATTTAGGGTGTATTACCTTTCAGACATACCATTATAAAAGTATTTTGTAAACAGTATAAAGTACCTCCCTGGGTGAATATCTTCACGTGTTTCTCACACTCAGAATAAAAGCCTGTATAATAAAATACTAATTGTAAATAAAATGGAAGCCCTCGCTAGTCGATTTTCAATAACAATCATAACTGATTAACCTATGGACTGTAAGAGAGAGAGAGAGAGAGAGAGAGAGAGAGGGGGGTAGGTCATTTCGGGACTAACATATGGTTCAATTGTATTTCAATAATTCGTTTACGCTTAGGTGTGTTTAGCAGTGGGAAGAAACCGAGGTACCCGGGCAGACCCACGAGTGTTACATTTGCGAGAAACATTGAGGTATCGTGTTGAGGTATCAGTGATGCAGGACAGAAGGTCTTACAAGAACAGCTGTCTAGTTGTTCGGATGGGACGAAAAAACGAGGTCCCGTGTACACACTGACGTGTACGTAAAAGATCCCTTGAGTAGGCCGTAGTACCGCTGCCCGGGCAAAATTGCTCTCATAGCACACGGTACGGCGTATGCCCGTCTCCATTATCCCAGTTCGGAGCAGAACAGTAGGACGCTAAACACCATTTCATGTCATTTCGACTTTAATGGAGTGGTACACTAAGATCTAGTTTTATTTAGATTGCAAAACAGAGGAAACCACGTGATCAATCCCCCGTGTCATGATCAATCGATCGCTGCTAAACATATTGAAGACATCTCAAATAACAGAAATATGGTGTTTTTGTTATACATATGGAATCCCATTTCAATTTTTGGCGCCAATTTCCCACGTATCCGGCGAATCCACTTACCGGAAATAGTGACCGTTTGGCACTGCAAGCACGTGCTACTGTATAGTATTCGTGGCTTTTATCGGATGCCCAATACGATTAGTTTTCAGGCCGTTGCCCCTGGGTGGATTTATATAATAAAACCCTTTCTGGAAAATGAAATGAAATGGGGTTTAACGTCCTACTGTTCTTCTCCGACAGGGCTAAAGAAGACGGGCATGCGCCATACAGTGTGCTATTAGCGAAATTTCGACCGGGCACTATGGCCTACTCTTATATCGAATTCCAACTGCCGGGGACATAAGGCCAAAATGAGAGAATATAAGGCTTTTAGGAGTAGATCGCTGTCCAACCTCGAGGGTTTTATCCAGGTCCCCCGGTTTCCTCCCACTGCTAAAGACACTTACGCGGAAGCGAATTATTGAAATAAAATCGAACCCTATGTTAGTCCCGAAATAACCTAGTTTGTGTCGAATTGACGTTAAACCCGTTCTCCCTGCCTCTCTCTCTGCCTCTCCTCGACTTGCCGCCAGATATAGGAATTACGTGTTTCTTACAATTTTATAAATCACTAAAATTCTCTTGACAAGGGTCCCAAAGCCTTATATCTCTTCATTATGCCCTTATGTTCCCGATGGGACTTTAGACCAAATTGGTCTTATGTGTCTGACCTCAATTATTCAAGACCATTCTTACGTATGCACAATTCTCAAGACCATTCTTACGTCAACACAAATCAAGTACATGTATGAGCCTGAGCACATGTGACTGGTGAGCTGAGACTACGATGCTCTTTAACGTCATAAAAACGACTTTGGTTTACATTTTACGTCATAAATTGGTCGACTGCTTCCCGACAAACCTTACAACGAGCCAGTCATTATTAGTACTGCCCTAATTCTAATCCTACAGCAATTACGAATAACCTCCTTTTTTTCTTGAACAGGTGCGTAAATAAGATGTATATGAATATGGTCCAGACTTCCACCTACCAACCTCTCAGATAACCTGAACCTTGTATAGAACAACACAATAAAACAGATTTACAATATGTTTATCATTATCTGTCTTGATTTAGTTTATTTATTTATCAGACCAATACTAACAACACTCTAATATTATACCCTACATATGGTCCACTACTACCATTCTAACACATGGACAGCAAGGGGTTAAAGGGCACGTCTAAATATTGTTAAAGGGGCTGTATTTACAACTCACCTACTGTCTAAGCCATATACTTTATAGCAGCCGCGGTGGCTCGGTAAGTAAGACGTTGGCTCGATCCCGGTGTTGATCGAGAAAGTTCATCGGGATTTTCCGGCGTGGTTTACACCTTGCCTAGTCCTTCGGATAGGACGAAAAACCGAAGTCCCGTGTACATATCAGCGTACACGTAAAAGAACCTCTGGCAGTTGGAATTATATATAACTCGTAACTCTATTATCTTTCCGCCTCAAAATCATGAATATTCACCAAAACTTGGCAGAAAAAATGTATGCAATCCATTTTCTTGGAGTCTACGCCTACTAGTCAAAAAATATCACCATGAACATCTGTGTGTGCGAGTGTGTGGGGGATTGGGGAGTGGGGGGGGGGCTAGGAATAACTTTTACATTAGAATCATATGAGTACAGGAATCTTTATTATCCTAGTATTCCGGTTCCTCCCACTTCTAAAATAAAGACCACGTGTGCATACAAATTATTGAACGATAAATATATCATAGTATGTCCCAAAATGACCTAGATTGTGTCGAATGACGTTAAAACACCCCTCAGCCCACTATCTGTTTGTTCTCGGAAGTAAGACCACGTGTTACCATCATTATGACACGTGGTATTTAATGAATTACCTGAAGATGGTCCTTAAAATAGAAATGTTACCATCATTATGGTACGCGGTATTTACCTGAAGATGTTCCTTTAACATGCATTATGCAAGAGCTAAATCTGCCTATTACAAGTACAAGTCTTTCTTTAGGCCTGAAATCTTTTCTAAATTAACAATTAGACATTAATTAACATAGCCGGTGATATTTACTGGATTAGAATCCTATATGCTGCTTTACGCTCATTGATAATTAAATCAAAAAATGGATAATCGAGGCTATGCCTTTTATCGTACTGACTTCAATTATGATGGTCGAGGCTAGGCGGAAATTTCATTGGCTTAAATCTCGGTTCATAGTGGATCAGGATCAATTTGACTGTAATTTTCAGCAAATTACCTTTACACTATTTAGTTATTAACTATTATAGTGAGAACTGCCAACTCTTTATCTAATCTCCCATAATGTATCTCTAAAACAGAAACAACATTTAACGTCATCTTAGAGTTGCAGCCTCATTCGGTCCCCGGCCCCTCGACTAATGTGTAATAAGTTTTACTGCATTTTTATCCTTTAAACACTAATAAAGTTATTTCTTATTTTAGATTTACTAAATACCCCCCCCCCCCACACATACACACACACACCAATAAAAACCCAGCAAATTGAATTGGCATGTTTTATGGACATTGGTATAAGTAATTGTTAAATATACATACTCTATTAATTTAGGAATTCTAACGATTTATGTTTTCTTCTCTAGTATATTGGGTTTCTCGCGCTATATTTGATCAATTGGGGAGGAGGGCATTAGTTTGTGTGGAATGAGGATTAATTTCTCGTCAACACAATAATTCGATCGTTTTAGTGAGTATGCGTGCAATGCGAGAGGGGAATTTTGCCCGGCCAGTGGCGTTTCCTTCTATCCTTCCTATAATTCCAACTGCACACAAGAGTTCCTTTACGTGCATGCCAATATTATCACAGATGGGATATTTTCTCTATCGGACCCACAGGTGCCAACTGTGACACGTGAGAGAAACGGGTTTGAACATACCAAAGGTTCGTCTCGCCAAGATCCGGGTACGAGTGAATGAAATGAAATGGAGTTTAACTTCCTACTGTTCTGCTCCTAAACTGGGCTATTGCAGACGGACATACGTCATATAATCTATATGCGGATGTTACATGCATGTAAATCTGAAAACAATTAAAAGCAGAAACTTTGTCTGACATAATAGACTATTCAATCATGATAATCTTTATATTCTAATCAAGAGAGAGAGAGAGAGAGAGAGACGGGGGAGAGAGAGAGAGGGAGAGAGGCGGGGAGAGAGAGAGGGGGGGGCGACGAACATATGGTTTAATTTTATTTCAATAATTTACTTGCGCGTAGGAGTCTTTAGCAGTGGGATGAAACCGAAGAACCCGGAGAAGAAAACCCACGAGGTTGGACAGGCGACCCTACTTCTTGCCACGTACAACCGGGGATTCGAAACCACGCCAGTTGACTCAATGACAGGCTTTATGATACAGCGCGCACGTGCTAACCATTCGCCCCCCCCCCTATGCATTATGTAAGATTTAGATAATACTATATGCATGTATAATAGTTTTAAAGTGAATAGTTCATAATTACTTTATGGAAAATTTGATTACAGTTACTTTATTCTGAACGATGTTATCACTGTTTGAAGTTTGACATAGATTGTTTATTATCGTAGCAATGTTAATTGTTAATCGAGACTCAGCTTCGCTTCTCCATTTTTAAATTTAATCATTAAATAGCGATTGTTTTTCAAAATCCGTTTACACCTACGCCATCCGAATGTCAAGAGAAATAATTAAAGACTTAATATCGTCATGTCTAAATAATAATCAATGCCGCCATAATAAAGACCGCAATAGCAGAGAGAAATGGGGTTTAACGCCCAATCGACATAAATTAGGTCATTTCGGGACTAACGCAATAGAACCTTTAGCTCTTAGGTAATGCACCTTTAAGGTGACGTTCAAATACCATACCTATGCTTTCTGGCAAAGCCGGAAGAGATAATAGCTACGAATATATTTTTGGTAAAATAACTGGCTAATGGCGAATTCTTGCGCTAAGAGATTGTGAAAGGGATACCGCAGTAAAAAAAAGGTCTAAAGAAAATGAATATGTATGTTGAAAGAGAACGGCATTATTGTTTATTGCATACCGAGAATTCTAGGTCTTTATAAAAAGTACAGAACTGAACTATAACTTTTAACAGCACACGTGCACATGCGCTCTGTTTAGCCTGAGGCATAAATTCCAACCAGAACCGCCATCTGCTGGCAAATTGTTCTCCTGTGATCGAATTCTGCTAATTCCTGAATACACAGACACGGTATCTTCGTAATGCAGAAGAATATGCTTGGATAGTTAGTGGGATTATTTACATAAGATATTTCGCATGTACGGCGAAATTAGGCACATCCTGCTGGAATGTACTGTTTATAAATAGTATAATTATAAGCGATGCCACCAAGTTCTGGTTTTTGTAACAGCAAGGTTCAACCAGATTTTCACAATCCAATGATAACCAACGGAAAACACACGGGGATAGGTAAATAGCCTCACTCCATGTCAATTACAACTGAGGTATGGAATTCAAGGTATGCGTAAATGAAATAAAAGCGAATAAACATACAAAATCGCCTAATTTGTTGTTTACAAACATATGGTCAAAATTGCTTTTTGTAATTCATATGGCTGTGACATAGACTCCAACACCAAACTGTCAATGTAATACAAATGAAATGGGGTTTAACGTCTTACTCCGAATGGACTAATATCGACTCAAGAAAAATTGGGAAAAAGTGAGAGCTCGTTAAATACACGAGAATTAACATTAGAGTCAATGGGGAAATTAATATTATACTGTGACCATATGACTTAATAAGGGATCTCTTACGTACACGCAAATGGGAACACGGGAACTCGGTTTGTCGCCCCACCCGAAAGACTAGACAGGCGTCCATGCCAGGCCCTCTGTCCTGCACCACTGACAAAGGGAAACCACGCCGGAAAATCCCTATGAATTTTCTCGGCCAACACAGGGAGCGAATCCGCGACATCCAGGCTAGTGAGCCAGCATCTTACCCACTTACCCGCCGTGGCTCTCCCAGGGTAGTACAACATATGCAGAGGAACCTGTAAATGCCCTGTGATACTTGTCGTTTTTACCAATCTAATGAATACTACGTGTTTTTATTCGTTCCGGTCATACGATTGGTCATATCTAAAGGCATGTTTACGGGGTCAGCGAATCAGATGACGGATTTTTTTTAAAAAAAATACAATACAACAGATTTATGTATCGCGGATAATGATTGGATTCGACTAAACACATAGTGCGCTTTCGATCATAAGGTCAGTCATTGAGTCAATTGGCGTGGTTTCGAATTTACGTGACAAGGAGTAGGGTCGCCTGTCCAACTTCGTGGGTTTTCGCCTTGTCCTCGGGTTTTCCCCCAACTGCTCAAGACCCATACGCACAACCGAATAATTGAAATAAAATTGATCCATGTGTTAGTCCCAAAATGGCTGAGTTTTCGTCAGGTGGACGCCAAACCCCATTTCTCTCTATCGCTTTCGTCTATTTCAATGTTCCAAAGAACAGCCCCATTCCCCTTTAATTTCAGTTAAATTTATAGTTGGAAATCGCTTATCTTTTAATGTGAATAAAATACATCTTTTTATCTGGTTTGTCTGGGCGAAAATATTTTCACCTGGATGAAAAATATATGATTAAAAGATATAATTTATTTGCCATCTTCAGACTTGGGTAGCCTATCTTTAATTTACCAACTGATCGGGGGAAACCTTGAATGAGAAAAGCACAAACTATGACGCAATAATCCAATCTGATTAAAATACAGAATCTATATTTCGTTTCGTTTTTTTTTTATACTTTTGATGGCCTACACTATATGAAAATCTGACAAGAGGTACTCGAAGGTCGTGTCAGGTGTCGTACAAGGGGCTTTTGACCTTCTAACGTCAGATATTGATTAATCAATCAGCGTTGACCTTTCTAGTGGTTTACCCACAGTTCCGTGCATGTCACACTACGAAGTCGCCGTAACAATCTGTTTCGTTGGCTTATCCCTCACTCCAACCAAAACGCCAGTAATATAACAACTCTTCCAGATCCCAGTGTAGTAAAGACAAGTAAAATGATATTTTGAAACTTTAAAAAACGAAACGAAATAGCATCTGTGTTATAATCAGATAGGCAATAACCATATACATAATTAAAAGAAATTCTTGCCACAAGATAGAGAGAAAGAAAGAAATGGGATTTAACGTCCACTCAACACAACCAGGTCATTTCGGGACTAACATACAGTTTCAATTTTATTTCAACAGTTCGCTTGCGCGTAGGGGTCTTTAGCAGTGGGAGGAAACCGGAGTGCCCGGAGGAAACCCACGAGGTTGAGAAGGCGCCCCTATCTCCATGCCACATCCGCTCACACCAGGGCTCGAAACCACAGCCGCAAGCCAGAGGTGACCGGCCAGCTAGAGGTCGAAGCGCGGCACTCTAGACCACTAGGCCATCCCAACCCCTCGCCACAAGATAGACTTTGAATATCGATAACTTAATATGATTATGAAACATGCTAAATGAAATAGTTTAAATTTATTTATCAATTAATCATTACGATATCAGATGCTTTAATCGTCCGTGGGTGTTCAAGTACTATCTAAACTTAATAATGTATTTTATTAATGCCTACATCGTTTTTTTCTGGGAATTTTAAATACAAACCCACCAAGATGATATCAAAATGCACGTGTTAACGAAAGGTACAAAGTAAATTACATAGAGCCCAGGTGGGTTAATGTTGTTATTATTGGTGCTTAACGTCCGCATCCGCCGAAAGTGATATCGCAGATAATTTGTCTTATTTTCATTTATATTAACTAGGCACAGGTGTCTTTCCTGTGTGTGTGGGGGGGGGGGGACACGGTACCCAGAGTAAACCCACCAGCACGCTTTTACATAGAAATGAATGGATTTTATATTATCAGATTGGGTTAAATTTTGGCACAAGGACAAGGACAGTTGTCTAGTAGTTCGGATGGGACGAACAATCGAGGCCCCCTGTACACATTGGCTGGCATGTAAAAGATCCCTTGACAATTGGAATTCGGTATAAGAGTTGACAATAGCGTCGCTGCCCGGGCAAAATTTATGGTGTATGCATGCCCGTCTTCGTTAGCTTTGTTCGGAGCAGAACAGTGGGACGCTAAACCCCATTTCTTTTTTTCGTTTATGTGTGTGGTTTGACATCAACATTTTTTTACTCCCGTTCAATGGGAGATAACCACAGCAAACTTATGAATTTCAGGCCACAAGTAAATAAACATTGCATTGTTTCAGCAGTTAAGCTAAATATATCTTAGTTTCCAATTCAGGACGAATATTGTCCAAATCTGGAGCATGGGACGGGATTTCCTCCGTTTAACTTACATAGTGAGTGCTTTGGTCCGTCCGTGACATAGTAGCTTCATCTGTCCATGATGGAAGGTTTTTCATATCAAAACGTGTTACAAAAACTTTGGTGGATAATTTCAGCAACCTCTCATGTAATATAGTCCACGGCCCAGTTTCTTGAAATCTTAACTTAAGATAATATCCAAATTTTAATTAATACTAAAATCAATCTAATATTATCCAATCAAATGTGAAATTACTAAAATTAGATTTTATCTTAGTTCAAATTTCGTGAAATAGGCCACAAGTCTTACGAGGATGGATGGAGAGAGGGGTGGGGGAGAGAGGAAGATAGAGGGGGAGAGAAAAATGAGGGTTAACGTCCACTCGACACAAACTAGGCCATTTCGGGACTAACATATGGTTAAATTTTATTTCAATAATTCGCTTGCACGTAGGGGTCTTTAGCAGTGGGATGAAACCGGGGGACCGGAGAAAACCCACGAGGTTGTACAGGCAACTCTACTCCTTGTCACGTACAACCGAGGATTCGAAACCACGCCAATTGACTCATTGACGGGACTTTATGATAAGCGCGCACGTGCTAACCATTCAGCCGTGTACCTTTAAGTTTGATTGGTTGTCATTCAACTACTTGACCCTTGACCCTTTATATGATAATATAGCCTAATTAGTTGAAATTAACATATAACGGTTTATTTCATAATCAGTAGTGGAATACCGCGTTTTATCAGTGAAATAAAAGTGTTATTCCACTGGCTAGCAGTAGTCCATGTTGTTTTACCTAAAATGATTGTAAAATCATAAAATAAATAGAACATTTGTCTTTTTGTCGTGAATAACATATTTTATTTCATCTCTAAGCAAAAAAACGTTTATATTTTCACTCAATGCTACGCATTCGTGTAAATATAAGTTTTCTTCCTTCTCGATGGGGGGGGGGGGTGGCCTAGTGGACTAGAGTGCCGCGCTTCAACCTTTATCTGACCGGCCACCTCTGGCTTGCGGCTGTCGTTTTGAGCCCTGGTGTGCGCGTATGTGGCATGGAGATAGGGGCGCCTTCTCAACCTCGTGGGTTTCCTCTGGGCACTCCGGTTTCTTCCCACTGCTAAAGACCCTTACGCGCAAGCGAACTATTGAAATAAAATGAAACAAAATGTTAGTCCCAAAATGACCTAGTTTGTGTCGAGTGGGCGTTAAACCCCATTTTTCTCTCTCTCTCCTTCTCGATGAAATAAAATATGTTATTCACTCTGTGTAATATGTTATTTGCCTCCGGTTTATAATGTTACTAATAGTCACCTGTCACCATGCATGTCACCATACAGACGTTTAATACTGCACTGTGTGTAGACTTGCAGGCTATTATGAGAGAGAGATCGAGAGAGCGAGCAAGAGAGAGAGAGAGAAAGAGAGGGAGAGAGGGATGGGGTCTAACGTCATTTCGGAACTAACGTATGGTTCAATTTTAAGTCAATTATTCGCCTTTTAGCAGTGATACGAAAACCGACGCGGTTGTAGAGGCGATCCTACTCCCTGCCAATAGGGGAGTCGAAACCACGCCAGTTGACTCAGAGACAGTGCGTTGTATAAATTATCAATTAGACATTAACTTACCAGGACCATATTCAACTCTCAATGCTATCGGATGTCTGTGATGAGTTTTCCGTAAAAATAGGTCATCGAGACTACGTTTATTAAAGTAACAATGGTAGTAATGACAACCAAGACAAGTCTATCATTGTATCTAGGCTCTGAGTACAGTAATTTGACTTAAATCTTCAGCATATTCTCTTTTCATTATCTAGTTTTTAACTAAAACAGCGACAATTGGCAGCGCTTTATCTAATCTTACCTACTGCCCCTTTAAATGAAATGAATCCCCGGTTGTACGTGGCAAGGAGTAGGGTCGCCTGTCCAACCTCGTGGGTTTTCTCTGGGTACTCCGGTTTCCTCCCACTGCTAAAGACCCCTACGCGCAAGCTAATTATTGAAATAAAATTAAACCATATGTTAGTCCCGAAATGACCTAGTTTGTGTCGAGTGGAGGTTAAACCCCATTTCTCTCTCTCACTCTCCCCCTCTCTCACTCTCTTTCTGTGCAGAATAGACCGGCTGGGCTAATTATTCCAGGCATTTTAACTCAATTTTGCACCATTTCGGGCAGTTGCTGCTAAAAAAAATGCCGACCATGGTCGGTATTTCTATTGCAGCAACTGCCCGCATTGATGCTATCTTGCAACGTAATAACACGCCATTTTTAAATATCTAGGTGGTATATATATTTATGTATATATTAATATCTGAAGACGCCTATAGAGAGAGAAATGGGGGTTTAACGCCCAGTCGACACAAACTAGGTCATTTCGGGAAAAATATAAGGTTTATTTTTTTTCAATAATTCGCTTGCGCGGAGGGGTCTTTAGCAGTGGGGGAAACTAGAGGACCCGGAGAAAACCCACGAGGTTGGACAGGCCACCCTACTCCTGGTCACGTACAACCGGGGATTCAATTCGGCCATCCATCTCCCTAGAGGACAGACAGCATATATGATATAAAGTAGCAAAGTCTGTAACTCAATATCATCCATAGTTTGTCTCGTAACGTCATAATATGTTTGGCGCAATATAGCCCGGTTGGAGCGGATGTGCCATTAAACCACATTTCATTTCATTTCATTTCATTTCAATATCATCCAAAATCTTCAACTTTGAAAACACGAATTATTTGTCAATTTTAATCTACATTGATGCTGTGATCTTACCGGAAAAAGATGGGCTTCTGATATCCAATATTTAAGACAAAATAAACATTTTACCAGTGGTACACGAATCGTGTACCATAATGCGTTCCAGCCCCAGCTCTAGCGAGAGGCTAGACACATTGCACCAAATCAAACGGCGTATGTAGACTTGAATAACTAGACGCTAGAAATTTGCATTCGATTGAGACTTTTGGCTTATTTCGCGGAACATAACTAATAATAAATAAGAGCAAAAACGGAAACCATTGAATGTAAATCAATTATGCGTTGCGACCCACTTCTGTCAATTTCTAAGTCCCAAGGTGGATAATTTTTTACCTGGACGTATTTTTTATTTATTTACGCGTTTATCTACCGTAAACAAGGAAGTACTTGTACTTTATCTACTTTAAAATAAACATACAAAAACTACAGACTCCGTTCAACTCCAGCTTGTATTGTCTTTCTACTGCTTGATTTGAAACAACTTCTAAGATAGAATATAGAGACGAGTTAGAGATTTTATTTATCACCCAATCCTTTCTTACATACACAAATAAATAAATATAATTCTTTGGTATAAATTTCACTTTTACTGAATCTGAAGCGTAGTGATACATCATTTTTAACAGCAGTTTAACTATTGCAAAGTCCTATATATATTGACCCAGTATTTCTTTCAAGGTCAATTGAATAAAAACAGTTTCTTTTAAAGGAAAAATAAGTTACCTTTTATCTAAAAAAAGTGATTTCTTTAAAATAAAAGAAAGTAATTCCTTTTTGATTGATCAATCAAATTCATGTAGATTATGTAATTTATCACACAAGTGATATCGACTGTCAAATGTGTTATTAACTTGAACCCGAGTCCGAATACACTCTACGATGTACTCTATAATATATCATATCTCAACAATATACTGTATAAATGAAATGGGGTTTAACGTGCTCTTCTTCTCTGCACCTGACCTGGGCTAATGGAAGACGGGCATTCGCCATACAGTGTGCTATGAGGGAAATTGTGCCCGGGCAGCGGCGCTATGGCCTACTGCCAAGGGATCTTTTACGTACACGCCAATGTGTACACGGGACCTCGTTTTTTAGTTCCACCCGAACGACTAAACAGCTGTCCTTGTCGGCATCACCGACAAGGGGAAACCACGCCAGAAAATCGAGATGAACTTTCTCGGCCAATGCAAGGATCGAGCACCCGACCTCCAGGCCAGCGAGCCAGCGTCTTACCCACTTAGTCACGTGATCCCCTATACTGTGTAATATATCATATCTCTGCAACATAACATATTGTATATCTTCACAGTATACATAAGGAATTTAACGCAAAATATTATTCGTGCATATGTAGCTTAAATATACATTATGGAAGATTATATATAAGAACTATTTAAAAACTAGCTAATGTAAAGACAATTTGCTGAAAATTTCAGTCAAACTGATTCACTATAAACCGAGGGTTAAGCGAATGAAGACGGTACCACAAAAATCATAGCCTCGATTATCCAGTTAATCATTAAGAACGTATCCGCGAGAGCACCATGCAGGTGGTGACAGGGGTCATGTCAGCGATTTCGGTCATATATCCCATGTGGGATGGGTTCGGGCCCAAATGCCAGCACAAGCGATATTTGACCGATTGAACCACTCCTTATCCCAAGGAATGGGGTTTGAAGTTTTATCCTCGGAAAAACAGCAAAAAGTCGATTTTTAGAGGTTGAACTTTGAGAGGCTGCCTTGAGTAAACCAATCGAGATACAATAACCTGATTTGAATACAATGTAGTCAATGTTGTCCTCTTACAGTACATATTAGTAAAAGTTTGAAATCTGCACAGTGGTCCATATTCAGACTGGATGCCAAACCCTATCCTAGGAACCGTAGATTTGATACCCTAACTTTGAGCGGATGTAGCGCCCCCTTTGCAGGGCTGCGTTAAAAATATGGTACCCGGGGCAAAAAAGCATAACCACTGCAATCATATTCAAGAAAAAAATCCATTGCAGCCCAATGTTGTGGATCACAGTGAACGATTAAAAATAGAGAATAAAAAGAAGAAAATTTAAGAAAAACAGCAGATTTGATACATATGGCATAGTGTATTTCTCAATATTATCATAGTAAAATGCTATAAAAGAGTAGAGGATATCGCACCAACGATAATATTGATAAGATTCGTAGTAAAAAACGTACTAGATACGCCATAAAACAGAAGTGGGCGTGGCACCTTCATTTGCTTATGATATAACTGATCCTTAGGGTTGATCAAGTTCGAGTGAGCATTGACCTATAGTTTTCGTTACTTGATACATGCAGGTGGTCAAACGAAACCAATACCAAAGTTTTGCTACTGCCTCTCACTGGGAGTCCGCCCCGTGCACATTGAATCACAGTGAGAGGCCACTGCCATGCTTCTGACACGATGTCTGTACTAATACCTCAGTTTATTGCAATTATCCAAGCAAAACTAGCAAATATGGCGACAAGGCAGCCAAAAGGACTATTCAGACATACATTTGACACAATTTTGACTATAGCGGGACATTAGCACAATATCGCTATGGTGATCGGATGCGTTACCGCGTATCGCAGGTACTCAGGAGACGATAGCAAGGACACTGAATACAATGCGGAAATGGGCGCTCCATCGCAGTCCTACTGATCTATGCCAAATTCATCCTAAGAAAAATCACAATGTAAAATTGAACAGGGAGAACATGGTGCAAAAGAACAATTTGGATTCCATCGTAGTGTCGCTGTCCTCTGACTAGACCCATTAGAAACAAAATGCAGCAATGAGAATGGTACAATATTTTACAAGGAAATTAAAATGCAGCAACGAGAAAGGTACACTCTTTACAATTTAGGGGCGGCAGCACTAAGGAACAAAAGCAGGTTTAGAGATCATACTAAAAAGTATCCATGAAACAAGGTCATGTCGGCCACGGAAAATAATGGACACAGCTCGTCATATTTTACACTCACCATAGAAAACAGCAGAAACCATCTCTGATCGACTTGATATTTTCAAACTAGCCCAACATGGTGGAACAATTAACTCACGAACCGCCAATAGGTAAGAGTCATCACGATTGCCTAAACTTTCAAATCAAGCGTTACACTGCCACTAGTGCTGTCCCGTAGGAGATTAAAAAGTACCATAAAGGCGACTATGACAGCTTCAGAGAAAATGAGCAGCATCATCAATGGAATTACAACCAAGACTCTTCTGTTGAAGAGATATGGTCAGAGCTGAAAGATGTTCTCAAGTCGGGCACCAAAAACAATATCCTAACAGTAACACTTAACCAAAGCAAGGAAAATAGCGACCAGCCATGGATGATTAAAGACCTGAAAGTTCTTTGCAAAAAGAAATCCAATGCTACTCCATCGACACGAAAAACGCTTATGACCAGATGTTTCGGGAAGTAAATCGAGTGAAAGCCAAAGCAATCAAAAACTATGAGAATATAGTTGCTGAACAATTTAAGTCCAACCCACCCTCTTCAACAAAGCAGTTAACAAGCGCACCAAAGTCAAAGAAAGTATTCCCATACTCGAAGTCGAAACCCAAGATGATAAAGTGTAGTACTACTGCTACTTTTAGGACTTCTTCTTTGTTGTGTCTTGTGATCGTAAAACAATACCACAGTATTTCAGCTATAAGAACTTTATTGCCAAGCTGGATGATTTCGCAGGTCCCTTGTTCTCAACAGATAATGGCTGCTTGAATATCTGGGAGAGTATCTAATGGGGCTTGATCTACACTCAAATTTATACCCCCATCCCTGCACGTCCAAGGTTTAGCCTTGACGTTCATTTTTGATTCCAAATGCGTAATAACCTACTAAATTTCACACAAATAAAACAGGTGATGATAACCATATTATGTCTACTAACCATAAGTCCAATAACAGGAAGAACGTGATGGACAGTTTTGTCATAGGTTATGATTTTACCAAACATCACTGAATTATTATGTATAGCTTTTATTTCACGTTTACTAGGTACGTGGGATTTTAATTTTATAGACAGAAAATTTAATAATTTTCCAAAGACACAATATGGTCTTAAAGACCTAAGACCAAAGTCTTACAAAAGCAGTCACCGACTCCGAGAAAGCCGAGACCCTAAATTCATTCTTTAGTTACGTCTCCTTTGACATCATAAGTGATTGACACCAAAAGTGACAAGTTACTTACAGACATAGTTTTCACAATGGATGACGTCAGAAAACTCTTGTAAGAGGGCAAGTCGAATAAGAACACGGAGCCCGATGAGATCCATCCCACCATGCTCAAAGAAGTGGCCGACGTATTTGCCTTACTCAAAAAGTCCATCGAGACCGGTATCATCCCATCTGACTGGAAGTTAGCATATGTTTCTCCAATCTACAAAAAGAGTGACCCTGGAAATAACCGTCCTGTAAGTTTGATTCCATGTCTTTGCAAATTGTTAGAGACCCTCATAACCAAGTCCTTACTGTCGCACATATAAGACGATTTGCTATCATCAGATCAGTTTGGATTCAACGGAGAAATGCCTTGTTCATGGCAACTGCTTAACGTACTCGAATGCTGGATAGATATGCTTAAAGAAGGTAACCCCTTAGATTGTGTCTTCTTTGACTCCAAGAAGGCTTTCGACATGGTATCCCATACAAGACTTTTTGCACAAGTGGAGATGTATAGCATCAGTGATAATGTCCTCGCATGGGTAAGAAACTACTTATCTAACCGTTCACAAGTTGCAGAAAATGGTAGATTGTCCCAACCAACAGCAGTGGTGTCCCTCAAGGTAGCGTTATCGGTCCCATTCTATTCATAATAATCATTAAAGATCTACCTGCTCTAGCAGCAAATTTCGTAAAGTTATTCACCGACGACACAAAACGCTTTGGTGATGCAAATTGTGGCTCAATGCAACAAGACATCCAGACTTTCGAAGATTGGGCTACAGAATGGTGTGTGAAATTCCGACCCGACAAATGTAAAGTGATGAGATTAAGTAAAGGTCACCACCAGTAGGAATACAACCATGCACAACGAATACACAATGAGGCGGAAGTGGTGAAACTCACAACCGTGAAAGAAGAAAAAGGATCTTGGTGTGTTAGTCGATGATCAACTTGAATTCCATTCACACATTCTTGAAATAACAAAGAAGGCAAACTAAAAAGTGGGAATAATCAAATGAGGGTTCAAGTATCTCGAAAAAACAACACTCACTAAAATCTTCCAATCCCTAGTCCGCCACAGTTTAGAGTACTGCCACTATAGCCCTTTCACTTGGATATACTCTATATAATCCACACTCCATGGATAGGTGAAAGGTCGAAAAAGCGCATTTTGGCCCAAATTTGACATGTTTTTAAAATTTTGATTTTCTGAAGGGAGAGGCTCTCGTATGGGTGGAGTCCAAACCTCACTGATCAGCAAGCGTCTTGTGGGCACCGATGGAGTGATGACACCGTTTTTAATACTCGGGGAAATTCGAGAGATGGAATGAAGCACAAATAAACGGCCTGAAATAGGGAAGCAACAGGGAAGGAATATATCATAAAGATCAAATTTCACATTTTTACGGGTGCCACTGCTCATCACACTATTGCGTTGCATCCAATTTTATTTCTTATTTTGATC
Source organism: Patella ulyssiponensis (assembly GCA_963678685.1). Classification (NCBI taxonomy): domain Eukaryota; kingdom Metazoa; phylum Mollusca; class Gastropoda; family Patellidae; genus Patella; species Patella ulyssiponensis. The sequence continues at coordinate 77,356,631 of OY783228.1, forward strand.
AAGCATGCTATGAACTTCACAACGACCGCATGAGATACTATGACATACCTGCAAAGGGGGTGCTACAAGGATATTTTGGATAGCTGTATTTTGCCTCTTACAAGATATACCATTTTCACTGAGCTCTGAAACCCCCATAATGCAACATTTGCTAAAAATGGTGCCCATGTTAGAAAGTCGGAGACATGGCCTTTGCAATGAGAACATGACAACTACCCTACATAACATACTTTATGAACAAGGATATTTCAAATATTTGCTATTTTCAATGAAAATTCAAGGAAAAATAGCTATTTTCGCATGAAAAACTACTGTTCCAGCTGTAGGCCCCAGGGTAGGTTTTGGGCTCTGGGACTTCACCACATTTATAGCAATGCTTAGGTGGTCCAATAACCAGAGTAAGGTTAAAAATTTTGAACTTAGCACTTTGGCGTTTTTTCCGAATTTTGCATGGTTTTCTCGCGGATTCATTCTTAAATCGTAAAGGAAAGTTATGCAGCAAATAGGATGATAATCCAACAGATATCGCAGGCTAGCGTTGACATCGAGAGGTGATGATGGCCCGAATAAGTTAATTAATGGCTAAAAAAAGACTAGCAATAGGCAGATTTAGCTCGTGCATAATGTATGTTTAAGTCAGTTTGTCAGCCCGGTTCTATAACAATATTTGCATCGAAATATCAAATGTGTCACTTTAATAGATATGCTATCGAAATTGACTCTTGAATAGTAAAGTTGACTGATGGATCCAAAAACCTTGTATTTTATTTGGAGCATATTGAAAAAATCTTTCGCGTATTTTTTATTGGACATTTAACTTATATTTTGTTATTAAATGACGTTAATACCACCCCTTGATATTTTATGACGACATCAGCAGATTCTGGGGATTCACAATTATTTGATTAATAGTTTCTTTTTATAAAACGTGACATGACAATTTATGGTTTATCCTTATCAAGTGAGGACTACTTCCTCGACCCGCGGATATGTACATCATAGGTTACAGTGTGTTATATGTTCCCGCACGATTTTATCGGTAGAAGTGAGAGATGGCTGAATTCCTGGATAGAGGGAAAGAGAGAGAGAGAAATAGGGTTTAACGTCCACTAGACACAAACTATGGGTCTTTAGCGGTGGGAGGAAACCGGAAGACCCTGAGAAAACACATGAGGTTGGACCCTACTCCTTGTCACGTACAACCAGGGATTCGAAACCACACCACTTGACTCAATGACATGCTTTATGATACAGCACGGTGCTAACCATTCAGGGGTGGTGGGATGGCCTATTGGTCTAGAGTGCCGCGCTTCGACCTCTAGCTGGCCGGTCACCTCTGGCTTGCGGCTGTGGTTTCGATCCCTGGTGTGAGCGTATGTGGCATGGAGATAGGGGCGCCTTCTCATCCTCGTGGGTTTCCTCTGGGCACTCCGGCTTCCTCCACTGTTAAAGACCCCTACGCGCAAGCGAACTATTGAAATAAAATTAAACCATATGTCAGTCCCGAAATGACCTAGTTTGTGTCGAGCGGACGTTAAACTCCATTTCTCTCTCTCTGTGCTAACCACTCAGCCATCCAACCATCCTCATAAGTTAGAGAGTGTTATATTTTTTCGCTTGATTTTATCAGTAGAAGTGAGATATGGCCGAACTCCTGGATAGAAATAACTGCGAATTGGACAAGACGCTGGTTTAGTAGCCTGGAGGTCGAGTGTTCGCTCCCTGCATTGGCCGAGAAAGTTAATCCAGATTTTCCGGCGTGGTTCTTCTTTGTCAGTGATGCAGGACTGAGGGCCTGGCAAGGACAGCTGTCTAGTCGTTCGGATTGTGACGAAAAAAACGAGTTTCCATGTACAAATTGACGTGCATGTAAAAGATCCCTTGGTAGTTGGAAATCAATATAAGAGTAGACCGCAGTGCCGCTGCCCTGGCACAATTTCTCTCATAGGTCACTGTAAACATTAGGACGTTAAACCCCATTTCATTTCATAGAGTAGCCGCGTAAAATTGTGAACGTGACCTTAACGGGGTTAGTTGTTGCAAATTGAATTATCTACAATGATATGTGTCCGGAGATTGAAATACTTTGTTCAAAAATGAGTCACTCTCATATACACCCCACCCACCCCATTCTACCCTAATAAACGGGACATTCTCGGGCAAACATAAGGCATTTTTGTCATGTAAAAGTGCTATTGTCGGCTGATATTCATAGACAGATTAGACAGGTCCCAGGATGTGTAAGTCTGTCATTTGTGGTGTAATGTGCGCTTGGGGGAGGGACGAAAAACTGGCGTGAGAGTTGGAATTCGATAAATATAAGCGACAAGTTTATATCATAGCGCACTGCGTGAAGAAGTCTTCTTCCTCATGCAAAATCATGGGTCACCACGCCCCTGACTGCATGACGTAAACAGGGGCGGATCGCGGGGGGGGGGGTACCCCAGCTACTCAGCAACATAAACAACACTTTTTATGTTAATGTGTCGCGGTTTTCAGCATATTCCCTTTACGGCATCTACTATTTAACTATTGTAGAGAGAACTGTCAGCCCATTCTCTTTTCTTCCATAATACCATTTATGCGATGGTTTCGGATTCGACTCCATGTTTTTTTTTTGGGGGGGGGGGATATAAAAACAACGGGTTGTCATTTGTTTGTTGATGTATAGTAAGTGTCAACAACATGATGGGCACTGGAGTGTCGATTGGTATAAGTCAACATTATTTAAATTTCTAGGTGTGGGTGTAGACGCCATTACTAAAATGACTGAGTACAAACTGCAATTCGTCCTGTCTTATAAACATATGACGATATACATGTAACCACTTTCCGATCTAGAAATTCCTTAACGCCATAACAGCTTAAATTTGAAGAGTTCAAGGTAATATAACTAAATGCATAAACATCTTTGTAAGTTGGACTACTCCTTTTTTAACAACGGGTGATATTGTTAATCCGTGCACAAATTGTACACCCATAACAATAGCTGGGCTGCTGTAGTGTTATTTATATACATGGTTAGATTGAAATTTGATCGTGCATGGACATAGATAACAAACCTCTGATATAAGTGGTCTTCGTATGTGTGTATACTTCAAATGTGATATGAACTGAAGTAAAATGGGGTTTAACGTCCTACCGAAATGTGTTTGGATACAAGAAGTTTATTTACGAATCTACAAATTTTAATGTGTTGCAGTAAATATACTTTTTTATGTGGTCTTCGTATATACATGTACACTTTAAATGTTAAATGAAATGAAATGGAGAAGCTTACTTACGAATCTACAAATTGTAATGATAATGTGTTACAGTGAACATTCGAAAAAAAATGGAACATGACATATCTAAGCAATGTAGTCTGGCTCAAAGTCTAGTGACACGATAAACTAACTGGGAAGCTCATAATGATTGGATACCATTTCATGTTCTAGAATTCACCCGGATGTATTCCTGGATGTAAACATGTCATTACACCAGTAGCCACAGCCTCCCCAAGAGTTATTTTTGTAAAACGGATGTAGTAAAAGTGTTAAATCAGAATTACAGGATATTCTCGCTTAGAGCATGAATCTAACCGTCAGTCATATTCATAAAATAATCAGCGGTTCATTATATGAGCTTATATTAGCAGAGATCGATGGATGTTGTGCCTTATGCGTAGAAGTGGGTGTTGTACACAAGGTATGGTATACTTTGTTTTTATTGAACGGCTAACAGTATAATCATTTAATAATGAAACACAAATTGATAAGAAAAACAGGACAAGGACAGCTGTCTAGTCGTTCGGATGGGACGAAAAGCCGAGGTCCCGTTTGCACATGGGCGTGCACGTAAAAGATCTCTTGGCAGTTGGAATTCGATATATTCCCTAATAGCACACTGTGTGGCATATGCCCGTCTTCATTAGCCCAGTTCGGGATAAAACAGTAGGACGTTAAACGCCATTTCATTTTATTTTTTGTATTTGAAACGTAGCGTGAAATAAACTCAGTGATGGTTTTCCATATAAACTTTTGTTTTAATATTATATGTTCCCAAAAGCCGTATTAGGATTTTTAGGATTTCACTATAATCATTAATTTGGTTTAAACAATATTTTATTTCTTAGGGAGTCAAAGGTACATTTACATACTATATATGGATACAATAACAATAAGCATTGCTGCTTATATAAAATCGGGGGGGGGCAAAGGGTTAGCGTGCGCGCGCTGTATCATACGGCCTGCCATTGAGTCACGGGCGAGGTTCCGAATCCCCGGTTGTACGTGGCAAGAAGTAGGGTCGCCTGTCCAACCCCGTGGGTTTTCTCCGGGTACCCCGGTCTTCTCCCCCTGGTAAAGCCCCTACGAAATATTGAAATAAAATTAAACCATATGTTAGTCCCGAAATGACCTAGTTTGTGTCGAGTGGGCGTTAAACCCATTTTTCTCTCTCTCTTATGTAACATCACTTCCATAAACAATGATCATAGAGAAGATAGACGCCTGGATATATTTGATTGACATATTTTACAGGGTGCAGTAGGTGAATTTAAACATAGATTATTGGATAATGTGTCGTTTTTTAAAAAAATTTTTAACGTATCTTATTTCAGATAAAAGTACAGATCGGTGTTGTGCACATGGTATGACATGTTTACCATCGCTAAATCACTTGATGACTTGTTTTTAAGATGAAGAAGGGGCCGACATTCGCAGTTGATCTTTTAAAATAGATAATTGGAGAATAGAAAAATATAAAATGGCAGTCTCATTTATTTCATTATTAGTGTTACTCATATCCAGCAGGGATTTTGTGATTGGTCAATCATCGGAATTTCTGAACTGTCCGGAGGAATGCGAAGATTTGAACGATTGCAACGACTGCTGTACGTTTGATTTTAGTGCGTTGACATTTTTGGACAATGATGGATATTGTGGAAATCCTGGGACCGGTCGGATTCCGTACAGCAATCCGTCTAGTTCCAGTCCGAAATTCGGCCTGGAATGGCCCGGTCGTTGTTTGGCTGAGGTTCCTGTGAATATCTGTGACTTCCCGACGATACAGTATATAAACTTCAGTAACAATAACATCAGTCAAATACCAAATTTATCGTGTTTAAGACAACTGATATATTTAAAGCTAAATTCCAACCAAATTCAAGTTCTAAAAAGGGGAATATTTGGTTCTTTGGACAAGCTACGAGTCATTGATTTATCTGAAAATAAAATACATACGATAGAGACCGGTGTTTTTCATACTGGATTAAATAGCATTAAGTTTGTGTACTTGGATTATAACCGACTAACGGAATCAGATCTTTGGGTTTTAAACATAACCCATAGTTTCTGTTACTTCGGAGCAACGCATAATCAAATAAGTAAATTCACCAACAAAGCCAACTTTAAAATGGATTTCCACAAGCAGTACGGGCCAGGTTTCTATGATTTAAGTCATAATAAGTTTGTGTTATTTGATACGGCGCCATTAGAAACAATTGGTCGTCCGTTTCTTAGGGTGCTTAGTAAACTGTTTCGATGGGGTTTTGACCTGCGTTACAACCCTTGGCACTGCGATTGTCGCTTGTACCCGTTGTTATCAAAACTTGATAATTTGGAGCTACGTGTACCGCGAGATTATAAAGCTGTTACTTGTTCCAGTCCTCCACATTTAAATGGGGTGATAGCCACGTCTGTACATTTATCTGATTTTGTGTGCAACGTCACGGATTCATGTCCTCCGGGATGTTTATGTCAGAACCAACCGGAAGCTAAAAGAATGCTCATTGACTGTCAGAATGCTGGACTTTCAAAAATGCCAAAACATTTACCTTTTCATAAAAACTTGTTTCTGAACTTCCAGAACAATTCCATTGACATCTTACCAGAACTTCCGTATATAGAAAGAATCGTTCACCTGGATATATCAGATAATAATTTAACAAAGATAGAACCGGAAGTATTTGCCAGCGGTGTTGATAAATTGAAATATTTGAATCTTGCCAACAACAGACTGAGATATCTTCCAGAAACTATCGAGAACTTACTATCGACAAAGATTGACCTTTCTAATAACATGTTAATTTGTTCTTGTGATAGTTTGTGGTTGAAAGATTGGTTCGAATCCAAACCTCACATTAAAAACAGACCTAATATAACTTGTTCTACAGCTAATGGCGATAAGAGAATAGCCATTGAAAATTTGCAACCGGATGTGTTTAACTGTCGAGGTTCTAACTCTGTGACTATTAGTATTGTGTTGGGTATACTTAGTTTTCTAGTCATTGTTTTAATTATTGGCATTATCTACTTCCGGTATGAGATAATGGTGTCATATCATATTTTTATCTTACCAAAGATGAAACTAAAATGGACGCAGGAAGTTCACGAGGACGAGCAGAAACAACACGATATATATGTGCTGGTGGATGATGAACATGCCCCCGATAGGTTGTGGGTTAAAGAGAATCTTATTCCGTATTTTGATCGAAATTTTATCAAGTCTTATATCTCATTCCGTGACGGTATTATAGGGGAAGTGACGTCTGAAGCTAATATTACCAATATACATAACAGTCGTACCGTTGCGGCTGTTATTTCAAAGTCTCTTTTAGACGACCCGTTGAAAGTGTTTGAATTAAACGAGGCCTATTGTCATAAACTTAAACAAGGGAAAGGCCATTTGGTCCTTATTCAACGCGAGGATTGTTGTTCGTCACTTCAAAAGGGACACATCAGCGCCATGCTGCGATTAAAACAGGTTATTGATGCCAGTGATGTCCGAATGAAGGAAAAATTAGAACGATACATTATTACATCAGAAACAAGACTAGTTGGAACCTAATCTTTAAGTGGCATTTAGCGATCGGTAAACAGATAAATATATAAGAGTAATTTTGTATATATTGATCTCAAGTTTACTAAATGTCATTGTGCTTGATAACGATAAGAGGATACTTGTCGAAACGTCGTGCTTTTAGAATAAAACTAGTGATTGTAACCCATAAAAACTGTGTTCTGTTAATGTGTTTACCGATCGCTAAATGCCACTTAAAGATTATGTTCAACGTCAATATGGGGATGTGGCAATTAAGTGTGTTCGTCAGATTAGTAAACTTGAAGATAAATATATAAGAGTAATTTTGTATATATTGATCTCAAGTTTACTAAATGTCATTGTGCTTGATAACGATAAGAGGATACTTGTCGAAACGTCGTGCTTTTAGAATAAAACTAGTGATTGTAACCCATAAAAACTGTGTTCTGTTAATGTGTTTACCGATCGCTAAATGCCACTTAAAGATTATGTTCAACGTCAATATGGGGATGTGGCAATTAAGTGTGTTCGTCAGATTAGTAAACTTGAAGATAAATATATAAGAGTAATTTTGTATATATTGATCTCAAGTTTACTAAATGTCATTGTGCTTGATAACGATAAGAGGATACTTGTCGAAACGTCGTGCTTTTAGAATAAAACTAGTGATTGTAACCCATAAAAACTGTGTTCTGTTAGTTGGAACCTATTAAAAGTTGTGTCACTCTGGACACAGTTGCGCCGCAGGGTATATAGGCGCAGGGTTTAAATCTCATTAGGGGTGGGTGGGGTGGAGAGGAGAGGGGATGAGGCTATTTGCCCGAACATTTTCTTTGTAACCCGAATTCTCCGAAGGAATGAATCGAGTTTTACAATTATACAATTATACAATTGTATGATCTGTGGTCGCATTCTAAATCAGCTTTTGTATTTACACGCATGTTTTATTTATCGTAACTTATATGATTGTATAATGATACTATTGCCATTTTAGTTTACAAAATTGTTTATATAAGCATCTATGTGCTCGTTGTTTGTGCAGTGCTTGTCGCATATCTTGATCTAAATGTTTAAATGGGAGATAAGATAAATAGCTGGCAGTTCTGGGTTCTCACTATTATAGTTAAAAACTAGATAATGTAAAGGGAATTTGCTGAAATTCTCAGTCAAATTTATCCATTCTGAGCCGAGAATTTAGCGATTTAATTTTGGACCTAGCCTCGATCAGCATTACTCAATTATCCATTCTTTGTTTAATCATAAATGAGCGTTGAGCAGAACATTATATATCGCAGGCGAGCGATGACATTTAGAGATGATTAGGCCTGGATAATTTAATTAATGTCTAAGAATTTAGAAAACATTTCAGGCCTAAAGAAAGCCGTACAATTGGCAGATTTAGCTCTTGTAATAATGTATGTTTAAGTATCATTTGTACACGTGACTTTGCTAGTTGCCTGCCAAAAATCTTGATGTGAATTTGTATTTGTACGCCTGATTTGGTGTGCCCTTAATTTGTTTTTGTTTGTGCCATGCTTGTCTCATATCTTGATTTGTACACGTGGTTTGTAGTGCCACTACTTGCCAATACACAATAATAAAATATTCTGTGTTATTTTTGATTGTTACTCTTTGTATAAGCTGTTGATAAATTATTATCATTTGTTAGTTTATATCTCTCACTTACCGGGATTTTCCGGCGTGGTTTCCCCTTGTCAGTGGTGCCGCACGGCGGGAATGACAAGGACAGCTGTCTAGTCGTTTGAAGGGACAACAAAACAAGGTCACGTGTATACATTGGAATGCAATAAAAGATCCCTCTTCGATATAAGAGTAGGCTGTAGTGTAGCTGTCGGGTAAAATTTCCCCCATAGCACACTGTACGGCTTATGCCGGTCTTCATTAGCAGAACAATAGGACATTAACCCTATTTCAGTTCTCATATACCGGACCGGGTTGGCTTAATGGACCGGGTTGGCTTAATGGAGTTCTTATTTTTATACGTAATATAAGGAATTCTTCTAAATATAACTTAAAGGGTATTTGGCTGTATTCTTTGGGATATTAAAATCGACAAGTATGGTTCTCAAACTTTTTTGCGAACGGCATACTTCGTAACACATGAGAAAATAGCGGCACACAAGCTAAATATATATAAAAAATATTTAAATTTTGCAAAATTAAAGCAGTTCATCTGGATTTTCCGGCGAGGTTTGCTTTTGTCAGTGGTGCGGGACGGACGGCCTGACAAGGACAGTAGTCTTGCCATTCGGATGGGACGAAAACCCGAGACCCCGTGCACACAATGGCGTGTACGTAAAAGATCCCTTGGCAGTTGGAATTCGATAGAAGAGTAGGTCTTAGCGCCGCTGTCTAGTTGGCTTGAGGTCGTGGGTTCGATCCCTGATGTGGCCTGTTTCACAGAGGATTACGAAAGAGTTGCGTCAATCATTGGCTCAATGGCGCTTGCATTGTTCACATAAGACGTTGCTGGTTCGGGCAGAATGGTGGCTTTTGCTCGTTTTAATACCCATTTTCACTAAATAAGAAATAAATTTTTCCTACAAATACGTCAAACGTTTTTATTTATAATTCTAATACATACAAAAACTTTTTAGAATTTAATTTGTCTGTGAAAATAGTTAATACTCGATGTCGTCCTTATCAGTGGTTGTTGCGGCCTAGCAAATATTCACTGTTGATCAGGGTGTTAACCAATCTAATTAAAATATAGATCTATATTTCGTTTCGTTTTTTATACTTTCGATGGCCTACACTCAGTAAAGACAAGTAAAAATGAAATTTTGAACTATAAAAAACGAAACGAAATTGGATCTGTGTTTTAATCAGATTGGGTGTTAACAAAGGTCGTGTTGTTCTTCCTGGTCCTAAACATACTCTATAAACAAAAATAGCATTGTTTGAAAACTTATTTATAATCTCTTATTTTTTTTAGAATAATAGTGCTATGCATTTATTTATGTATATATATATTAGATTCATTGTTGCGTATTCATATGTAAGTTTGCCCGGTGAGTGTTTTTTTTTTGGTGGAGATGTGTTTGGTAGGGGCCGATCGCTGTTTTGTTTTTGTGTTGGTCCTTTTTGAGGGCGGTGGTGTGTAAGGCAATTGTGTCATACTCGTTCATGTATTAAGAAAGATAAAGATTTAGGCCTAGGCTGGTCCCCAATCCCTTCCTGAGATATAAATACTCTCTATACATTTAGATTAAGGTGCAGCGATGGTGTGTCCCAAATGGGGATATCTAATGTTGTGTAAAGTTGATGAATAAGGTAGGGACACCTTGGTGACCAAAATAAGGATTTTGTTAAACATATATTATGAAATGAATTGAAATGTGGTTAACGTCCTATTGTTCTGCTCCGACCGGGCTAATGAAGACATATATACGCCGTACATGGTAAGATGCGGCAAATTTTGCCCAGTCAGCGGCACTATGACCTTCTCTTATATCGAATTCTAACTGTCAAGGGATCTCTTACGTGCAAGTCAATTTGTACACGGGACCTCGGTTTTTCGAACGACTAAACAGCTCTCGTTGTTAGCCCCCCCCTCCCCCACCCATCCTGAACAACTGACAAGGAGAAACCACGTCGGAAAATTCCGATGAACTTTCTCGTTCGTCTATTAATAGCAATTCTCACTGTCTCCCCTTTTGCATGCCCGTTTTTATTGATTTTTTGCTTTGGGATGGAAGAAGAGGGTCTGAATTGACATTTTCTGTCACGTTTTGGTAAATATTCGTGATTTTGAGGCGGAAGGATAACGGGGTTATGAAGTTGGCTACAATTACATGTGTTTAGTATGTTTCTTCAAGTTTCTGTATCTCAAAATTTTGGTAGCAACCTCAACTTTTAGTGCAAATACATGACCATTTGTTTTTCTGTCCGCAGTGAAAAGCATTCAGCCCAACGAAAATTTGGGGTGGCCAGAATTAAAATGGCAATCTGTTTCACAGAGAATTACTTACGAATTAACTCTGTAACAGATGAATGTCCACAACACGTGCGTTGACTGCAGGCGGCGCCAGTCATTGACTCAACGGCTCGTGCAATGTTTACTTAACACCTAACTGCTTCGGGCAAAATGGTGCATTTTACTCATTTTAATACCCATTTACACTAAATAGGAAATATTTTTTAACTTCAAATACTTCAAACGTCTTTATTTATTTTTCTTTTACCTCAAAAAAATGTTTGAGAATTTAATTTGTCGGAGTAAAAAAGTTAATATGCCGTACTTATTAAGCCTCGTCGATGTCATGCTTATCAGTGATTGTAGCGGCCAAGCGAATATTCACTGCGGGATCAGTTTGTTAAAATGGAAGTAAATGGGGAAAATAATGGTGGTCTGCCTCCATCAAGCACTATTAATTGTAGTTACCTCCCCTTATATAGAAAGTCCACAAAAATAATATACATACTCGAAAATATTTCATTGCAATATTGTGAAAATAAGTAAAAAATAAAATCTGTCCAGAATCTTATCTGTCTTCCATATATTTATTTATTAGGGGGACTTTATTAAGTACAATATCTTTTTCAGTACGGTTGTCTGTGAATCGATCTACCGGTACCTGTTGCATAGTTGAAAGCATTTTTAAAAAATATTATTATTAAACAATAGGCATCTTTTATATTGTTATCAATCTCTTGAAGTACAGGGAAGTTGGTGATACTTTCTAGCTTCCAGCAATATCCTATTGTATTATTCGTTCCACTCTAGTGCTTTTGCCACGAGTTAAAATTTCGGACAAACCAGTACGACCTTGACATTGTTATCGCGTGTGTAAAAATTTCATTTTCAGTGATAACTCGAAGATCAAACGGCTTTTGAAAGTCATTTTAAAGACACCTCATCTTAAATAATACTCACGATGTTGTTTGACGAAATTGGAGAGGTTTTCGAGATGTTCCGGAATGCATTTCCATTATCATTTCTATTTTTTGTGCCAATTTTCATCGCCCTTTCGCCGGTTGGTGCTGCAAATGAATTCTCCGTTTACAAAATGCAGCGATATGATTTACAAGGAACTTCGTATGGTATGTGTATTGGTTTTTTTTATCAACTGATGTAGTTTGTCTACCATTCAATGTAAAATATTAGCACCTTTCTAACTTAACAATAAAGGTGTCTGTGTTTGCTGATTATATTTTTCAATCCAACATCTTTATTTTCTAAAGGATCACTGCCGACACTGCGCAATTCACAAATCCCCCCAAAACTTGTACTGTAGATGTGCAGCCTAATTTTTGAACCATTAAATCCTTAATTGTTATTTATAACATTTGATTAAGTCAAAACTACCTTACTTGTTACATTTATTTATAACATTTCTGCCACAACAAACAATACGCATACATGTATAATCCTAACTAACACGGGTACAAGTCCCCTATTTTTAAATCAAAGCAGTATAATAATAGATTTAAGATTGCTTTACCCAACATTTGAAATATTTACATCTATCTTTAACTCATGAAGATGAGGCCTCTTGTACAACAGCCAATTAAAGTACTAACCTGATCCTAGTTGTGCAGGACTAACACTAAATAACAAACCTCATCTTTTCAATCGAAAAAAACCCTGATAATTTTCTGCTGAAGATTACCGCCCTGCATGAAACTATGGATATTAGTATTAAGAGATATTAATAGTAACGCATAAACACAATAAACTACGTCATTAAATTAAATACGAAACCACGGCTATTATTTTTACGCAGGTATTCGCAGTATATTTCAATTGTTATTGTTTGTTTTAGTGTTAATTATCTTGTTGATTGATTCTCAATAAATATATTTTAATCCTAATCCTTGTCTTAATTAATACCATAGTATATATCACTGTATATACACTGTACTGTTGTATCTACCATAAAACCAGTAGGTCCCGAGTGATCTCAAAATGCGGGTCCCGAGTGAACCTGATACCGAGTCATCCAGCACCCGTCCAAGGTCAACGTAGCAAAGACCAACACGAATCGCACCAGGAATTAGTAAGCAAAATTGACAATATTTTTCATCAAAACGATTGATTATTTATAATATTTCTGCCACACCCATGTACAAATAAGCATATAATCCTACCCGAAAAGGGTATAAATCATCGTATTTAAAATCGAGGCTTTAATCCGTTACTGTACGAAGAATTCCATCTTTTTAGAAGGTAGACGTATGAAGGTGTAATTATGAAGGCGGGGCTAAATATAAGGCTTTTATAACAGGCTTTTATCGTCAGTGGAGAAAATGTTTTAACAAAATGATATCCACATGTTCTATCCGCGAATAATTTCAGAAAATAAAATCAAATGAAGGCGTTAACATTGAATTAAAACACGAACAAGGAAATTATTTTAGACCTGATAATAAATGGTTGATTGATCAATCAATGTATGAATGTCATAGGGTCAAAAGCCGCTCGTACGACTCCTAACACTGGTCAGGTCTCCATGTAGTGTAGGCCATCGAAAGTATAAAAAAACAAAATGAACCATAGATCTGTATTTTTGGATTGAATTTCATAGGCAAAAGTTATTCATGTCATGTCTAAAAATTTTTTCAGGAGCTAAGAATTTTTTGATAAATATGGAAGCTAGACCTGTAGGATCAAGTTCAGTAACTAGAAAGTGTATAGTAGCGAGGTTAGAAGAGGTGACGTTATCGGCGTATCGAGACTGGGCGAGTCAAAATGCTGGTGGATTGCTTATCCTAATACCAGAAAATATCCAACAGCTATCTCCAGAACAAAAAAAGGTACGTAACTTAGTAATCTGAGTAAACAATAAAGTGGGGGACCCTTCGGGACTACATCTTATCGTTAATGCCACCCGGTGCGAAAGTTCTTAAAGTATGAATCCATTTGAATTCATTTGCTTTTCTTAAGGCATCGTTTTTGCCATTATCTGGATCAGTCTTAAAAAGCTCTATAATTTTAATCATGACATTCCTACACGAATGACCGTCTATTAATTGAAATGTAGAGCGACCGGCTTTGGTCTATTGTGTCTAATATCTGCATAGTGTTCCTTAATTCGTTTTGAAAAGGCACGTTTACTTTCCCCTACGTACTGTTTTTTTACAAAGGGAGCATGTTAGTAAGTAAACTATGTTTCTACTTAGACAGTTATAGCCGCTACGGCAAGGATATTTCTTACCAGTTTTTCCACTAAAAAAGTGCGTATTTTGGTCTAATTTGTTGCAGATATCACAGTCTTTCTTGATACATGTTTCGAATAGGTTTTGAACCGTGGTTCCGCTAGTTTGCGGATTCCGTGGTAGATAAATAAGTCTCGCTTTCATCAGCGTGTCTTTTAAATAAGGATTTCTCCTAAAAGCCGTGATTGGTTTTGTGTTTGAGATAGGACGGCACATATCCGATCCGGTTAAAAAATGCCGTTTCTCTTTTAAGAGCATGTTAACTTGAACAGCTGAAGGGTTATAATACGTGATAAAAACGAGTGACTTCCGTTTTTTCAGTGGAATAGCCGTAGTCGGGCTTAACAGGTCTTTTCTGGCTAGAGATTTTGCCCTGTTTTTATTATCCGACAGTACTTTGTGTGGGTAGCCTCTTTTAAGATAAAAATTTATCTGTTTCTCTAAGCACGTCTGGTGGTAGTCGATTTGGACTCCCAGGCGGCTGATTTTGCTGCTTAAGTAATCTGATTATAATACAGATCTATATTTTGTTTCTATGGCTTCTACTACATGAAGATATGACCATATCATTGGCTAATCCCTCACATTAACTAGAACGTGGGTTATGTAACGATTCTTCCATCTAGTGTAGTAAAGACAAGGGGAAGTCACCTCAGAAAATCCTGATAAACTTTCTCGGCCGATACAGGGATCGAATACGAGACCTCCAGACTAGCGAGCAAGCGACTTAGCCACTAAGCTATCGTGGTTCCCCCCCAACCTGTTTTTTGTCCCATTGGAATGACTAGAGACATTGATTCCACACCATTGACAAAGGGAAAAATCCTTGTCTGAACAAGGATCAAACTTTGGACTGCCTAGTTATTCATACAAACATGTTACCCACTAAGCTGCTATGGCTCTCAATTTAAAAAGAATCCAGATTCACTTTAATCAAACACAGTGACATGGGGGGTTGGGATGGCCTAGTGGTCTAGAGTGCCGCGCTTCGACCTCTAGCTGGCCGGTCACCTCTGGCTTGCGGCTGTGGTTTCGAGCCGTGGTGTGAGCGTATGTGGCATGGAGATAGGGGCGCCTTCTCAACCTCGTGGGTTTCCTCCGGGCACTCCGGTTTCCTCCCACGGCTAAAGACCCCTGCGCGCAAGTGAATTATTGAAATAGAATTAAACCATATGTTAGTCCCGAAATGACCTGGTTGTGTTGAGTGGACGTTAAACCCCATTTCTCTCTCTCTCCCTGATAGATTACTGATTGATAACTTAATCCAACTGTATTTAAAAAAACTTTGAAAAATCACATTTATGTATTGTTTGTTTATTTCGTAGCATTTAAGAAGTTTGGAAGAAGATCTGTTGGTTGAAGAAAATGGGATACCGGTTTATTTTGCGCCAGAGACGTCCGAACTAACAGATATTTATGAGAGTATTCAAAATGGAGCTTCTGGAGATCAGGCAGCTACAGCTTGGCAAGGTTGGTTTCAACATGAGTAATATTTTGGAACATTTTCTTCATGAAAAAATCCATTTCTACCAAACCACTGGGGAAATCTACCCCAAATTGGTTGAGGTTCTCTGGCATTAAAAATAAATTGTTTAATGTGAAACGAAATAGGATTGAACGTCTTACACCACCCAGGCTAAACTAGACTGACGTGACAATATATATTAGGAGAGAAATTTTGTCCTGACAGCGTTGATACGAATGAAATTTGGGTTTAACATTCAACTGTTCTGCTCTGACTGGGCTAATGAAGACGGGCATACGCCATACAATGTACTATGAGGAAAGGACAAAGGACCTACTCTTATATCAAACTCCAGCTGCCAGGGGATTTTTTACATGCACACCAATGTGTAGGTCTAAACGAGACCTTGTTTATTGTCCCATCCAAACAACTATTCACTGTACCTTGATGGCACTCTGTGACAAGGGGAAACCACGTCAGAAGTTACAGTGAACTATCTCTGCCAACGCAGGGATCTAACACTAGACCTCCAGGTTAGTAAGCTGCCAGGGTATCTATAACATTCTGCCAGTAGTATACACAGATCCTCAGATTTTCGTCCCATTCGATAAAAGCAGTTCACCTAATTAAACATGCATTATGCAAGAGCTAGATCTTTCTTTAGGCCTGAAATGTTAGCTATAGACATTGATTAACTTATTCAGACCATGATAAATACAGTATTATAAATTCTATTTTTAGCTTTCCTTGGTGCAGCTACAGCGAATGGTTTTCAGATGGTGATGAGTGGTGCCACCGAGAAACCTCTACCTGATTTCCCTATAGCTAGTATACAGGTTAGTTATAATAGTTCATTTCCCAATACAGGTTAGTGTTCATTTCCCTATGGCTAATATACAGGTTGGTGGTATTAGTTATAATTCCATATAAGTAAGAAAATGTGAGGTGAAGTATGTACCTATATATGACGCTGTCACAATTTTTTCCTCATTTGTAATTTGTATGCATGATAACAACCAGTGAATTCTTGTCAAAACGTCGTGTGTGTATAATATACTGATTGTTGCCCATAGAACTGTGTTGTGTTATATTATGTTCAATCGCTAAATGCCATTCAAAGATTGTAAGAATTTGAAAAAGGCTGAATAATTCTGTGACTTCATCTATCTAGATGTACATTTACTCTTGGGAAAATGATTTCAAATCTGCCAGTTTTTATTTTGGCGACCATTACTTATCGATACCGTGCCCATTGTTAAAGCATGGATTTTGCTGATGATTTAAATCGAAGTCTGTGCCCTCAATCTCCCCATGGAGAATATGTTCAGTCATCTCTCTCAGTCATATTTCTCAGGAAAGATAAGTAGTAGTACCTTGAAATAATATTTAGGGATTTTAATCTTAAGAAAAAGACAGATTGACAGCAAAGTAGTCACCATCAGCATGAATAATAATTAACATTCGATCATCCACCGGTTTTTGGTTTGAAAAGTTTGACAATCATTGTGTGGTATTGATACTCTACCCTCTCTCTCACCATGTAAACCTATACCTGTAGAGGTATGGCCTTAAAGGGACAATAACACTCTTGCTGGCCTGGCAGCTCTAGAAAATCAATTATAGTCTTATTCTAAGTACTAGATGTTTACTTGTCCTACCTGTTGTGTAAATTATCCATTACATCATATTTTACTTGTTCAGAGGGTTCGAAAATATTTTAAATCAAAGTCACATTTGAAAAGGTTTACGTTAGACTTTTAAATCAATTAGTTGAATTTTTTCAATTTTTTAAATTAGGTGTGTTAAGATGAAATTTATATCATCAATTAATTGGAATATTGTAAAATAATACAATTTGTTGACCAGAATGAAGATTGGGACATATTATTTAGTTACAACAAGAGTGTTATTGGGGCTTTAATGAATAGCTGTTTCAGATATTTCTATATATTTCTATATATTACAGGGTAGACTATCAGGAAGTGGTATCGAGGAACAACTACCAAGCATTGTTCTTGTGGCTCATTATGATTCTTTTGGTGTGGCACCGGTAAGGCTCCAGTTAGCAAATGGCAAACTATAAAATGGATTAATTTTATACATGGCCATTTTCATGTAGAGTATTATATCTGTTCTTTTAGATATTGGCGCTTACTGGACCATAACTGTCTGGATTGTGACCCCTGATTGTACGAAAAAAAAACATGTTTTTAGTTTGTTGACCCTCTAGAGGTCACTGTTCAAATGTTCTACTGAATCTGAAATATATTTGTGCAGTTTGTACTAATTGTAGACTATAATTTTTGTCAGATTCATGTTTTATTTTGGTGTGCATCAAAACTCAAATTTGATGAGTGCTATTGTCATGGCAACATCTTGTTATTTGTATTATGATAAAATAAAAACAATGTGGCATGAATACTGTAATAGCTAGCGTTTAAGAACTGTGTTTACGTTAAAGATTAATGGTTGTTATTTCAGGGGTTAGCAAAAGGAGCTGATTCGAATGGAAGTGGGGTCGTAGTTTTATTAGAGCTGGCCAGATTATTTTCAAAACTCTTTACCAATTCCAGAACTCATGCAAAGTATCCTTTTATAGACAAAACCCCCCAAAACAAATTTAAAATCTGATGTTTGACATTTTATGACCGGCCTGCAGCCAGAATTTCTAGAGTGCTTAGAAACTGAATTTCGCATCTTGCATCACATTTAAATAGAGAGAGAAATGGGGTTTAACGTCCACTCAACACAAACTAGGTCATTTTAAGATTAACATATGGTTCAATTTTATTTCAATAATTTGCCTGTGCGTAGGGATCTTCAGCATGCTATCAATGCCAGAAAGAAGGTATTTGCATTACCTTTATGAAACACATTTGAATTCAACATGACATTAAAAGAGTCTTAGTTAGGCCTGAGTACATGTATTTATGACCTTAATTGACTATAGATATAATGTAGTATTTTTATTATCTGGTGGTGGTAAGTTTAATTACCAGGGTACCAAGAGATGGATAGAAGATAATCTAGAATCAGGTAAGGCTTCTTTTTCATGTATACATTTTCGCCCAGAAGAAAGGTCTGTCTTAGAAAGTTGCTTATGCAAATGTAACGCTGCAGAAATGCCAAGATGGAAAACAGGTTTTCTATAGTTTGTTTTAAAATTATTGTTTTCACTCTCAGATTTATGTAAAAAAAATGACTTTCCATTTTTAGATACAAATGTATTGACTGATGCAGCCTATGTTTTATGCCTGGATATGCTTGGGGCAGATAACTCTCTACACCTTCATGTCTCTAAACCACCAAAAGAGGGCAGTGCTGGAGCAGAATTCTTAAAAGTGAGAAAAATATTTTTTACTAATCGGTTACATTAACGAATGAAATGAACAGGGGTTTAATGTCCTTCTGTTCTGCTCCGACTGAGCTAATGAAGACTGGAGGTTATATAAACACTTTGGGGGTCACAGTGGCTAAGTGGGTAAGACGCTGGCTCGCTAGCCTGGAGATCTGGGGCGGTATTTATAAAAATTCTAAGAGTTGGAACCAACTTTTAACTGTCAAAAATTACTCCTAACTTTGTAGATTTTCCTAAGACCTATTTATAAAACATTTTACTTTAAGAATTACTTCTAACTATGACACATATTTAGGAGTCCTCCTGTAGCAGTCCTAACTTGTTAAAAGTACTCTTATCTTGGTTAACATGGCCGTCCGTGTACGCCGCCTAAGAGAGTTTAAAACAAGAAGAGATTTCTTAGTGGAGTACAATAATGACGAGTTGATAATTATAAGGAGATATCGAATGGACATGGGTGGGATTCTTTTTGTGACAGATTTAGTTCGGCATCTACTGACCACTCCTACTAAACGAAATTTCTCAATCGACGCTGCGATGAAGATCGCCAACGCTTCGTTTCCTAGCTACTGGTAAAATGCAACTGTGTAGAGGTGACGATTTCGGCGTCAGTCAACCTACAGTGAGTAGACTCTACTCTACTCAGTAGAGTGATTACAGAAACGTTAGATGTACTGTCTGATCCGCATGACATCAACACTGAGCTATAAATAACTTCAGGGAATCCCCGGATTTCCTATGTTTACATCGCTAAGAGTTTGGTTAGGACCCAAGTCTTACATTTAGTTAAAAGTAACTCTAAGACCCTTTATAAATATTTCTAAAGAGTAACTTTTAACTAAATGTTGTTTTAGGAAGTCTAAGAGTAAAAGTTATGAAAACTCTAAGAATTTTTATAAATACGGCCCCTGGTGTTCGTTCCCTGCATGGTTTCTACTTGTCAGTGATGCAGTCATTCAGATGGTACGTAAAAACCGAAGTCCTGTGTACACATTGGTATGCATGTAAAAGATCCCTTGGCAGTTGGAATTTGATATAATAGGCCGTAGTGCCGCTATGTGGGCAGAACAGTAGGACATTAAATCCCTTTTCAATTCATTTCTTATATAAACACCTAAACACAAAATATACCACTACAACTTGCGTATCGTGTAGTTGTGTTGTTTTCGTGAGAGTTTAGCACCCAGTTGATGCAGAAAATAAAATTTCATTTGCCCGATATTGGGGACAGAATGCCTAGCGAAATTGCAAGAGTGGCTTTGTATGGCATTGAAACCTTCACATGATGCCATGTGTGTAGTGGTTGGTTGAGATTTTTTCTTATACAGTCGTTACATTAGTTGTACCCCAAAATTCAGCTTTTTACTCAATTATTGTATTTCAGGGATTTAGAGAATTCTGTTTGAGTATCTCCTTAGATACGGTACCTGTATGACTTTATGGCTTCTTATGCTTTCAGAATCTAGAAGAAATCACAAAATCAAGTTTCCCTGATGTCAAGTTTGATATGGTACACAAGAAGATTAATTTAGCTGATGAAATGTTGGCGTGGGAACACGAACGATTTAGTATTAAACGTCTTCAAGCTTTTACTTTATCACATCTCGACTCTCATAAATACCCGTCCAGAACGTCCATTCTTGATACAAGGTAAGATAACTCTCATGGAACAGGTTTGGATAAATGAAATGAAATGGGTTTTAACGTTCTACTGTTCTGCTCCGAACTTGACTTTTGAAGACAGGCATACGCCATACAGTATGCTATGCTGGAAATTCTGCCCAGGCAGCGGTGCTACAGCCTACTCTTATATTGAATTCCAACTGCCAAAGGATCTTTTACGTGCATGCCAATGTGTACACAGGACTTCATCAGGGCCTCCGTCTTGCATCACTGATGCGTGGGAAACAGCGTCTTACACACTAGATGTGCATAACTAGATGCGGTTTTTGATGAATCTTGACAGCATTTAACACATTCTAGACGACAATCTATTGACTGGATACGTGTATTAATTTCTGGACGGTAAGGGTAGTTTCTTTCCTTTTTTTGTAAAATCTGGACGATACTCGGTCCCTAGTGATACTTGGATGGACATGTAATAGAAAGTGAAATTGATATTTGTATATTTTTAGAGATCAGGTTGATGTGAAGGTATTGAGTAGAAATGTTCAGATTGTAGCGGAGGCTATTGCTACACATATTTATAATTTAACTAGTCAGAGTGTAACACAGCTATTCTCTGATGCTCTGGTAAGTATAATTTATCACCAGAGTTTTTTAATCAGCTTACTGCGTAGATTATCATGTCAGCCCAGAAAATCTATTGTATCTCATGATGGTAAAATAATTAAAGATTGAAAAATTATACTGTTGAACACCCTAAACCGCTAGCCCAATCTGGCTCGTGAAGCCTTGTCATCCAACCAGTCAGACTCTTCCACTACATCTGAAAATTCACTAGTAATTTTATCTTAAGGTGGGAACTGTTATCTAAATTATTAATTAGACATTAATTAACTTATCCAGACCACAATCAACTCTCGATGTCATCGCTAGTCTATGATATTTACTGGATTAGAACCCGGTCTGCTTCTGCTGACTAAATCAAAAAATGGATAATCAAGACTGTATTTTTATCGTACCGACTTTAGTAATGAAGATCGAGGCTAGGCCCAAAATTCAATTGCTAAATTCTTGGTTCAGGGCTGATCAATTGGACTTATATTTTCAGCAAATTCCCTTTACATTATCAAGTTTTAAACTATTATAGTGAGAACTGCCAGCTCTTTATCTAATCTCCTATAATGTATCTTTAATATATAAATATTTTTGGTATTTTTTTTTTCTAGAGTCCACAGGAGAGTATTGAAACAGCGTGGTTAGATTATTTAACGAATGATGCGAGATCAGCTCAGTTAATCAGCACAGATAGTAGTCTAATCA
This sequence comes from Patella ulyssiponensis, assembly GCA_963678685.1. NCBI lineage: Eukaryota > Metazoa > Mollusca > Gastropoda > Patellidae > Patella > Patella ulyssiponensis. The sequence continues at coordinate 77,378,380 of OY783228.1, forward strand.
ACACATTACAAGATACCATGTCCAGATATCTTAAAGATGTCAAAATATCAACACATAAAGCAGATAAAAGGTCAGAAAATATGGAGTGGAATTAATGAATATTGATTTACGTTGGACTCATTCCGGGGATTGGGATGGCCTAGTGGTCTAGAGTGCCGCGCTTCGACCTCTAGCTGGCTGGTCACCTCTGGCTTGTGGCTGTGGTTTCGATCCCTGGTGTGAGCATATGTGGCATGGAAATAGGGGCACCTTCTTAACCCCGTGGGTTTCCTCCGGGCACTCCGGTTTTCTCCCACTGCTAAAGCGAATTATTGAAATAAAATTAAACCATATGTTAGTCCCGAAATGACCTGGTTTGTGTCGAGTGGGCGTTAAACCCAATTTCTCTCTCTCTCTCTCTAGACTCATTCCATCCAAACTAAACACTACCCAGACAAAAGCCCAGATCTTGTGTACAACTAGTAGTGTATCACAGACGCCTTTCCGCTAAATACCAACACTGCCCGGGCAAAAACATTGAGCTTGTGTACAATTAGTAGTGTCTACACAATGACGCCTTTTCGTTAAGGCGGGTTGGATGGCCAAATGGTTAGCAAGTGCGCTATATCACAAGGTCTGTCATTGAGTCAACTGGTTTGGTTTCGATTCTTCGGTTGTACATGGCAAGAAATAGAGTCGCCTGTCCAGATTTTTTCTGGATCCTCCGGTTTTCTCCTATTGTCATTGGTGCTTGGCAAGGGGGTCTGGCAAGGGACAACATATATTCATTCGGATGGGACAAAAAACAGATTGACAGTTGGAATTTGAATGGAATATTGCTGATGGTTTTGTCCCGTCATGAAGCCTTGTATTCAATAGAAATGATTTCTGTGTATTTTCCCAGTTTAATAACTAAATGATTTTTATTTATTTTTTTACAGAGATCCTGAATTTTTGTTTTATAGTGGATCTAAATACACATTAAATGCCTACAAGTAAGTTTATGTTGTCTAGATTTGATTTAGATATTGTATAAATCTAGGGGCCACTGTGGCTTAGTGAGTGAGATGTTGACTTGCTAACTTGAAGATCCTGTGCTCGATCCCTGCATTGGCCAAGAAAGTTAATAAGGATTTTTCTGTGTTGTTCCCCCGTGTCAGTGGTGATGGACGGAGGACCTGGCAAGGGACAGTATATTGTCGGACAAATTGGAGAAAAAACTGAGGTCCCGTGTATACATTGGGGTGCACATAAAAGACTCCTTGTCTGGGCAAAATTTCTTTCATAGTACACTGTATGGCATTAGGATGAAACCCCATTTCATTTCAATTCAGGAACCATATAAATCTGCTTGGCAAAGATGATCTAAAAACATTCCAAATATATCTGGTACCTTTTTCTAATCTATTTACAGCAAAAAAGTAGGACGTTAAACCCCATTTCATCTCTTGGATCTGACAAAATATAAGTGCATGTAAAAGATCCCTTTACCTTTGAAAATTCTTGCCCTCTCATGTGTCAGTGTTGAACTAACTGTGACTTATTTATAATTTCAGTGTAAAGCCGGCAGTATTTGATCTATTTTTAGCAGCAGGTATCGGAGCTTATCTCGTATTGGTGTGGATGGTATCGCAGGTAATTAAATATATATCTATTTTTCGTTATACAAGGGGGCAGAGACAGATGGTCAGGTGGTTGGGCATGTACCTGAAGCAACAGCTGCAAGTTTTACATCTAGTCATTGCTAGCTTAACACAAGGTATAATTTTATGGATACACAATTACTGAGCTTAATACTAAGCGATGTTTTGACAAGGATCGCTTAGTATTAAACTAAATAATTGTGTATCCATAAAATTATACATTGTGTTAATATATTCAATTACTAGAAGACGTTACTAGCTTCTTCTGAAATTTCAAAACTTTTAGGTACGTTATCTCCCTTTATCACACACGTGATACAAATACAGAACAGAATAGATTTGTTTACAGACATTGAAAGCTTTTTATTTAGTTGAAAACTCACGGAAAACCAAATAAAAGCAAACTTTCTAGCCTTCTATTTAGTAAGGAAACTTCTAACTAGGGTTGATAAATTTAAATTATTTTTTAATTTAATCAATTTAATCAAGATTGGTCTTTATTGTGTATACATTGGTGTGCCCTAAAAGAACCCATGACTGTTTGAGTTTGAATAAAGAATAGGCCATAGCACCACTGCTGGGGCAAAATTTACCTCATATCATAATGCATGGCATATGCTGGTATTCTTTAGCCTTGTAGGAGCAGTAGAACAGTAGGACGTTAAACCCGATTTCATTTCATTTCTTTATTGGTCATTTTGTCTTGAATAGGGGGTTGGGATGGCCTAGTGGTCTAGAGTGCTGCGCTTCGACCTCTAGCTGGCCAGACACCTCTGCCTTGTGGCTGTGGTTTCGATCCCTGTTGTGAGCGTATGTGGCATGGAGATGAGGGCGCCTTCTAGACCTCGTGGGTTTCCTCCGGGCACTCCGGTTTCCTCCCACTGCTAAAGACCCCTACGCGCAAGCGAATTATTGAAATAAAATTGAAACCATGTTAGTCCCAAAATGACCTAGTTTGTGTTGAGTGGACGTTAAACCCATTTCTCTCTCTCTCTCTTGTCTTGAATATAGTGTTTTTAATGTTTTATTAATATTTCAGAATTTCCACCTGCTATATTCCACATTGAAGAAATTCGTCCAACAGCCACAGAAAACCAAATCTCAGTAAAATTTGAAATCCGCAAATTTCCATATTGGACAGTACGTTAATTTATGCTTATAAAAGAATTCTTAATGTGTGTGTTTGTAACAAATTGCTATCATGTTATTGTAACCAATTACAATAATGATGGTAACAAATTGCAATGTTATTGTAACAGATAACAATAATGTTGTTGTAACAAATTGCAATAATAGAATTGTAACATATTACAATAATGTTTTTGTAACAGATTACAATAATGTGTTTGTAACAAATTACAATAATCTTTTTGTAACAGTTTACAATAATGCTATTATAACAAATTACAATAATTCAATCTGTTCTTCTTCTAGTGTGCATGAATGCGACCAATCCATTTTTAAAACTTATTAATGAATATTTTTTGAGAAATTGTCCATCTCTATAATCAGTTTAGATATGTATGTACAAGCACTTCTGAAAGATTAATCGTCTTTGGATTTGTCATGGGATTTTATTGACTGAGAGTTCAAATTATGGCACTGATTTTAACTCCCAACCAATAGAAATGCAGGATTCTTGAACTATCTTAGTTAGAGTGAATAAGGTCTGTGATGTATAATTTGTATGTTGATTGTGTTTTTTATCTACGTCAGTATATAATACAAATTCAATCAATCTCAATCCCAGATATAAGGTTACCCGTTGTTTATCTATGGTAAAATTCGGCGGCCATTTTCAATGTCACGTGATATATCCTCCCGTTTGTCACTTAACAAAGATCCAAGATGGCGTCACAAACTCAACATTTCTTCAAAAATTTCACGTTTTTAGCCAAATCACAAACAGTTTCCGGTAATTCATCAAATCGAATGTTTTCGAATGAACATTTGATGTCAAGATCTAAGTCATGCAACGAATCGATTCCTAATTTGATGCCATAGTTCTGGAAGGTTGTAAGTGCCGCTTATGACCCAAATAGCTTTTTTGCATAGGATCACTACTCACATTGGGGGGCTTCTCTATGCAAAATTTCAGAACTGCAAGGTTGTAACTTCCACCAAAAAATTACCTTTAAAATTGTTGATGTCCTAATTGCATTATTAAGAATGGAATAGGTTTTCCTCTCATATCTCAAAAACTAAATCTGACAATCTTTGAGACTTAACACCTTTCAGTACTATGACATCAAATTGTCGAAAAATCAGCAGCATCCTGCCAATCGGTGGCCACTGCCACTGGGGGCAGAGCTTAAGAACTGATTTCACACTAGTTAATGGCCGCTGAGTTTGACCAGACATAAACGAAGGGTAAAGCTACCTCTAGGATTGAGATTGGTGTTCGATGGCATTGAAAATCAAAAGTAAATTATAAAGTCTCTGTTCGTCAATTGTCTTTTTCTGGATAATTTCAAATAAACCACATCTTAATCCACTCAGTAAAAAACTGATTTTTTCATAAGTTCTAAATATTAAAGATAATCTTCGACTTGGATTCAGTCAGATTAAAAATAAGGGCCATCAAAAGATTTTATCGAAGATTATAGATGGTGCTAGCTTGTTTTCGCCATATACTTTTTATACGTTTGCAAAGCGTGCCGAATGTTGACTATGACAGATTTTCAACTCATCATATCTTTATAAATACTTAACAAAATTGAAACATTTTTGAACAAATATTCCATTTTAGAGATTGAACTTTCAGTGTTTTGTAGTTTTCAAAGGATCAAAAGCCCATCAAAGGACGATCATAGTCTTTGATTAATAGTTATAGGTCAATAATTTAGGCCACCATAATTGTATATGTTTGAGAGAGAGTGTGTATATTTATCAGTAATAGAAATTTATGTGAGAAAAAAAGTTGTAAAAAATTGTTGTTGATTTCAAATCCAAAGTTCTGATTTTCTGGTCCTTTTACTATATTTTCATCATTTAATGGCATTTTTAGGTTTAGTGGCTTGCAGAGGTTTGGTGATATCCAACCCACCTCTCCAAGATTCTAGTTTATGTATATGGGGCCTGGTAATAACGAATGATATAAAATAAACGTTTTATATCGCTAGCCTGTAGGTCGTTGGTTCGATCCTGGTGTTGGCCGTGAGAGTTCATAAGGTTTTCCGGCGTGGTTTCTCCTTGTCAGTGATGCTGGACAGGAGGGTCTGACAATGACAGCTCTCTAGTCGTTTGGATGGGATAAAAAACCAAGGTCCTGTATACACATTAACATGCACGTAAAAGATCCCTTGGCAGTTGGAATTTGATATAAGAATAGGCTATAGCTACCGCTGCCCAGCAAAAATTATCCTCATTGCACACTGTATGGCTTATACCGGTCCTCATTAGCCCAGTTGGAGTAGGACATTAAACCCAAATTCATTGAATTCATCAAACAAGGCCACATTGATGTAAATTGGATGCCTCTTGTCAGAAAAATTTCAAGTTCACTCTTTGATTGGATATCCGGGCCCCTCCCCCCTTCTCTGCAAGCCACTGCCCCACTTCTGTATGTCATGTTCCGTTCACACTGAGAGTTAGAATGTTCAAATATTTTTTGTAGGTAAAATCAAGGCGCTTTACACAGCCTTATATAGCACCAATTGCTATCTGGGGACTGAATAATACCACTTATGCAATATTGTATTTAAAAAATAAAATTCAATTTTTTTCATGTTTATACTTAATTATTAAGGAGTTATTTTTATGTGTAAATTATTAAACTACATGTATATCAATCATGCTGAAATTCATTCCATTTTCGTTTGTATGAATTGATCAAATTTGAAAAGAAATTGAAAAAAAAATAATTGTATATTATAAATGTTTTAATTAACATTACCCAAAGTATAATTGTGAAATTAATTATAAAATAAATTTTACCATATTCATTATATAGTTAAAAAGATTTAATTGATAACACTGAGAGGAGCGTCTGGTGGGGGGGGGAATGGTCTGTATCATAAAGTCAGTCATTGAGTCAAGTAGTGTGGTTTCAAACTCTCCTTGTACGTGACAAGTAGTAGGGTCACCTGACCAACCTCATGGGCTTCCTCAAGTTTCCGTTTCCTCCCACTGCTAAAGACCCCTACCAGCAAGCGAATTATTGAAATAAAATTAAACCATGTGATAGTCCCGAAATGATCTAGTTTGTGTCGAGTGGACGATAAACCCTTCTCTCTCTTTCTGTTAATACAAACGGGGGTGGGTGGCCGAATGGTTAGCATATGCGCACTGTATTATATGGTCTGTCATAGATTCAACTGGCATGTTTACGATCCCCTTCTTGGACGTGAAAAGGTGTAGGGTAACTTGTCGATACCTTATGGGTTTTCTCCAGGTCCTCCGGTTTCCTCCCACTGCTATAGACGCCTACCTGTAAGCAAATTATTGAAAAAAAATTGAGACACTATGTTAGTCCCAAAATTACCTACTTTGTGTGAGTGGATGTTAAACCCTGTCTCTCTCTCTCTGTCTCTCTCTCTGTTAATACAATACATAAGTCCAACTAGGTGAAGCTGATTCTTGAGATATTTTGGGCCTGGGTCTGTCAATTAGAGTGTTGCTTAATTATTCGCATAATACCTAAAATTGAGATTCACATGTGCAGGCGCGGATCCAGAGGGGGGCGCACCCGGCACACGCCCCCTCTATTTTTTGAGGTGGCGAACAATTTTTAGCTCCATATATTCTTGCGAGAAAGGAAAACAAAAATAGTTTAGGTTGGAAATCCTAATTTACAGTATTAGTATGAAATTAGTCCTTGTGGGCATTTTTTCCTCTCAAAAATCACTGTTCCAGGCTTCGCACGCCCAAGTGGGTGCGGCACGCCGCCTCTTTCTGAAAATCCTGGATCCGCCTCTGATGTGTACCAGAGTAGGCCTACATTGATTATTTTTCCAATGTATTTAGCCGATTGGAGAAAAGATTTGGCAAGCACATCTAATGTGACGATTCCAGCTGGAGTTAATTTTAATTTCTGTACTGACTGAGCATGTCATAGATTTGCGTGTTTCACCTGTACACCCCACGCCACCCTCTCTACCCCTCTCCACAAGGTTCAATGTGTAAATTCTGCTGGCCATTCGTTTTTTGAATATTTTGATATTCGGTTCATTTAGAGCAGTCTTATTCAGATCGGTCCAATGTTAGGTGGAATAATTTTACAAATACATGTAGGCCTACAATAAACTGCTGTAGGCCCTAGGCCTATACAAAAGAATAACAATGGATTTTTAAACCAATATTTTATGTAATTTTTGTTCGCTAGACACAGAAACTTGTGTAAAAGTGCTGTTTTGCTGCCGCTGGGAAAATGTACCCATTCCCGAGCACAATTTTTTTAAAACCAATCACACCCGCACACATGGAATCTGGTTATTGGAAATTCACCAATCTCCTGGAACTCTTTAAAAGGGATACTCAGACCCCGAGTACACCAAGCATTCTCAGACTTCAGATTTTTACTCACAATTGTTCGCCTTATTTTTACTAAAATATAGCCCGTTATAAAACTCAAATACATCGATAAGAAATTAAGTGCAAAATCAGTACATAAGTCTGAGAATTCTTTGAGAACTCGGAGCCATATATATCACCAATAGATATCGTATTTCTATTCCATTTACTCAGTAAACACAATGCCACGTGCCTGGATTTCCCGCTAAAACAGCGCGCGAAAGGCTTCCAACGCCGCCTGCTTTGGAGGAAAATCGATAAAACGCATTATAATATTCATTATCGATTTATTTCAAGATGGCTGACGAGTCGCCTGATGTACAAAGCGTTCTTTTCGTATAGATTATTATGTGCAAAAAATAAGCCTGGTTACTACATACATTGAATTGACACATTCGTAAGTAATTTATTTACATATTTAAAAATAATTCCTATTTTAATAACAATAGTTCAAAACACAATTCAAGACACCATTTATTAGGCCTAAATAGGCTACATTTGTTTCTTTCTTATCATGTTCGTGCATATATTTGCAACAATGCATCATCACACGTTGTAAATAATTTAAGCCCCAGGCCGTGAGCTTGATGACACCGCAGCAATTGACATCATGTCAAACGAAATGTCATTATTTAATCTCCATTTAGTTTATACAATAATTGTTCTTGAATGTTTGTTTGAGGTGGTTAAAGGCCTTGGGGCTTTTGTTATTACCATACAAATTATAGACAACACCGTTTGATGAGACGTGATTACTGCTCGTATGTCGTATACCTGTTTCACATCAAAAAAGAAACGTGTAATATTTAATATACATGTACGCAGTTTATTATTTTATTGTCAGTGTTATCATCGTATACAAATGAATCGAGATTTTTCAACCCTGTGACAGATGTTCAAGGGGTTATTTCATCTTTGTCAAGGTAGGCTTAGAGACAGATTTTGAACTAGATTTAGGATGACATGGCGGCATAACGTCTTGGAAACATAATCCTGTCATATGGAGATTATTAAGGTATGAGAAGGTGTGAATTTTGCAAAGGCAGAGATGTTTTGCGAAAAGGAGTCTTTCATATAAGCTACCAATTGTGCACAAGTTTCATGATTTTGCCCGGGCAATTGTGTTTAACGGAAAGCAGAGTGAGAGAAGTGGAGGTTAACGTTTCGACACAAACTAGGTCATTTCGGGACTAACACATGGTTCAATTTTATTTCAATAATTTGTTTGTGCGTAAGGTCTTTAGCAGTTGGAGGAAACCGGTGGACCCGGAGAAAACTCACGAGGTTTGACAGTCGAATCTACTCTTGTCACGTACAACCGAGGAATCGACTCGATGACAGACCTTATGATACAACGCATACGCGCTAACCCTTCACACCCTCACCCACTCCCAACGAAAAGTCGGGGGGGTGGGGGGTGGGATGGCCTAGTGGTCTAGAGTGCCGCGCTTCGACCTCTAGCTGGCCGGTCACCTCTGGCTTGCGGCTGTGGTTTCGAGCCCTGGTGTGAGCGTATGTGGCATGGAGATAGGGGCGCCTTCTCAACCTCGTGGGTTTCCTCCGGGCACTCCGGTTTCCTCCCACGGCTAAAGACCCCTACGCCCAAGCGAATTATTGAAATAAAATTGAAACCATATGTTAGTCCCGAAATGACCTGGTTGTGTTGAGTGGACGTTAAACCCCATTTCTCTCTCTCTCTCTCTCTCTTTGTGTACACACGCTCGATGTTTTTGCCCGGGCAGTGATGGTATTTAGCTGAAAGACGTCTTTACATATAGTACACAAGATCGTGGCTTTTGCCCGGGCAGTGTTTAGTGGACAGGCGTCTGTAATAATTATACGCTACTAGTTGTACGCAAATCTTGGTTTTTGTCCAGGCAGTGTTTAGTGGAAAGGCGCATTTTATATACATTACCCATTGCTTGTTGTAGCTTCCGTACGACAGGGACCATGCATACAATCCCGATTTTTTTGTTTCTCAACCACGGTTCATTCTAGGATTTAGTGGAATATAGAGTAGGATAGCCTATTTAAATGTGTACGGAATATCAAATAAATCATGTTTATGATTATTTAAACTCTCTGTGTAACAGCTGGGAAAGTTGTAAGATTTTTATAGGTTAACAGAATCTTATCTTTATGAATACAGGTAGGTCAGATGTATCAGAAACAATGGTTGGTGTCTTTCATAATTATATATTTAACAGGTTTTATACAAGAGCTAAATCTGCCTATTGTGGGCCTTTCTTTGTGATTTAAATGTTATGAAAATTATTAATTAGACATTAATTAACTTGCCACGACCATAATCAACCCTCGATGCCGTCGGATGCCCGCGATATTTAGTAGATTTAAATACGTTTTCTTGTGGATGTCTTTAGCAGTGCGAAGAAATCGGGGGACCAATATGAGAACCGAAGTCACGCCACTTGACTCAATGATAGACCTAATGATGCAACGCGCACGCGTTACCAAGGGTTGTGTACATAAAAGATCCCTTGGAAGCTGGAATTCTAATAGGAATATGTGGAACCCTCGTCCGATTCCATTGCTTAATTTCGACGGGCCATACCGAATAGTTGGAGATTCCCGAATGGACTAATACGACTACAGAAGATGACATATCAATAGGGTAATTTAACCCAAGGACCACCCGGTCCACCATTCCTTATGTGTATAAATGAGAAATCAGTAATTCTTACACCAAGCTTCCTTGGCCGTGTTTATAAATATCTCATTTCGTTGTTATAAATGGCTAATCAATATGACTGTGTAGTGTCTTCTATAATTTGGGATCTCCGATATTCAAAGGTATTCAAGTTTCTCTTATCCCATTTATAGGTCTATAGGGCGTAAATTAAATTGATTTTGCGATTATAACGAAGATCAAATTGGTAAAATAATTTTAGATAAAATACATAGCTTGCACAGACTCAAATACTGTCTATCTTAATGAAAGAAAACACAATTTTCTTCATGAAAATAATCCATGAATACCCCGTCTGCGTCTTCTTTTACTGATGATCTGTTTCTGGAATGGCATGAAATTAATTTCATTATCTCGTCAATACAGTATTTCATTTATTTTGATACCAACATCTAGTGATGTGTTTCCATAATTATCCGTGTAATTGAAGAGATGAGAATACTTCCATGGAAGTGGCATTTTCGCATTCTCTTGATCAGATTCCAACTGCCAAAGGATCTTTTACGTGCAAGCAAACTTATACATGAGTGGACCTCAAATTTCCATGCTATCCGGACGACTATATAGCAAACGCACCAATGAATACGATCAGATGCCAGACACTGTGATATGAGGGACATTCTGTCCGGAAAGCTCTATAAACGGCCTACGCTTACTTCAAATTCCAACTGTCAAGAGATCTTTTACGTACCCGGAAACGTGTACGGTGTGCACAAGGGACCTCGGTGTTTCGTACCATCCGAATTACTATAAATTGTTCATTGCTAAGACCGCAGTCGTGCACCACTACCAAAAAAAAAACGCTGGAAAGTCGGCGGTACGTTTCCGGTCTAACACAGGAAGATGACCTTCCTGTTAGTGAGCCAGCGCCTTACCCAATGAATCACCGTGGCCTATATAAGCAAAAAAAAACCCCGATCCGTTAAATTTTCCTTTCAGAAGAAATAATGTTCGGTAATCTCTGTTCGCGCCTATGGAGGGTACCGAAATATGTTAATAGCTGAATAGGGCAAGAAATATGTTAAAAGCTGAACTGTCTAGATCGCTGGAAAATCTTATCTTTTGAGATAGTCGAGCGGTAGTCCAGCTAAAACATACCGTGCCTTACACTCGTTAGGCGTCAGTTTATTTTAAAACGGATTACGGAAAGGAACATTTCAAAAAGTATGCGTTTGTGCAAATGTTTCATTATTAAAATCATTTATAGGCCTACGGTTTGTTCTACCCATTCAATCTCTGCAAGGTTATTAATTAAATCCGTTCCATCCAGCTTGTTGTAATGTAATTATATTATTGGGTCAACGAGAAACTAATGTCGGTATTAATAGTGGTCTATAATAATGATCCGGTAATAGGGTTTTACTGACGTTCATATCTGTCACCCAAATATATCATCTCCTGTTGCAGTACACGGCGTGTTTTGTATAAATCGGTTCAAATATATGTACCTTCACGCTAATCACCATGTAAATATGTAACCATATTAAACAATTAATATATCATTATCGGCGACATCATTTCGATGGAAGCGGACGTTAAATAGTTAAATAAAGCTATTTCACACATAATACTCGCGTCTGCGATAATATTATTGTTCAAAGAGACGTTAACAATCAAGCTACTGCTATTGCAGGTTAGCACGTGCGCGCTGTATCATAAGGTTTGCCATTGAGTCAACTAACGTGGTTTCGATTCCCCGGTTGTATGTGACATGGAGTAGGGTCGTCCGTCCAACCTCTTGTGTTTCCTCTGGATTCATCCCACTGTTAAAAATACCTACGCGCTAGCCAATTATTGAAATATAACTGTATATACTATATGTTAATTTGATTCCTAGTTTTATTTGAGTGGACGTTGAACTCTCTCTCGCTCCCCCCCCCTCTCTCGACTGAATAGATTTCATTTTATATTCGCTTTTAAACCACAGTCCGTATTATGGAAAATTTGTGTTCAAAATATGTGTTAATGCTATTTTATTTTGTGTTTCAGACAGATCGGATCTATCCAGTCAGTCATCAACGAATACATTATATAGACAAATTGAAGGTGGCCGCCATGGATTGGCTTAGGAAGAAAACCGCAAATTTTGAAAAAAGAAATCAGACAACCCATTCTTGGTATAGTCAAAGTGTACCATCTGGAAGTTTTCTTGATTCCCGCGCAGCGTCACAGCCCAGTTCGTCTAGGACTCTTCTACCAAAAAAGTCTTTCTCAACCAATTCGTCACCGATCAGTTGTAATGGCCCTGCTCGTCCAGAATCAGCGACGTCACAATATTCGTACGATGGTGGAGTCTTTACTTCACGTTCTCCGAAACGAGACTTTTTCGTTATCCATCCAGATTGGGTGTCGGAAGAAACGAGCATAGAAAAAATGTCTATTAAAGAAAAGAAAATGCGGTCCATGTCTTGGCCGAGGCGAAGATGTAAGAGTGCTCCTCCTCCGAAGTTTAGGAACCCGATCACGTGGGAGTGATGTTGGATTTTTTAAACCAGCTTCTTCTTCCCAAGTGCTTTCGTCTTTTATTGCACCCGCTTCGTGAAGTAAACTATATGCATGGTACTTAAAATATACAATGCAGTTGCGTTATCTCGAAGTCTGTTTATAGTAAAGCTTCTTATGTTATTCTGAACGGAACGAATTGATACATTTCATCGTTAATAGGAGCATTGAGTGGATTTATTCAATAGAAACAGCCACGCTTTCTTACAAACAAAGGAATATTGTAGTCTTGTTGGATTATTGTTGTGGAGTATGCTGAAGTCTGTACGTATTCTAAGAGAGAGTGAGTCTGCAGTCTGTTGATATTGGGAATGGGACAACTCCATGTATTTCGATATGGCATAATCACATATAATAATTTATTAGCAAAAATACCATCGATATGAATTACTATACTACGAATATAATACTCGTTTACAATCTTATTTCTAAAACTGATTTATCATTCATCCATATTGTGGTTCAACAAAAGCATATCGATAAAGTCGTAAATTGTCGTAAATCATTATTATAATGTACTTATTCTCCTTGGAAAGCTTTAAATATTTCGAAAAATCATTCGTACATTGTATTATTAATATCTGATTGTAAACTATGGCGTGTACCTACGCTTATTTCACGGTAAACTGTTTACATATTCCTTCTCTCAATTTTCGAGCTTGTTACTTTTCGAATGTACCTTTGAAAAGATGCTGCTTTTTCCCCTTTGCGTGAAGAAAGGGGATTCGAAATACGCGTTTGCGCGATAAACCGTTTCTGCGTGCACAGTTTCAACTGAAACTCTATACCGAAATCGTTAGTCGTTAACTACCCTTCGCCATGGCTATTGGAGTGCTGCACGTTCCCGAGTATTTGCTACTCTGCCTAGCTAATGGATTTACGGCATTTATCTAAGCATAATTGTACAAATGCCTTGGTGTGTATTATTATAAACAAACTTCGATTCTTGAAGTATTTCGCTTTTCGAATGATTGCCAGGGTCTACTCTGGCACCTGTACTCAGGCATCCAATCAATCAATCAATCAAAAAATAGAAATTTGAAGGAACCGTGATTACGTCAAAGTCATTGCAGCTCTAAATGTTACAAGTTCAGGGCCTATTTTAACGCGCTTTGAAAATCTGAAATCCGTTTAAAAGCTGCGGTAAATCCCTATAAGAACAAGTACTCGTAACATTTAAAGCGCCAATGGCTTTGACGTCCTCTTGGTTCCTTCAAAATTCTCAAAATTTAATCGTGTAGAACGCGGCCTATTTCGTGTCGGTATGATACGCCATATCAGTGCCATAAATTTAACCTTTCAAAGAGGACCGCAGTTTAATATGCAAAAATACCTTTAAAATTTAACAATTAATACACCAAGAAGCTAACATTTAATATAGGCTAAATATACCGCCAGGAGTTACATACAAACATCATCGTTGACAATTAAACATACATCATGTAAGTTATGAGTTAATTGTTATATTTGATTGATGTGGTAATATATAAACGTTTATATGGTAACATATAGGAATATAATAAACAAGACCGCTAGCAGTTATATACGTTATGAGTTAACTGTTATATTTTATTTTTATGGTAACATATAAACAGTACCGCTAGGAGTTAAATGAAACACCGCTAGCAGCAAGTTATGAGTTATGCTAACTGTTATGGTATCTGTACATATTACATAAAAGCAGTACCGCTGGGAGGTAAATTTCAAACCATTGCTAAAAGTTATAAACGTTATAAGTTAACTGTTATATTTATTTGTATATGGTAACTTATAAGCAGTGCAGCTAAAAGTTAAATATAAAAACATTGCTAGAACTTATCTATAAGTTATGGGCTGACAGTTATATTTTATTTATATGATAACATATAAACGGCACGGGTGGGAGTTGAATGTATAAACATTGCTAGAAGTTATAAACGTTATGAGTTAACTGTTATAATTTTGGGTATGGTAGAAAATAAACAGTATCATTAGGAGTAAAATATAAAAAAAAACATTGCTAGAAGTTATAAAAGTTATGACTTAACTGCTATATTTTATTTGTATATGGTAACACAAAAACAGTATCGCTAGGAATTGAAAATACAACAAAACCGCTAGAAGTTATATATAAGTTATGAGTTAACTGTTATTATACAACACCACTAGGAGTTAAATAAAAAAAACATTGCTAGTTATTATAAGTTCTGAGTTAACTGCTGTATGTTATTTGTACAGTAACATATAAACAATACTGCTAGGAGTTAAATAATAATAAAATATATCCTTGAGGTTAAAAGCGATTTAAGTTAACTGTTATATTTTGTTTGTATGTGGTATAACAAATAAACAGCACAACTAGGAATTGAATATAAAAAAACATTGCTAGTTATATAAGTTATGAGTTAACTGTTATTATTTGTGTGGTATCATAAACAGTACCACTAGGAGTTAAATGTATAAACATTGCTAGAAGTTATATATAATTTATGAGTTAATTGTTATATTTATATATATGGTATACTGGTTAAACGTGTATTTATTGATTTGTAATGGTCCCGTTTATATTTTGAGCGGGGCTACTTTAAATTGCTATCTAAATTGGTACAGGGTTTGTGCACGATTTTAATTTCTAGTGTCTATGGTATATAGGATGTCTGAAAAAGGTTAAAAGCAATGGTCCATCTATGTATATTCAAACGGAAGTGACGTCCATCGTGCAATCTTTTGTTTTGGTCGTATGCACATTTTCGCCATCAGAAGCATACACGGGGGCATGCAACGGCACTTCTTACAAGCCTGTATTAGTCCAAAGAAAAAGATGGACCATATCTTTCAACTAGAATAAAACATGCCGGCATCACCAGAATATTATGCTTGTATGCATAGGCTGTATTTGTATTACGATGCTTTCAGTTTGATTATATACATAGCCTTATATTTCTATGGCAATGCTGATTTTATACATACGTCGCTTATATTTCATACATTACGATGTCTTTATTTTGATCCTATAATTTGATTTTTAAATGTACATATCTAACCCTCCCAATCGTTTGTGTATGTTCACGAGTTGGATAATTTTATTTATCAAATTGAATCTTTTTGGCCTTCTTTTTTGTTTTTATTTACAGAAATATTTCCATACCCCCAAACGATTTGTCATCGTATAAAGCAGTCGGCATTCCTCGATAAATTCCGACAGTTTCCGTAGTATTCGATTTTATACTACCTGATACATTATGCAGCTTCAGGGGTTAACCCAGAACGTTTAGAGATGTTATTTTTAACACTGATCAGCAATGAATATTCACAGAGCCGCTAGAGATGTTATTTTCCATACTGATAAGCAGTGAATATTCGCTAGGCCGTTACAATTCGTAATTCTATGTAAATCAGATTGCTTATTTTCATTAATATTTAGGACTAGATAATCATCACGTCATTGTTTCTGCTCCAGGGCTAATCACCAATCCAAAGTTTTAAATGGTGTATTTTACTACTTCAGATGTTTTTTGGGGGGTGATTCATTAATCAATGATATTGCATTACTGCATGGTCGCCAATTTTGCTAATTTTAATAGTTCGGTAATAATGTTGACTAATGTATGCTGATTGAGATATAAGCTTTAGTTATGACTATTAGAATGTTGTATGGAGTGGGGCAGTACAATCTGATTAAAACAAAGATCCTATTTCGTTTCGTTTCTTATTGTTCAAAATTTCGTTTTGCTTGTCTTAACTACACTAGGACCCGGAAGAGTTGTTATATTACCATGTTGTGGTTGAAGTGAGGGATCAGCCAATAAAACGGTCTGTTATTGCGAGTTCGTGGCGTGCCATACACGGAACTGTGGGTAAACCACTGGAATCGTCAACGGCTATACATTAATCAATGTAAGAACGTCATAGGGTCAAAGGCCGCTCGTGCGTCCCTTGACAGACCTTAGACTACAACTTATCAGATCTGTAGTGTAGGCCATCGAAAGTATAAAAAACTAAACGAAATATAGATCTGGATTATAATCAGATTGGGGGACACTATACAAATAGACCGGGCCCGTAGCCAGCTCTTAAAATTTGGGGGGGGGGGGTACGGAACTTTTTGAGGGGCTGAGGATGTGGCCGGCTAAGAACATCCCTAAGAAATCATTATTGTTGGCGAAATATTTGGGGGGTGGGGGGTGGGGGGCTAATTGGATTTTTTTTGGGGGGGGGGGGCTACGGGCCCGAAATAGATTACTCTCGGCCGTCCAATAACGGCCATATTTGCCTTGCCCTGGTAAGGCTATGATGAATAGACCTAATGGTTAGATTCAATGTTATGTAAGCAATGATTACGCACATGTTTTTTTGTAGAAGATCAACCAAGATATTGTATTCTACTCTGCTTTACGTAAATCGGTCAGCAGATTTAACTCATTTATTTGGAATAAATAATTATTCAGTTTTAAAAAACAATAGATTTCTTTCTTTATCGACGTTGATGCGAATGAATGTTTCTATGGAACATTCCACAACAATGGTTAGCTTATATCTGGATTTATGTCTGAAGGATATTACCTGGGTAGAGAGGGGGAGGGGGGCATGTGGAAGTAACTATGGCACTTTCGAACATGAAATCAAATGAAATGGGTAAAACGTCCTATACTGTTCTGCCCCGACAGGGCTAATGACCACGGGCAAACGTCATGCAATGTGCTATGAGGGAAATTTTGCCCGGACAGCGGCGTTACGGCCAACTCTATAATCGAATTCCAACTGCCAACGCTTTACTGTGCTGCATTAGTCGGGCTAATGGAATGTAATGAAATCAAAGGGGGATTAACGTCCCTCTGTGCTGCTCTACTAATTGGTCCCCACCGAATTAATAGGCCCTTTTCTTTGTACCACCCACCCCTACGTTCCCCACCCCTTCCTACTCCACTTTGGAGCAAATCATGGAGGAGGTAGACAAATAAAAAGACACCGAACAAAATAAGGTACTGGATGAAACCGGTCTTCATGCCCTGTTAGTTAATATAGACAGAAATGTCTGTATTAGAGAGCCAGAGAAGAATGAAAGGACTATAGTAGAAAGATCGTTATTCAAGCGACCTGGTGGTTTGTTTAGTTTTCTCTCTCTGCCATCAGTTGATCAATATATACAGAGATGTGAACGGGTACATAATCAATTAATAACTGATAGAAACCAGTAATAACTCAACCGTTACAGTTAACACGCTCCACTGATTCTAGATACCTGGATACATTGAGTGACAGGCATCTAATAGAAACGAACCCCAATAGATATCTCTGCTTCAAGTTGTTTGTTAATGGCTAAATAATGGAATGAAGTGGAGGTTTGATGTTTGAACAGAATATTGAACATTTTGTCCGGGCAGCGGCGTTGCTGCGACTGGTCTTCAAATTTCAATTGTGTAGGGTTCTTTTATATGTGAAAATGTACGGATGTTATTGTCCCTTCCGAATGACTAGACATTCCGTCCTTGACCAGTCGATCGCTCACGGGAATGGTATTTGGAAGACGTATCGTGAACATGAAAATTCCGAGGAATAAACCGTAGTATAGGCTGGTCTGAATATAGGTGAAAATACCACTCATGCCCACCTCTGTTCTAAGACTATTTTGAATCCTTATCTATTATACTTCACAGTTATTCTTCATTTTTCTCCAAAGGTAATCATTTATCGCCATATCTGACACAAATTTATAATAATTCAACTATATTTTCAAGTAGAATTTTGAGATTAATAAAAGGAACTAACAACCCACAAACATTGATATGTTTAGTGATTTTATTTGAATAGATAATTTTTTCACTAAACTAAAAAAGGAATAAACATTTAATCAAATATTAAAAAAACATCAATTGCACCTTTTATTTAACACAAATTATAAGGCAAAGAATGGAAACAAATGTGCTCTTTATTCCTAGTAATTTGCTTTCCGCAACCAATGTCTGAGTACCATATATCAGAGAGAGAGAGAGAAATGGGGTTTAACGTCCACTCCACACAACTACCGGTAGGTCATTTCGGGACTAACATATGGTTTAATTTTATTTCAATAATTCGCTTGCGCGTAGGGGTCTTTAGCAGTGGGAGGAAACCGGAGTGCCCAGAGGAAACCCACGAGGTTGAGAAGGCGCCCCTATCTCCATGCCACATACGCTTACACACTAAGGCTCGAAACCACAGCCGCAAGCCAGAGGTGACCGGCCAGCTAGAGGTCGAAGCGCGGCACTCTAGACCACTAGGCCATCCCAACCCCCCCGTTCCATATATCAGTAATCAAAACATAAGAACAAAGAAGTGTTAGGAACAAAGAGAAAATTTGTCTGCTACAGATTAAAAAACTTTAATATGAAATTTAAATTGAAGAATAGCCCGTTTAGGTAATGATAAAATGAAAAAAGAAGCAGTTCTTAGGTAAATCAGTAGTATGATATAACTTAATATCCCTCTAAACAATTATATGTAATAGTAATTAAAGATACATTATGCAAGAGCTAAATCTACCTATTACAAGTCTTTCTTTAGGCCTGAAATGTTATCTAAATTATTAATTAGACATTAATTAACTTATCCAGACCATAATCAGCTCTCGATGTCATCGCTAGCCTGCGATATGTAGTGGATTAGAACCTGATCTAATGCTGCTGATTAAATAACAAAAAATGGATAATTGAGACCATGTTTCTTATAGTACTGACTTTAGTAATGATGATCGAGGCTAGGCCTAAAATTAAATCACTGACTGAAAATTTCTGCAAATTCTCTTTACATTATCTAGATTTTAACTACATGTATTGTAGTGAGAACTGCCAGCTCTTTATCTAATCTCCCATAATGTATCTTTAATTAAATGATATTCATTTGTTAGAGACAAATTACGGAAAGGGGTTTAATATAGGCTGTGCCCGTTCCCCTAACTCCCCTATCTCTATCCAGATACAAATCTGAATAAAAATATTGTTTGTAAAAATAACAATTAAGTAAATCAGCAATATCAACAAATTCCCAACCCTCAAAACAATAAAAAAATTAAAAGTGATTAACAAAGTTAAATTTGATCCTTGAAGACGACAACATAAGGGTCTGTTAAAGATGCATGAAGTCATTCAAACAACATAAGTTATTTTTTAAAAGATGGTTATGAAGGGATGGAATGCATTTATTTCAACACATACAGATGTCGACCTTGTTTCGCATTCATTTCATGACACACCAAGTTCTTGTTCTACCTCAACGAAAATGAAGAATAAAATTAAGATGGAACAAACCCACGATGATGTGGAATAGATAACATGTTATATATATATTATGAATGTTTTGTATATGTTATGAGTTTGGACGGAAGGACTTCTAAGTAAAAAATCCCCAAAACCTAGAATATTTAATAAAATTGTTGAGGTACTATTTGGAACTACAAGAAATGGGTAATAAAATTTATAATGATATTATTGATATAGTAAACTTGAGTAGCAAAAGTCGTCATCCTTGGATTGGTTAAGTTTCCAGTACTGTTAACATATGGTTTAATATTAATTTAATAATTTGCTTGCGTGTAGGGGTCTTTAGCAGTAAGAGGAAATCGGAGGATCCGGAGAAAACCCATGAGGTTTGACAGGCGACCCTTCTCCTTGTCACGTACAACCGGAGAATCGAAACCACACAAGTTTACTCAATGACAGACTTTATGATATAATGCGCTCACGCTAACCATTTTGCCATCCAACCGCCCACTCCTTTAATGACATCCCGAGTACTAATATTATTACATTACCATCGATAGACCAAATTATTGTGGAAAACTGTCACCATTGACATTATGCACAAAATGTAAATATATGTTAGTCCCTGTAAATTATTATGGTACATTTACACTGTTGTTAAAATATTTACCCAGCCAAATACTGATAATTCTTAATCCCAATTTACACATAACAACAGTAAAGGAGGAAACTATTCCTTCAGATATAAAACACAAATCAAGACAACTGGACATATATGAAATATCCACTTAGGCACTATTTCCAACTGATATCTCACTTTTACCGATAATGCTTGGTTCCCACGTTCACGATTCGTGCTACAATTGAAATTGTGGTTTTAATTGTGGAGCAAATGTGGTGATCCTATCAGGTCTTATCACATATTGAGGTCAGCCATAGCTATCGTATCTAAACATATTTGCACGACAATAGTGACAAGCCTATTTTAACGCATCGCACGACTTGCGAAACATAGCATGAACATTTATTTTGTTTAAAGCAGGATGCAATTATTTGATCATTAAGTAGACTTCATATAAGTCATTGCAGTGTTTGCCCGTTAATCGATTTAATGTAAAATGAAGTGTTAACATACCCAGGGGTATAGCAATGCCCATTACCTAGGGGTATACCAGGGATATAGCAATGCCCATTACCTAGGGGTATACCAGGGATATAGCAATGCCCATTACCTTGGGGTATACCAGGGGTATAGCAATGCCCATAACCTAGGGGTATACCCAGGGGTGTAGCAATGCCCAGTACTTACAAGTGGTTGCCTTAAGACACATCTATGTTTGAACACCTGAATGTATCTGAACAAATCACAGTAAAATGATATATAATTTGTTTGGATTTGCAGGATTAATATGCAATTTAATTCGACTGTGTCCAATGGTTGCTGGACCAAATGCTTGAAGAACACAAAATATTATTTCCTTCTTACTTAATCATTCTAACTATCCAATCTGAATAAAATACAGATCTATATTCCGTTCAGTTTTTTATACTTTCTATGGCCTCTCCTACATGAAGATCTGACCAGTTGTAATGGAAGGTCGGGTCAGAGGTCATATGAGTGGCTTTTGACCCTATGATGTCAGACATTTGATCAACCAATCAGTGTTGATGTTTCTAGTGGGTTACCCAAAACCTCGCCGTAACAGACCGCGTCATTGGCTAAACCAGAACACGGGCTATACAACAACTCTTTCAGATCCTAGTGTAGTTAAGACAAGTAAAACAAAATTTTGCACTGTAAAAAACGAAAAGAAATAGGATCTGTATTATAATCAGATTGTTTAACTATCCATTCAGGCCCCGAGTTCACAAAGCATTCTCAGACATAAGTTGAGAATTAACTCAAAATTGTTCGCCTTATTTTAACTGAAATATAGCCCTTTAAAAAACTTTTGTTGTTTAAATGTATTAAATACATCAATAAGAAACTATGTGCAAAGTTTGGTGTTTCTGAATCAAAGACATTTCTCATAAAGAGTGATTGAAAGTTGAGTAAATTCTCAAATTAAGCCTGAGAATGCTTTGTGAACTTGAGGCCTGGTCTTTATTAACTTCAACGGAATGTATATATTAACGTACATCAGATTTGTCTTATTATCATATGCCAAAAGTACAAAACAAATTACATAATAATAATAATAATGACAATAAACATGTATGAACTTTAATTAAATTATAAAAAAAGATCCAACAAAACTATTCTGGGACTAAAACATAACAATAATATGCTTCAACGTAAATGAGCAAATTTGCATTTATAATGCAGCAAGAAATACTAACAAGCAATAAAAAAAAAGATACTATTATCGAACGTCCGAATGGGAAGATGCAGAATCGGACATTATGAATCATATTCATATGACTGTCATAGTATTGTTATACAAAACATTTAAAATTTTAATTGTGGTTTGAATCTGTCTACTTAAATAACGATAAGAGTTATGCCCCTTTGTTTTCGGTAAACATGTCCCATAGGAAAAATTTTGAAATAGCAACACTTAATTAAACAGATGGAATAATCTGCATACTCCTGTTATTAAAAAATTTAAACAGGCAAAGTACAGTCCAAGCATTAATACTGAAGGATTTGAACAGAGCAAGAAATTGGCATACAAGTTTTACTCGTATCGAACATGTTATTCTAGTTTAAACAAAATTGAGAAAGGGCGTAGTCTTGCTATTCAGAGAGAGAGAGAGAGAGAGAGAAATGGGGTTTAACGTCCACTCGACACAAACTAGATCATTTTGGGACTAACATATGGTTTCAATTTTATTTCGATAATTCGCTTGCGCGTAGGGTTCTTTAGCAGTGGGAGGAAACCGGAGTGCCCGAGGTTGAGAAGGCGCCCCTATCTCCATGCCACATACACTCACACCAAGGATCGAAACCACACCCGCAAGCCAAAAGTGACCGGCCAGCTAAAGCTCGTAGCGCGGCACTCTAGACCACTAGGCCATCCCAACCCCCTATTCAGAGAGAGAAATTGGGTTTAACGTCCACTCGACACAAAATTAGGTCAATTTGTCACTAACATGGTTCAATTTTATGTCTATAATTTGCTTGTGCGTAGGAGTCTTTAGCAGAAGGAAGAAATCAGAGAAAATACACAAGGTTGCAGAGACGACCCTACTCCTTGTCACGTAACCACGCCAGTTGACTCAATGACAGGCCTTATGATACAACGCGCACAAACCATTCGGCCATCTAACCCACCCATCTATTTTAGAACTATATTAGAAGTGTTAATGCACAGATGAACAGTCACCTGTTAAAATCTTAAGAGTGAAAACATGGAAATATATATTTAATAAATAAACAAAATTATCAAATAACAAATTAACGTTAACAATTAAACAAATTCTATTCTATTTTCTTATCTTGTGAGAAAATGCAAAAGTTTAATCCCGACAAAAAGTTAGGCAAAATGAATCAAGAATTGGATTCTGAAAAAACTAACATCTTTTATATAATATAACTGTAAAAAAAGCGATTCATAAATAATTATGCCTTATAAGCTTAAATAATTACACCTTTATTTAAAATGAAATTTTATTATGTAAATAAAACTAAACTTTAAATCGTCTGAATATCATAATGGGATTTTTATTCCTTTGCAAACTACGTTAGTTTGAACGCTCAATCTCTAAAATTTAAAAAATTCATCACTCTCTGCAGACAATATAAACCAGCCAGCACCAAAAATTTTTAAGGACGTCTTTTCACTATCTTTTAGCGTGGATGAAGCCATGAATTCAAAAAATTTTGTTTTTCACAGATTTAAATAAAATTTAAATTAGTTACAGAGTTTTTTCACTGATCACAATAAAAATAATTTTCATTTAATATTACATGAGAAATCTAAGATAAAATTACCAATCCATTGCTGTGACACGTATATTCCGGACTTGTCCGAAACTATTTTCCAAACACCCAAAATTGTCCGACCGGGAATATGCCTAATCGGACATCAAGTCAGACCTTCTTTTTCTTAAATATGTACTTTACTTCCAAAATAATAAATCTTTTGAATATCATACAAGCATAAATACTACTTGTATGATAAATAACCACCTAATTCAAATACAGATCTATATTTCGTTTTGTTTTTTTATTCTTTCGGTGGCCTACACTACATGAAGATCTGACTAGTTGTAGTCGGACGTCGCTTCATATGAGCGGCTTTTAAAGTTCCAATTTCATATTTTCTAAGAAAGTCAAAACATAATTATTTCTATGTCTTTTGCTCAAAAAGTTGTCAACTCACTATTTTACGATCATGGGCAAAATTTCACAGGCGTCAAAATGGCTGACACAGGCTGATTGAGGAAATAGTAACTCAATTACCTCCCTTGTTTTCCCATTCCTCTCCATGGACGGCTATCTTCAAATGTTTGAATTTGAAGTTGAAAATGATATTTTTGCCAATTTCTCAACTGACAATAGTGAATTATAGGATTATTCTTTAACAAGGTAGGACTGTTTATTGATACAATCTATTTTAGGGCTTTATTTTAATACATTTTAAAAATATAACTTAAAAATATGCTATTGGAACTTTAACCCTAGAACGTTGGACATTTTATTAATCAATCAGCGTTGATGTTTATAGTGGATTACCCACAGTTCCATGCATCTCATGTTAAATACTCACTGTAACAGAATGCTTCATTGGCTAATTCCTGACATCATCTAGAATGCGAATCATAAAACAACTCTTCCAGATCCTAGTGTAGTAAAGACAAGTAAAACGTAATTTTGAATTATAAAAAACGAAACGAAATAGGATCTGTGTTTTAATCTGATTGGATTAATTATTAAAGATAAAAAAAATAAATGTTGAATCTCAGGTAATTCAATAACGGAATTAATGTCTGAAAATATGTCTACGTGTATAATAAATTATTAAGATCGAAAATATTAATGTTAAGTTTGACTAGTTGACTAATAACTGTCGTTGAAATCTTTCTATTGCCCATTGTATAGCCCACACACTGAGTGGTCTCATGTAACCCAGCGATCGATATCCTTTGGTGGACGTGTAAGCTTCTGGTGTCTGGAATTGTAGGCCTAATCCTTCCCAGCATGCATGGTATGCTCCCCATGCTGTCTGAAAGCCTTCGTCGAGCATACCCTGTAAAGATTAAACAATATTAAAGGGGGATTATATAAGATTTAGATATTAAATAAAGAGAGAGAGAGAAATGGGGTTTAACGTCCACTCGACACAAACTAGCTCATTTTGGGAATAACACATGGTTTTCAATTTTATTTCAATAATGCGCTTGCGCGTAAGGGTCTTTAGCAGTGGGAGGAAACCGGAGTGCCCGGAGGAAACCCACGAGGTTGAGAAGGCGCCCCTATCTCCATGCATCATACGCTCACACCAGGGATCGAAACCACAGCCGCAAGCCAGAGGTGACCGGCCAGCTAGAGGTCGAAGCGTGGCACTCTAGACCACTAGCCCCCCCCCCCCAACCCCCCTATTAAATAAAGAGCTGGCTGTTCAAAAATAGATAATGCAAAATGAATATATTGAAAATTTCATTCAAATTACTTTATTTTGAGCGAAGTTATCAAAAATTGCGGTTTTAACAAGATGTGTGAGTTGATTATGGTCTGGATAAGTTAATTAATGTCTAATTAATAGTTTTTATAACATTTCAGGCCTAAAGAAAGACCTGCAATAGGCAGATTTTGCTCTTGCATAACGTATGTTTAATTAATTTTGGAGTGATTCAAACGACAAGACAGCTGTCCTTGTTAGACCCTCCATACAGCACCACTGACAAGGCGAAACCATGTTGGAAAAACTCATAAATGAACCCTTGGCAATTTCAATTTCCTCATAGCACAGTGCAGGGCATATGCCCACCTTCATTAGCCAGATTTCATTTTAAATTCTAGGATTCAACCAATCATACCTCTTGTATCATACTAGCAGCTAAGCCATATGTAATACCCGTCCAAAATTCTTCTGATTGTGGACTACTTGTGTCTCGTGAACCGTCAGGTTTTGTGCCGTTGATAGCTCCCATGGTACCATTAGCATACTTCATCACATTATTATCAAACACAGTCTTCAACGCTGTTCTTACATGATCGGATGGAAATACCTACAAGCAAATAAATAAAAACACAGTGACGTATTCTTACACAATTTGATGGAAATACTTACAAACAAAAAAATAATACAGTCATTAAAGATACTTTCCCAGGAGAGTATTTATAAGGTGGTCATGGTCAATAAAAGTATGTCAAATTTGGTCTATATGGAAAGTAGAAAAATACTGGATTACTCGAAAAACTCCCAGAAATAATCAACAATTTACTTTGGCCTGAATATGTATTGTAAATGTACAGTAAGTAATGATCAATACATTCTGAAATTGAAGCAAATTTTTGACAGATTGGTTACTTTGAATACATTTTCAGTCCAAATATATCGTCACATCACTAGTTTTAAACAATCTGATGGAAATCTCTTTCGGAAAACAAAAACCCGTCTTCAAAGCTAGTTCTGATGGAAATATCAACAAACAAATAAAAAACAAAGTCTTTAAAGCTATGTTTATACATTCTGATGGCAATATTCAAAGCTGTTGTACAAAATCTAAGGGAAATGCCTACAAGATTGGATGAAAATCTGTTTCAAGAAATAAAACCACAGATTTCAAACTAATCTCATATGCAATCTAACAGAAATACCTACAAAAGCAAACACACATTTCAAGGCTTGTCTTACATGATCTGGTGGTTATATTTACAAAGAAAGGTTTTAGGGGAATTATTAGATCGTTATATAACCGCCCTGTTATGAAACAGCGTGCGCTAACCAATTGGACATCCACCTCCCCCTCTCATAAAATGAACTCCTATGTAAAGTTAACTCCAGCTATTATGATTAACAATTTTCTAAATTAACTGGTATTTAAACATTGATTAATTTGTTGATAAATGTAGTCTAAAACATCCAGTTAATCTACTTACAGCTTCATCTACTATTTCTGATGCATGTAGAAACCATTGTCCAGACAGTTGATCAGCCATGATACTGTCATGATGGCCGCTGTTACTGCTGTCGTACCGATAATATTTACCAGTCCATAATTTATCTTGATATGATTTCGCTCCTAGTTTTAGGATGGCGGCGAATTTATCGACATCTTCTGTTTTTCCCAGTATAAAAGCCATTTCACACAACATTCGTAATGCAGCTAACCACAGACCTCCACAATAGGCACTGCGATAAAAACAAGTAAATTATCAAAATCAAAGATAATAGCAAATCAATTTATATAAGCACCTATATGTACTGGTAATCACGTCATCAAATAATTTAATATCTAATTGAATATATTTATTGATAATTATATGTACAATTACTGATATGTATCATTAATTAAAAGTGCCAATAATTTAATATACCAGTAGTTAAATACACAAATGATAACCGAGTTGTAGTGAAATGTAATTAAAGGGGGTTTAAAATCCTACTGTTCTGCTCCGAACAAGGCTAATGAAGACGGCACACGCCATATAGTGTGCCATGAGGGCAATTTTGTCTGAACAGCGGCACTATGACCTTCTCTTATATTTTACATGCATGCCAAAGTATACACAGGAAATATGTTTTTTCATCCCATCCAAATGACTAGACAGAATGAGGGCAATGGAGTTTAAGAAACATAAATGACATCTGATTTTAACCTTACTCTGAGTCAACTGGCACGGTTTAGATTCCTCGGTTGTACATGACAAGGAGTAAGGTCCCTAGTCTGACCTCTCGTTGGTTTTATCCGGGTTCTCCCGTTTCCTCCCAATACTAAAGACCCCATAGCGCAAGCAAAATTATCTAAATAAAATTGGACCATGTGAATGAATGTAATGGGGCTTAGGAAAAATAAATGATATCTGAAACTAACCTTGCTCCTTGCATGGTCCACGCATCGTATGTTTGATCAGCATATCCAGAGTTATCTATAATACCATCACCATCTGTATCCCAATCTAAAGAATGTTCCATTACCCCCTACAATTACATTTAAACATACACATTATAACATACCTTGCCTGTCCAACCTCACGGGGGTCCTCTGGTTTCCTCTCAATGCTAAAGAACCCTACGTGCATGTGTTAGTCCTGATATGATTTGGTTTGTGTCAAGTGGACATTAAACCCTATCTCTCTCTGCCCTGACAGTGGCCATTTCTGCCTAATCTTCTTCAATTTCAAATTTTCAAGGGATGTTTTTTTAAATATATGCCAATATGTACATGATGAACCTTGCTTTTTTCCCTTCTAATCAACTTTACTCGTCAGCCCCATAGGCACTATCCCTGACACACGAAGACTATGATTGAACTCAGGGAAATTTTAGTCTAGACTGCAATGCCATGACTATCACGACACCGTACACAGAAGGAAATTAAATTGAGTTTAACGTCCTACTGTTTTGCTCCTACTGGGCTAATGAAGATGGGCATACGCCATACAATGTACTAAAATTATGACCGAACAGTGGAGCTACGGCCTACTCTTATTTCTGATTCCAATTGTCAAGGGTTCTTTTATGTGCACTGACAAGGGAACATCGCGCCGGAAACTCCAGTAGGGATTGGACACAGGAATTTTAGGTTAGCAAGCCAACGTCCTGCTCACTGAACCACCCGTGGCACCAGGACAGAAGGAAGCATTGTCAAAGATTTAATGAAATAAGAATAATAATCCTACCAGAGCGACTGGATACATTTCTTCTAGATATTTTCTATCTGTCAGTGCTATATAATCACGATAAACTTGTAAAACAAACTTCATATTTAAATCTTTCCAATCATGGGTAGGATGGATGGTATAACAGTTCACTCTCTTCCAGGGCTCATCCTCTAAAAAAATAGAAGTCAAGTGAAACAAATGCTCATCTTCACACTCCATCAAGGGATTGACCTATTAAACACCTACACCTACAATCTAATTAAAATATAGATCTATATTTCGTTTCGTTTTTTATACTTTCGATGGCCTACACTCATGTAGATCTAACTAGGTATAGTGGGAGCTCACGTTCTATGACGTCAGGTATCAAGCACGGGACATTTGACCCGATAACGTCAGTCATTCGATTAACCAATTAGCGATCGCCATGCTTTTCAAAATCCACTTGTGTTTTGTTATGATTTCTATCCGCTGGTGTTAGTATAGACGTCGTTGGCTGGTAATATCTACCCACAGTTCCACGCATGAAAAGGTCAAACGGTCGATTCGACAGACCATTTGATTGGCTGACCCCTCATTTCAGGCAGAACGCCAGTTAAATAACAAGTCCTCCAGATCCAAGAGTAGTGAAGACAAGTAAAAACGAAATTTTGAACTATAAAAAACGAAACGAAATTGGATCTGTGTTTTAATCAGATTGCTACACCTACACCAATTAGAAGAAGAGTTATTGTGTCCCAAAAAGTGTGACAGACAAACAGACGCACATACACACAGAGAGACAGACAGACGAATGCATTTTAATAGTCCCTTGCTTTCTTTGAAATACGGGGAACAAAAAATGAACAACAGAAATTGGATTAACTTTCTTCAAATGTTGCTCCATTTGGTTATTAGTAGTGACGCGTGTAGCTAAAGGTTTTATAAATTGTAATTCAATAGTATCACTGAAAATCCCAAATTGATTACCTGCACATCTATCTTTGTAGCATTGAACAATCAAATAGCATATCACTGTGCTTAACCAGTCCGATTAAAATACCGATCTATATTCCGTTTTGTATTTTTATACTTTCAATGGCCTCTACTACATGAAGTTCTTACCGGTTGTAGTGAGGATGGGGGGGGGGGGGGGGCGCATCAAGGGTCATACGAACAGCTTTTGAACCAATGAAGTCAGACATTTGAATAACAAATCAGTGTTAATGTTTCTAGTGGGATACCCACATTTCTGGCATTGTATGCCAATAACTCGCTGTAACAGACCGTTTGATTGGCCAATCCATCACATTAACCAGAACGTGGGTTATATAACAACTCTTCCAGAAGGTGTGACACTGAAGACCTAATGGATAGATCAATTTTAAAGGCAAGGGGAGAGAGAGGGAGAGAAATGGATTTAACGTCCACTCGACAAAACCTAGATTATTTTGGGACTAACACATGGTTAAATTTTATTTCAATAATTCGCTTGCATGTATGGGTCTTTAGCTGTGGGTGGATTTAAAGGCAGGGGACAGCAACAAATACATATATACATTTGAAAGTTTTACAATTAATCCACAGCCAAATGGACAGCGAACAACTGATTTTGCTTACCAGGATCACCCATATCATGTGGTACTGTATTAGCCACATGTGTTGGACCTTTCGCTCCATGCATTAAATATTTCATACATGTATCATCATTCTTTACTATAGTAGCAGCTGAAAATATTACATAATAATCATGTTATATTGTAAATATAATTGTAATTACACATTACCCATGCCATATTGTAAATATAGTTGTCATTACATCATACCCATGCCATATTGTAAATATAGTTGTCATTACATAATACCCATGCCATATTGTAAATATAATTGAAATTACATAATACCTATGTCATATGGTAAATATAATTGTATTTACATATTATCAATGTCATATTGTAAATATAATTGCAATTATATTTTTAACTTGCCCATATTCATATTTTAAAAATAATTGTGATTTTTAACTTACCATAATCATATTGTAATGATAATTGTAATTTAGGCCACAGCATGATGAGTGAGAAAGATGCATAGTGATGAACATCATACGTATTATACATTCTATATTCCATACCTAAAAATACAATTCATTTATAAAACAGCTGTATATATTTCAGGGGGGTTGGATGGCCGAATGGTTATCATGTGCGCTCTTTATCATAAGGTCTGTCATTGAGTCAACTGGCATGGTTTCGATTCCACGGTTGTATGTCCAACCTTCTGGGTTTTCTCTGGGTCCTCTGGTTTCTTCTCACTGTTAAAGACCCCTAAACATTCTCAGACTTCTTAAACTAAAATATAGCCCTTTATAAAAATTTTGTTGCTTTAATATATCAAATACTTCAATAAAAGACTGTGTAAAAAGTTTCGTGTTTCTGCTTCAAAGATATTTCTCATAAACAGTAATTGAAATTGAGTAAATTCTTAACTTAAATCTGAAAATGCTTTGTGAACTCGGGGACCATTTCATTCTAGTTGTGAATCCAGACCCTAACAGCGAAGACCACCACCGTTTCATATGTAATTATAAATTTGACTAAATATTTTACTGTAAACTGGATCTAAGTACAAATTAGACGATTTTTGTTGGTGGTTTTAAATGAATTTTACAAATTCTTAACAAAGATTTGATATTAAATGAATGTAAAAGGAAATAGTGCTAGATACAAAAGATTAAATGATACTCGAGTTAGTGTTACCTTCTAAATATCCAAATCGGCCAATTTCTTTAATATATGGATGTAAATTGATGTCTGCTTTAAAATCTTTATTTGTTTCATATGGATCTAACCAAACTGTTCCACCATCACTCACAAAATATAACTCATTAAATAAGGCGGATTTATACCAACTCGGTAGTTTACTGTAGAAATATAAACATACATGGTAAGTCATAGTTAAATAAATATATAGTGCATTTTACAGGGTTGGAGGGTCACAGTGGCGAAGTGGGTAAGATGCTGGCTTGCTAGTCTGGAGGTCGGGTGATGCAGGACGCAGGCTTGAGAACAGTTGAACTCCCATTTTTGGAACAACGGTGGCTCAGTGTGTAAGCGGCTGACTCGCTCACAGTGTTGGCTAACAAAGTTCAATGGGATTTTACGTTGTGGTTCCCACTTGTCAGTGATGCAGGACGGAGATCCTGACAAGGACAGTTGTATAATCTTTCGTATGATGCAAAAAACTGAAGTCCCATGTACACAAATGCAATTCGATATAAGATTAGACCGTAGTGCCGCTGTCCAGGCAAAATTTCACCCATAGCATGTCTTCATTAGCCCATTTTTTCAGAGTTCAGCTTATATGTTGCTCTAAGGTGACATGCATCTGGATCTTCTCAGTAATTTAGGCAAGTCTAATCTTTCATGCAATATATGTACATGGACCAACCAAAGCTACAAGTATCGCGAAAGCCATAAACCGCCTCAGACAGCTAAATGAATGCGAATTATTTAATGACTGTATACCTGTTATTTGACTCCATTAGTTTAAGCAGGGCCAGAGATCAGTAGTTTCGAACAGTTTCGAAAATGAGCTATACAACTCAATAAAATAAAGATCAGTTTTCTTTAAACTTTTTGCAAGGATCTCGTCTGTAGTCAATTATTACCAGGCCCCAAGTTCACAAGGGATTTTCAGACTTATGTTAAGAATTAACTCAACTTTTAATCACTGTTTTTTGAGAAATGTCTTTGATTCAGAAACACCAAACTGTGTACTTACTTTCTAAGTGACGCATTTGATACATAAAACAACAAAAGTTTTATAAAGGGCTTCATTTTGAGTCAATTCTTAACTTAAGCCTGAGAACGCTTTGTGAACTTGGAGCCAGGTGTTAAAAATCAGTTACATCTATTTTCTCAATGATAATGCCCTTTTACTTTATGGCCCTTTGAAGTTTACATTAGTATCTACAAATATTACCCTTTCTAATAGGGAAACAAATAAATAAATAATCATACACACCTTGCATTGAGGATGGGATCTTGCCATTTGGTGATTTCTTTCTCCCATATTGGATATCTATTTAAGGCATGTTTACACAAGTTAGGAGCAGCTTTACCCTCTGTACCAAACCATCGAGTATAACGTCTGTGATTAGAAGGGAGAAAGAAATCTTTATACAACTTTTAGAAATGAAAAATTTAAATAATAAAACAGGGTTTATGACAAAACAGCTGTCTCATTTTTTTTTCCTACATTGTTACGATACAAATAACAGGTTTTATAACGAAACGGCCATCTCATTTTTTTTCCTACATCTAAATTATGCGAGTAGTATTGTTACAATACAAATAATTAAGCTTTTCATAAAACAGGTGTTGTGACAAAACAGCCGTCTGATTTTTTTCATTTAAATTACATGTGTAGAATTGCTGCGATACAAATAATTGAGCTGTTCAGCACTGATTCCAATAGTGACACAAATATGTCTTTTGGAAGAATTTTGATCAAAATGGATGCACACTTTAAGAACTTTCACAATGAATAGTTCAGTGGGTGACGGTCCATTGCTCTGCAACAGAATGCTGTAGACTGCAATACAAGAAAACACCCTTCATACAGCACCAGGCAATCAAAGTGTTTATTACTCTACTTAACCTGTACAGAAAATACATTATCAACTTTGTTAAAGTGCAGATGCAGTAAATCACCCTTCACCCTTCTTTAATGTGATAATTTCATATTTTCTAAGAGAGTCAAAACATATTTATTTCTATGTCTTTTCCTCAAAAGGTTGTCAACTCACTATTATACATCATGGGCAATATTTCAGGGGGATTAAAATCACTTACACAGAAAATAATAACACAATTACCTCCCTTGTTTTCCCATTCCCCTCCATGCAATGGCGATCTTCAAACATTTGAATTTGAAGTTGAAAATGATATTTTTGCCAATTTCTCAACTAGCAACAGTGAATTATAGGATTAATAGGATTATTCTTTAACAAGGTAGGCCTGTTTATAGATACCATATATTTTAAGGCTTTATTTTAATATATTTCTAAAATATAACTAAAAAATATGAAATTGCTGTTTTAAACAACAAGTTCCATTGTTTACCTTGCATAGTATTGTTCTTTAGCACCAAATTGTATAATAGGCATATCCCACACTAAAGAGAAATCTAGTGACTGTGATGAAGATGGTTGGACGGTACAAGAAGCACACACTGCTGCTCCTATATCTTTACCTTTATCACCACCAGATGGTGCAACTGTAAGGGAAAAAACATTAATAATTCATATGCTAAGACTCATATCTACTGTTAGTTTGTTAAATAAAACAAAACATTAATAATTCCTTATACAAAAACTGATTTTTGGACCTGTGTGGCATATTTTAAATTGTTTCATGATCTCGAGATAAAGACATTGGGTAATAAATTGAAACAAGAACTCGTGACTATGACACCCGTGTTGTTTCAATATATTAATTAACGCCACGCTCTCGACCACTCATAAAGAAAAGGACCAAATCCTACCTGGTGTGTTACCAAGTTTTCCATCTTCACGTAAATCGTCCCATAAATCTTCACCAGTACCATGAGGGTCAAAGTTCACGGCCGTAGATATATCCACACCATCCTAAATTATGTTATAAATATTCAATTGAAATTGAAAATTTTGAACCTTGACTCAATGACTGTATACTTAAACATACATTATGCAAGAGCTAAATAGGCTCGAAATGTTATTCAAATCATTAATTAACTTATCCGGACCATACATGTTATCAATTTTTCATGCCATCGCTAGCCTGCCATCATGATGTGTGCCATGAGGGAAATTTGCCAAGGCAACAGCACTAACATTTTTTTGTCATGCAACAAGGCCTTATTTTGGGGGGTCCCATCGAAACAACCAACAGAAACCAAGCTAGAAAATCCTGAGGTCCTTTCTCGACCAACAGTGCGATCTAACCCTGCACCTCCTGGTTAGTGAGCCAGCCCCCTACTCACTGAGCCACCATGGCTCTTCCTATAAGGTTATATTATGTCTTGTAGTAATTACAGAGCAGATCGTATTCATAAACTGATGTCAGACTCAAATACACAGGACATTAAACGTAGGATATTAAACTCTATTACATTTCCTATGAACATTTCATTGATAATCTATCAATTCCCTGTTAAAGACAACTACGCACAAGCAAATTATTGAAATAAAATGAAACCATATAATAGTCTTAAAATGATCTAGTTTGTGTCGAGTGGACATTAATTCCCATTTCAATCGTCGACAATCTTAGATCACAACCATTTGCATTTAATGTCCACTCGACCCATTTCGGGACTAACATATGATTTACTTTTATTTCAATAATTCGTTTGCGTGCAGGGATCTTTAGCAGTTTGAGGAAACCGGAGCCCCCCTGGGAAAACCCACAATGTTGGACGGATGGATGGACAGATGGTTATGTATACAACAACATTAAATTATTGGCCTATCAAGAAAGCTCCATTTTCTTACCTTAGCTGAAGCCGAGATACCATATGTACAATCCATACTTCTAAATGTCTGTTTTATTGATACACCAGTTACCTCCCCTACATTAAACTCTTCACTTGTAACTCCTTTATTACTATCTTCCTTACTACCTTGACCATTCTGGAAGGTGAAGGTTATACTAACGTCTAGTTCATCTGGACTATTATTCTCTATTGTCCAGACAAATACAGCAGTAGGTAGAGATGTCTCCTGCAATCAGAAATACACAATTCATCCATTATGCCATACAAAATAAATATTCTGGTTCTCAAACGCAACAGAGAAATGAGGTTTAATGTTCAGTCAACACAAACTAGGTCATATGGTTTAATTTTATTTCAGTAATTCCCACAGGGGTCTTGAGGAGTGGAAACAAACTGGAGGACCCTATTCCAAGTCTCGTACAACCAGGAAATCGAAACTACGCCTGTTGACTTAATTGCAAGCCTTGTAATATAATGCGCCCCCGCTAACCATTCGGCCATCCAACAAACCCGGTTCTCAAACAGACTTGTTTAATACACATCTGAAAACAATAAATTAATTAATAGTGATTAAGGCTATGAGTGAAATTTTGCCTGGACAGTGGCACTACAGCCTACTCTTATATCAACATCCAACTGCCAAGGGATCTTTTACTTGCACGCCAATGTGTACACAGGACCTCAGTTTTTCGTTCCATCCCAATGACTAGACAGCTGTCCTTGTCAGGCCCTGTGCCACTTTCATATAATATATGATGGTACAAGAATTAAAATAAAAATAAACAAACCTGATATTCATGTGGGTATATTGGTGATATCTGACGACAAATTAAACGAACATTATGTTTCTTAATATTATATACAGTCCACGCTCTAGGATAGAGGGCATGATAAGTTGCCATCCCACCGGGGAATCCCCACGACCATGATTTTAGGGATTTCCCTTTCTTAACTTGTGATGATAATACTTGTTGATATATTGTCTCATTGTTCCGTCGTATACAAACAATAAACTGTAATAATAAACAAACATACATGTAAACAAGCTATAAATGACACTGATGTCCCCTATTTCAATCCCTAAATAAATTTGATGACAATCACTACTTATTTGCACATTAGGCATCTAGCATTCAAATTAATTATCACTTTATTCAAATTTCAAATCGTGTATGAATTACAAACATTGTTACAAGCGTTGTTTGAATTACAAAAATTGTTTTGGCTCATTGCTTTTCAAGACGGTTACGTATTAATACTTCACCTGATTGGCCTCTACTGTATTATGTCTATATATCCCTGGTATCATTTGAAAACGACAGAATTCTCCACGATAGCCACGCCCTATAGTTCCACACCCAATACCACCTATAGGACACCCTGAATAATAATCAAAAAAATTGAATCAACAAAGAGATACAAAATGAAATGAAAGGGGTTTAACGTCCTACTGTTCTGCTCCTAAACTGAGCTAATGAAAACGGGCATACGCCATACAATGTGTATTATGTGGGAAATTAGGCCCGGGTAGATGCGCTACGGCCATCTCTTATATCGAATTCCAACTGGCAGGGGATCTTATACGTGTACGCCAATGTCTAAACGGGACCTCGGTTTTTCGTCCAATCCCAATGACTAGACAGCTGTCCTTGTCAGGCCCTCCGTCCTGTATCACTGACTAGGAGAAACCACATCGGTAAATCTGGATGAACTTTCTCGGCCAATGCAGGGATCGAACATCCGACCTCCAGGCTAGCGACTAGGATCCCCCAAGAGGTACAGATCTGGATTGCAATTGTAATATGGAAGAGAAAGGAATAGGAGTTTTTAACATACCTCGAGTTGAACACAATAGTATAGATATTTTAATACTAACATGTTGCAATTTTCTCAATCGGATTAAAACACCGATCATTTTTTGTTTCGCTTTTTATAGTTCAAAATTATGCTTTAACCCTTTGAACACTGACTATACAAGGGGTGTTGCGCGTCCCTCCCTGGATTTACAGGACCCTATATTAATTATGACGTCAACGTAATTGGAGCTTGACACGCCCCAAGCCGCAAAACCGACATTTCGGGTATATGCGATACAACGTCAAGCCGGTTTTGCGGCATTTCGGGTTCTAAGGGTTAATTGTCTTTACTACACTAGGATCTGATGGAGTTATGATACAACCCGCGGTCTGGTTGATGTGATGGATTACTCAATAAAACGGTTTGTTACGGCAAGTTCATGTCGTGCTGTGCATGGAATTGTGGGTGTATGCGTTGTTTCATAAGTTCCGTCTTTGAGTCAACTAGCATGGTTTCGATTCCTCAGTTGTATGTGACAAGGAGTAGGGTGCCTGTCCAGCCTCGTAGGTTTTCTCTAACTTTCCTTGAACTGCGAAAGACTCCTACCTACATGCAAGCGAATTATTGAAATAATAATTTAACCATTTGTTAGTCTCAAAATGACCAGGTGTGAGTCAAGTGGACGTTAAACCCCATTTCTATCTCTCCCTCTCTCTGTATAGAAATCTTACATAATGCAGCTTTAATGATGTTAAAATAGAATAAAATATTGTACCATATATAGGATTATGAGGCAAGGGATTCATATGATCAATGAAGGGTTTCCTCCCTTGCTTTTTTTTCTTGGCCCACATAACACTGTACCTGGAAATAGTAGAATTATTCGTGTTAGATTCATTATAAAATACACATACAAGTTGATATCAAAAATTCCATTTTATCACATTGTATATTTTGGAGATTTAATCCTTATGCCTACTTGAAAAGCAAAATAGACAGTTGTCAATATTCAAGCAACGATAGATACATGTATCAGCATACTTTCTTATATACATGTACACCAAACATTTTAACAACTTAATTATACCTGTCAAGATTGGGCGCATTATTTCTGTTACGTCTTTTTTGTCAATCTTTCTTTTTTTGTCTGATATTCTTTATCGTACTTTTTTTCAAAATTATTTATCTTACTTATTTTTTAATAATTTTATTTTGCACGCTTGTTTATGAATTTTAAATATGCCTCTCCTACAATACATTGTACCCTGCCGGTATATCTTTTTAATTTGCTTTCCTATTCATGGTCTAAGGCACACTGGAGCAAAATATTGTGGAAGTGGTGCTATGTATGCAGAATAATAACAATAATAAATGTATACCAGTGACATTTTTTTCTTTCAATCAAACTGATTAGAAATTAAACAAAGTTGTGAGAAAATAGCCAATGAACAATATTTTCATAATCAATGTAACCTGAAGTCAGTAAGTACATATCTGGTTAACTTGACCAGATAAGGCATATAAACAGTCAGTCAATATGATTTTTTATTCACACAAAAAAAAACCACCACAGCCATTCAACACATACATCATTTCAATCGGCTTTGTTGTATATATACTATAAGCTCAATGCAATAAGCTTATTGATTTCGAATACATGAACTTCAAAGTAAAAATGTGTCCAACAAATTCATGGTAGAAATGTGTACAACGAGTGCCATATTTAATAAAAAAACATTATAATGATATATTATAAATGTAAATCAATATCAATATGTAGAAATGTGTAACAATAAATTCATAGTAAAAATGTGTGCACCAAATTCATAGTAAAAATGTGTGCACCAAATTCATAGTAGAAATGTATAACAAATTCATAGTAAAAATGTGTGCAACAAATTCATAGTAAAAATATGTGCAACAAATTCATAGTAAAAATATGTGCTACAAATTCATAGTAAAAATATGTGCAACAAATTCATTGTAAAAATGTGTGCAACAAATTCATAGTAAAAATATGTGCAACAAATTCATAGTACAAATGTGTGCAACAAATTCATAGTAAAAATGTGTGCAACAAATTAATAGTAAAAATGCTGGCCGAGCACCATATTTAATAAAAACATTATAATGATATATTATAAATGTAAATCAATATCAATATGTGTTTAATGTATCTGTGAGTTAATATTGATTATCACTGATATACACAATAATCCACAGCACCAGCTGGGTATGACTGGTATTCACATAATAACACTTTAAAGCGAGAATTTCATATTTAAAAATGTATTAAAATAAAGCCTTAAAATAAAAATGAAATGAAATGGGGTTTAACGTCCTACATGTACTCTTCTGCACATGACCTGGGCTAATGGAAGACGGGCATACGCCATACAGTGTGCTATGAGGGAAATTTTGCCCGGGCAGCGGCGCCACCCCGTACTCTTATATCGAATTCCAACTGCCAAGGGATCTTTTACGTACCAGCCAAACGACTAGACAGCTGTCCTTGTCAGGCCCTCCTTCTGCATCATCGACAAGGGGAAACCACGCTGGAAAATCTGTTAAAGAATAATCCTATTAATCCTATAATTCACTTTTTCCAGTTGAGAAATTGGCAAAAATGTCATTTTCAATATCAAATTCAAATGTTTGAAGATAGCTATTGCATAGGGGGGGGGGGAGAGATAGAAAAACAAGGGAGGTAATTGTTTTATTAATGCCGGTGTGAATGACTTTTAAGTGAGGGAACTAATATTTATGATCGTATAATAGTGAGTTGACAACCTATTGAGCAAAAGACATAGACATAAATGTTTGACATTCTTAGAAAATATGAAAACATGTAGCCGACTCATATAATTCACAAGAAATTAAATTAAATTGAGTTGAATGTCCTACTTTTTTGTTGCAACCTGACGAATTATAACAGATGCCATGCCTACTCTTCTTCAAAGTCCTATTATCAAGGGTTATTTTCCATGCATGCCAACATGTACATAGGACCATGAATGGCTATTTAATGATTTAATTTAAAAATGGCAAAGCGAGGCTAAGTTTCGACTAACAAGTACAATAATAAACAAAGTGATCCATGTGATTATCTTAGGGTTAAATGAAACTGTGCACCAGGGGCTGAGTGAGAAGGACACAATGATGAGCTTTGCGTGCAACATCGTTTTAAGTTTTTGCGCCCCCCCCCCTTGAGTTTTTGTGCCCCTTCGCAAATGGCATATATCATGCAGTTCCAATGTGCTTTTTAACATTATAATCATAATGCTTCATAATGCTTAACTAGTGTCAAACATATACACTGTACCATGGATCAGATATGCTACAAATCGACTCTAGCATGTTCCACACTGTCCAAGATTACTTGGTGGCACTGGGAGGGACTACCACCCCCACCCCCCACCCCCCCACACATATAAATATTTTTTTTGGGTGGGGGGGGTCTGGACGGGATCTTGTTCCTCCTGCAAAATCATGGGTCACCACAGCCCTGCTGTGCACTACGGGCAAACTTCAAAGTACACATTGTCGTACGAACTCGCATGACTAGTGATACATGACCAAATACTTCCTTATGCTTTATGCAATATGCCTTCCTTTCTAACACTGTCATATGCATTTATATTCCCAATGACATGGATGTCTAGAGTCTAGACAGCTCCAGACATTCAACAAGGAACTTTATATAGTCACTGTGTTCTATATTTTGCAGCTGAGCTAAAGACGAAAAGCTCTCCTTGATTCATATATAAATATAATAGCCTGCATTACATCATTCGGCAAGTAGCATACACAATTACACATGCACAGTTATTTATGACATTTTGTGAGTGATATGAATATGAAATAATAATATGGAAATCAAGGAGAACAATTTCACTCATATTCTGTAAAAAAAAACTTGACTTGGAACTTGAAGCTGGTTATAACGAAGGGACATTGCAAAACCTCAAATATTTGTATATTTAAAAATTTGCATCAAGTTCCAGAGCAATCCCTAAAACCAACACTGGTTAGTAAAAGTGACTATCGCCATCATGCACACTGAATTTCACACCTAAAAAAGGCTAAATTTCATTTTTTTAACATCTTAAAAAATAGAGAGAAAAATAACAATGAACAATACAAACCTCATGCTGAGACCTAAATATTGTGGAATTTGTGAAACCCTTGGCTTAAAGAAGGGTGACATTTTATCTTGGCACTCGTATGAAAGTTTCACACGCCATCCAAAATCAGGAACACCTGCAATCTTCTCTGACGGCGTTCTGGGACCTCCATCTGCAGGCGCCTTCGACATTTTGCACAAGTCGTATGAAAATTACTGTCTGCCTTTTCTGGCCTGAACCCGCTGTCTTTCGGTTGACTGGGCTGCTTTCTACCTGTAGATCAATTTAAATACAATAAACATTGATTTGTTATTCATAACCCAGGTAACTTCCGGTCTGTAGCCGGTCGCGACTTTTTTATGATAGTTGGTAAATTAAAATTTAGGCGTTTCTTTTTTGGTTTATTTTTTAGATCCAAAAAAATATGTTCTCTAATTGTTATGAAATTTCGAGATTAAATTTACAGAGGTAATTATTAATTTGTCGATTACGCACGTTGTTCTTGTGGAAATCAGTATAGAATGCTTTCTGTGACGAAATGAAAGAAAAGACAATATTTCGTCTTGGCATATTGCTCTATATTTGATTGTCGTAAATATTACAATTGACCTAGTTAAGAAAAATATAGATATTCTGCTGTACATTGACTACATTTTCACCTTTTTATTAATTGAATAATTGGTAATCAGTAAATGTGACTGTTAGAAGCATGTTTTAGTGTTTATGACTAAAACTAAAAAGTTCAGAAATGTAAACAAATTACGACATTAGTATATGATGACGTTGGTTTTCGTCGATTAGCTGAAGTATTTCAAGTGAAGTGAATGTGAGGAATTCAATATTCATATCTTATTTACATGTAGTTACACCAACGTAAATGGTTCTATCGATCGATATTATCCATTCCTGAAATATCTAAGGTATTGATTTTCAGACTGCATAGAAAACGCCCCTTCTGTCAACAGTATGCAACGAGCCCTGGGTTTCAAAATTGACAGATTAGAGTAACTAGAGTTAGACACCAAATTGGTCCAGATTGGACAAAATAATAATAATAATAAGCTTACTTAGTTACCAGGGTGAAAAATTACCATTTTTGATATGCACAATAATCAATAAATTCTTCTTCAAATACATATAGCACCATTGAATTTATTGTACCGGTATGTTAGAAATACCGTACTTGAAATAGTCATTACCAGTAGTGAGTTATTTTAATATTTGATTGTGAGTTCAACCCAAAATTCAATAACTTTTTATTGGTGTCTCGATTAGAAGTATAGATGATATAAAAAAGGGACACTATTTGAATGAACATTAAGGACTTTATTGATCTCAATCTTTCACGATCAATGTGATACCTATAGAAATGCAATTGAACCATATGTTAGTCCCAAAATGTTCTAGTCTGCGTTGAGTTGATGTTATACCTCATTTCTCTCCCTTTCTTTCCTTATTAATGAACAAAAAGCTGAGGTCCATAGGTGTACGTTTACACAAAAAAAACCTTAACTGACGAGTACATGTCGGTGGAATTGTTGAATTGTTGATGTCTGAGCAAAATTATCTTACTCTAACTTACAGAACACAGTGACAGCGGCGATGCCAAAGTGGGGGACAAGGGGAATGGGGTGTATTTGCCCCCACCCACATCTGCACTGCACTCCGTTTGCCATCTCCACGATTAGTGCCTGTAATCCTACCAGACTGCATTTCCAGCAGTCTTTTTTTCAAAAATTACTCCCCACATCCCAGGTTGAATCTTGCACCTTTGGCCCCTTAACCTTGAACTTTGCCCCAGCTTTGCCCCTCCTGCCACTGACGTCTGCCACCACCATTGGCAGTACATGTAACCATCAAAATAGAAATTAGCATATATGTTGGTCTTGAAATGGCCAAAGTATTGTTTTGATATAGAGATAATACAACTATATCACATTGGTTTTAATAAAACATTGGTAGCGTATTCACCAAGATTTTCATTTTTCATTATTTATTTGGGTACTTATAGCATTAAGTTCATTGTATCTTCTTTGATGTATTTTAGAAAAGAACCTGAAGACTAAGATACTATGATAGGTTGCCAGTAACATCAACAATAATGGTTGAAGTATTGGCTAATTTATCGAGAGGTCCTGTCTTCTTGGCAGGGGAGACTATTCACTGTGAGATATCCTTCCATCATCCTGGTCCACCATCAAATACAGGTCGTACAGAGTGAGTAATAGATCGATATAATGATACTTGTGGTCAAAGTGCTGAATGTAGCGATATTTTTTACATCGTGTAGAAATGAAAGAAGAATTTAGCGTATATATGTTATATATGTTATTGTTGACTATGGCATTATCCTTTTAGTAGTATAGCCTGCAATAAATTGAAATACATGTATTATGATAATGGTGGAGCGATTATTTGTACCAGATGTATATACAAATACGACTTGGTGAAAAAACGGAGTGAACTGCTAGCA
The DNA here is from genome assembly GCA_963678685.1 of Patella ulyssiponensis. Lineage (NCBI taxonomy): Eukaryota > Metazoa > Mollusca > Gastropoda > Patellidae > Patella > Patella ulyssiponensis. Next base: position 77,421,622 of record OY783228.1, read on the forward strand.
GTCATAGACTGGCAATTTCTCAAAGTTTTGATCTCTATCTATTTTATTGCAGTGTTTATTTATATGAAAGTGAGTTTGTTGAGTTTGTTTTTTTACATTGAAGCATACATACTGATGCTTCTTTTAAATTGAGGGGATCACGGTGGTTAAGTGGGGAAGACGCTGGCTCACTAGCCTGGAGGTTGCATGTTCGATTCCTGCATTGGCCGAGAAAGTTCATTGTCGATTTTCTGGCGTGGTTTCCCCCTTGTCCATGGTGCAGGACGGAGGGCCTGACAAGGACAGCTGTCTAGTCATTCAGATGGGACAAAAAAAGAGTTCCTGTGTATGCCTTTGCTTGCACATAAAAGATAGCACGCTGTATGATGTACATATACCTGTCTTCATTAGCCCTGTTGAAGCAAAACAGTAGGACGTTAAATCCCATTTCATTTTATTTCTTTTAAATTGATAATGAATTTTGGATATTAATATTTTGTTTGTTTTGTTTTTCTGTATTACAGATCACCTAGAGACAATAACAGAGTGACGTTAGCTTGGGCTAGTGTACAAATTATATGTCAGTGTACTGTCAGTGAATCTCGGGTTTTACTACCCCGTGGACCTCTACCATCAACAGCAGACGTTTCTTCTACAGGCTGTGATACGTCTTTTGTACCTAACAAAGGTGAGCAGGCATTTAAAGTCCCTATGCATGATTTTAGTGCTATAGAATTCTTTGCTATATTGTTCAAGTTGAATCTCTAATAGGAATATCAGTCCAGAAATTGTCCATTTTCACAGGGGTCGTACAAGCGGCTTTTGCCCCTTGTTGGCATTTGTAGAGGTTTACCCACAGTTCTGTACATGGCATTCCAAGAAGTCGCCTTAACAGACCGTTTCATTGGCTAATCCCTCACGTCAACCAATACTTTGGTAATATATATCAACTCTTCCAGATCCTAGTGTGGTGAAGACAAGTAAAACAAAATTTTGAACTATAAGAAACAAACCGAAATAAGATCTGTGTTTATGTAGACAGTAATATATTTACTGATAGAGTAGGTTAATATATATTCTTTCATTGATCATTTTTTCATGAAATATATTTATATTTAAGGTGAACGAGGATTGACAGTTTTATCAACAAAACCTAAAATACTCTTCTGTGACTTGACCTTAACGGCAGGACAAACAAAATCATGTAAGTTTTATCTTATATTTCAGTGATATGAAATGGGGTTTAATCATGCACACACATCCACTTGTTTTTAGCAATTTGGCCTTCTTCTAGATAGCAATTTCTTGGATTTAATCATATTTGTGTTTCCATGGAAACAAACTTTAAGGGCACAGGGATGATGGACTTCGAGTCTTCTTGTAATACTGTGATGGAATGATTTAGTTGTGACTGATTCATTATGTAAGGATCTTAAAAGATTTAGCAGTGGGAGAAAACAAGACGACCGATAGAAAACCTAGACCAGAGGTGGTCACTTACAAGCCGGGAATTTTGACGCCACTTGAGTCATTGACTTGACCTTGTGATCCATCGTGCAATCGGCCACCCAATCCCACAATCAAGAAAGAAGTAAATCTACCTACATGATATGAGATCTGACCATGTTAGTCACCAATATGCCATTTTCTTTTTCAGTTAAATTTGAAGATGCTATCCCAACCGATTCTCCCCCATCTTACCGAGGACAAGCTGTTAAATACTCTTATAAAATTATTATTGGTACCCAGAGATTTCAGCAACCAACCAAATTGTTACGTATTCCATTCAGAGTTCTAGTTTTATATGGTATGTTTATTTCTCTAAGACAGATCCATGAGATATGGTAAAAAAAAGCCATCACCACCTACAATCTTGGACCTAAGTTCTATTGATGGGCTGAATGGTTGGTGCGTTCGTGTTGTATCAAGGTCATTCATTGAGTCAACTGGCGTGGATCGCTTGTCCCACTGCTAAAGACCCCTACCCGCAAGCAAGTCATTGAAATTAACTCAAACCATATTTGAGTCCCGAAATTACCTAGTTTGTTACAAGTGGGTGTTAAACTCCATTTCTCTCTCTCTCTCTCGACAACTGTGGACGATATTGGATTAAAGACATTGGATTAAAGACATGTCAATTTCTCCATTGAAGCAGAATAATGTGATTGATTGACCACATTTTTATGATTTACAGGATTAAATGATCTGAGTGTTTATAATGAGCCTGATGAAGTGGCACCAAGTAATCCGTTCTTACGACCGAAACAAAAAGAGAATACTATTTTAGATATTGCTACACAAGTCATGGCAACTGTTACAGCAAGAAAATCACCACGTAAGTTTAAAGCTTTTAAACTGCTTTCTGTTAAAGTGAGAAACAGTTAGGGTGTTGGAAATCAAATTTTCACAGATTGTTATTTGACAGATGTTAGTTTACCTAAGTCTTTTATTGCTATCTGTATGTAACTCTATAGGACAACCTGGGACCACTTAGAATTTGAATCAACAGGGAAAAGGGAGCCCCCCAAAAAAGATAGTCAAATAAAATTATTGGTATTGGGATATCATGCAGTACGTGTAGCTGATATCAGTCACATAAATAGGAATGAAGATTATCTTTCTATGTGCATGCTTAGTATACCATTTTTTTTATCAGAATGGCTATTAAGATGACTTATGTAAGGGTTTATCAATATTGGAAATTTGATGAAACAGAGGAAATACATATCTGGGGGTGGCCGTAGGTCTTAGAGATTTGTTAACGTGTCTGAGATGGGAAAACAACAGCAATTGGTGATGATTAATAAAGCCTGTGCACACCCATCCTCAGTACCTTCAGTGGTCTCATTCCATTCTCCTGCACTAAACCATGGATTCATCCATGGGAGAGACACATATTCAAATTATCTGACCTTATTATTGTGCTTTTTTTATGGGTCAATCAAAAATATAGTTAAATACATAGAAACTGATGTAAAAAACATATATTCCAATAAAAAGATAGTTTATGGCATCTTTTCATGTGCATGTCACTTTTTTTGTATTAGATTTCTTGCAAACTTTTTCATAATTGAGTGAACAAGCCACCATATGAATGTGAACGTAAACACTGAGACTAAGACTGGTTTGTGAACTCTTTATTGATTGGTTTGTAGAATTAAGCTACAGTCAAGGGCAGATAATTTGAATACCCCATGGATGAATCAAGGGTATACTGGAGTAGAACGGAATGAGACCACTGAGGATATCGAGGATGGTACACACCTGTATGAAAAATATGTCAAATTTCAATTTTTGTCTTTCATTTGAGACTCAAAACATAACACACCCTGCATTAGGATTTTTGTTATTTCAGATTCATACAATATAACCAATTCACAAGGTCGTGTAGCCAAGTTATTATTATTTAAACAGGCGTTTAAATTAGGGGATGATATCGTGGGTGTTTTTGATTTTAAAGATGGAACAATACCATGTGTACAGGTAAGTTGGAGAACATTATTGGTTGGGAGTTGGGTGGTCGAATGGTTACTAGGCCTGGAAATAACGGTTTTAGATGTATCTGGCAAAATGTCAGGCACTAATGAAATAGTACTTGACATTCTCAACTTAGTGGAGGACATGTATTAATAATATCACTTAAAAAGACATATCAGTGCCAGACACAATGGCAGACACCAGAGGTTTTGTGCCTGACGAGGCCTGATTTCTAGGTTTGATGGTTAAACACATGCACGTTAGATCACAAGGCCCTATCATTGAGTCAAGAGTAGGTTATTCTGTCCAACCAATTGACTAGACACAGTTTCTTACCAGCCTCTCCTTCCTACACCACTGACAAGGGGAAACCACTCTGAAAACTCCTGAGTAACTGGTTATTAACTGGCCACAGATCACTAAAAATTTCCCTATTGACTTTAATGTCAATTCTCGTCGTTTAGACTGGCTCTAAATTTTTCCCGAATTTTCGTTGGGTAGAATGCTTTCTGCCACAGATGGAGCAACATGTGGCAAACTCTTGCCCAAAAGCATGTATGAGGTTCATTATGAACAACTTGAAATGCACCATCTGGCTAAGGGAGACAGGAAGATAGGGAATAATTGTAAAACTATTTTTATTTCCAGTATTCTGTCACGTTACAAAGCGAGGAACAGATATCTGAAGAATGTCGTCAGAAGACAAGTCAAGGTTCGGCCATTACGTCGTATGTGAAACATCAAGAGATGTGTTTACACGTAGATGAGACACACATGTCTATACCTATACCTCTTACAGCTTCACCAGGGTTTATTACAGATATAGGTAATAATATTTACTACTTTATTTCAGATATATTTACTTTTTTATTGATGGTCACTGTTTCAGCAAGGGCAGAAGAAGAGGGGTGGGAATGGGGTTGTTGCTATTTGTGTATCCTACAAAGAAAAGAAAGGGAGCCAAGGTGGCTCAGTAAGTAAGCTTCTAGCTCAAGAATCAATAGAGCCAGTAAAGTTCCTCAGAGTGGTTACTGACGTGGTTACCCTGGCAAGGACCTTGGATGGAAAATGGACAGAAATGTTGTGATTGTTAATTATGAAAATTTTAAGTTCAAGAATACTGTTCGACCATATTACTTTCTATTCAATATACAATGTTCAAAATCTTGTTTTACTTGTCTTTGCATCACTAGGATCTGTAAGAGTTGTTATATAACAGTTGTTCTTATTGATGTGAGGAATTAGCCAATGAAACGGTCTGTTATGGGGAGTTTTTGTTATTCTCTACACGAAACTTGGGGTAAACCTCTAGAAACGTCAACAAAGATTTGATTAATCAATGTCAGATGTCATTGGGTCAAAAGCTGCTTGTATACCCTTCCACTGATAACGTCATTCTGTAAAATATTATGTATGATAATTTGATTTATATTTCATATTTCAGTGTGTTTACGATGGCGATTACATTTCGAGTTTGTGACATTATGTGACCCATTAGACCCAGCTGAGTTAATGGAGATAGGCGAAGAGTTCTCGAGTTGGCGTGGACCCGCTAATATAAATGTAGAAACCATGGTGTGGGATCTACCCATAAAAATCTTCCCAGCTAATCCAGTACATGTGTCTAGTGTCACTATGATGAAATCCGCAAACTCTATTAAAGTCTGAAAAAAAATCAAAATCAAAAATCAGTTATTCGGACATTTGCAATGGTCGTTGATACATGTAATGGCACTGCAATGAGGCCATGTGCTAAATGTAATGATACGGCAATGAGACTCATGTAATGGTCACAGGGTAAATGTAACTATACTGCAGTGAGACTCATGTAATGAACATGTCGTAAAGTAATGATACTGCAATGAGACTCATGTAATGGTTACGGCTTATGGGGTAAATGTAACTATACTGCAGTGTGAGTTATGTAATGGCCATGTGGTAAATGTAATGATACTGCAATAAGACTCAAGTTATGGTAATGTGGTATATGCAATGATGCTGCAATGAGACACATGTAATTGATGTAATCTGCTGACTCGAACAACAGTCATGTGGTAAATGTAATGACACTGCAATGAGTCTCATGTAATGGTCATGTGGTAAATGTAATGACACTGCAATGAGTCTCATGTAAGGGTCATGTGGTAAATGTAATGACACTGCAATGAGTCTCATGTAAGGGTCATGTGGTAAATGTAATGACACATCAATGAGTCTCATGTAAGGGTCATGTGGTAAATGTAATGACAATGCAATGAAACACATGTAATAATAATGTGGTAAATGTAATGGCACTGCAATGAGACACATCATGTAATTGATGTAATTCACTGTCTCAAACAATAGTCATGTGGTTAGTTACCATGTGGTTAATGTGTTGACACAGCAGTGATCGAAATCTACTGACTCGTACAACGAATTCAACTTATTGCATCAATCGGGAAGCCTTGGGGACAATGCAGGTCAAATGATCAGGATTGGAGGGTTAGCATGTGCTAGCTACAATATTCTGAAAGTTGTATCCTTAAGGAATATCAGTCCAAAATTTAATTTTTCCGACATGGTTTCCCATTGCCAGTCGTGCAGGACGGGGGCTTGACAGGGTCAGCTGATTAGTCGTTCGGATGTGATGTGAAGAAAAATCGAGGTCCCCTGTACACATTGGCATGCACATAAAAATTGGAATTTGATATGAGAGTAGGCTGTTGCGCCGCTGTCCGGGTAAAATTTCCCTCATAGCACACTGCATGACGTATGCCTGTCTTCAATAGCCTTCATTAGCCCAGTCGGAGCAGAACGGTAGGACATTAAACCACATTTCATTTCATTTCCAAAATTTAATGGTTCTAGTATGTTTTATATTTACAAATGCACTTTAAATCATAAGGTCTTTCATCAATTCAACTAGTGTGGTTTTGACTCGCCGCTTGTGGGTTTCCTCCCACAGCTAAAACGCTTTTTAATTTCAATTTGTAAATAAAGGCTGGATTTACCTAACAGGGTTAAGTAACCAGTTTTATGCGTTTTCAAGATAGGTTCTGAACAGTCTGGTTAGTCAATAAACTATAGAACATGGCTATATTTGGTTTAAATAAGATGGAAGTATTATTTAGATATGAACAAAACATATTTTTGGAGACCAGGATCTGTTCTTGTATGCGAATATAAAGTGTATATTATTGTAAATCACATGAAAATAAATTATATTTATTTAAATTATTGTTTTGGGTGATTTATATCAAGATCTTGTTCTGGTGATGGGTTTTGCCTATGTTTTAGAAATTTGATCCAAATTAGACATTTCTATGTAAGAGATTAGACCAGTCGGAGTCAGAGGAGAACAGTCAATCAGATTATATTAATAATAATAATAATAAGTCTCAATATGTATAGCACAAACATACTTTATGGCAGTTTCTATTAAATACAGACCCTATTTCGTTTCGTTATTTATAGTTCAAAATTTCGTTTTATTTATCTTTATTACATTAGGATGTGGAAGAGTTGTTATATAACCCACGCTCCTGGTGATATGAGGGATTAGCCAATGAAACGGTCTGTTACTGCAAGTTTTTGGAGTGAGGTACACGGAACCATGTGTAACCCATCAGAAACGTAAACACTGATTAGTTAATCAAATTTCTATCATAGGGTCAATAGTCTTCCTTTCCCATCACCATCTTGAGTGGATGGTAATGTTGTCTTTTCCTCATCTCTTCCTTGGCAATCTGAACGACAGAATCACCCTACCTGCAGAGAAGTGACTCTGACACAGTGAATAGCCATGATATCCATATGACGTTATCTAAACGTCACAGGTCATGAGGTCACGTCAACAAACAATGTCAACACAATGTTACATTGTTAACAATAGCCTTCTTGAAGCCTTTAGGACTGTATAATCTGTACAGCCATAACGTCTTATCGCATCTTCCAATGATTTTTCACAAAAATAACATTACAAATTTAGATTTGAAGTTGGCATATTGGCACTATTTTGTGCTTCGGTTGGGTCTATTTCAGATATACACAATCAAGTCTGCTGATGTTTTTAGCGTGGGGATTGACTAATAGTTAATTTATTTCAGTTCTAATTAAAAATTTAAAACTTCAACGCAATTTTAAAAAAATAGCCAAATTCTGGCTGGGATTACTGCGCAAAATGGTCATTCATTGTATACGTGCGAAAAAAAAAAGACAGCTTCCATTTAATTTTCGTACGTTAGTTACATACGCTCTCTTGGATGTGTGATAATGTCTTCTTTTCCTCGTCACTATCTTGAAGTGTGTGCAAATGCCCAATTTTTCCTCATCACTCTCTTGGGCGTATGCATGGTATATGATAATGTCATCATTTCTCATCACCATCTTGATTATGTGATAATGTAATCCTTTCACATTACTATTCCAAAGAATAGAGCTATACGCTCGTTAGGTATATATGGTTGGAGTTTAAATTGGAGCCCAGCGAATAATCCATTGGCTCGCTAAATTGGAGGTCTCGGGTTCGCTTCATGTGCTGGTCGAGATGCCAGTGGTGCAGGACGGAGGGCAAGGAACAGTGCCCAGTCGTTCGAATGGGACAAAAAACCGATGTCCCGCGTACCAAAGAATTCTTGACAGATGAAATTGGAAATAAGAGTAGGCTCTAGCGCTTCTGTGCGAGCAACATTAATTTCACTTATCGCACAATGCGCGGCCTAAGCCCGTCTTTATTGGCCTGAATAGTCACGTCTTTTCGTGGATGTTTGGTGCACTATCAAACGTTAGTTATCTTGATTTATTTGTCGCTTCGACGCTATTCTAGTAATTTGAAGTTTCTAGACAATTCATATTTACCTCATTTCGTGCTATTTTTAATTCATTAAAATAATATATGTGACTTTATGAATGATGCGATCGTGTGTTTTGAAGGACGAAATATGGGGGTGGTAGCTATATCAATTTTACATATAAATCTTATATTGACACCGAAAAATGAATTAAGCTTGTTTCTTTGTCTTATGGCTAAATATATATTGTGACACATTAATTGGACATATTAATTTATTATCAATAGTACGTCATCCTTTAGTTATTCGTTTGACAAGAACAATTTGTTATGTAGTTTAGTGTGCTAGAATGCCTATAGTTATAACGACCTAGTTTGATTTTGTCTTGTCAAAAAAAAAAAGAAACCAGTTGTTTGAAGTAATTCCTTAGAAACTAATTTGTTCTTCAATATGCTAGAATGGTATATGAATCAGCCTTCGGTAATTTCACAGTTGCTTCTTACATGTTGTTGCATAGATGAAACGAATGGAGTTTAACGTCCTACTGTTCTGCTCCGAACTGAGCTAATGAAGACGGGAATTTTTGATTAAACACAGAATCATCACCCGCTCCACAGGTGCCAAAATTTAACCTGAATGTCTAGAAGAATCCGAATCTCTTTTCCCCGCAGAACTTCTACATGACGAGATCCATATTCCTGATTTGCACATCTCGAACAACTAAACACTCGTATACGCCATGCAGTGTGCTGTGGCAGGAATTTTACAGGGACAGCGGAAACATTTACTAGATATTTTACCATACTTGTGTTAATATTAATTTTATGTTCATTTTCGAGAGAGAGAGGGCGGGGAGAGAGAGAGAGAGAGAGAGAGAGAGAGATAGAGAGAGAGGGGAGGGGGTTAACGTCCACTCAACAAAAACTAGGTCATTTCGGGACTCACATGGTTCAATTTTATTTCAATAAACTCCCGACGTTGGACAGATAACCCTACTCCTTGTCACGTACCTCCGAGGAATCGAAACCACTACAGTTGAATCATTCACAGAGCTTATGATATAGCGCGCACGTGCTAACGGCCATCCACCCCATCCCCTATACTGACTTTACTATTTCTATAGATGACAATCGGAGCACAAGTCCCAAAAAGCTGCGTCAACTGTTTTTCTTATTTTCTTTTTTTAAATACCACTATAAATAGTACCAAGCTGAACAATAACTCTACTCCCTGTCAAAAGGAACGATAAATAATCGGCCATCTTTTTGTTAAAGCGGATCATAAATACGTGCAATATTTAGGAAAAAATAAAATAGGTTTTCTAGTTAACAGGTAACCCTTGGTTTAAAAAGATGGATGTAACTTTGTGATAAAATTATAAATGGTCTTATCTACCAAAATCCATTCATTTTACACAGTAATGATTATATAAACATTAAATTTAAAAATAAATTTCATGGCACTTGAAATATTTAAAAATAAATGCATTTAGGTCCGGACAGCTGCGCTACGGCCTACTATCATATCGAATTCCAATTGCCAAGCGATCTTTTACCTGCACGTCAATGTGTACACATGACCTTGGTTTTTCGACCCATCCGGGCGACTAGAGAGCTCTCCTTGCCAGGCCCCCGTCCTGCACCACTAACAAGGGAAACCACGCCGGAACATCCAGATGCACATTCAAGGTCAACACCGGGATAGAACACGCGACATGAGATGAAAAAAGCTCGACGCAATTCAAATTTCGGTTCGTTTTGCTCTGCCTCAGTAAGCAAGCGGTATTGGCAAAGGCATCTGACCAGGATTTCTTTGGATATCCCAGTTTACTTTCTTGTTTCCAGAGTGATGATGCGGGCTGGATGGGAAGTGTGTGTGTGTGTGTGGGGGGGGGGGGGGGTAGTGAGTAGTGACGCAGGACGTGGGAGGGGAGGTAAAACATCTAGTCTTTCTGATGAGACAACTAAACGAGGTCCTGTGAATCACGTTAGACTTCCTCTCTGCCTGCTGTCTGCCTGGGCATAAAATCTTCCAAAGTACACCGAATAACCTGTTCGACACAGGAAACTCCATTTCAAACGTTAACCTCCATTTTATTCCAAACTACACACTGCCACTGCATGCTTCATCGGTGCACAAGGTTTTGATGTATTTAAAATTACAACTGTTCATTTATTTATGTAACATGTTTAAATTTAGAAATGTATAAAATTTAGAAATGTAAAATATTCAGAAGGTCTCAATTTAGAAACACACCCATAAAAAGTAATAAAATGGACTAAATATAGAAACAATGAATACTATTCGCAGTCTTTTAGTCTGTACATTGTTATACTCTGTTATGTAATAAAATCCGAACAAAAAAAGTGAGGCAACCCTCAAATGAAATGGGGTTTAACGTCCTACTGTTCTGCTCCGACTGGGCTAATGAAGACTGGCATACGCCTTATAGTGTGTTATGAGGGACTTTTTGCCCGGGTAGCCGCGCTACGGCTTACTCTTATATCAAATTATAAATGTCAAGGGATCGTTAACGTGCACGCCTCGTTTTTTTCGTACCATCCGAACGACTACATGTTGTCCCTTTCCAAGCACCCTATCCTGCATCACTGACAAGAAGGAACCACAACAGAAAATCACCTTGAATTTTCTCGACCAACGCCAGGGATTGAACACCAGATCTCCATGTTAGCGAGCCAGCGTCTTACTCACCAAGCCACCGTCGATCCCTCTCGAATCGTAATTACGCGCTCGAAAATTCGCTAACTGTAAGCATTTTAGATGTCAAATTTACGAATTTGATTTTAGAAACTTGAATATAAGAAAATATTGAGGTGTACAGGTGTGCGAATTAGACTCAAATGCAGTCAGAATGCCCTGGAATTGCTGCTGAAAATGGTTTGAACATGCTTAGAATGTACTTCGGCAAGCATCCCGGCTCATTCTGGCAAGATTTGAAGAGGCATCCCTCGAATGCGACCAGAATTTTGTGAATGCTGTTGGCATGCCGTAAGAATATTTAGAACGCAGCCGGAGTTAAGAATACACGTCGAATGCCGTTCGCTATTTTTTCCCAAATCGAATGCATCTCGGAAGTTTTGAACATGAGCAAAACATTCTAGCCAGCCCCAAGAAAGGGGACCGAATGTTTGGAATGCAACCTGAATGCAGTCAGAAGTTTTAGAATGCACTTCGAACATCCAGTGGCAATCTAGTTCATTCGATCTCTCGCACGACTAAGGTTGAGGAGTTGATATGATTTGATTTTTGTATAAAGTAATAACGACATTACTATTAGCTGTGGGAAGACATCGCGTCCGGCGAAAACTAACGAGGTAAGACAGACGATCCTACTTCTTGGTTTTCGAAACCACGCCACTTGTCCCAATGACAGACCTTTATGGTCTAACGCGGTACTTTTGTAGATTCCTTTACAATTTTCTCTCCCTCACACAAACACACACACACTCACTCTCTCTCTCTCTCTCTCTCTCTCTCTTGAGATCCATCCAGATGATTAGTAGCAGAAGCTGTGCACGTCTACAATTTGTCCTTCGTGGTCTATTTATGTTGTCTAAAGTTAGAAACACCCAACATGTGATTATTATTTATTTTTTAAAGGAAACAATAAAAGTTGTCCTAGATAATCTGTATGTTACACAACACATTTTTCATTGACGAACATTATTCAACCTGTAAGTTACACAACATATTTTTCATTGCGGAAACTTTCTTGGAATACGTGCAGATTTAGCGGCATGCATCCCAATTTAATAGACATGTGTCTGTATTGGGAATAAAGATGGGATTTCAATTCATTTATAAATGAGCAAGCTCAGATATACTCTGTGTGAAAGGCGCTTGGAAACAACCTTTGTACTAGCCATGGGCAATTATCTGAAACTTTGTGAAACCGTTATACTAGTCATGGGCAACTATCTGAAAGTGTAAAACGTTTATGCTAGTTATGGGCAATTATCTGAAAGTTAGTGAAACTTTTATACTAGTCATGGACAATTATATGAATCAGTGTGAAACCTTTTTACTATAGTCATGGGTAATTATCTGAAACTTTGTGAAACCTTTATACTGGTCATGGACAACTATCATGTTTTCTGACTTTTAAGTAAATGGAAACTTACAGTTTAAACACTCATTTCTTCAGCTTGGAAGATTTTTTTTTTAAATATTGCAAGTTTCTAGGACGAATCATGCATTTAGTGAGATGATCAATTAAGCTGGTCCACACTGCCATAGCATTCCTATGGTGTATTTTGATTTGACTGACTATGGTTTGGACATCACCAGTTTTTCCCTTTTATGCCTTTCAAAAGACCCTCTGTAGAGAGTGACATGTCCAGTTGTTCCATACAATATTTTTGGAGAAGACAGAAGGGACCAAGGGCTAAAACCAGGGGAAGTAATCAAACAAAAGCGAGAATGTTGTTTTCAATTTTTTGTGGAATCTTTCACACGAAATGCAACTTTTGCAGTTACCATGTAGGGTTTGCAATTGGTGTTGCTTACTTACAGATCGGCTGCGTAGCTCATCTCAAAATTGAAAATTACGAAAATTATCTAACGGGAATTTGGAGAAAGAGTTAGGCCTAATGGTGGCTATCCAATAGCTCGGGGCCTAATAAACCACTGTTCGAGTTAAGGGCAGTTTGTATAAAAACGTTAACAGCGGTAATTTCAAATTTAAAACCAAAAAACCTTAGAAAGATAGAGAGAGAGATTTCGGGACCAACGCATTATTTAATTTTATTTCAATAATTCGCTTGCGGGTAGGGTTGTTTTAGCAGTGGGAAGAAACGACGCCAGTTGTCTTAATGACTGACCTCATGATACTGTGTGCACGTGCTAACCATTCGGCCATCCAACCCCCTCCCGCTTGCAATGAATGCATGAGACCGTGATCCCCTGCCCCCTGTCTGCAACACGCTAGGGTTATCTACTCCTACCTATACATCGGGGTTTTCCTGCATGGTGCCCCCTTGTCTGTGATGCTGGATGGAGGACCTGGTAAGGGACAACGTATAGTTATCCGGGTAGTAAGAAAAACCGAGGTCCCAGGTACACATTGGCGAAGACGTAAAATAACCCTTGACAGTTGGAATTCGATATATCCAGTGTCTGGCCCAAAATTCGCTCATAGCAAACTGAATTTCACGTTGTCATTAACCCAGTTTGTGCAGAACAATAGGAACTTAAACCCTATTTCATTTCTGTGCGGTAACAGATCTTCGGAGCGAGCCTCATATGCTTAGCTTAACGGAAGTGATAATTGACATAGTGTCGGCCATTACTAGCTGTCATTGTCTGTCACTCAAAATGATACGTGTAAAACACGGGTAGATATACAGAGTATACCTATGGTACAAATAAAATATGCCAATTATTATATTAGACGTAGGTAACAGGTGCTTGATATATGTATAACCTTCTGACATCCAACCAGACAACCTGTTTATACCCTGACCCCTGTAGTTGACCCCTACCATCACCAGGTCAAGCAGACAGATGTGATAAAGGAGGGTAGTTTTGAGATATTTTTATGCAATCTCTATCTGTAATATTATAATATTGTCTACTAACTAGCTGGCGACCCAATAAAATAACAACAACTGGCCTTGAAGTGTTATCAGACACTACTAGAAGAGTAAGCACCCTCGTCCCCGTGTGCGACACCGGGCACTATTTGTATTTATGGTTCGCTTTAACAAAAATATGGCCGATTATACATCATTATTTTTGACAGGGAGTAGCGTTATTGTTCAGCTTGGTACTATTTATAGTGGTATTTGAAAACCGTTGACGCAGCTTTTTGGGACTTGTGCTCCGATTGTCATCTATAGAAATAGTAATAACTTCTATATATCAGTATAGGGGGTGGGGTGGCCGAATGGTTAGCACGTGCGCTAATTGCGGACAATATCTAATCTGTCAAGACTTCACCCATTCTGCACAAATAGGTCCACCTTCTTCATACTTCAAGAATAGACCTCCGTCCTAAATCGCTGCCATGTCCAAAGATAAGTATACTGTTTTGTACTGCGGCTTTACTCCATTTCACACCTGTCTTACACACAAAGACTAAATTAACTTTTTAAATTTATCATATAGAAGCAAACTAAATACTTAACAAAATTCTCGAAGTATACTTAGCCCGATTTATGACTTAAAATGTCGGTCAACTAAGACAGTCCGAGTTAAGTATGGGGTTAATTCACAATAATAATCCCACGTTGATTGTTTAAGGAAACCAAATAAAATATCAACAGTCGATAATCGTTGAGCATGGAATCAATCGGATAATATTAAAAAGAGGCTCGTCAAAATGTTTTACCCAAGGATTTTCATCTGCTAAGGATGCCGAATTTTGGGCAATTTTTACTTCGTCATATCTTTGTAGATGCTGAACGGGGGTGGATAGTCTGATCAGAGATTCAACAGTATAGCTTGTAAGAAATTCACTGGAACTAGGGTTTATAACTGGACTCAAATATTTAACTAATGACAGAAAATTGGATTTAATGGCCGCAGGGTCCAATCCGTCATTAGATAGGAATGGTTTAAAGTCATTATAAAGAATGAATGAACCGCAGATATATTTTAACCATTCCCACTTCTAAATGTCAAATAAACATAGCCCTTTCCCAACTTCCGATAAGCTATACCAGACTGACGTAAATGTCCATCCCGAAGGTGTGGGATGTAAATTCGGGATGGGACTCTTGGTCAAGTACCGTTTCATCTTTTGGAAAACCAGTGGTCTAACGTATATGTAACACTAATGGGTCCGGTTCCACGCATTATATGACAATGAGACGGGTCACCTCCTTGACCACGCGAGTTTTCTTTGACACCCGCCCCCTTCCCCCGCCACCTCCCAAACACACTGCTATAGACCAATTGTTATTATCAATTACCCGAAATCCAGAGCCCCCCTCCCCGTCATCCCCCCCTCTCCTCCACCACCAGCGCCCCCCGAAAACAAAATAGGATGAGATGTGTAAGGCCATATCAGCGCTGAACATGATCAAAATGGCCAAAAGTTGAATTAATTTAACGAACTAATAACAACAATAAAGTGGATAAAGTCTAAAATTTAACCCGAAAATCAATATAAATGCTTCATTGTGCACTATTAATTTGTTAAGCAATTAGTTCGTTTCGCAAAAAAAAAAAAAGAATAGTGGATAAATCCTCAAATTAAATGCGAATATCCGAATTTCAATACAAATACTTTAAAAAAAAGAAATAGGCGCGTTTCAAAAATGAATTAAAGCCGAAAAACAATGGAATTATCAAACAATTAAATTAGCTATATCAAAAATGAATTTATCTCGATAAACATAGAAATTATCAAACAGCTAAATTAACTAGTTTCAAAAATGAATCTAATCGGAAAAACTATGGAATTATTAAACAATTAAATTAGTTCGTTTCATAAATTCATACTTTTAGGCCTCCTATTTTTTTTTACATATTTAAAATAAACACAACAGAATAATGGATATTCATATTTATTATACTGAGGTATCAAAAATGGAAGGATGAAAATTATATACACGATGGAAATAATGGATTTCATCGATGACAAAAGATTATCACAGTGGACTAATGATTAATTAATTAAATATTTTTACACCTTCTTGACGTTCTGTCATACAATATGCACGTTCTTTAACCATTCATCATTTGGTAAGGCATAACGCCGACACCATGATCATTGTCTCTCAGCTGTCCTTTAATTTAATAAGCAGACACATTAAGATGGCGGCGAACTTTAAAGAAGTCTTGAAGACGCCTTCCGTCTTACCAGAGTCACGAACTGGATTAAACAATGCGGGCCGAAAATACACAATGCAGCGATGGATGTCATACACACAATGGTCCCTTCTCTGTCCAATTTTATACAAGAGGAAGTACATGTATTGTTCTCAATGTCGACACCGAGAATGTTCTTGAATAGCGTTCTGGTACAGTGTTCTGGCACTTGTTATGGAACCACACTTCATTGTAGAATACCCGAATGTATTGATTGCAAATTCTCGGAAGCAACCAATCGATCATTTTTGCCGAAGAACGTAAAAAGTCTTGAACATCTCAATGCATCACATGATTCCAATAAGTCATAGACCAGAAATTTTGTATTGGCAAGACTGGTACCTTTCTTTATTCGCATGCATCCAGTACCCAACTATCTTCTGAATTCATTGAATTATTTAAAAGAACAACTGACTACTTATTTCGAATTCTGCTGCAATTGCATAATTAAATTGATTAAACTATATAATTCATATGATCTTCGACAGGACATCACGGGCTGCTAGCCAAGGTGCTTCGTCTTTTTCGTTTCAATCGTCGTTGGCTGGGGAGGATGCGGGTCCAGGAGTTGGTGGCCGGCATATTATCCACGTTGTTGTCTCTGGTAAGAGGCTGGTATTTCCCGGACAGCGGTTCGCAGGTAAACTTGCATTCAACTGGATCGTGGACGCATCTAGTAATCGTTTTGTCACAATAACGCGGGAAAACTTCACATCCATTGCGACATTTCTTGACATCAAATGGAAACGGTGGGAATACATCGAATATGGCTTCCAGTTTCTTGCTATTTTGTTGTCCAGCTGGAAAAGACGTTGCTATGGCGACAAACAATAAAATGGAAGCAACTGGTAGAATCATCGTCTTCATCTTTAGTAATATTTATACAGCTAGGTCTTCAAATAAAATTCAGTTTATCCCAAAGTAAGAAACACGCAACGAGTCTCACGACCGTAAATTGACTTCAACACACTTGATTATTTTTAGACGTTGTCACTCGACGTTCGTAACAGATCCCAAAATGACTCCAAACAGCGTCGAGGATCCTTTTTATAGAGAAATGATTGATGTTATTGTCCGTCCCTTAACCTTTTAAAACAATTAAACAATACTTTATCAACACTCGAGTAAAAAAAAATTTAGCCGGAATTCCGTGTGAATGACGCACAAGTCAGATATTCAACTGGAGGTGGGTATGAACTAACTAGTAGTTGTCTTTCTATCTCAGCAGCTAACCACCATGTATGGCGACGATTGCCCTGGGGCTGTTGTCAGCTGTCATGCCAGACCCGAGAAAATAAACGATCATAAGACGACTCACAAAGTCTCCGTCTGATACATCGATTAAAACCAGACACTAAAATTATATTGTGTAAATTTCTGTAGATGTATATAGACAATGCAATACCGAATAGATATATGGAAATAGACTATGATTACCGTTATATCACTTAAAGAATGCACATTAGCTGCTTTACATACATACTCTTATAGATTAATCTTAAACATTATTGCGTGAGCCTTGTATCATACTGTTGACTGGGCTGGTTTCGATTCCCTGGTTGTACGTGACAGGAATAGGGTCGCCTGTCCAATCTCGTGGGTTTTATCCGGGTCCTCTGGTTTCCTCCCACCCTACATGCAAGCGAATTATTGAAAAAAATTGAACCATTTTTGTCCGAAATGACCTAGTTTGTGTCGAGTGGAGGGTAAACCCCATTTCTCTCTCTCTCTCCTTCAAGTCTGCGCCATAGCAGACATACATTAAACATGCATTAAGCAAGAGCTAAATCTACCAATTGCAGGTAATTCTTTGGCCTGAAATTTATCTAACTTGTTAAGTATAAGACATTGATTAACTTATCAAGACCATAATCAACTCAAGATGTCATCGTCAACCAAGCGATATTTACTGGATTAAAACCCATCTGCTGCTGTTTTGATTAAAGCAAAAAATGGATCATCGGGACTATGTTTTTATCGTATCGACTTTAGTAATGACGATTGAGGCAAGGCCCAAAACTAAATCGCTAAATTCTGGTTCAGAGTGGATCATTTTGACTGAAATTTTAACCAAATTACCTTTACATTATCTAGTTTTTAACCATTATAGTGAAAACGTATAGTGGTTTTTTTTTATCTAATCTCCCGAAATGATTTGGATATTCAATTTAATTGTCATGAAGGGACGAATAAATGAAACAATATCAAAAACTTGAACAAAATGTTTTCAATAAATAGTTATCTGTAATTTTGCTTGAAAACGATAAACAAACTATATGTAGACAGAAAACTCGCGAAAGAAGTAATTTGGACACTTTCCTAGCACGTACCACTCCCCCTAAACAAGCAACAGATAATATTGACACATGGGTGCAACGATTTGACCGATATTAGACTGGACCGGAATCAGATAAATTATGCCTTTTTTTTCTTTATGGCTAGGTTTGGCGTGAGAGACACTGCATGGAGTCTTTGCCTAACTTCAAGAACACTGCTGGAGAGTTCTCGAGGTTTTCCTACAAGGAAATAAAATGGTGTTTAACGTATTTTCTCCCCAGGCCCTTCGTCCCGAACCTTTGACGAGGGGAATCCCATTTCCCGCTATGGCCTTCGTCCTGGACCTTTGACGAGGGGAACCCAATCTAAACAATCTGGAAGTTTTGCACGAAATGCAATGTCCGGTTTTGTTCCAATTGGTGTTGCTTACTTTCAGATCGGCTCGGTAGCTCATCTTAAAATTGAAAATTATCCATGGAAATTCGGAGAAAAAGTAAGGCTTAATGTTGGTTATCCAAAGGCCCGGGACCGACTTTTTGATAGTATACCCACCGTGTCATAAAGGAAAACAGATGAACTAAAACATTAATTCAAATGAAGGACAGTTTGTACAAAAAAGTTAACAGCGGTAATTTCAAATTTTTTAAAAAAACCCCTTAATTATTTTCACTTGAATGATAGAGAGAGAGAGGGGGGGGGGGGGAGAGAGGGGGTGTTAAACGTCCATTTTGGAACTAACAATATGGTTTCAATTTTATTTCAAAAATTCGCTTGCCCTTAGGGGTCCTTAGCAGTGGGAGGAAACCAGAGGAACAGGTGAAAACCCACAAGGCTGGACAGGCAACCCTACTCCTTGTCACGTATAAGCGCCAAACCTTTCGATTCAACGCACACGCGTTTACCATTGCGGCACCACCCCCATAAAACTAAATAACAAACTTATATGGTTATTTACTCTTCGGTCAGACGTCCATTTTATGGAGGATTGAGGTTTGCAAGGTAATTTCCGTTTACTACTTCGGACTTTCCATGCGTATTATGTGATCCTACTTGATAACCGTTTTGTCCAGAACTTGGACACACTTTTTCCAATTCCCTCGCAATTAATTATTTGCTTGAAGTTTTCTCAAACGCAAAATAAAATTACTGTACTGCTCGGAACTGGAATGAAGACGGGCATACGCCATACAGTGTGTTATGAGGGAAATTTTGCCAGAACAGTGGCACTACGGCCTACTCTTATATCAAATTCCAACTGTCAAGGGATCTTTTACATGCATACCAATATGTACACGGGACGTTGGTTTTTGTCCAATCCGAACAACTAGATAGTTCTCCTTGTCAGGTCCTCGGTCCTGCATCATTGACAAGGGGGAACCAGACCGGAAAATCCAGATGAGCTTTCTCGGCCTATGTAGGGATCGAACACCCGACCTCCGGGCTAGCGAGCCAGCGTCTTACCCACTTAGCCACTGTGACCCCTTTCTCAAATGCGGCTAAGGAAAAAGTGAAATATGTTTTACGTTTATAAAAAAAACGAGAGAGCTGGAGATGATTTATCTTAGACAATGCGCCTAATTTTATAATTAATATATGGACTATTTCTGCCTAGTTGACTCATCTCACTTTTTCTAAAAACTGTCTGAAAATTAATGACCAAGAAAAACATAAACACAAACAAACAAGCGAATTCTGACAAAGATGGATTCTCATATAAAAATGGCCGCTCTATTAAAGGGACAATAACACTCTTGCTGGCTTGGCAGCTCTAGAAAATAAATAATAGTCTTATTCTAAGTAACAGATGTTTGTGTGTCCTACCTGTTGTGTAAATTATCCATTACATCATATTTTACTTGTCCAGAGGGTTCGAAAATATTTTAAAATCCAAGTCACATTTGAAAAGGTTTACGTTAACCTTTTCAAATCATGTAGTTGAATTTTCCAATTTTTTAAGTTAGGTGTGTTACGATGAAATTTGTATCATCAATTTATTTGAATATTGTAAAATAATACAATTTGTTGACCAGAATAAAGATTGGGACATATTATTCAATTACAACAAGAGTGTTATTGGGGCTTTAACTTAAATAAGTGAATAAATGACCGTTTTTTTAATCGTAAGACAGTTGCCTTTTTATACGCCCACATTTTCACGTGGACGTATATTGTCGTCGCCCCTGTCCGTCCGTCCACAATTTGTTTGTGGACTCTCTACAGGTCACAATTCTTATCCGAGTTTGACGAAACTTCAAATATAGGTCTATCCCCATAAGATCTCGGCTGCTGTCAATATTGGCATGTATCGGATCGAAACTTCATGGATTATGGCCCCTGATTGTACGAAAAATCATGTTTTTAGCTTGTGGACCCTATAGAGGTCACAATTTTGAACCGATTTTGATGAAACTTGACATTCATGTTTATAACCCAAAGATCTTGGTTACTTTTGATATTCAACGGATAATATAGGATTGTAACTTCCTGAATTATAGCCCCTGATTGTACGCAAAATTGACTTTTTTAGCTTGTGGTCCCTCTAGAGGTCTCAATTATTATCCAATTTTAGAAATAATATTAAATGTTTCGTATACTAAACGTTAGCATGGGGCAGAATTTTATAAAAAAACAAACAAATTCTAATGATTTTCTGATAATTACTCAATATGCGACAACTCTTGTTGACTGCCCGGACGATTTAGCTGCTGTGTGGGCGTATGTTTCGTTGTCTGGCAACCTATTTTCCCTCTTTTAGTCAGACATTTCTAGCTATAAAAGAGTGGTCCTTGTCTAAGGTTCAGGACGGTGTCCAACCTGGATGAACGGGAAAGGAACACGCAGGCCCCTAATGAAATTGATTCTCTGACCTAATTTTGCCCCCCCCCCTCCTTTATAGTTATATAATTACGCCATTTTAGATGAATTGATGAATTGGTAAGAGTGAAAAGGGGTTTAACGTCCTACTGTTCTGTTCCTACAGTGCTAATGAAGACGGGCACACGTCATGCTGTGTGATTTAAGGGAAATTTTGTCAGGACAGCCTACTAATATTATTATATCGAATTGCAATTTTCCAGGGGATCTTTTACGTGTACGCCAATGTGTACACGGGACTTACGTCCTGCACCACTGACAGGGGTAACCACCTTGGAAAATCCCGATGAACTTTCTTGGCCAACATCGGGAGCGAACCGGTGACCCCCCAGGCTTGCGAGCCAGCGTCTTACTCACTAAGCTACAGTGGATACGTAGCCGAATCCAAAGCAATTATTAGTTGGGATTTACACTGACCCGTAAAATAACTTACCATAAATCAACATTTTATTTATTTTTGTTGCTGTTAACCGGATTGATTCGTTAGATATAAAATAATAAAATAGCAAATTAAAGATACATTATGTAAGATTTAGAGAAAAGAACTAGCCATTCTTGCTATAATAGTTCAAAAGTAGATAATGTAAAATGAATAATTTAAAAATTTCATTCAATTTAATATATTGCAAGCGAAGATATTAGCCTTTGAAGGTTTGACAGACGTGTGCAGTAATTTCAACCACCGTACTGGTTAATCAAAGCTAAGTCTCGGTCCTCCATATTTGATTAAATCAAAGTATCGCTGAACCGTTCTTATCTATTTAATATCGGAAAAATTTGATACCATCGAGATTTGATTATGGCCTGAATCAGTTAATTAATGTCTAATTAATACTTTAGATAACATTTCAGGCCTAAAGAAAGACCTGCAATAGGCAGATTCAGCTCTTGCATAATGCATGCTTAACAAAATAATTGACGCATTGTATTACGAGCAATCCACCTTCAATATGGTATTACTTTAAGATGTAAATGTGATTTTTTAACAATAATGTAACAGCACAATTCAAAATATTTAACATTTTATTTTAGCAATCTATCTCCATCTTGTATTATTCTGAGCTGTAAATAGCTACTTTTTAAACAAATGAATGCCTTTGTTAACAATTAAATACAGATCTATCAGTTTTATTTCTTTTTCGTGGCTAAAAGCTAATTAATGACATTATGAACATATTATTGACACGATTGTACTTAGATATGTAGAGGGTTAGGTTAAGTTAGTCTAGTCGTTTAACGCGTGCGCATGGAATCATAAAGTCTGTCATTGTGTAAAGCAATCTGATTAAAACACAGATCTTTATTTCGTTGCGTTTTTTTAGTTCAAAATTTCGTTTTACTTGTCTTTACTAAACTAAGATCTGGAAGAGTTATTATTTACTACACTAGGATCTGGAAGGGTTATTATTGACGTGTTCTGGATGATGTTAGGGATTAGTCAATGATACGGTCTGTTACGGCGAGGTCTTGGCCTCTTGATACACGGAACTAAACCACTAGAAACGTCAACGCTGATTGGTTAATCAATGCCTGACGTCATGGGGTCGAATTAAAAAAACAAACGAAACGAAATATAGATCTGTATTTTGATCAGATTGTGGGTCAAGTGGAGTGACAAGGAGTAGTGTCCCCTGTCCAACCACGTGCTGTTTCTCCGAGACCTATGGTTTCCTCCCACTACTAACGACCCTACGCGAGAGCGAATTATTGAAATAAAATTGAACCATTTGTTAGTCCCGAAATGATTCAGTCTGTGTCGACTGGATGTTAAACCCCATTTCGCCCCCACTTCTCTTATATTAGGGAAAAACGATATCCATATTTGGCATTTATAGATTTTTACACCAATTGTACAGGAAAAGAAATACATTTAAAAATACCGATGACGTTTGTGTGAATAAAGTGAAGCCTGGAATTTGAACCAGAATGTTATATCAGGTGATCTATTTTAAATATTAAAGAGTATCCATGTCTTGTTGTTCCACACACAAGACTTGTTCTTTCGTCCAACTCGAATGACTAGACAGATCTCCAGTCCTGCACAACTTGACATAGATCCAGTCCTGCACCACTGTACCAAGCTGAAAAAAATCCCAAGATATACCATCTTAATCGCTGAGCAACCGTGACTCTCTTTATCTATGTACAGCCCATTCATTTTTTCAATAATGAAGACGGACATACGCCATTCAGGGAATACCCCATTTCAGGGAAATGGTGGCCAGATAGCGGCGCTACGGCTTACTCTTATATTGAATTCAAACTGCATCCGAATGACTAGACATTTGTCCTTGTCAGACCCTCCGTCCTGCATCACTGACAAGGGGAAACACTATGCCGGAAAATCCAGATAAACATTCTCGACTAACACCGGGACCGAACCCGCGATCCCCAGACTAACCACCGTGGCTCCATATACTGATAACGGGGGATACGGTCAAAAACCCTCTCTGGTCAGAACCCTCTAGGGGTTTTTTTTTGACCTTTTCAGAACCCTCCTAGGTCAGAACCCCCTCTGGTCAAAACCCCCATTTTTATATTATGTGGTTTGTGGTGTGAATTACACAACAAAAACGATTATACGGGTAGGTGATTAGTAGGCAAATATATACCGAATATGCAACAAAATAACAATCAAATACAATTAAAACTTAACACCTTTAATAAGGGGACCGTTTTGAAATTTCTTTGTTTATTATTTTGTTAATTGTGTGGTCAATTGTCTTAGTTGGTCATCTATTTTTTTTTAAATAAAATAAATAAAATAAATAAAATAAATAAAATAAATAAAATAAATAAAATAAATAAAATAAATAAAATAAATAAAATAAATAAAATAAAATAAATAAAATAAATAGGGGGAGGGTCCTTTTTTAATTTAAATCCAAGGGGGTTATGACCTCGTGAGTTTTGGCCAAGGGAGTTTTGACCTAGGGGGTTTCGAGCGGAGGGGGTTTTGACACGGACCCTGATAACGGTGTTTCGCCTAATCCTGTATGAGTAATGTAATCTCCCACTGATTGACGTAAGATCCGGTAATCGTCAAAATCTAATTCTGATTTAATTTATAAGGAGGTGATTCAAACGCGGATGTGTGTGTGTGGGTGTGTGCCATGTCGGGGTGGGGGGGGGGGGGGTATAATTTATGTCTTTTTTAATTGTAAATTAAAAGGTGTGAGATATAAATTGAATATGAAGATATTAAAAAATATGAACGGTGTGTAGGCAGTTTGGGATTATGAATCCGGGAACCTACTATTTTAAGATTATTATTCAGTCTTTTATATAAAAAAAAGTATTAATCCCAATATAATTATTATTTAATTTATTATTTAAAAAAAGACATTAATTTTCAGTAATTGTCATTCATAATTTTTTTTTTTTTTAAAGTAAAATAATTACTACTAATTGTCATCCACAAAATTGAATAACTTTACATTTTTTTTTTTTAAAAAAAGTCTAGTAATAGTAATTGTCATCCACAAAATTAGATAGCTTTTCATTTTTTTTTAAAAAAAGTAATAGTATTAGTAAGTGTCATTGACAGAAAATTAGAAACTGAACGGTTTGTAGACAGTCAGGGAAGTAGTCATAATTATCATCAATTAATAGTTGGATTTTATAATTATTATTTAGTCTCTTTCAAAAAAAGTATTAATTACCAGAATTGTCATTCATAAATAGTCTTTTTTTAAAGATAAAACAATTATTGGTAATTGTCATTCATAAATATATTGGTGGTCAGCATCAACCAAGTATTGTTGTGTACATGTATTGTCTTGTTATATTTTCATATTTTATCATTGCTTAATAAGCAGTAATTGTATTCCATAGAATTGTGATCTATTTATTCCAGTTCATTTAATAAATGCCATTGAAACAATTCATAAATATTTACTTTTCAAAGTTATTATTTAATTGTAATTTTCCCCGATAAATGGTATAGTTTTAAAATTATTATTTAATTGTAATTTTAACCGATAAATAGCGTGGTTTTAAAATTATTATTTGCTAGTTTTTATTGTTTATTATTTGCTAGTAATTGTCATTGTTTTAAAACAGTTCTTATTGTTAATTACTTGCTAGATTTTTGAATTAATGTTTATTAATAATTGCTATTCATAAACAGTGTTTAAATTTTTTTTTATTATTATGGGTTTTTAAAACTTATTATTTACTAGTAATTGTTATTGATAATAACTGATGTGCTTTTTAAAGTTGTTATTTACTATTAATTGTCATCGATAAATGGTGTTTTTATTTGACTTTTTATTAGTAATTATAGTATTTTTTATTAGACACTAACAAATCTGCCTCTTCAAGATATCACCCGCTTACGTGTTGAAACAAAATAATTGAGGACCAATTCAGCAGGATGTCGACCTATTATTTAAAACTATTTAATATTAATAATTGTCACCCATTACTAGTTTTATATAAGTTTCATTTGATTAGGTACTAAGACATATTATTATGCTCCCTTGAGATATCACCACCTACCCACTGGCGGCCACATGGCAGGATGTACATATCAGTCTAAACAAAAGGTGTCTGTATTAAAGCGAGAATTTCATATTTTCTAAGAAAGTCAAAACATAATTATGTCTGTCTTTTGTTAATAGGTTGTCGACTCACTATTACACGATCATAGGCATTATTTCCCACATTTACAAATTTTTCACACCGGAAATAATAACACAATTACCCCCCTTGTTTTTCTATCCCCCCATGCAATGGCTATCTTCAAACGTTTGAATTTGAAGTTGAAAATGATATTTTTGCCAATTTCTCAACTGGCAAAAGTGAATAGGATTATTGATTAACAAGGTAGGACTGTTTATAGATACCATCTTAAAAATATAAATTAAAAATATGAAATTGTAGCTTTAAGGTCATGGATTAGATTAGTAATATACAATAGAATGTAAATAGAATTGAATGTATCATCACACAACAATACCTAATAATAGTAATTCACACCTTACACACCACACGAACTAGTTCATCACACCTGCAATATGTGAATATGTGAATTACATAGGACCCAATGACCCAGACAACATATAACAAACAAACGTCTTATTAAAATGGATGCATGGGAGGGAGAAAAATGGGGTTTAACGTCCACTCGGCACAAACTAAGTCATTTCGGGATTAACGTATGGTTTTAATTTAATTTTAATAATTCGCTTGCACGTAGGGGTCTTTAGTAGTGGGAGGAAACCGAAGGACCTGGAGAAAACCCACGAGGTTGGACAGGCGACCCTACTCCTTGTCACGTACAAACGGGGATTTATCACATTTATATGATAGAATTGGTTAAACACGTAAAAGAACAATCTGATTAAAACCCAGATAATATTTCGTTTCGTTTTTTATAGTTAAAAACTTTGTTTTACTACAATAGATCTTGAAGCGTTGTTATATTACCGGCGTTTTAGTTGACGTGAGGGATTAGTCAATGAAACGGTCTGTTATGTCGACTTCTTGGCGTGCCATGCTCGGAACTATGGGTAAACCACTGGAAACATCAACGCTGATTGATTAATCAATGTATGAACGTCATAGGGTCAAAGACCCTCGTACGACCCCTGACCGAACTTCGAGTACAACTTGTTAGATCTTCATGTAGTGTAGGCTATCTAAAGAATAAACAAACGAAACGAAATTTCGATCTGTATTTTAATCAGGTTCGTAAATTAAGAAATATAATAAAAGATAAATTCCTATCAATGAATGTAGAATTCTAACGATTTAAATTTGGGTAATTTAAAAGGTGATACTTTTCAGGTTAATAGCATAAAGCTGTAGGTTTCCTCCACAAACATATCCATTTTATATAAAAATGTTCGTTTTTACTTTTGATTGTCTATTTGTTACTCTAACTCTCCTTTAACACCGGTGTCCCTCTCCAGTCTGTCAAGGACTGTCGTCTAGTCGTTCGGATGAGGCGCAAAACCGAGGTCCTGTATACACAATGGCGTGCACTTAATATATCCCTTGGCAGTTGGAATTCGATATTAGAGTAGGCCATAGTACCGCTGTCCGGGCACCATGTCCATCATAGCCCGTCTTCATTAGCCCAGTCGAGAGCAGAACAATAGGACATTAAACCCCATTTCATTTCATTTCTATAGTCCTGAACCAAAAATATTGACACCAACGGAGCCTTGGTTTGTGTATAGATTTGATCTGAAATGATCCAGTTGAAACGTGTACATTCACCGGATATGAGTAACATTTCAAATATTCTCATGAGTGGGATTTGATTTGTTTTCATTAATTCCAAAATTTATATTTGGACATAATTCTAAACTTAGTCATATGTCTGTCCAATGATCCTGACTGTATGGTGTTAAATTGGATTGCCATCATAAGAGAGGCTTGCCGTTTTAAAGACAGTTTGCGAGCCTTTCCAAGGTCACTAAAAAAACCTCTTCTGTTGCCCGGGTTAACAGTTTAATAGGCTACGTTGAAATAAAGGGGTGTGCGCTTTTGATTACAAGGTCTGCTAATGAGTCAAGTAGCTTAGTTTCGATTCCCAGGTTGTACGTTGTGTTGCCTGTCCAATCTCCTGGTTTACCCCATACACGCACACACTGCTTAAAGACCCCGCGCGCAAGTGAATTGAAATATTAAATTGAATCATATATTAGTCCCACTCTCTGTCTATTGCATACTTGAAATGGTATCTAAATTATTCATTGGGCATTAACTTATCCCGACCATAAACAATTCTAGATGTCATCGCCAGCATGATATTTATTGGATTAGGATCCGATTTAATGCTCAACTTTCATTCATGGTAAAATTATGAAATGGATAATCAAGACTATGTATGTTATAGTACCGACTTGATCTAGGCTAGAGTGGATCAATTTGACTGAAATTCCCTTTACATTATCTAGTTTTTAACTATTTAAGTGAGAACTGCCAGCTCTTCATTTACACTTCCACAGTGTTTCATTCATTCAACAGTATTAAATTTATTGACAAATCAAATAATTTTGACATTTGAATCCGAACCACGTGATCATGTGGTCAGAATGGACGTCACTGACACCTCAGTACGACGTCATGGGACCAGATGGTGCGCCAAGCTGTCAATTTAACTGATCCAATCATAATCGAGTTTTCGATAGCAAGCGGACATGTTAAACGTCATAATCTGACCCATTCCCTAAACACCTTCTGGGATGGACAGCAAAAACAAGCTATAAAAGGTCCGGTCTATAAAACCCACCCGTCTTCTTTCCAGGAAGGGTTCGTTTTATTTCCAACTTTCCCGCGTTCTATCATCAAAGCAAATACAATGCAATACGAATTAATCCTTTTTTGTGAAGTGAGAGTTACTTGTAGTCAATGGATTAAAACACATACCCTATTTCGTTTCGTTTTTTATAGTTCAAAATTTCGTTTTACTTGTCTTTACCTCACTAGGAACTGAAAAAAGTTGTTATATAATAGGCGTTCTTGTTGATGTGAGGAATACGCCGATGAAACGGTTTGTTACGACGATTTCTTGGCGTACCCTGCACGGAACTGTCGGTAAACCACTAGAAACACCAACGCTGGTTGATTAATCAATGCCCGATGTGTAAGCCACCGAAAGTATAAAAAAACGAAACGAAATATACATCTGTATTGAATCAGATTGAAATGTAGTGTCTGCGGAATCAGCAAACACACGCTTATTTACATATTAAGGATTGACTGTTTTGGAATACGAGGATGCCGTGATATGCTCCTAATGGGCACAGACGAACATCGTGATCTTTTTTTTTCATGGCGCACGCACGCGCGCGGGTGGGGGGGGCTGGGGTGGGGGTCTAGGGACGTGTTGACTGAAGGCGTAGTTTTAATTCCACCGTCTTACGTAACAAGGAGTAGCATAGCCTGTCAAACCTAGTGGGTTTTCTCCGGGTCCCTAGGTTTCCTCACACTGCTACAGACCCTGACGCGCAAGCGAATATTGAAACAATAAGCGGTAACGCCGTGTTCAATTCATAAACCGCTTTAATGGAAGTACTGTATTGAAGAGACTTTAAACGCCACTTTTATCCTTTGCTTAATGTAATCCAGTTGTGTAACACTGGGAGAGAACGTGGTCGGTTGTAACATACTTACTACAACACCGTATCTCATGTACTGTTATACAATGACCCTAAGATGCTGGGTCAAGTTATATATGTCATAAACAGGGTCATACCAGGGGCAGAACATAACGTAAA
Source organism: Patella ulyssiponensis (assembly GCA_963678685.1). NCBI lineage: Eukaryota > Metazoa > Mollusca > Gastropoda > Patellidae > Patella > Patella ulyssiponensis. Next base: position 77,451,065 of record OY783228.1, read on the forward strand.
GATATATATGGCTTGCTATTGATAAGGGTCCACTTCAGGAGTCTGTTCTTTAAAATAAGGGTTTAACGTCCACTCGATACAAACTAGGTCATTTCAGGACTAACATATGGTTCAATTTTATTTCAACAATTCGCTTATGCTTGGGGGTCTTTGGCAGTTTGGGCAAACCGGGGGCCCGGAGAAAACCCACGAGGATAGACAGGCGACCCTACTCCTCGTCACGTATAACCGGGGAATCGAAACCACGCCAATTGACCCAATGACAGACCTTATGATACAACGCTAACCATTCAGCCCCCAGCTCCCCATCTTATCATGGCTAAATGTTTTAAAACTCACTGTCGTTGCTTCAGGAACACGACAAATATATTGAAGTCGATTGACCACCTCGATTCTTTCCTTCTCCTGGTCAAAGGGTCTAAAGGCTGTGACGTCATATTCATTCATGCTTGTTTACTTCTTGATCTTGAACTTTTCGCCTGAACATTCGCGTTGAGACTAAAAGATTTACAAAAATTATACGCCAATGTTTCTTTTTAGTACTCGGGGTGGGTGGTCACGGTGGCTAAGTGGGTAAGACGCTGGCTCGTTAGCCTTGAGGTCTGGTGGTCGATCTCTTTATTGGTGCGAGAAAGTTCATCCAGATTTTCCTTCGTGGTTCCTCCTTGTCAGTGATGCAGAACGGAGGGCCTGACAAGGACATCTGTCTAGTCGTTCGGATGGGACAGAAAACCGATTTCCCGTGTACACATTGGCGTACACGTAAAAGATCCCTTGACAGTTGGAATTCGATATAAGAGAAGGCCGTATTGCCGCTGCCCGGGCATCCGAGTTCTCAAAGCATTCTCCGACTTAAGATTTTACTCAAACTTATTCGCCTTATTTTAACTAAAAAAATAGCCGTTTATAAAACTTTTGTTGTTTTAATGTTTCAAATACATCAATATGAAACTATGTGCAAAGTTTTGTGTTTCTGGATCAAAGTTTTTTCTTATAAAAAGTGATTGAAAGTTTAGTAAATTCTTAACTTAAGTCTGAGAATGCTTTGTGAACATAGGGTCAGAACTTTGTGCAGTTTTGGATTTTTATTTTTAGTAAATATCTGATGAAACAAAATGTTAAATATGCGTTTTAGAAAAAAATGAAACGCGTCATCCCCCCCACCCCCGTTCGGGACCATCAACATTAACTATGTAATACATTAATACACGCCATTTGCACTATTTATGGTTGTCACTTGAAACATTCGTTTTGTATCTTTCACTAGATTTATTGCCCAATAAATGGAAAAAATATGGTCAATTAAAATTTATTTTGGGTTTTATAAATACAAAAACAACAGATGGGCCGAGGGCGTTGGCGTGAGATGTCTCGTTGACATGACATCTTGATAGTCAGTTAATTGGCACATCAAAGAGATGGCACTGACACGTAACCGCTAGCCATGTATACGTAGCGTGTTAATTATATGGCAATGACCCCTTTGATCAATTCAGACACTACCAATATTTTGAAATATATTCAATAACATCTTGGCCTATATTATGGATCACGGGGGACCACGTGGCTAATTGGGTAAGGCGCTGGCTCGCTAGCCTGGAGGCCGGGTGTTCGATCCCTGCATTGGCCGAGAAAGTTCATCTCGATTTTCCGGCGTGGTTTCCACTTGTCAGTGATGCAGAACGGAGGACCTGACAAGGACAGCTGTCTAGTCGTTTGGATGGTACGAAAAACCGAGGTCCCGTGTACACATTGGTATGCATGTGAAAGACCCCTTGACATTTGGAATTCGATAAAATAGTAAGCCGTAGTGCCGCTGTTAAGGCCAAATTTCCCTCATGGCACACTGTATGGCGTATGGCCGTCTTTCATTAGCCCAGGTTAGGTGCAGAAGAGTAGAACGTTAAACCCCATTTCATTTCATTTCAAATATTATGGATCACGGAAAAACCGAGAAATTTCGAATGATACAAGCGATCTTCAAGAGTTATGTCCCTTGAATCATCTACCGATAAAACTCTAACCGTTACACGAATAAGCAAAAAGCTTATATCTTAATCTGCGTATGTCAGGGACGGCAAATAAAATGAAATTGAGTTTAATGTCCTACTGTTCTGCACCGACTGGGCTAAGGAAGACGGGCATATGACCAGGGGCGTTTCAAGGTTGATCATGGCGGAGGCTATACTATTTTTAGGGCCCTCTTTCGCGGGGGGGGGGGGGGGGTATTGATTGATGATTTTCATGCCAGTGCTATGACAGCGTTCTCATTCAGTAGTGGATTCGACAGTGACAGTGTATTATAGAAAACGATTGACTCGGAATCGGGGGCCCTTTCCCTTGGCCAGAGGGGCCCTTTTGTCAGACGTGGGGCCCTTTTGTCTGCCTTAGGGCCCTCCCTAACTAGGGTACATTTTCATTTTTTTCATCGGTTTTAGCATTTTTCTACAGTTTTATTTTTTCAAATTCTTTGATTTTTTTCGCGAGGAGGCTGGCGCCTCCAGCGCCTCAGCTATAAAACGCCTTTGCATATGACATGCACAGAGTGCTAGGAGGGAAATATTGCTCGGACAAAGGCATTACTACCTGCTCTTATTTCGAATTCTGCCAGGGGTTCTTTTATGTGCACATCAATGTGCACGTGGGATCTCGGTATTTCGTCCCATTCGAACGACTATACGCTGTCCCTTGCAATGCCCCCCCCCCACCGTCATCCAACCCTGACAACGACGATCTACGAAGGAACATTAAAACCCCATTCCATCTGACATCAAATATATTACACGTAACCTTGCAATATTTTATATAATATGTTATTCTAAATTTATGAATTAACAATGAAGAAGAAACAAAAATTCAATAAAACCTTGAAATCTTCTTTTTATAACGATAATAAACGTCTCATTTCAGTTAATATATGTCAATCCTATTCTACAACCATACATGCAATCTGCACACATAGACTATGTGTGCATAGATCTATCCACGTCATAATTACTTCGAGAATAAACGGAGGAAACTGTAGGCGGACAGATTAGGTTCAGTATGATATACACGGCAAAAGAAGACCCAAGATTTCCCCATTAACTTTAATCTTATATAAACTATAGTCCCAAAGAAAGACAGGGGCGGATCCAGGATTTTCAGAAAGTGGGGGGGGGGGGGCTTGCTGCACCAAGTTGGGATTGCGAAGCTCGACCCATGATTTTTGAGTGGACAAAAATGCCCACAAGGACTAATTTCATACTAGTACTGTAAATTACGATTTCCAACCTAAACTATTTTTGTTCTCATTTCCCGCGAGAATATATGGTGCTAAAAATTGTTCGCCACCGCAAAAAAATAGAGGGGGCGTGTGCGAATAAATAGCGTGATATAACATTCTTGTTCAAATTCCAGGCTTCATTTCATTCACACAAACGTCATCGGTATTTTTTAAAATTATTTCTTTTCCTGTACAATCCGTATAAAAATCTATAAATGCCCAAATATGGATATCTTTTTCTCCTAATAAAAGAGGAAATAGGCAAACTCAATTTTCGTCGCAGAGATGTGAATAAGGTTAGGGCACGTGATGGTTTGCGAGATTGTTGGTTAGGGTAGGCGTTAGGGCTAGCCCTGTTTCATCCCGTGACCTTTAGGCAAACTTGGAAGAGAGAGAGAGAGAAATGGGGTTTAACGTCCACTTGACAAATGAGGTTTTTTGGCCAACGCAGGAATAACGTATAGTCGTTCGGATGGGAAAAGATACCGATACCCTATTTACATATTGGCGTGCACGTAAAAGACCCAGACAGATGGAATTCAATATAAGAGTAGGTTGTAGCGCCGCTATCCGGGCAAAATTCCCATTATAGTACACAGAACAAAAGTTCCCCATATAGTACACATTATAGTGAACTTTCTCGGCCAATAACGGAAGCGATCCCGCAACCTCCAGACTAGCGAGCCAGTGTCTTACTCGCTTAACCAACGTGCCCCCCAGAGCAGAACAGTAGGACGTTAAACCCCATTTCATTTCATTTGCCGCACAAATCGGACTATTGAAGATAGGCATACGTTATGCAGAGTAACAGAACGGAAATTTTCGATTGACCGCGGCATTTCTTTCATCGAATTTCAACTGTGAGGGATTCTTTATAATAGGAGGGTTTTTCAACAAGACCAGAGACTGTTCATAGCCAGGCTCTTTGTACTACACTACGGACAGGGCGAAACCACGCTGCAAAATCCCGGGGAACTTTCTTGACCGACACCAGGAACAGTGTGAATAATCATAGTATGGAGGGGAATATGGCCGATAACCCGTTACCACGACAACCCGACATCACATTTTAACCCGACACCACGACAACCCGACAGCCCGACGTCATACGACATTTTCACCCGACAACACTGTATTAAAAATGGCGTAATGTCAGGTAAAATTGTCGTATTGTCGGGTTAAAATGTCGTGAAGTCGGACTCTCAGGTTGTTGGGTTGTCGCCTTATGAAGGGCGACCACCTTATGAAGGGCGAAACCACGACATCACGACATGATACAGATCAGCTACCATAGGATTACGCCATTGTTTTTTTTTTTAGCAGAAATCATATAGAGAAATGGGTTGGGTTTTCTGTGCAATAACAACGAGCATGTTGAGTAAGTGTCCATGTTACAAGTTATTTATAGCACAAGCCTAGTTCTTGTTGTCACTAACAATTTCAGTACATAAACCGGAAGATATTTTACAAACTAAGGTAACCTCTACAGCATATAGGGTCTATAGTGTAACACCTCGACCTACGGCCTCTGTGGTTAAACCTGTTAACTCATGAAAACCGTGCTAAGGAATGTGGTTTAACGTCCTACTGTTCTGCTCCGACTGGGCTAATGAAGACGGGCATACGTCAAGCAGTGCGCTATGGGGGAAATTTTGTTCGGAAAGCCTCACTACGGCCTACTCTTATATCGAATTCCAATTGCAAGGGATCTTTAACGCGCACGTGACCTTTTTGTCCCTTCCGAACTACTAGACAGTTGCCCCTTGCCAGTCGAGGAAGATGAGAGGAACATCCTCTAATCACCCCAAACACATATTTTAAAGTGGCGTCTATGATTCGAAAAAAATATATAATGAATGATTTCGTTTTATTAATATTTTTAATTGCATGTATTAGTTAATACTTGATTTAATCACATATATATACATACATACATTTACTCTGTTACTTAAAGGGCCAATCCCGATAATATTTTGGAGAATAAAACTGCTTAACTTTGTGTTAAAATCCCATAAAAGCCTCTATCTAAGGGCCAAACAACTAACACAACATGTGTGATATGTTTTCAAACAACTTGAACCTGTCAGTCTTCATCTGGAAATAGAGACTGGTGTCCCAGCTGTATTATGCGGTGCAAGGATAAAACCATACTTTTATTTTGTAAAAAATAATGTGCAGTTGCAATCTACCCTTTATTATCAAGTACAGCATATGGATCATTCACTGTATAGACCCCAAAGAAACGGAAATCAATTATCAGGTCACCCAACGAAAAAATTGACCCAAAATCTTAAAAGGGTTACGTGTTCAGATAAGCATTTTTGACGTTCACATCCCTCTATGTTTTGGCGCTTAAATTCCATACCTACTCGGACTTTCATTTTTGAAACTCTGTTCAAATCGGGATAGTCTCTTTAATCATTATATATATATAGTATGTATATGCAAACATTGAAAATAAAACAATATATATATTTATATATATAAAACATGCCCGCATGTTATATTCATATTTACAACACAATTTCTAAATCTGATATAAATTGAACTCTCACAAACTGCCTTCTAAGACATATACAAGCAAGCAAATTATTGGAAAAAAATTGAACCATATGTATAGACCGGAATTGAACTCTCTCCGCCAACAAATGGATCGAACCCGCGACTTCCTGGTTAGTGACCTATCACCGTGAACACAGGCGTCAGACAACAACCGGTCACGTGACTTTTAGAGACAATAATACATACATAAAACCGGGCTTTAAAAATATATAATAACTAAATAGATAACAGGTATTGGTCTGACAGTCTTAGTTATGGCATCTAAAACATCCCCACGAAAGAAAAAATCAAAACAAAACAACACAATGGCAATTTGGAGTTAGAACATGTTTTGGACAATTTGACTAAAATACAGATCTATATTTCGTTTCGTTTTATTATACATTCGATGGCCTAAAGTACATAAACATCTGACAAGATGTACTCGAAGGGCGTGTCAGGGGTCATACGAGCGGCTTTTGACCCAATGACGTTCAAACATTGATAAATCAATCAACGTCGCCGTAACAGACTGCTTTATTATCTCATCCCTCACATCATACAGAACGTGGGTTACTCTTTCAGGTCCTAGTGTAGTAAAGACAAATTTTGAACTATAAAAAACGAAACGAAATATGATCTATGTTTTAATTACGTTGTGTTTTGTAGCCCATTAAACAACGTTTTAAACAAAATCGACAAAATGTATCTATACTTTGCCCTGTTGCCTATATTTTACATTAAGCACTTCCCCACCCCTGAGTCTAAGCACAATAAAATAAAGGAAACGTGACGAATGCAGGACGAACGTTGAGAATCAAAGCAATAACCACATTTATATAAATAAGTCAAATATGTATCATGTAAGTTTTCGACGCAGAGCTGGACCTTATTGCTCTTCGAGTTCAAAAATGGAAAATGCAAGATGAATATATTGAAAATTTCATTCAAATTATTTTATTCGTAGACTCGATTATCCATTTAATCGTTAAGTTTTTAATTCTCGCGGGCGATAAATTCATTTAAATCTCTGCCATCCGATGGTCTAGAGAGTTGATTATAGGCTTGTCGTGTTAATAAATGTCTAAATAAAATTTTATAAATTCCTGCCTTTGGTTGATTCAGCTGTTACATGATGCGCCGTTAACTGATCATTTATTTTACAAGAGTCCTAAACATGTAAACTTCTATATTTACTTCATCTCCTGCTGAGTTCAAAATGTCCATTGGCTTTCATATTTACGTTCTCAACACAAAATGGCCGTCTTAATGCCTTCAAAATGTCAAATATCATAAGTTTAGTGGATATTAATGTTAACTATCTAACGAACTTTCGTCTGTCTTTGGAATGAAATAATCGCTAATCCTGCGAAAACTCACAACAAAACGTCGCTTTATGATGACTGTTTAACTGTAATGAGGTCTCGAAAGTCACTTAATATTCACTTTGATATTACTTTGTGACATTTGTGGTCCAAAAAGTGTATAAAAATCACACGCAAACCACGCCTTCGGAACTAATATTTGGAATGTTTTGAGTGATATGTCAAATTTACCGATCACGAATCTTTGGGCAACGTTGAACACCGGGCGCCCCTAAAAATATAATTTTTACAGATTTCGTCATCACAGTGACGTACACACGACGTTTCATTCAAACCATAATGGCACATTTTACAATCCCACCGGTATCAAATCACACGAACGTTGTGCACGGCTCCGATGATCTGAACCATCGGTATCCTCTGATAAGATCCTTTCCCTAAACTGTTTCAAATTCAATTAAAAATTATATAATATCTAAACAGTGTGTAGAGAGATTTCAGTTTCTTGATGAACAAGATCATCTGAAAAAGGCCCCGCGAAATAAATATTGTAAAAATGCCTTTGCCTCTCGCTTATTCCGTTTATTTTGCGGCGTAGTTCCCACTGTTGATGGTGGCGTCGTGACGGTATCGACACCGGATAATCCATTGTCATCGTCATCAGAAGATGCTGTTGTTGGTGTTGTTTTTTCGACTGACGGTAATGTTTCATCATCAGTTTCGTGCGAATTATCATCAGTGGTTTGCTCAGAGACCGGTTTTTCGGAAATAGCAATGTCTATATTTTGGGTGCTCTGCACTGTTTGTTGCTGCTCGGTAGTTTTAGGCGTCACTGATGTTCTGAACGACTCGTTGTTTATATTTTGGGTGCTTTCCACTGTTTGTTGCTGCTCGGTTGTTTTAGGCGTCACTGAGGTTCTGAACGACTCGTTGTTTATTTGTTGGGTGCCTTGCATTGTTTGTTGTTCCTCGCTTGTTTTGGGCGCCACTGAGGTTCTGAACGACTCGTTGTTTATGTGTTGGGTGCCTTGTATTGTTTGTTGTTGCGCGGTTGTTTTAGGCGTGACTGAGTTTCTGAACGGTTGGATGTTAATGTTTTGGACGCCATGGACAGTTTGCAGCTGCTCGGGTTTGTCGGGGGTAAAAGATATTTTGGAAGGCTCTATCTTTGGATTTAGGACCTTCGACGACTTTACTAAAGATGCAGTAGGAATAACTGGTAGGTCTTGGAATAGGTCTTTCAAGACCTGACCGTCTTGTGACATGTAGCCTTTTGAGAAAGCCGTGTTGTCAATATTATTTGCAGCGGAGAGCGTGTTATCGTTAGTTTGGTGTGTGTCGCGTGGTATTGTGTTTGTTTTAACTTGATCAGAGTCAGCTACAGCTGATGGTGGACTTTTCTCGTTGATGAGAAGATTTTCATTGTTCACTGACGTTAAAGACCCCTGAGGGATCTCTACATTATTAACGGATGCTGGCGGAGCGGTCGTCATAAACAAATTCACTTCTGTAGGACTTGCTACTGCCTTTGCCACTTTCTTGGGATCTTCCGATGGTGGATTTTCTTTTGTAAGCTGAATTTCGGGCGTGTCCTTAGGGATGTATTTAGCTTTGTTCCTTTCTGATTTACTATTCGTGGCAGCAGCACCCGACACTAGCAGTACATCCGTCACTTCTTTGGGATCGGATGTTGTAGATTCAGCATTTGTTTGAATAGTTGTCCTTAAAGATTGTAATCGAGCTGATTCTATGTTTACTAGGGGAGTAGGGGGTGGCGTCGTTAACTGTGCTTTCTTTGTAGATTGTAATTGACTATCTGCTGGGTATTGTGTCACAATTGCCCTTAGTGCGCCCTTTTCTGTTGTTTTAGCCTGTTCTGTTGTTGTTTCAGATGGTTTTCCTGTTGAGAAAATCCCAGGGGTATTGATGGGTGCTGCTGTTGTAGAGCCGTGGGATGTCTTTGACATTATTGGCATCTCTGCGATTTTTTCAGATGCCTTTGTTTCTGATGTTGCTGCACCTGCTGATGTTTTGTGTTGGGGGGTTGGAGTGGTTGTAGGTAGCGGTGTCTCTGAACTCACTTTAGGGACTCTGATCAAAGTATCGAGTGAAGCTGGTACTGCCGACTGTTTTGTTACTACGGTGTCTGTTGTTACATCCTTTTCTGCTTTAGGTGACGTTTCTGTTACTCCTTCTGATGCCTTGGATATGGCAGTTGTAGTTTGGACAGACTGGGAGTCTTGTAAAGGATTAGATGTTAATTTGGTCGCGGGGGTGGGATTTTCACTTACCGCCGATACTGTCTTGGCAATCAATGTGGGCCTTTCGTTATCAACTGTCGTATTCGTTGCTGATGCCTCGGTAACGACTGGTGTTGTACCGGAAGACGTCGTAACTGTGGTTCCTTGTTGCATTTGCAATTTTCTATTACTTGCATCTATTTCCACCCCTTTCTGTTGATTTGCCACTTCTGGTACCGAAGACGTTGTTTTAGTCCTCATATCTGATACTATACTAGAAGGACGAGCTGTAGTTGTTGTCAATATTTGCCCGATCAATGGAGCAGCTATACCAATAACGTGGTCTTGTGGTTTGGTAGCATCCTTGGTGTATGGAGCATCAGTAGAGGCAATAATAGCGGCTGGTTTTGGAACAACTGTTGTTTTCTCGTTAGCCACGACTACCGTGTCAGATACTGCCTCCTGCATTCCACTACTTACATTTGGTGAGAGAACGGTAACAGTAGTAGCTACCACAGTAGTAGTACTTTGACTCGATGTTTCAACTTTCAACAAATTGACTAAATAGTTCAAGGTTCCGTTCCCAAAGATATCAGGCAATCGTTTCTCATTTACAGTTCCGGTACTGGTTGTTGGTTCTGAACCGGAACCACCCGAAGACGGCGGGGCAGAATCACAATTGGACCCTGTGCTTCCACCCGGACACATACAATTATAAGAACATCCACTCGCCACACAGACGCCGGAGGGGCCACAGATGTTCTGTAAAACGTCACAGGGATTTGGGGACGACGTGGAACAATCCAAATTAGAAGACCAAATACTATCCAGTTTATTACCGACGCACAATTCAAAACACAGGAGTATTAGTCCACTAGATAAACCACTGCTGAACATGTTTCTAAACATAGTTGTTTATCCTCACGCACACAAAATAAGACACTCACTCGGCTATTTATAGACGCACAATGATCTTAAACAATGATCTGTTAATTTACCAACAGAGCACAGAAATTGAAGATAAAACGAACTCTCTTTTAAATGTTCCGTTTGAAATTAAAGATAAAACGAACTCTCTTTTAAATGTCCTGCTATATTCTCTAGGCTCAGTATGTATATTATCCATGAGATTTTCCTGAAAAAAAAATAACAAACCGTGATAATTATAATGCATTTCACTGAACAAAACACATTATGCAAGAGTTAAATCTGCCAGTTGCACATATTTATGTATGCCCGAAATGTTGTCTAAATTATTAATTAGACATTAATTAACTTATCTAGACCACAATCAACTCTTGATGACTTCCCTAATCTGCGATATTTACTGGATTACAATCCTATCTGCTGCTCAACGTCCATTAATAATTAAATAAAAAACTGGATAATCGAGACTATGATTTTTATAGTACTGACTTTAGTAATGATGATCGAAGCTAGGCTCAAAATTCAATCGCTAAAATCTCGGTTCAAAGCGAATCAATTTGATTGAAATTTTCAGCAAATTACCTTTACGTTACCTAGTTTTTAACTATTATAGTAAGAACTTCTAGCTCATTATATAATCTCTCATAACGTATCTTTAAGGTATCTGAGCGTTTAATTTGTACAATTGTTGCTCTTACCCTGAGAGATCGTTATGTTGACGTTAATACAACAACGTGATAGATCGTAATGTAGACGTCCTTAGAACAACGCGACAAATCGTACTGCACCTGTCATAAAATCAAGGTGCATCTCTAATTGATTAAGGTCGACTAGTTCTAACAGTCACCAGCATAAGTTACTAACTTGAACTTTATTCATAAAGTGAACATTGTTCAAGGAATATACACAACTAATTCAGAGAAAATGTCACTGAAAAATGTGTCGTGACAAATGTATCATCATATTGAATAATAATAGTAAAATCTGAATTACAGCGGAGGAAAAACGGCGCACCCTTGGAGAACATAAATAAGACCAAGAAGTATATATCAATGACAGTCTAGCGACTAGACTGTCATTTTTATTACGTTATACCTAGCTTATTTATAAAGATCTCTTAAAATAAAGATCCAGATCTGTTTTTAGATTTTGTATTTCTATATTTGTTCCTTTGTGGTGTTCTATGGTCGCCATTTTTGCTTTGATCGCAATAACAAGTCACAAGTTGATGGCGTATTACGGTGTTTTATGATCCTCGTCAATTCCTGTTTTTTTTTTATTTCCCGACTTTTGTTGCTTGTCATTGAGTGAGTGAATCGTCTGAATTTATAATGAATTTTACCTGACAGATTTCGGAAACGAACGAAAATTCTGGTGACAAAATGGGGTTAATTGGTTAATGTAAGACATCGTGTTGATTTACGTTCCCGGCATATTTTTATTCACATAAGGGGCCACGGTGTCTAAGTGGGTAAGACGCTAGCTCGCTAGCCTGGAGCTCGGATGTTCGATCCTTGCATTGGTCGAGCAAATTCATCAAATACGCCACCGTGAGATTTCCATTGCCAACGATTGTTGCACTTAAGGGTGTGTAAATGACTGGGAGATGGATAGCCAAATTGTTAGCACATGCGCGCTGTATCATAAGGTCTGTCATTGAGTCAATTAGCGTGGTTTCAATTCCCCGGTTGTACGTGACAAGGAATAGAACCGAATGTCCTTCCACTGCTAAAGACCCCCACGCTTAAGCGAATTATTTAAATATGTTAGTCCCGAAATGACCTGGTCTGTGCCGAGTGGACGTTAAACCCCTTCTCGGGAGAAAAACCGAGGTCCCGTGTACACATTGGCGTGCTCGTAAAAGATCCCTTGGCAGTTGGAATTCGATATAAAGTAGGCCGTAACGCCGCTGCCCAGGCAAAATTTCCCTCATAGCACGCACACTGTATGGCGCATGCCCGTCTTCATTAGTCCAGTTTAGGAGCAGAACAGTAGGTCAATATTATAGTACAGAAGTATCTGCTTTAATGAGCATAGATAATAACGAGTATCGCACACAAGGCGGGATATGCTCCGCTCGTCCCGTTCCTAACAATTGTTGTACTTAATGTTGCATAAATTATTAATTGTTGTTAACGTTATATATATCATCAGATTTGTTTGGTATACGTAGTGACAAGCATCGTACACAAAGTCGAGGTACGATCAGCCCTTCCCATTGCTAAAAATTATTGTTTGAATTAAAAATGACGGCTAATATTATACTATAAGATTTGTTGGGTATATCAGATGAATAAAGTTTTGTCAGTTTAATGGATGTTCTCTATGATATATGCGCGCAATTAAACCGGAAACAGACACGTGTTAATTTTAATGTCAGATTTATAATATAATATAACTCGTTGTTTTAAAGATTCGCCTCCTCGATAGCTTTTAAATATACATGTTCCTGAAGCAATGACCGTGAGTTTTACATGATCTAGACGTTGCTAGATTAGTTTGCAATTCTCGAACTTATAGTTAAATTATCCCACTTTAACGTAGACACGTGAACGAGAGCGTCCAAATACGGCGACCTCCATGGAAACTTTGACATTGAACGAACCTTGAACTTTGCAAGTCGATTATCACAGGTAGCCATTTTAGCTGGAAAGCGCGAGACCTGGTATTGGCGATGATCGAGGAATATGATAGGCCCCCCCAGCTGTGTCAGAAGCTAATCGAAATTAGTGCCGAAATATGCAGGGTATTACGATAAGGGCTTGATGATAAGATGTACAGAGTTAAGGTAGCTAAGTCTTTAATTCATTATCATCCAAAGTCTTCGACATTGAAAGTACAAATAATTTATATATTGAAATCAACATTGATGTTGTGATCTTACCGGGAAAAGATGGGTTTCTGATATCCAAAATTTAAGACAAAATAAACATTTACAATAATTACACCACAATGCGTTTCAAAGCTATTTGAAACAATGGACTTGAAGAACGAAGCTAGACCTATCCCACAAGTCATGTCACGCTGACCTTATGTACTTATCTGGAGAGCATGCGCAATAAATAAATTCTATGGGTGTAGACTGGAACAACCAGACGCCAGAGATCGCCATTCGACTACGACTTCGTCAGTATGGTAGATAGATAGACACATTTGTCAGAATAATTAATGACATTTCTTCTATGGTACAAAATATTTTTAAAAACTACATATTGGCACCGTGGCTACAACCCAGTCACATGCCCTAACCCTGTTTACATCACGTGACCATGACGAAGTCTGCAAGTTGCCTTAATATTAAGATCTGACACGTGCAAGAGCAGAACTTGACACAGCAAACTTCCGCCTAATAAACTTTTATAGCCTATAAAATTAGGTGGTTTATGCTTATACAGCTGTTGCCGATGGTTGTTTGAGCTTTAAGAACAGCAGGGATGAGGAAGGGGAAAGAGAGACATGGGTTTCAACGTCAACTCGACACAAACTATGCCATTTAGGGACTGGCATATCTGGTTCAATTTTATTTCAATAGTTCGCTTGCGCGTAGGGGTCTTAAGCACTGGGAGGAAACCGGAGGATCCGGATATAACCACGATCGAAGTTGAACAGTAGGCCTACCACCTGTCACGTACAACCGGATAATCAAAACCACGCCAGTTGACTCAATCACAGACCTTATGATACCATGCACACGTTTTAAACCATTAGACTACACCTCTTCCATGGGATTTAAATCAAAGGAAACACGAGTATACCAAACTAGACAAAATTTCGCCATTTTCATTGAATTAAAAATAATCAAATAAAATGAAATGAAATGGGGTTAAACGTCCTACGTCATACAGTGTGCTATGAGGGAAATGTTTCCCGGGCAGCGGGAACTGTCAATTGATCTTTTACGTGCACATGGGGCTTCGGTTGTTCAGCCCATCCAAACGACTAGACAATTGTCTATGTCAGTCCTTCCGCGCTGCAACACTGACAAGGTTAAACCACGTCGCAAAATCTCGATGAAATTTCTCTTGGCGAATGCAGGGATAGTATGAATTGTCCGGATTAACGGAATTTCTCATGTACATCTTTTACAAGAGTTGTTCCCCCTTTTCCTAAAAACTAATTGAGAGAGAGAGAGGGAGAAATGGGGTTCAACGTCCACTCGACACAAACCAAGGTCATTTCGGGACTAATATATCATTTAATTTTATTTCAATAATTCGCTTGCGCGTAGGGGTTTAGCAGTGGGAAGAAACCGGAGTACCCGGAGAAAACCCACGAGGTTGGACAGGCGACCCTCCTCCTTGACACGTACAGAGAGAGAGAGAGAAATGGGGTTTAACGTCCACTCGACACAACTAGGTCATTTCGGGACAAACATATGGTTTAATTTTATTTCAATAATTCGCTTGCGTGTAGGGGTCTTTAGCAGTGGGAGGAAACCGGAGTGCCCGGAGGAAACCCACGAGGTTGAGAAGGCGCCCCTATCTCCATGCCACATACGCTCACACCAGGGATCGAAACCACAGCCGCAAGCCAGAGGTGACCGGCCAGCTAGAGGTCGAAGCGCGGCACTCTAGACCACTAGGCCATCCCAACCCCCTTGACACGTACAACCGGGGATTGAAACCACGCCAGTTGACTCAATGGCAGGCTGTATGATACAGCGCGCGGACACTAACCTTCCTAATTGAAGGAATGTACGAATGAAATTGGATTTAACGTCTTAATTTTGTTTCAATAATTCGCTTGCGCGTAGGGAACTTTAGCAATGGGAGGAAAACCTCCCATGAGGTTGGGACAGGCGACCCTACACCTAGTCACGTACAACTGGGGAAAATAAATCACGCTAGTTGATTGAATGACAGACCTTATGATACAGCACGCACGCACTAACCATTCGTCCCCCCCCCCCCCGATTAAACATAAAATCCCAACAAAAGATTTTAGCAAAATAATAGGTGGCGCTAGCTTGTTTTGATCATTCTATGATTATCAATCATAGAATCTCTGGTAAGTTCAGTTCATGACATATTTACTGTCGCTCAAAACGAATGGTTGTTAGGACACCATTACATGGAAAATAGTATACATGGCACTGCAAATTGCATTTATAGAAGCTATTCAGTGTCGGGTTAACATTGTGGGGGGCCCGGGACATACGGACTGTGCGGGGCCCAATTGTTGTTTGTTCAAATTGTTCGTACTGACCGCGGATCGTACTAGTATGTACACCGCCCCCTTGAGTGCCTGGGGTGTTTTCCTCCAGGAATGTTTTTTTTTTTTAAATTAGGATTAATTTCTGTGCATCTAAGACAATTTAGGCAGCGATTATTTCATTGACGTTTAAAATTCGCTGATAATTTGAGTAATTCAAACAGGCTCTTTCTCTTATGATTTTTTCATTTACTTTATTTTAGTGAAATTATTTTAGGTGACAAAGAATTGTGGGGGGGGGGGCCTAAATGTGGGGAGCTCGGGACATTTGTCCATTTTGCCCCCTTATATCTGGTACTGAAGCTATTGTTGGTCATCATTATCTATGTCATTGATTAGGGAATTTGAAAGCTTAGAATCACGATCAATTAGACCTATACAGGTGACTCATCCGGCAACCAGATAAAAGAAATCTGAGAACAGTTTTGTTATTTATATGTTAGTCCCGAAAAGTCCTAGTTTGTGTCTGGTGGACTAAAGCGCTCCCCCCCCCCTCTCTCTCTCTCTCTCTCTCTCTCTGTATTAATAGCACCTGCCCAACACTGACAATAAAATAGCCTTCTCATTTCGATGTCAATGATCGAATCGACTCGGGGTGATAGTAGGTGTGTGTTTTGGGGACGGGGACTAGATGCTCCTGCTACACGCCACTCAACCCCCCAAATAGAAATAATTGGGAAAAAATAATGTAACCTTAACTTTACATCCATGTAATAAATGTAATGTGTTTCAACCAAAATGTAACAGAATATTCACTAAAAACGAGAAGGGCAAATGGTTTTTGTTCGGTGGGGGCTCACAAAATATTTGCTATCTGGTTTAGTCCTGGGCCTTTAATTGGTTGGAGAGGGTTGGATGGCCGATGTATCATAAGGTCTGTCATTGAGTCAGCTGGCATGGTTTCGATTTCCCGGTTGTATGTGTCAAGCAGTCGTATCACCTGTCCAACCTCGTGGGTTTTCTCCAGCTCCCCTGGTTTCCTCCCAGTGCTAAAGACCCCTACGCGCAAGCGAATTATTGAAATAAAATGGAACCATATGTTAGTCCCGAAATGACCAAGTTTGTGTCGACTGGAAATAAGACTTCATTTCTCTCTCGCTCTCTCTGAGTATTTATATATTTCAAAATGATTTCGTTTAAAATACATTTACAATTACTTAAAGTGTGTGCACTATATAATAATGTATAGTAATAACACAATCGCTAGATTTTAAACGTGTATAAACGTCGCTTTAAATATGTTTATTATTTCGCCATAATACTTGAAGCAACAAACTTGTTTGGTATAAGAATAATTTAAGGCGAGCCTTTTTGACCCGAATACGCCTCGTGTATTAAAAGCCTTCACAGAACAACAAAATTGTAACTAACACATACCTGGTTTCAAAGAATTAAGTTCCATTTTTCTGTTGATTTTCAGTAAAAGCGTTCTGTTATCTGGTATGAGAAATACCGATCTACGTGTTACGACAAAATAAATCACAATTCTCAACTCTCCATAACATGTCAGATGTGATGACGTCACATGATTCATGACTCTATCATAAATAACTCTACAGGTAACAGCACGACTCTCGCTTAACGCGAGATATCGCGTCATCTTCTTTTGATCTTGTTGGCCTGATGATGATTTTATGGTGTGAGGAGATCATAGAGTTTTAAAACATTCCACAGTTCTGAATATTTCTCGGTGGTAACATTTAAAGGATGTTAAGGGACTCGAAAAGTATGTTTGTATCCCAAAGATCTTGGTTCCTCCAAATATTAGAACCTGCTCATCGTTTGAAAAAGCATATTAATGTTAAGATGCTTTTGTTGGGTAATACACCGGCTAAATCTATTTGTTAAAGCCAGCTCAATTTTCTTCAAGGACGCTTAGAAATGAAATGAAATGGGGTTTAACGTCCTACTCTTTTGCAGCTAACCTGGGCTAATGGAAGACGGGCATACGCCATACAGTGTGCTATGAGGGAAATTTTTGCCCGGGCAGCGGCACTACGGCCTACTCTTATATCGAATTCCAACTGCCAAGGGATCTTTTACGTGCACTCCAATTTGTTCACGGGACCTCGGTTTTTCGTCCCATCCGAACGACTAGGCACCTGTCCTTGTCAGGCCCTCCTTCTGCATCACTGACAAGGGGAAATCACGCTGGAAAATCGAAATGAACTTTCTCGGCCAATGCAGGGATCGAACACCCGACCTCCAGGCTAGCGAACCAGCGCCTTATCCACTTAGCCACCGTGACCCCCCAAAGGACGCTTAGATGTGAATAAGGTTGGAGCTCGTGATTGTTGGTGAGATTATAAGTTAGGGTTCGGGTAAGCATTAGGGCTACATCTAGGATTTGGGTTGGGATAAGAGCTAGCTCTGTTTACAATTCGTGAAGTTGGCCTATGAAATAGATCTAATCGTAATGCACGATTTTAATTTATGCATATTAATGGATGTTTGTGAAATCAATATACATTAAGTAAGAGCTAACCCTGCCTATTGCAGGGCTTTCATTGGGACTGGAATATTAACTTAATTATTAATTAGACATTCCTTAACTAATCCAAACCATAATTATTTCTCGATGTCATCACTAGCCTGTGATGTTTACTGGATTTGAATCCAATTTTCTGCCCAAAGCTCATTGATGATTTAAGCAAAAAATAGATAATCGAGACTATGTTGGGTTTTTTTTATCTTACCGACTTTTGTAATGATGTTCGTGGATAGGCCTAAAATTCAAAAGCTTATAACTCGGTTAAGAGTGTATTAATTTGAATGCAATTTACAGCAAATTCCTTTTACAATATCTAGTTTTTAACTATTATTGTGAGAACTGCTAGTTCTTTATCTAATTTCCCTGGGAATCACGGTGGCTAAGTGGGCAAGGCGCTGGCTTGCTAGCCTGGAGGTCGAGTGTTCGATCCCTGCATTGGCCGAGAAAGTTCATTTCGATTTTCCGAGGCGATTTCCCCTTGTCAGTGATGCAGAAGGAGGGCCTGACAAGGACAGCTGCCTAGTCGTTCGGATGGGACGAAAAATCGAGGTCCCGTGTACACATTGGCGTGCACGTAAAAGATCCCTCGGCAGTTGGAATTCGATATAAGAGTAGGCCGTAGCGCCGCTGCCCGGGCAAAATTTCCCTCATAGCACACTGGCGTATGCCCATCTTCCATTAGCCCAGGTCAGGTGCAGAAGAGTAGGACGTTAAACCCCATTTCAAATCTAATCTGCCATAATGTATCTTTAATGAAATGTATATTATTTGATTGCAATGTTTACACGAATGTGTTATTCGTATTTTAATTTATTCATTTAATCTAATTAAAACACAGATCATGTTTCGTGTCGTTTTTTATTGTTCAAAATTTCGTTTTAATTGTCTTTACTACACTAGGATCTGGAAAAGTTCTTATCATTGACGTGTGATGTGAGGAATAAGCGAATGAAACGGTCTGTTACGGCGACTCCTTTGCGTGCCATGCACAGAACTGTTGGTAAACCAGTAGAATCGTCAAAGCTGAGTGTCTGACGTCATAAAGTCAGAAGACGCGCTTTTAACCAATGACGTGAACTCCCACTATAACTTGTCAGATCTTCATGTAGTGATGGCCATCGGAAGTATAAACAAAGAAACGAAATACAGATTGTTTATGTATCATACATTATGCAAGAGCTAAACCTGCCTATTGTTGGTCTTGCATTAGGCCCGAATTGTTATCTAAATTATGAATTAGACATTAATTAAGTTATCCAGACCATAATTAACTCTCGATGGCATCGCTAGCCGGCGATATTTATTGTATTACGTTACGATTTGCTGTTCGACTATCATTCATAATTAAAACAAAAAGTGGATAATCGAGACTATGTTTTTTATCCTACGGACTTTAGCATTGATGATCGACTCTAGCCCGAATATTCAATTGATAGTGGATCAATTTGACTGAAATTTTCAGCACGTTCCCATTACATTATCAAGTTTTTAACTATTATAGTGAGAACTGCCATAATGTATTTTTTACTTTACTTGTATATGTAATTTATGTACAATATTTTATAAAACTCGTTTGAGCACTTAGTCGTGGAAGTAGGTGTGCTATAAAATGTACAATAATAGTGTAAATATACATGGGATTGAGAGGCGGGGTGGGGTGGGGAGGCGGGTTTCAAATCCAAGGCCACGCCTTTAAATATTTTTGAGAACTGGTAGGGTATTGTAACCCAAGGCCACACCTTTAATATTATTGAGAAATAGTAACGTCTTGTGACCCTATGCCACACCTTCACAGACCCGTAGCTAGCGGGGGGGGGGGCAGTTGCCCGCATTTGAACAAATCGGACAATCAATGGGTGACTTTACCCAATGGGAAAAAAATCGGTTACCCCAATGGGCTCCTTTGGTGCCCTTTCTGTTGGTCGCGATTCGAAACCAACGGCCAAGGTAACCCTCTTGCCCCACCCATCCCCGCTACCTACGGGCCTGCTTTAAATATTAAGAACAATAACATCTGTGAGTCAAGACAACGCCCTTAATATTGTTGACTATTCACGACATCATTAAATAATTTTGTTATTATTACTATTTTATTATATGCGATGAATCAAGGCTTTGTTTTTTTTATCCATAACCAGTTTAAACACGCAACTGTAATTGTCATACTATAATAGGTCAACATGTCCTTAGGCACAGCCAGTGTCATATCTAATATTATGTTACTGGAGATGCAGGTTATCTCAAGACGTAAATACACTTTGTTGGTTTCATTGTCATATATTTGTAAATATTTACTAACACCAAGAGAGAGACGGAGGGAGAGAGAGAGAGAGAGGGAGAGAGAGAGACTAATATATGACGGCTGTAGAGCTGCAAGCCGCAGTAGGGATGGGGGGGGGAGAGAGGTGGGGAGTCATTTCGGACATAATGCATGGTTAAATTTTATTTCAACAATTCGCTTGCGCGTAGGGGCTCTTAAGCAGTGGCTGGAAACCGGAGGACCCGGCGAAGAAAACCATGATGTTGGAAGGCAATCCTACTCCTTTTAAAGTACAACAGGGGAATCGAAACCAGGCCAGTTGACTCAATGACAGACCTTATGATACAGCAGCGCGCACGTGCTGACCATTCGGCCATCCACCCCCACCCAAATACTCTTAAAAACCCCCCAACAAAAACACAAAACAAAACAATGGTTATAACTGGAACCATATTTAATATAATAAATATTTTGTTAAAGGTTGGGGACTTTAAATAATATCATTTTCCAAGACATAATGTCAAAATTAAAAGAGACATAATAATCAACACTACATGGAAATATTGTGTACTTGAAATTTACACTGTAAACGTGAAAATATTGTGTACCAGTGCTTGAAATTAATTGAAATGTATTGCATTAGTATCACTATAACCAATGGTCTATCAGTATAACTTGTCGTTGTTCGGAGAATCGGAGAGACAGGACAAATATATATTCAAATATATCCAAATGATTAAAATAGATTACAATTTCAATTCGTTTTTAATTTTATGAATTTTATGAATATTAAAACGAAACGAAATAGACCTAGGATTTTAATCAGATTGGGTGTATCACATACAAAATCTATAATATACAAATTAACCTTTAATATACAAATTAACCTTTAATATACAAATTAACCATTGTAGTAGACTGCAGTGAACATCCATTACTCAACGATTGATTGAAGATGACTATAATTAGTTCAATCGGGCATGTCCGTCTATATTCGATTGTGTATACAATTTCGAGACAAATGTGGATCAGAGCCTAATCCATATTTCGCAAACAGCAGTGTCATCCATCAATTCTCCAAGAAAAGGAAGTTTTTACAAAATTCAACTTGACGAAGGAAATTTATGTATAACATTGGAACAGATTAAACCTCCAATATGATTAAAACACAGATATTTCGTTTCGTTTTTTATTGTTCAAAATTTCGTTTTACTTGTCTTCACTACATCAGGATCTGGAAGTGAGGGAGGGAGCTAATGAAACGGTTTGTTACGGCGACTTCTCTTCGTGTCATGCACGGAACTGTCGGAAAAAACCCTAGAAACGTCAACGCTGATTGGTTAATCAATCTCTGGCGACATGTAGCAAACAACCGCTCGTACGACCCCTGTCACGACCTTTCAATACTCCCTGCCAGATCCTCGTGTAGTGGAAGCAAACGAAAGTATAATAAAACCAAACGAAATATAGATCTGGGGCCTGTTTTACGAAATTTTAACTAAGATAAAATCCAAATTTTAGTAATTTGATTGGATAATATTAGAATGATTTTAGTGCTTAGCCAATCAAAATTGAAGTAGGCCCTATTTACTACAATTTGGATTTTATCTTTAGTTAAGATTTCGCGAAACAGGGCCCTGTATTTTAATCAGATTGGTTTAACCCCCATACAAATTAGAACATCTACATGGATTGGGCCATTAGCTTGCTGAGCACATAACAAAATCAATACCTCCTGTATGAAGATAATTCCCACGTGTATAAATATAACACATATTTCACAAACTCTAACATTTTGACAAAATACATTGTGCTTCAGCTCAGCCCTAAATGATGGCGTAGGCATCCCAATAAACAATAGAGTTATCACCCCTTAATTTGTAGGCAACTCCAATAAACAATAGAGTTATCACCCCTTAATTTGTAGGCAACTCCAATAAACAACAGAGTTATCGTCCCGTAATCTTTAGTATTAGGAGGGGCTCGAAGCCAGCCCAGACGTCCCGAATTTACTGAATTGCAATCGAGTGTAACTCGAAATCCCCCGATCACTCGATTGTCAAAACAGATATAGGCAACTCCAATAAATAATAGAGTTATCGCCCCTTAATATGTAGCATTAGTTGATTTGAATCATTCGAAATTTACTTACAGAGGACGAAGGCAACTCTAATAAACAATACAGAGGTATTGTTTTTTAATCTGTAGCATTGGTTAACGATTTGAATCACTTTATCAGTATTAACAAAGGGCGTAGGGAACTCTAATAAATAATAGAGTTATCACCCCTTAATCTGTAGCTTTGGGGATGCTCGATTCACAGTCCAGAACGTCCTGAATTGACAGAAATGCAATCGGATAACGCGGGATTCGGTTCGGTCACGGTTCTGTCAGTCCCGACAACGGAGGTGGTGTGACTGTGAGTAGAATCGTGACGTAATTAAACGGTTTCGGCTGCATGGTTGGTTGAGATATATTTACTTATTCAGTCAACGCATGCGTTGTAGCCCGAAATCCACCTTTTCACTCGATTGTCACTATTTTTGGGACTGAGAGAATGCAATTCCGGAACGTTCATTCGAGTACCACCAGTGGTTAAATAAGGTGGTACTGGATTTTCAGTCCGGGACGTCCCGAATTGACAGTTCTGCCAGTCCCAACAGCTGAGGTTGTGTGAGTAGAATCGTGACGTATTTTACCTGACAAATATATTTCAGCTGTTATGATTGGTTGAGATATTTTGTATGCAGTTGGCACTTGCGTTGTACACCAAAAATCCCCTTTTCGCTCGATTGACACTATTTTTTGAACTGCGAGAATTTAATTCCGGAACGGTTCTGTCAGTCCCGACAACGGAGGTGGTGTGACTGTGAGTAGAATCGTGACGTAATTAAACGGTTTCGGCTGCATGGTTGGTTGAGATATATTTACTTATTCAGTCAACGCATGCGTTGTAGCCCGAAATCCACCTTTTCACTCGATTGTCACTATTTTTGGGACTGAGAGAATGCAATTCCGGAACGTTCATTCGAGTACCACCAGTGGTTAAATAAGGTGGTACTGGATTTTCAGTCCGGGACGTCCCGAATTGACAGTTCTGCCAGTCCCAACAGCTGAGGTTGTGTGAGTAGAATCGTGACGTATTTTACCTGACAAATATATTTCAGCTGTTATGATTGGTTGAGATATTTTGTATGCAGTTGGCACTTGCGTTGTACACCAAAAATCCCCTTTTCGCTCGATTGACACTATTTTTTGAACTGCGAGAATTTAATTCCGGAACGTTCAATCGAGTATCCCCTTAATTACCGATATAAAATATACTTTATCATTTGATGGAGATTATCTATGAATAATAATGGGTGAAGTCTTGAAAATACTTGCTGGGTAAATGGAAATAATCCACCTTCTTCTAGAAACTATAAATAAACCGAATCAATATTTCGGATTTATGTTTAAACAAAAGTGCTCTTGTTTGTTTTTTGGTCCAGTATTTCACCATTTTAGTTTGCCTTATATTTTTTTAGTTTCTCACAAACGGCAATAATATAAAATATCCTTCCCAAACAAATGTTGTCTTTCTGTGGATTGTTGCGTTGCTCTTTTACTGCAACAAGATCGTCACTTGTGACATCTGAAAATTGACAGAGAGAGAGAGAAATGGGGTTTAACGTCCAATCGACACAAACTAGGTTGAAAATTGAAAAAAGATGTA
This sequence comes from Patella ulyssiponensis, assembly GCA_963678685.1. Classification (NCBI taxonomy): domain Eukaryota; kingdom Metazoa; phylum Mollusca; class Gastropoda; family Patellidae; genus Patella; species Patella ulyssiponensis. The sequence continues at coordinate 77,475,040 of OY783228.1, forward strand.
TATAGTATGTATTTCATGTGAATTAAGACGAAATCCCTTCAGGTAAATAAAATTGTAGGTTGTGGTTTGGGGGGGCTGATATTAGATCGTGTTTATGTTACTGGCATTAAATCGTTTGTGATTTTTGAGATTCTGAGGTTTGGGCGTTAGACAGTGTTTTGAGATGCTGACATTTGGCTACGTTTTGGGTTTCTGGCGCAGGAGAACACTAGATCCAAGACGGACCTACGCATTTTAGCGCATATGACGTCATATATAGATTGTGGGTTAGGGTTAAGGTAAGGGCTAGGACCTGTTGATTTCGTCATATGACGTCATAACATTTGTAGGACCGTCTCCGATCTAGCGTTCTCCTCTGGCATTGGACAATGTTAAGAGTTTCTGACATTAGATCATGTTGTGGGATTCTGGCGTTGGAGCCTGCAATATACCTTGTTTTGGGGTCATACCATAAAACACTATAATTTATTATTCAGCTATTGGGGCATGGGAGTGACCCTTTGACTTTACGAGTGTGCTGTCAGTCCTATTAAGTATTCCTGGGTTCGGGAATGGAGAGAGAGAGAGAGAGAGAGAGAGAGAGAGAGAGAGAGAGAGAGAGAGAGAGAGAGGCGGGGGCAGAGAAAATGTGGTTTAAAGTTCACTCGACACAATTTAGGCCATTTCGGGACAAGCTTATGGTTCAATTTCGTTCAACAAAAAAGGGGTCTTAAGCCGTGTGAGGAAACCGCGGGACCAAAAGAAAAAACCTGCGATGCTGGACAAGCGATCCTATACCGCGTCATGTAAGCTAATCCGTGAGTTGATGTATCAATGGCATCCCTTACGATTCATCACCACAAGTTAAACCTTTCGACCGTCCACACTGTTCGGGACGGAGTCACCTGTCTAAATTGTCGGCTTTAAAAATTTGAATATCTATAAGCTTACCTCTGATCATTTTGTTTATCCCGTTGCCATAAAAACACATTGACCATTCATGCAAACCTATAAAATTGAAAGAAATTAAACCCGAGTCTTCCCAAAGTGTTACCTTCTTCCACTCGGCAAACCTCAGCAGACGCCAATACCCTACATCAGGCTTCAAACTGTATGACGACTTCTGGAAGAACTTGCAAGTACCCGGATTACAAATGGCGTATGAAGACGCCTGTGAAGAGTGGTTTATCATACAAAGCTTTCAATGTGTGAAGCGGTTTTTGTATCAAGTTTTTCCTATTTTCTTTAAACAAAGGATAACTTGGCAACGGAAATTCTAAACATTCTTCGAACGCCGTATCAGATATCTCACGTGCAGTTTAATTTTGTTTAAGAGAGAGAGAGAGAGAGAGAGAGAGAGAGAGAGAGAGAGAGAGTAAATAAATAACATATAAAATACACACATTTTAGAGAGATGAGGGGGGGGGGGTAACGTCCACTCGACACAAACCAGGTCATTTCGGGACTAACATATGGTTAATTTTATTTCAATGATTCGCTTTCGCGCAGGGATCTTAAGCAGTGGGAGGAAACCGGAGGTCCCGGAGGAAACACGAGGTCTTGTTTACTAATACATGTATTTACCAACATGTACTTACCCAATCACATACCTCAATCGACTGGATCCCCTACTCATCCGACACCAGCTCTCCTTACATTATAATTATATTCAAAATTTACTTACTCTATCCGTCCCACATGATGTACCGTCAACTGCTGGTTCTCGTCTCCTAAATCTATAGAAGTCATTTTCACAACACAACCTCTCGCATTGGTCTTCTCCCTGTAACACAGCAATGTATGTTTATTAAAGATAACATTTTGATAAAGAACTAGCCATTCTTCCTATAATTGTTCGAAAATAGATAATGTAAAATGAATAATTTGAAAATTTCATTCAAATTACTCTATTGCAAGCGAAGATATTAATCTTTGAAGGTTTGACAGACGTGTGCAATGAGTTCAACCACCGTACTGGTTGATCGAAGCTAAGTCTCGGTCCTCCATATTTGATTAAATCAAAGTAACGCTGAACCGTTTCAATCTATTTGATATTGGAGAAATCTGATGCCATCGAGATTTGATTATGGTCTGGATCAGTTAATTAATGTCTAATTAATAGAGAGAGAGAGAGAGAGAGAGAGAGAGAGAGAGGGAGGGAGAGAGAGAGAGAGAGAGAGAATTTTAACATGACTTGTTATGACTGAATTAGCAGTTTACCCGTCGTTACACAATTGGAGCTGACAACTGAAAACAAAACGTATAATCTCGAAATTGGAAGTGATCGTACAACGACACCAAGCCTATGCAACTAAGCCCCTCGCTTATACCCTTTATACCCCGAATGACAGGCTCGGGCCAGTTTTAGTGTTGCCGTTAATCCCGAATCAACAAACAGACGAAAAGCGAAAAGGACAAACAAACGATAATCATAAATATATCTATAGATGGCCTTTTTCAATAAATTATGAGCTGTTTCGGAAATCCGTCTTCTTAAGCCCAGTATAGGAGCAGAACATCAGGACGTTAAATCACATTTCATTTCATTCCATTTGTTTTGGAAACCGGTTTGGCAAACTAGCCCTGGACTGAAATTTGTGAATATTTAATACATCTGGTTGGATAGGGCGCCCTTTATTTTATAAAACATCCTCCAGTAGTTTGCGTCATAAACTGTGTTGAAATGAAATGATACGAGGTTAAATGTCCTATTGTTCTGTTTTTTGTACTATCCAAACGACTATACTTAGTCCCTTGCCAGGAGCTCCGCCCTGCATCACTGACAAGGAAGAAAATGAAATGGAATGGGGTTTAACATTCTACTGTTCTGCTCCTAAACTGGGCCAATAAAGACGGGCATACTGTGTGCTATGAGGGAAATTTTGCCAGGACAGCGGCGCTACGGCCTACTCTTACATATCCAACTGCCAAGGGATTTTTACGTGCATGAAACGGGACCTCGGTTTTTGATCCCATCCGAACGAATACACAGCTGTCCATGTCAGGCCCCCCGTCCTGCATCAGGGGTTAACAACGCCGGAAAATCTGGATGAACACCCGACCTTCAGGCTAGCGAGCCAGCGTCTTACCCACTTAGCCACCGTGATCCCAGACAAGGGGGCACCACGCCATATAAAACCACTGTAGGGTTTACCCCCCCCAAAATATAAAACTACTAACTTTACATGGTAATCCGCCAATGGTATAATGGGAGCATTGTGCGTAAAGGTTCATGTATTGTCCGGGTAATATATCGGGATAATTGTAACCACTACCAGTCGTATTTTGTAGACACCGTGAATACCAGGTACTGTAGAAAATAAATAACATATAAAATACACACATTGGAGAGAGAGAGAGAGAGAGAGAGAGAGAGAGAGAGAGAATTGGGTCCCTAGCTACCAAAATAAATGAAATGAAATTAGACAGAGAGAGAGAGAGAGAGAGGGAGAGAGAGAGAGTTTAACGTCCACGCGATACAAGCTAGGTCATTTCGGGACTAACACATAGTTCAGTTTTATTTTAGGGACCCTTCTCTTTGTCACGTACAAGCGGGGAATCGAAACCTAACCTCTCTAGATGACTCAATTACAGACCTTATGATGTAACGGACCCTCGGTAACCATCCGGTCATCACCCCCCCCCCCCCGCAACTAAGCACAGAATCTGAGGTGTCTACTGAAGGGAGCTAGGGTGGTTAAGAAATTAACATGCGCATTGCCTTACTTGGTGACGAAATCACTGATACTTTTCTTTGAACATTCGGAGAACCTTGTGAACTTGGTGGCGTTGTCCCTGGTATAACTCATAATAAAGCCGGAATTTTTGGGACAAGCAAGTGCATCACCCTCACCGTCATGATACGCCCCAATTCTGAAAAATAAAAGGGAATGTGATTTAGCGTCCTACATTTCTGTATCGACCGCGATCATAATGGCGGGAATGCCATGCGGGAATCTTGTCCCCGCAGCAGTGGTTTGGGCTTTTCTTTTTTACGATTTGCAACAGTCAGGGAATCTTTAGTGTGGGGTCAGTGGTGTCAGTGGCAGGGTTATCTACAGGGCGTCGAAAGTTCTGGATAGTCCTACGCAGAAATTCTTGAACGACATCTGAAATGATCTCGGGAACATTTGGTTAGTGACTATTTAGCATGGTGTCGGTGGTGGGGTTATACAGGGCGTTGAAGTACTGGCTAATCCTATACAGAAAGTCTCGAACAAAACCTGAAATTATCCCTGGAGTATTGGTGAGTGTTCATGAGTCGGCACCACATTCCAATCTGATGAAAATGCAGATCTGTGTTTCGTTTCGTTTTTTATACTTCCGATGGCCTCTGCTACATCAAGATCTGTCAATCAAGTAATAGACGTTTGACCTATGACATCAGACATTTGATTAACCAATCATCATTGATGTTACTTGTGGATTAGCCACAGTTCCGTGCAAAACACGCCTAAAGATCGCCGTAACAGACTGTTTCATTGGCTTAAGCCTCACGCCATTCAGAACACGTCAATGATGACAACTCGTCTGGGTCCTAGAGTAGTAAAGACAAGTAAAAGGAAATTTTGAACTATAAAAACGAAACGAAATAGGATCTGTGTTCTAATCAGATTGCACCACACTTATTGTCATTTCTTTAAGCACTCATCAAAAAACTTGATTATTCATCGACCAAATGTTGGACAATCAGTGTGTGTGTGGGGGCGGATATCTTCTCTACTTCGCATTAGCATCCCAAGAAACAAAATGTGGCAACAATTATCTTTAAAACTGTATACGCCAATAAATATATCCGGAACCTCGGGTTTTCGTCCCCTCCGAACGACTAGATAGCTGTCCTTGTCAGAACGTCTATTCTGCATCACTGACAAGGGGAAACCACGTTGGAAAATCCCGATGAAATTTCTCGGGCAATGCAAGATCGTGGGAATGACATATCGTCACCATCAACTTTTCCCGATTTTATTTGTTACGCGCTGCCTGATTAGTCACAGAAACGTATATGAGATCTTCCATACAAAAGAAGCAAATGGTGGCATGAAGGGTTGTCGTAAGCAATACTTACAGATGGCCAAGCTCATGCGCGCCGACTATAACTCCTCTAAAACTCTTGCCCATTTCACTAACCGCCACGTCATACGTTGATGATAGGTATTCCCTAGACGATATACAAGCTCCTTTAACATATCCAATACCTGCAATAAATATAATGTATATACAATATACAACAATTTACACAACAGCCTCCTGTAACATATCCAATACATACAACAATATAATATATCCTTTAAGAAATCGCTTTTAACTGAACTCTTTAAGTTGTTTATCGTTAATGACAATAACTATACAGTACATATAATATACAATATGATATACAACGATATACACAATTATATATATAATATACAGCGAATATACAATATATACACAAAATATACAATATATACAAAAAATATACAATACATATATTATATACAAAAATATACAATACTTTATATACAATATATATAATTTATACAATATGCAATATATGCAACAAGCACTACTTATATTGGTTCCATGTACACATTGGCGTGCACGTTAAAGATCCTTTGACAGTTGGAATTCAGTATAAGAGTAGGCCGTAGTGCCGTATAGGACAAAATATCCCTCATAGCACACCGTATGGCGTATGCCCGTTTTCGTTTTCATAAGCCCAGTGCAGGACAGAACAGTAAGTAGGACGTTAAACCCCATTTCATTTCTTTTCATATCTGGATACACAATAAACTCTAGTGGACGACTACGGTGGTTAACAAACACACCCACCTTGTCCTGGGGTTTAATCAGGTGTTATATCATATTTACCTGCCGTAAATCTAAAACATTCATTGGTTCCATTCATGCGACATAAATCCTCCCTGAAAATAAACAACAATATTACCTGTACAAAACCACAGTGGATACCTTGCCCTAGTTAATCTGTGCCCTCTAAGGCAACACAGTGACTGAGTGGGTAAAACGCTGGATGTTAACCTTGAGGTCGGTGTTCAATCCCTGCATTTGCCGAGAAAGTTCATCCAGATTTTCAGGCGTGGTTTCCCCTGCAGGACAGTTGTTTAGTCGTTCGGATGGAACGCAAAAACCAATGTCCAGTGTGCACATTGGCACGCACGTGAAAGGTCCCTTGGCAGTTGGAATTCGATATAGGAGTAGGTAGTAGCGCCGCTGCCTGGGTAAAATTTCCCTCATAGCACACTGTATGGTGAATGCCCGTCTTCATTAGCCCGGTTTACTAGCAGAACAGTAGGACGTTAAACCCCATTACCTTTCATTTCTGTGCTTTCTAAATACTGAAATAATTCTTGCCTATATCTAAGTCATGACATCTACCACAGTGCTACACCCGACGACGCAGACTAATATCTACCCGGTCTTTTCTAGATATTGCAAAGATATAGATAAGTGATTGGTATCTAATTATAACTTCATAATAAAACACAAAAAAAACAAAGGATACATGAATTCGGCATATTCCCAGAACAGATGTATATAGAAGAAGTGAAATAATCATAATCTTAAAAAAATCTAAATCATTCCGCTTACCCAGTCATAAGTATGGCAACATCATGCGTTGAAAAATAAACGTTAGACTCAAACTTCATCATCCATTTTCTGAATCCATCAAGTACTGCTTTCAGGGATATCAGAGTTGCATCTGTAGGTATTCGATTCTCTTCTATAAAACTCTGGAACTGCGCTGACTAAATAAAAAGAAAATAAAAAATTAATATCATATACCCTGGTCATTTTTTAAAAAAACATATACTAATATAAATGTGTATTAAAATATAAGTAAGTATACGAACTATGCATTACACATTATAGAACCGATCTCGTTAATGTATGGTGTGCCACAGGGCTCAGTCTTTGGGTCACATGGATGTCGCGTTCCTGTTACTTAATGCTTCTAGGGTTGTAACAATGTATAATACAATTATAACTTCTACTACTGGTTTAAAAGTAAGTTATTATATATTGTGTAAAACATTGGCCAGTAGACTGGTACATTTTAGACTTACCCGCACTGCTCCATATTGTTTCACTTTTACTGCAACATTTGGATTTTTCATTGTTCTAAATTTAAAGTTCACCTAAAACATAATAAAAACGTGAAAATAATGTTTTAGAGGCATTTAGTAACTGGTTAGAGTAATAAATCTATAAAGACAGATCTGAATGGGGTTTGACGTCCACTCGACACAAGTAGGTAATTTCGAGACTAACCCATGGTTCAATTGTATTTCAATAATTCGCTTGCACGTAGGGTTCTTATCAGTGGGAGGAAACCGGAGAACCCAGAGGAAACCCACGAGGCTGGACAGGCTAATAAAACTATACCACATGGGAAATATCTACTATCATACTTGGGCGACCTTTCGAAGAGTAGACTCTCAAAGTTTTCAAGTTTATACAGTAATAAAAAATGCGAGGCAAATACAGAACAAATTATATAACAAATACGGTTTACAACAATAAAAGCTATCCTATTAAATACACTATAATATTCATAAAGATTTATTCCACTATGTCTATGTAAACAGATGCAAAAATAAACAATAACTGGTCTAATTTAGAATCAATAAAGAATTTGTAATACGTATAGAAATCAAAGAAAATAATTTCGGTTTAGTCCGAGATAATAAAGACCGTCATATTATCATGCGGTGTGATAAGAGGGAAATTAGGCCCACTCAGTGGCTATGTGACCTACTCTTCTTTACGTCATATTCCAACTGTCAATATTGTTCAACATATAAAAGGTGCCTAGAAGTATTTCTTTGTCAAAACCCCCGAAACCCACTCTTACGCACTGTGGCACCGCAGCACATAAATTTCATACCGTAACTATTTCCAAGGTTTTGCATTATTAATAATATTGTGTTTTTCATCTTGTAACATGGACGGAAAATTTTCCTTTGTTCTTGTCGCTAAATAAGCAGATTGTTTCCCTCCAGTAGATGTTATTGCACTCTTTTGCTGGTTTACACTAGTTTGAGTAGAAATCATATAGAGGAGTGGGTCGGTTTTCTGTGAAATAACGACAACCATTGTTGAGGAAGTGTCAATACGTATTACAAGTCATTTATAGCACGCTCCTTTCGTTGCCAGGTATGGTTTAAACCTGTTAACTTATGAACGTCGTGCTATAAATATAACTTACCGCTTGCCAGAAATGTAGAAGATATGTTCCAATCTTTGATATATCTTGGTTAAACCATTCAAATACTTTAAAATCAACCAATAAGAACACTTCTATTATAAATGGGGCCACGCCATTGGTCTGACGTTTCTTCCTATGGTGACGTTCTAAGACTTGAAATCGATGCTGGTTTTGAAAATATGCCGGAACTGAAATTTTATTTTTAAAGCGAGACATAGAAATAATTATGTTTTGACTTCCTTTCAAAAAGTGAAATTATCGCTTTAAGGCTTTATTTTAATACATTTTAAAAAAATAAAATACAAATATGAAATTCTCGCTTTAAAAACGAAATAAGTTTTAAAGATACATTATTTAAGATTTAGATAAAGAGCTGGTCGTCCTTGCTATAATAGTTCAAAAACAGGGACCTGTTTCACGAAATTTTCACTAAGATAAAATTAATTCAAATTTTAGTAATTTAATTGGACAATATTAGATTGGTTTTAGGGCTTAGCCAATCAAAATTGAAGTATCTTCTAAAATTTGGATTTTATCTTTAGTTAAGATTTCGAGAAACAGGGCCGCGAAAATAGAATATTTCGCGAATTTTGAGAAGTATTTATTCTGCTTTCATTTAATAAAATTTGAAAAAAGTTTAATTGGACTATTTGTGTATAACAGATATGAATATGGGTAGGGCAGCATTATAAATGATATGAAATGAAATGGGTTTTAACGTCCTACTGTTCTGCTCCGAACTCAACTAATGAAGACGAGCATTCGCCATACAGTGGTCTAAGAGGAAATTTTTGCCCAGGATGGCGGCCATATTGGGAAGAGTTCTATGCGCAGAATGTCTGATCACGAAATAATCAAAATATTAACCATACATTATGCAAGAGCTAAATCTGCCGATTGCAGGACTTTCGTTGGGCCTGAAATGTCATCTGAATTATTAATCAGACGTTAATTAACTTATCCAGACCATAACCAGCATGCATTGTTTAATGGATGACGTTCCGACTTCCATTCATAATTAAATAAAAAAAATTGATAACCGGGACTATTTTTTTATCCTACCAACTATAGTACGGTAATGATGATCGAGGCCAGGCCAAATATTCAATCGCTAAAATCTCAGTTCATAGTGGATCAATTTGACTGAAATTTTCAGCAAATTTCCATTACATTATCTAGTTTTTAACTATTATAGTGAGAAATGCCAGCTCTTTATCTAATCTCCCATAATTTATATTTAACAAACAATATATAATTAATTAAAATAAATGTAGGTACCTTCTAAATAATCTGTAAATTCAGAATCTTTAACTGGTGTAGAACGTTTCAAAACGTTGTGATGACGATGTGGGTGCGATTTCTTGAACGTATGTTCATTTTTAAATTCTTCTGGGACTTTATAAAAATAGAATTTGTATATAAAAGTTAAAAGTCTGCATACATTTGATTTTTTGCTGAAGAAAATCCTTTTTCAAATTGGGGGTGGATGGGGTAATGGTTCAACGCGTGCGCATTAGATCATAAGGTTTGTCAAGGGGTCGAAGGATGGGGGGGGGGTATCCACTTGTACGAGACTAGGAGTTGGATCGTTTGTCGGAGCAGTCATGAACTGAAATAGGGTGAAATGGGGTTTAATGTCAATGGCATACACAGGTTCGCGGTATTTTGTTCCACTCGAACGACTGGACACCCCCCTTCCCAACCACACCCTGGTGATAAGGGCAAACTGGGCAATCGTTAACTACGTACCTTCTAAATAATCAGTGAACTTATCGCCGTCTTCCTCCAGCCATACTGTATGATGTGTAGAATGAAGATCACGACGATGTCGTTCCTGGGAACCCGGTGGAGCGATGATGAGGCCATGTCCTAGGAATCCTTCCTTAAAACAAAACATACTACAAATTTATGCACAATGGCCGGTTTGGGGTTTCGGTAATTTCCGGGATCCAAAATGTCCGCTTTATATAAATGAGTATTTTGTTGAATACTTACCCGAACCTGCCCCAAATTCTTAAACCTAACCCTTTTAAAAGTTGATAAAAGTAGATACAAACTCAGCTTTCTAAAAAGGGATAGGGTTAGTATTCCCAAAAATTCTAATTTATATAAAGCGGCCATTTTGGACTCCGGAAACACCCGAACCCAATCAACCGGCCAACAATTACCATCTTTCATACTACCATATTTGTTAGCCTTTCCACCAAATGAAGAGTGGCATGGGGTTTTCTAGAAATATTTATCCTACCTTGTGTTATACAGGTAATAATCACCTTCGTGATAAACCAAGCGCTACGACTATGACCAATACACCACATAGGGGATCAAGGGTGATAAGTTTTGAAACGACCATCTACGTTTGTTGCAAATCGACTAATAAGGCATGTACGTTCCATACAACACATTTTTTTTACAGACACTTGGGGTACCCACCTCACGTAAATGTTGGGTTTGGGTGTCCCTAGCTACTTCCGGGCTTGCGAAGTTGTATATCGACAAGTGATAGCTTTTTAAGTTTAATTTGTTATTAATAACGCTGTAAAAGGACCAATTTAATTACATCGGAAGGTGAATAATGATCAAATAAAGTCTCGTTGGCAATAAAAATGACATGAAGTGTTAGAACTAGTGAGTATTGTGAGATCACAGCAGACGATGTATCATAAAAAAGTCATAACAAAGATGGCGTCTGACATACCTTTATTATAATACTATACTATTATAGTTAAGCAGTAGTAAGAAGTTTTATTTTAATCCCTTCAAGTGCCTGTGGTCCCATGATATCATGTGTTGTATCGGAATTAATATATGGTCGCCAGCAAAGGTCTCTAGCAGTGGGGCGAAACCGGATGACCCGGACAAAACCCACGAGGTTGGACAGGCAACCCTACTCCTTGCAACCGTAGACGCGAAATCACACCAGTTGACTATATGACAAACCTTATGACCCAAAGCGCACGCGATAACCATTCGCCCCCAATCCCCAAGATAATAATAAGGACCAAAACAATTTAAGAGTGTTTGTGTATCTATGGATAATGTTTGACCTGGATAATGAGAGAGAGAGAGAGAGAGAGAGAGAGAGAGAGATGTTAGTCCCGAAATGACCTGGTTTGTGTCGAGTGGACGTTAAATCCCATTTCTCTCTCTCCGGTTCAATCCGCGAATCATGAGTAAATTACTGATGCGACAATGAACATAAAATAGAAATGAAATGAAATGGGGTTTAATGTCCTACCCCTCTGCACCTAACCTGGGCTAATAGAAGACGGGCATACGCCATACAGCGCAACAGCCTACTCTTATATCGAATTCCAACTGCCAAGGGATCTTTTACGTGTACGCCAAAGTGTACACGGGTCCTCGGTTTTTCGTCCCATCCGAACGACTAGACAGGTGTCCTTGTCAGGCTATCCGTTCTGCATCACTGACAAGGGAAAACCACGCCGGGAATTGAGACGAACTTTCTCGGCCAATGCAGGGATCGAACACCCGACCTCCAGGCTAGCTAGCCAGCTTCTTACCCACTTAACCACGTGATCCCCCACATGAAATGGAATCATAATAAATCTATCTATCGTCACCGGGTTCAATAGGCAAATCGTGAGAAGGTGAATCGCGATAGTAAGCAAATAGATAAAATCTAGGTGTAACCTGTCTAGTCAGTGGCTATTAATTAAGGTGTTTACCTATCTTTAGCTAATGAGGTAACACAGGTAATTAATTAATCAGAAAGTACACCATATGTACAAAGGTAATTCAATCTTAGTCGTCAAAATATTGTTCATATTCAGCAGGTCAACACAGGAATTTTAATCAATTAATTAATGAATTTATTAATTAGCAGGGAATGTACAAAAATAATCCAGTCGTTCCCCAATGACCCGATGTCCAACATTGGTGTCACGCTTCATATTCGCCAAAAACACAGAGATATTAGAGATGGTATATCGTTATTACAAAAATTCGGAGCGGATCTGAAAATCCTCTATCACCTAGTCAAAATCACCATACTAATAGGGGGTTGGGATGGGCTAGTGGTCTAGAGTGTCACGCTTCGACCTCTAGCTGGCCGGTCTCCTCTGGCTTGCGGTTGTGGTTTCGATCTCTGGTTTGTGCTTATGGGACTTGGAGATAGGGGCGCCTTCTCAACCTCGTGCGCTAAGATTATTAAAAAAATGAAAATAAGACAACTTGTCTACAACAACCATATTAATAGAGATTAGCATGATTCGACGTTGCTTCAGGAAAATCAGCAAACTAATAACTGTAAGTATTTTACGACCTAATGCTAGGGAGGGTCTTATCGCGCCATAGCAAAGTTACAGACCTTAAGATCTATAGACAACACGAGACATCAATAAATAATATCTACATACCACGTGTATATCGCCATCTGGACCGTGTATAACGCTAACAATAGTCCCGGTATCCAGGTTATGAAAAAACTGTTTATTATATTTTAGCACATGTTCCTGTAAAATAAATATTAGAATCAAAAAATCAAAAAATGTATTATCTTTTTTTACAAAAGCAATGATACTGAAAAGGAAATCAAAGAAATAAACTCGTAATTTGTGTAAAACCTAAAAGAAGATGGAATGAAATGAAGTTTAACGTCCTACTGTTCTACACCGGCTAGGCAAATGAAGACGGGCATACGGTCTACAATAATTTGAATTGTCAAGTGTTTCCTTACGGGCATTTCAATGTGTACAGTGGACCTCGGTCTTTCGTACCATCCGAACGACTATACGTTGTTCCTTGTCAGAGAGAGAGAGAGAAATGGGGTTTAACGTCCACTCGACACAAACCAGGTCATTTCAGGACTAATATATGGTTTAATTTTATTTCAATAATTCGCTTGCGCGTAGGGGTCTTTAGCAGTGGGAGGAAACCGGAGTGCCCGGAGGAAACCCACGAGGTTGAGAAGGCGTCCCATCTCCATGTCACATACGCTCACACCAGGGATCGAAACCACAGCCACAAGCCAGAGGTGACCGGCCAGCTAGAGGTCGAAGCGCGTCACTCTAGACCACTAGGCCATCCCAACCCCCATTTCTTATCAGACAATCTATCCTACATCACTGACAAGGGGGAACCACTACCAAATACTCCCAATTTAACTTTATCGGCCAACCTCGGGATCGAACAAGGGACCTCTTGAAAAGTAAGCCAACGACTTACTCACTGAGCAACAGCAGTACCCAAAATTACACAAATATTGTAAGTTGACTTTTGGCGTTATACAGGGTTCTGCACTAGGTCCAATTTTGTTAATTTTGTTCAAAAATAACATTGCGAATCCTACACAGGATTTAATAATACATAAAGGAGAAACAGCATGATGGGCCGTAACATGTATAACTTAACAATGGGGTTTAACGTCCTACTGCTCTGCTCCGAAATGGGCTAATGAAGACAGGCATACGGCATACAGTGTGCTATGGGGGACATTTTGCTCGGACAACCGCACTACGGCCTACTCTTATAACTGTCAAGGAATCTTTTACATGCACGCCAATGTGTACACGGGACCTCGGGTTTTCGTCCGATGTGAACGACTACAGAGCTGTCTTTGTCAGACCCTCCGTCCTGCATTCGTTAACTAGGAGGTTAGGGTGCGGGATGAAGGGCCTGGAAGGGAACAGCAGTTACTCGTCCAGGTGGGACGAAAATCCGAAGTCTTGTGTACACGTTCGCGCTTGGAATTAGACATAGGAGTGGCGAAACCAAACTAGAAAATCGTCTCTGCCAAAGCCGAGATCGATCCTTGGACCTCCTGGTTACCGAGCCAACGCCTCACAGACTAAGCCAAGTATTAATTCTATAAGCTAACAAGCGAGGGGGGCCGGATGTCATTCACAACAAACGGTTCATCTTACTGGTAAATTTTCCACGTGGATTTCTGTTTTGCCGTCGGCGTTTCCTCCTACAATAAAACCTTGAACATCATCATGCATCACTTGATCTTCAACTCTGGTTAACCGGATATCATGCTTCTGGATAAGCGTGTCTACGAAAAGTCGAAGGTTGTCGTGTAGGATTAAATCACCCAGTACTTCTACAGAAGCGGAATGTGCTTCTACGTAAAAAAGAAAATAAATATTGTTTTTAAAAAGCACACCAAAATGATGATAATGAAACAATAACATACATTATGCAAGAGCTAAATCTGCCTATTGCAGGTCTTTCTTTAGGCCTGAAACGTTATCTAAATGATTAATTAGACATTAATTAACTGATCCAGGTCATGTCAAAAAGATTAGAACGGTTCAGCTATATTTTGATTTAATCTAAAAATTAGGAGCGAGACTAGTACGGTGATTGAAATTATTGCAAACGTCTTGTCAAACCTTCAAGGGCTAATATTTTCGCTCGCACTTGAGTAATTTAAATGAAATTTTCTAATTATTCATTTTACATTATATACTTTATAACTATTACAACAGGAATGGCTATCCTTTCATCAAAATCTTACATAATGTATTTTTAATCCAATCAGTTAAAAAAAAATTTTTAAATGTGCATCAATCAGTCATTAATGAGCTATATTTGGCATATGAAGGTCACGCCTTCCGATGAAGAATTTATAATCCACCTTCTCCAAAGGCATATTACATCCAGGTCCTCCTCTTCCGTGTTCTTAAACATGACTAGTATCACCCCTGCTTTCTTGTTTTTTAACCATAAGGTGATTTCCCCTTGTCAGTAATACAGAAGGGGGGCCTGACAAGGACAGCTGCCTAGTCGTTCGGATGGGACGAAAAACCGAGGTCCCGTGTATACATTGGCGTGCACGTAAAAGATCCCTTGGCAGTTGGAATTCGATATAAGAGTAGGCCGTAGCGCCGCTGCCCGGGCAAAATTTCCCTCATAGCACACTGTATGGCGTACGCCCGTCTTCAATTAGCCCAGGTTAGGTGCATAAGAGTAGGACGTTAAACCCCATTTCATTTCATTTCATTTAACCATAAGTATAGGCACCACCCCGCAACAGTAAATGAGTTCGGCGTGAAAGACAATAGGGTTGAAACAGCGATCTTAGGATACAATGGTGTTTTCACAACAAGAATAAAGGGAATAGTTAAAGATACATTATGGGAGATTAGATAACGTGTTGGCAGTACAGTTCTCACTACAATAATTGACAACTGGATAATATAAAGGCAATTTGCTCACAATTTCAGTCAAATTGATCCACTGTGAGCTGGGAATTAAGCGATTGAATTTTCCCCCTTGCCTCGACGATCATTACTTTTGATTTAATCGTGAAGGGAAGTTATGCACTAAATTGGGTCATAATTCACTAAAAATCGCAGGCTAGCGATGCCATCGAGAGTTATTGATAATTTAGATAACATTTCATGACTAAAGAAAGACATGCAAAAGGCAAATTTAGCTATTGCATGTATGTTTCAGCTACACATTTCGTTGTAGATGTGGTATAAGGCAATTCGGTGAATATGGTCAAGCCGACTTCAGAAAATACAAATTACATTTCTGTGCCATACATGTTTTCCGAAGTAGCTAGCCTACGTCAAATTTTGAAAAAGAGGATGACACAGTAATTCCGTGAGTATATATGACGCTAAAAAGGGATTCCATAAAATCCCTTTATAAAAAACGAATTAAAATTCATTTTTGATCCATTTCAATAAACATTGGTGTTGTTAATATTGCGGTGAAAATATGAGATACTAATATCCAATATTTAAAACATAATGACCATTTTATATTCATTACACGAGTCGTGTATTCTATGGTTTCGGGTGTCATTTTGTAATGAGCAAAGAAAACATATCCTACAAGAAAATACAGAAGAAATTAGTAATGACTGATTCCAAACGTACAAAATAATAATAATAAAATGTACAGAGTGGACTAAGCAGGCGTAAACGACGGCCGCTTTATTTAAATTGTTCACGTATTTCACCGAACATAATTGATTAGAAATTACAACATTTAAAAATTGAATATAAATCACTTTTTATACATTTGTATTACATTATATTTGTATTACAATACATCTGTATTACATTATATTCATATTACAATACATTCGTATTACAATACATTCGTATCACAATACATTCGTATCACAATACATTCGTATCACAATACATTTGTTTTACATTATATTTTTGTAATACAATACATTTGTATTACAATACATTCGTATTACAATACATTCGTATTACAATATGTTCGTATTACAATACGTTCGTATTACATAATATTTGTATTACAAAACATTCTATTTTAAAGTTCCAAAGAATAGAGACATACGCCATTTTGAAAAGGGGTTGCCTTGGTGATTCGCTGATTATAATTATATGACGCTGACTCACTAAAGAAAAGATAAATTACAGTTCTGTAGTTTACATATTGCAATTTATTTCCATTTTCAGGCACAAACATCAGCGAATGAGACCATATATCACGGAAATATAACTGTATAATTGTAAAATGAAATCGCTAGCGGTTTAAGATTTGAATACTCGTAAACTTAATGATTGATTCATTCTGAAAATTAGGATGACAAAGACAATTTTCGGGCAAACAGCCTCAGCCCCCGCCCCTAACTGAGATTGGCTCCACTGCTCAACACCCCTAAGCGCAATCGAACGAATGAAATACAATTGAACCATATGTTAGTCCCGAAATGATCTAGTTTATGTTGAGTGGACGTCAAACCCCATTTATCTCTCTACATAACAAAATGAAGGTCGTCATGTAAACTACATCATATAAAGGTACATGTACGCCATAACCAAAATGCTTGACGCAATTCAAATAATTACAACGTGTAATAGAAATCCCTTCATAGACCTGAGGGCTCTAATTACAGAAAAATTAACAAGAAATGCGGGTCATAAAAATTGTTTAAAGGGCTTCAAGCTACCTGACCTATGATTTATCAGGCATAGTTGAATATTTGACAGTTATTTGCCCAACATGGTGTAAACATGCAATACAACATTCATTTACATGTTATAATACTAAAAATATACATAAAAACAGCTTAAAATAGGTATCAATATTTTATTTCAATACATATTCTAAATTCCGTTAAGGTTTTAGTCCAATCCGGAATCAATCGATTAATCATTCGGAATCTGTATAGCGACAGAGTGAGAGAGAAAAAGAAATATGGTTTAATGTGCACTAGGTCCTTTCGGGAACTAACGTATGAATCGTGTTATTTAGCAGTGGGCGGAAACCGAAGGACACGGAGAAAACACACGGGGTTGGAAACGCGAAAGCCCGCCAGCTCACTCAATGGCAGACCCTATGATGCAACCACTCGGCGACCCCACACCCCTAATCTATAAAGCGTAAACAAAGCTTTGCTGTTTAAGTTCCTTAAAAATACATTATGCTTATTGCAGGTTTTTTATTTAGGCCTGGAATGTTATCTAAATTATTAATTAGACATTAATTAACTTATCCAGGTCATATTTAATTCTCTGTGCCATTGTTAGCCTGCGATATTTAGTTGATTTAACATGATCATGATCCTAGGCAAGCCTGAAATTGAATCGCTAGTATCTCAGTACAGAGTGAAGCAATTTTGAGCATATTCTGTTTGCATTATCTATCATAGCGAGAACTGTGAACTTTTTATCTTATCTTATCTAATGGCCCTATAAAGATTTTTTTAAAGTTTAAAAAGTTATCCATATCCACATTTTGCCTCATGAATACTGTATTTATTAATTGCGATTAATTTTGAACCATTGACGACCTAATCCTAATCCCAACCCTAGTTGAATCATTCCCCCAATCAACACAGAATCTGTGTAGCGGAGACAACACCTTAGATAAAATTCCTTATGCACTTATAAAATGAAATGAAATGAAATGGGGTTTAACGTCCTACTCTTTTGCACCTAACCTGGGCTAATGGAAGACGGGCATACGCCATACAGTGTGCCATGGGGGAAATTTTGCCCGGGCAGCGGCGCTACGGCCTACACTTATATCGAATTCCAACTGCCAAGGGATCTTTTACGTGCACTCCAATGTGTACACGGGACCTCGGTTTTTCATCCCATCCGAACGACTAGGCAGCTGTCCTTGTCAGGCCCTCCTGCATCACCGACAAGGGGAAATCACGCCGGAAAATCGAGATGAACTTTCTCGGCCAATGCTGGGATCGAACACCCGACCTCCAGGCTAGCGGACCAGCGCCTTATCCACTTAGCCACTTATGCACTTATAGTTGTGCGTGATAAGGAGTAGGGGTCGTCTGTCTAACCCTGACTGTTTTCTCCGGGTCCCCCGGTTCCCTCTCCCCACTGCTAAAAACCCCTATACACAAGTGAAGTATTGAAATGAAATTGAACCATATGTTAGTTCCGAATGACCCTGTAGTGTCGAGCAGACGTTAAACCCCATCTCCCGCTCTTAAAAAGTTTGGGAGAAATTTTTCATAACCGCAGTACTGTGAATATAGATCCCCTCGTACACAACGTATTTATGAATTACTATAGTTAAGAATTACGATTACCTTGCAATTAATTTTGACCTTGCTCAGTCAATAAACTAATCAATATAGAATCTCTGTAGGGAAAACAACTAATCAATATAGAATCTCTGTAGGGAAAACAACACATTTGATAAAGTTCCTTTGACTTAGACGAATTGTTTATTAAGAGAGAGAGAGAGACTCTCGATGTCAACGCTAGCCTGTGATATTTAATGGATTAGTACCTCCTTTGCTGCTCAGCTTTCTTCATTATTTAAGCATGAAATAGTAATCTAGACTGAATTTTTTTTATCGTACCGACTTTAATAGTAGGCCCTGAATTCAATCGTTAAGTTGTCGGTTCAGAGTCGATAATTTTTACTGAAATTTTCCGCAAATTCCCTTTACATTATCTAGTTTTTAAGTATTATAGTGAGAAATGCCAACTCTTTATCTCTAAATAAACTTACCACTATCATCATTTCTTTCCAATATTCTACATTCAACAACCTGGAAGTATATAACGACAATTTTAACAGAAGAAACATAGGTGGTAAGCTAACAAAATATACACAACTTCACATAAACTGGTAATTGATAACAAGGCAATACAACATACGCCTACCAACAGCATAAAGCCACCCCCTCCCCCCGGTTTGTTGTAAATAATGTTTGCCGGAGTAGAACCGTAGGACGCTACACCACATTTCATTTGCCCCCAGTTCATGTATCTCAGATCTCAAGATTTCTACGAGAGAGAGAGAGAAGGAGAGAGAGAGAGAGAAAGACTGGACACGCCACTCGACTCAATGACAGACCTTATGACGCAACACGCATGCGTTAACCACTCGGCTACCCAAACCCCTTCGGTACCACTCTGGAATCTAGTACACCACAGTAAATTGTAATGTTTCTTGATTTCGAATTATATATCAACTACACAGGGCATAGGGTTTTTTCGTGAATAAAGGAAACTAAGGGGGGTTTGTCGTCTGTTCTGCTCCGACTGGGCTATTGAAGACGGACATACGCCATACTGTGTGCAATAGGTTCTTTTGCGTACACACCCATTCGGAACTATCACATGGTTCAATTTTATTTCATTTCATTAGTTTGCTTGCGAGTATAGGGGGTCTTTAGCAATTGGCGGAAACCGGAGAAAACCCACGAGGTTGGGCACGCGACCCCATACCTTGTCTCGTACAGGTGGAGACCTTATGATGCGGCGCGCATGCGTTAACCGTTCGGATACCCAACATTGCTTGGCCTAGCAAGGAAAACGTATGGTCCGGCGAGACGAAAAACTGGGGTCACGTGTACACATCGGTGTGCACATAAAAGATCCCTTTCCACTCATACCACACTGTATGGCGTATTCAGTCTTCATTAGCCCAGTCGGAGCAGAGCAGTTAAACCCAATGAGCTTCCGAATTGCTGGTAAAATAAATAGAATTACATGGGGCGTATCGTCCTACTTTTCTGCACAACATGGTAGCCTATGCTATGTATAGTGGAGGAAAAGGTGTTCCGTACGTATAGGCCTTCCCTTCGTAGAATTCCAACTGCCAAGAATTCCTTTACGTGGGTCCTCGATTTTGTCCCATCCAACCGACTATACACACGTCCCTGTCAATCCCTCTGTAAAGGGGGAAGCACGATGAAATTAATATCCCGAGGAAACTTTCTCGACCAAGTAAAATCAGACAAGTGCAAAAAGGCAAGTACAAACATCAACATAAAAATGTAATAAAAACAGTTTATTCTTTGGGCGTATTTGATAAAATCTCTTTTTAAAGAAAGTTAATATGTGGTGGATGTTTATCAAATGCTGCCTGGAATCAAGGCCCACTGGCGTCTTTGTGGCGTATATCTTGCGTAACTTTGCTGGCAGTTAACAGTCACACAACATATATATGCCGTACCAAATACACAAATAATTGTACTAATGTAATATTACTCAAATGGTGGTATGGTCGAAAGAATAACAAGCTTCTCCCGCAATCTGGAAAAATATTAGAAAACGAAAACCAAAGTAAAGGTTTCACTTTCAGTTTCGTTTTTAATGATCGGATACCAGTCAGCTTAACTATGTATATCGATGGATAACCGCGTTCTGTAGGTCCGGGCTAGACCCCGATTACCTGTCGAGGTTCGGATACTCTGATGGTGACAAGACCTTCTAATGGAACGAGGATGGACCGGGATCCCACGTTGCAAAGGCCCGGACAAGTGGCTCACAGGTTTTAATTGGCAATTTTCAAAAAATTCTAATCCAACCCACGCCATTAAATACACATCGCCGTTTTGTTCTACTTTACGATCAAATAGTTTTTATTATTTTATGCCAACAGTTCTTTTTAAAACGGGGGGTTGGGATGGTCTAATGGTCTAGAGTGCCGCGCTTCGACCTCTAGCTGACCGGTCACCTCTGGCTTGCGGCTGTGGTGTGTGAGCGTATGTGGCGTGGGTTTCCTCCGGGCACTCCGGTTTCCTCCCACTGCTAAAGACCCCTACGCACAAGCGAATTATTGAAATAAAATTAAGCCATATGTTAGTCCCGAAATGACCTGGTTTGTGTCGAGCGGACGTTAAACCCCATTTCTCTCTCTCTCTTTTTAAAACATTACTCGGCATGCCTCTGGATCACTCACTCTATAGGCTGAGGGCCGTGTACATGTGCCTCTCCCCTCCTCTCTGACGTACCCTGACTGGATTCTGGTGTCTATGATTTCGTCCATTTTTCGTATTATTTTTTTTAACATCGATCACTCGGCGTTGTCAATCGAATTTACAGTGTGCATTGAACTTAATAACAGAAAATATCATATATCCGAATTTACGTCGGATGAAGTAAATTTAGATAAAAAGATGCCCGTTCCTGCTATAAACTTCAGTTTACTTTGAAGTTTTAAAAAGATTTTGCCTATATAGTCTCGAAAGCCAACCCAATAACCTACCCATCGTAAATACAGAGAAGTCATTTAAAAACGGCTTCTCTGCCTTTAGGGTGGTTCTCTCGTTCAGATTGGAAAGCCAAGTACCATTTGCTACCACAATAAACGAAGTCTCCATTATTCATTTTAACGCGATATTTTCAAATGGCGTGAATTTTCTAATCCACTTAATATCTCAGCAAATGAATGTTGAATGCCATGTAAATAAATGTCCAAATAATAAGTTTACATATCATTTAAAGCCAGAGAAAAGACCTTTAGCTCTTGCATAATGCATATTTAAGCCTGGGGTTGAATGGCCGAATGGTTAGCGCGTGTGCGTTCTGTTATGAGGTATGTCATTGAGTCAGCTGGCTTGGTGTCTATTCCCCGGTTGTACGTGACAAGGAGTACGGTCGCCTGTCCAACCTCATGGGGTCTCTCCGGATCCTTCTGTTTCCTCCTACTCCTAAAGACCTCTACGCGCAAGCGAATTATTGAAATAAAATTGAACCATAGTTTGTGGTGAATGGACGTTGAATACCCATTTCTGTCTGCTTGCCTGCCTGTTAAGCAACGTGGTATCCTCAGCGACAAATTTCTCTCCAAATTACTGCTTTGACGGATCACTCTCTCTCTCTCTCTCCCTCTCTCTCCCTTTCTTTCTCTCCCTCTCTCACAGACACGCACATAACTCCTGTATTTCAAGGTTTCACTGACATACTTCAGAATCGAGGTTATATATTATATTTGTTCTTCTTAATATATGGTTATATATATATATTTGATCCACTTTAATATATATATTATTTATTGTTATTTTTACATTAGTCATGACATATAGATATATATCTATATTTGCTTCCGGTACTAAATATATTGTATTGCTTTTTTATTGTAGACCCTTTGGACAACACGTCTGAAGTAGAACATATTTATTATGTAGATTGTGTTTTGTGTTTAATTTTATGTTAATAAATATTGTTCGTATATAAGTAAAACATAGACGGAGGCTTGCCCGCCAGTAACAAAGTCATGCGTACTAAGTCTAAAAGTCCAAAACCATTGTACAGATGACTTGTTTCATAAAGTCATCTGGCGTGGTTTCGATTCTCTGCTTGTACGTGACAAGGAAATAAAATTGAACCATATGTTATGGCAAATAGAGAAAACTCGTCTTTTTAATTTTTTAATTGAAAACTTTGTCTTTCAAGATCTGGTAGTAAGCTCAGTGATTGGATATCCGAATTTCGATAAGGTTCCGAAATAAACAAGACCACCAAGGTTTAAAAACTTCAAAACTTCCACTGAGAAGTTTGAACAATATGACGTTCACAAGCTGTAAAAACAGATTCGAATGTATGATCCAAAATTATGTATACGGGTAATGTCTAATATTCTATTTAATATAACATGTATTGTCTTTAAAAAATTTTACATTCGATATAAAATGTATATATTTTTATTTTCTTATAATTGATCGTTAGATATTGTGCATTGAATCAGATTGTAATAAAACCTGTGTGTGTGTGTGTGACTCAGAGGCGGATCAAGGCACTGATGGGTCCTAGGCAGCTCGGCCAGCTGGGCCCTTTGTGGGACTTTTTTGACGTAGTAAAACTAAGACCGCTGTAAGAGAAACGAAATTTCCGAGGATATACGTCCATACTTATCTTTTCCTACTATTTTCAAGCCGTACCTTTTGTCACTTGTAGTAAAGTACTTGTAGTAGCGTCGAAAATTTTACAGGCCCTAGTTTTTTTCTTGGGCCCTAGGCAGCTGCCTACACTGCCTATAGGGTAATCCGCCCCTGGTGTGACTTAACTGGCGTGGTTTCGATCGCCGGTTATACATGTACCTGAAAAGGGGTAGAATTGCTTGTCCAACCTCGTGTGTTTTTTCCGGGTCCTCCGGTTCCCTCTCACCGCTAAAGACACATACGCGCTAGCGAATTATTGCAATAAAATTGAATAATACGTTAGTCCCAAAATGACCTAGTTTGTGTCGAGTTTAATTAAGATGCCGTATAAAAGCATAGATTTTAGATATGAAATGAAATGAAGTGGGGTCTAACGTCCTACTGTTCTGCTCCGAATAGGCTAAAAAAAACCCGGGCATACACCATACAGCGTGTTATGCGGCCTACTCGTATATCAAATTCCAATTGCCACGGGTTGTTTTACCAGCACGTCAATATGTACACGGGGCCTCGGTTTTTCGTCCGCCATAACTGACAAGAGGGGAACCACCACGCCGGAAATTCCCGACGAACTTTCTCGGTTAACACCAGGATCAAACACGGGATCTCCAGTCAACGTCTTACCCACTGAGCCACCGTGGCTGTCTGATTTTAAGACATGCCCCTGTCTTGCCTCTGTAAATTGTTCGTTACAAGGTTATCTAAACGAGGTCACCGTCTACAAGACGGTCGGGTATATTGTGATCAGACTATAAAGGGATGAGGTTTAAAGCCCCAATAACACTCTTGTTGTAATTGAATAATATGTCCCAATCTTTATTCTGGTCAACAAATTGTATTATTTTACAATATTCAAATAAATTGATGATACAAATTTCATCGTAACACACCTAATTTAAAAAATTGGAAAAATTCAACTACATGATTTGAAAAGGTTAACGTAAACCTTTTCAAATGTGACTTGGATTTTAAAATATTTTCGAACCCTCTGGACAAGTAAAATATGATGTAATGGATAATTTACAGGTAGGACACATAAACATCTGGTACTTAGAATAAGACTATTATTTTTTTTCTAGAGCTGCCAAGCCAGCAAGAGTGTTATTGTCCCTTTAAAGTCTGGTCAACGCGTCAATACTTCGGTCATTTTGAGAGAGAGTGAGGGAGAGGGAGTGAGAAAGAGAGAGAGGGGGGGGGGGGGTAACGTGACAAGGAGTTGGTTTGCCTGTCCGGTTTTTCTCAGGATCCTGCTAAAGATCCCTACGCGCGAGCGAATTATTGAAATTAGACCAAACCATGTTAATTATCTATCTCAGACACAAATGGTATACCTGAACTTCCAACTCAACTCTCGATGCCATCGGATGCTCTAGATTTTCAACAGATTTAAAACCGAACGACAGTTAATGATTTAATTTATTAGCTTGACAATGGTAACAATGACAATCGAGGCTACACTGTTCTTCTAATTGCGATTACTCGGATGTGAATGAAGTAAGTGGGTTGAAATTCTCCGTTCATCATCTATTTTGGAACTATCATAGCGAGAACGAAACTATCACGTTGGTATCTAAATTTCAAATTATGAATTTTTAAGGTGGATGATTTTACCTGGACAGTGGCGTTTCCCCCTACTCTTTGTCGAATTTAAACAAACCGATTATTTCGTGTTGTGGAGTTAATGTATGCGGCTCCCACTCTTAGTCCATAGAGTTCCGTCGAAGTCTGGTAGGAAAAACGTCTAGTCATTCGGGTGGGCCACATGTACACTTTGGCGTGCACGTATACAATTTCTCTCATATGCAAATGAAATGGGCGTTAACGCCCCACTGTTCTGCTCTGACTGGGCAAATGGAGACGGGTATTTGAAAGAAATTTTGCCCATGCAGTGGCGCTACGGCCTACTCTTGCATCGAATCCCAACTGCCAAGGGATGTTTTACGTGTACGCCCATGTGTATAAGAGTAGGCCATAGTTCCACTGTCAGGGCAAAATTGCCCTCATAGGACAGTGTATGGCGTATGCCAGTCTTCATTAGCCCAGTCAAGAGGGCAACTGCAGGACGTCAAACTGCCCCAATAAATCAAATCCAATGTGGTTTAACCTATTTTTCTGCTCCGACTGTACTAATGAAGATAGACATATGCATGCTATACAGTGTGCTGAGAGGGACATTTTGTCCAGACAGATGTTACAGCCTACTCTTATATCAAATCACAAATGCCAAAGAGATCTTTAACGTGCATGCCAATGTGTATACGAGACATCGGTCTATCGTCCCATCTAAACGACTGTATATTGTCCTTTGATGTCGGATTATGTAGAGAGAGAGAGAGAGAGAGAGAGAAATGGGGTTTTACGTCCACTCGACACAAACTAAGTCATTTCGGGACTAACACATGGTTAAATTGTACTTCAATAATTCGCTTGGCGCGTATCTTTAGCAGTGGGAGGAAACCGGAGTGCCCGGAGGAACCCCACGAGGTTGAGAAGGCAACCCTATCTCCATGCCACATACGCTCACACCAGGGATCGAAACCACAGCCGCAAGTCGAAGCGCGGCACTCTAGACCACATGGGCACCCCCCCCCCCCTCGGATTATGTAAATAAGGATGTATGACAAGAGTAATATAAAAAAGAAGAGCAAAAAGACAACTAATAATATATCAAAAACATTAAAACTTACCTGAACAGCTATCAGTATCTCCCAGACTAAAATCAAAGTAAATGCACAATTCATGCCTTTAGCTTCAGTTTCCTGGGTGTTAAATCGATAATCAGAGTCTATCCCACACGAGTTATTTCCATGCTAATTCACCGACGTAGTCCACGTATATAATTAATCTTCATATCAAAAATAATCATAGATATATATGTCTTTCAGTCTCGATTAAATATCTTTCGATCGTTTAGTATATCATTAATAACGTCATCAACGCGTCTAGTCGATCGCGGCTACACCCTTGGTCAATCAAGCAAGGCGAATGATTTGATTGATGGACGACAATTATAATCGAATACGGCGAAATAACATGCCCCCAAGATTCATTCTAACTAATGTGTCACACTTTTCCTTAGTATACATTAATTTATACTGTTTTATATCACAGCTATCGAAGATTAGCGTTTAAAATAATCCAACCAGGTCTGATCTCCATGGTGCCGCGTGCTTTTTCTCGGGGTCAGAGGTTACGATGAAACTACGTAATCTAAGTAATTAAAATTTTGACCGATTGGCTCCCATATTCATTTACAATGCAGCAATAAAACCACACGGTAACTCCATATGACTTCAAAACGACATCTTGAGGCATATCAAAACCACTTAACCCATATTTGAAAAGTTCAAAAAAGTCCAAAAAAAAAGTTATGAAGATTTAAAATCATCAAAGAGAGAGTAACATTCTAACAGAGGATTATTATGAAATTTATATGTGATACACGCAATGGATTGTGTTGTTTATTTTGAATAAAATGGCGCTAACTCTCTAGAAACTTGGCTGTAGAGTCAAAACAAGGATTATAAGACGATGTATCAACCGTTTAATTAAATTTAAATATTTCCCTTAACATTTCTTAGAATAGTCGAGAATACCTTGAAACTCTTTATTGTTATCTTATTTTCAATAGATATGTATCTTTTGTTTTCAAAATGGACCTCAAATTTATCTTAGGAAATTAATAAATAAATGTTTCATTTATCTTTTTTGAGGCTCTTGTCTTCCTTTCCTTTTCGTTTTAAATATTGAAAACATTTTTACTTAATATTCATTTTTCAAAAGATATATGAATAAATGGAACAATAATAATGGAATATTTACTCAATAAAAACAGATTTATTAATTTCCTAAGATAAATTTGAGGTCCATTTTGAAAATAAAAGAGACCTATCTCTTGGAAAAGGTGTGTATAGAAATAATCCGTAGTCGTTTGCAATAGTTCGCAGTTAGTTATTTGAACTGTATCTCGATTGTTGAAATAACTAACATGATATTACAAACATATTCCGTACCTATCTGCTCGAGGTCCTATAAATTTTAAGTAACGAAAAGTGTTCTGACGAAACCAAAATAAATCCGGACAGCGGCAAAAATATGACACATTGTAACAATGCTAAAACATTATGTAAAACTATTCAGTTCCCATATTCTTTGTGGTATGTCTTTAATTGACTTAGGTCATGGGGATTTTCCGATGAGGTTTCCCCTTGTAAGTTTTGCAAGGGCAGCTGACAAGGGTAGCTGTCTAGTCGTTTGGATGAGACGAAAACCAGGGTCTCGTGTTCACGTATATAAAAGATCCATTCGCAGTTGGAATTCGATATAAGAGTCGGTCGTAGCACCGCTGTCCGGGCAAAATTTCGCTCATAGCACACTGTATGACGTAAAAAATACCCGTTTTCATTAGCCCAGTGGGAACGGAACAATAGGACGTTAAACCCCATTTCATTGCATTTCATTTAAGTGACTTGTGTGATGATATTAGATTAAAGTATGCTACAAGGTTGTGTGCTATGCCCTTATCTATCTATAATGTTCATAAATGAATGCAAAACTGAAAACTGAAATAAAATGAAAAGGGGTTTAACGTCCTACTGTTCTGTTCCTAAACTGGGATAATGATGGCGGACATACGCCATACAGTGTGCTATGAGGGAAATTTTGCCCGGGCAG
This sequence comes from Patella ulyssiponensis, assembly GCA_963678685.1. Classification (NCBI taxonomy): domain Eukaryota; kingdom Metazoa; phylum Mollusca; class Gastropoda; family Patellidae; genus Patella; species Patella ulyssiponensis. The sequence continues at coordinate 77,503,002 of OY783228.1, forward strand.
CGGGGTTACGGTCTACTTTTATATCGAATTCCAATTGCCAAGGGATCTTTTACGTGCATGCCAAATACAAAACTGGACTAAATATTATATTGATAGTAAATGGCTCTTTTCGGTAGTTCGAATATACTGGTCACAAAAGGGTGATATTATGTGATAGCCGATGTCCTGTGTACACATTGGTGTGTACGTAAAATATCCCTTGACAGTTGGCATTCGATATAAGAGTAGGCCGTAGTGCCGCTGTCCGTGCAAAAACCCCATTTCATTATTTGAAAGCATTCGGTTCGTGGGAAAATTTTGACCTAAGACGTCAATTTTTCAAAATTGAATTTTAACGATCGAGTTCTCAAGTCAAAGTTGTCTCTATCGTGCCTGTAATCACGCATGCGTAGCCAAAAAATGTTTATTTAGGAAGGGATGAAGCCGAGGAAGGGGTGAGCATGTGACAGGTTATTTGTCAATTTCAGAAATTCTTCAGTCGGATTAACGGTTAAATGGACTGTTTACACTGCAAAATCCCCACAAAACTTTATCGGCTAACACCGATATCGAACCCAGGTCCCCCTGACGACATATCCACCCTCCCACTTCCCCGTCGATGAACTTAAATATAAGACATTTAAATAAGAGCAGCAGAAAACCATTGTCTGCGATATCAATTAGGTGAAAGTGGACGTAAAACTTAAATTTCATTAACAAAACCATCTTTTTATTGAATTCGTTTGGTCGTTGACAAAATAGGTAGCTGAAAGTATCTGAAGAATTTAAAGACTTATTCTTATTTGCAAACTTGTGAAAAGGTTCTTAAAAAGTTGGGTTATTTAATACGTTTCTACTATTCTGTAATTGTTTCCGATTGCTACGATAAAAATTATATTTTCTTTTTGTCGCTAATACGATTTCTTTGTACAATTATGTGTTGTTGTTAATCACAAAAATAAACAACATTTGTTTACCAATAATATTATAGAAATTATTTTTGCACTTGTTAGCCGAGTTTTTAGGCGATTGAACTATTGACTTTGTGTTATATACCCCAGACGTATGGCCATACATCACGAGAAATAGGTCGGGGGTCAGACAGCCAAACTTTCGTATTTCTTCTAAGTTTAACACCGTTCAAAATAATCCATTGATATAGTCAAAACAAAAATATCTTTTTCTTATACCATTATTTATGCGAAATCGTCAATAGGTAACAGACAGTGCAAAACAACTTCTTTCGTTCGCAAACTATTATTCTGAAAAGAAGCCGCGGTGGCTCAGTGAGCGAGACGCTGAATCGCTATCCTAGGGGCTCGAGATTCGCTACCCGTGTTGACCGAGGTGGTTCTTGTGTGGTTATGTGGTTAAGTGGTGTATGGCGGAGGGTGTGACAAGGACAACTATCTAGTCGTTCGTGTGGAATGAACACCGAGATGACGAGTACATATTAGCGCGCACGTAAAAGAACCCTTGACAGTTAGAATTCGATGTAAGAGTAGGCCATAGTGCCGCAGTCCGGGAAAATGTCCCTCAATGCACATTAAATGGCGTACACCTATCTCCATTAGCCTAGTCGGAGCAAACAAGACGATAAACCCTCGGCCCTGCGTAGTGCATAAATAATTCGAAATCAAAAGACATGACGGGGGTGGGGGGCTGTCCCACCCCCTTGGTATTCTCTGATGTCCTACTGTTCTGCTCCGACTGGGCTAATGAAGACGGACATACACCAGTGCGCTCTGAGGAGGAATTTTGCCCGGGTAGTGGCGCTACGGCCTACTCTTCTATCGAATTCCGACTGTGCACGCCAATGTGTACACGGGACCTCGTTTTTTTTATCCCATCCGAACGACTAGACAGCTGTCCTTGTCAGACCCTCTGTCCTGCACCACTGACAAGGACGAAACCACGACGGAAAATCCCGCGGAACTTTCGCGGCCAACACCGGTTACCAACACGCGGCCTCCAGGCTAACGAGCCACTGTGGCTCCCATTTCCAAAATGATTCAGTTTGTGTTGAGTTAAAGTTACCCAGTGAACCACCGTGGCCTCATTATTGATAAAACATGTAAAACATTTTGTACCTACTGTAGTCTACATCAAAGTCACAAGTAGTTATTAATAGTTGACACAAAAAACTAATTCTTGGACGAGTATTTATCATATATGATTTATGAAATACATCAACGCCTGAATGCATTTTATATATCATATATTATCTTGGTGGGATGGGGGTGGAAGGCCGAATGGTTAGCACGTGCGCGCTGTATTATAAGGCCTGTCATTGAGTTAACTGGCGTGGTTTCGATTCCCCGGTTGTACGTGACAAGGAATGGGGTCGCCTGTTCAACCTCGTGGGTTTTCCCCGTGTCTTCCGGTTTCCCAAACTGTTCCACGCAAAAATAAAAACCACGACTATTTGAATTCGACTGTTCCACGCAAAAGTAAAAACCGCGACAATTTGAATTCGACGATGAGTACATGTATGTGGAAACGCCACCGTTCAGACAAAATTAGCCTCATTGCACGGGGAGCCACTATATGGCTAAGTGTTTAAGACGTTGGCTCGCTTGTCTGGAGCCGGAGATCGCGTGTTTGATCCTGGCATTGGCTCAGAAAGTTCATCAGGATTTTCCGACGTGGTGTCCCCTCGTCAGTGGTGCAGGGAGGAGGGCTTGACAGGGACAACTGTCTAGTCTTTCGGATGGGATGAAAACTCGAGATCCCGTGTACACATGGTAGTTGGAATTCGATATAGTGCAAAATTTCCCTTTCAGCACACTGTATGGCATTTGCCCGTCTTCATTGATCCGGTTGGAGCAGAAGAGTAGGACGTTAAAACCCATTTCATTCCAATTCTCTCATACAGAATTTTCAATGAAAGCCTTGATCCCGCTTTAAATCCCTATACCTCTGATGTTGTAAAACTCGCAGTCGAACGCCCGTATTTATTTTACAAAGAGACAAAATCACGATTTTAATGTCGCCCCCCCCCCCCGGCCACTGCTAAAGTCCCTACGCCAAAGGAAATTATTGAAATAAAATTGAACGATATGATAATCCTTAAATAATTACCCCCCCCCCCTCTCTCTTTAATAAAAATGCAGCTTCATTTTAGAAAATGAAGTAAGACAAGTTTCCAATGTTGTCCATGACATCGTTTTGAGGACCTTGTATTTAATAAACGATTTAAAATTCTTAGAACCAGGAAATGAGATTTATCTACAGATTTTATACTAATGTCACGTGTTAGTTATTGTTAATCTACATATGTACAATACTACACAGACAATAGTAATTCGTATTAGATATCTTAGTTGTTTTTATAATTCAAAAATAATGTTGATATGCAATAAACCTTTGCACTAATAAATTCTTTATTAATTTTAAAGTTCTAGACGGTGTAATTTATATAGGTAATGATAATACAATTTTCAGTGGCGAATCAATGAAATGAAATAGGGTTAACGTCCTACTCTTTTGCACCTAACCTGGGCTAATGGAAGACGGGCATACGCCATACAGTGTGCTATTAGGGAAATTTTGCCCGGGCAGCGGCGCTACGGCCTACTCTTATATCGAATTCCAACTGCCAAGGGATCTTTTACGTGCACTCCAAAGTGTACACGGGACCTCGGTTTTTCGTCCCATCCGAACGACTAGGCACCTGACTTTGTCAGCCCCTCCTTCTGCATCACTGACAAGGGGAAATCACGCCGGAAAATCGAGATGAACTTTCTCGTCCAATGCATGGATCGAACACCCGACCTCCAGGCTAGCGAACCAGCAGCCCCTTATAAGTGGCGAATCAAGTACGTGGCCATGATCGCTAGAGTGGTACAGAAATATGAGCAGATCCGTGAACCGTGGAATTGTGATAGGGCGTTTAGTCATTCGGACGGGACAAAAATCAAGGCCTGTCCGTGGGCACATGAACAGAACTATACTGACATTTGGAATTTGAAGAAGAGTTTCGGGTATTATTACACGCAGACTTAACCCGTTTATAAACCCACCGTCTTCATTAGCCCAAGTTAGGAGCAGAACAGTAGGACGCTAAACTCCATTTTATTTCATTCCATTTTATACACTCAAACCAAAGATGCATTATGTAAGATTTAGATAACGAGCTGGTCGTTCTTGCTATAATAGTTGATAAATAGATAATGAAAAGTGAATACATTGAAATTTCCATTCAAATTACTTTATTCTGAGCGGAGTTATCGTTATTTGAAGATGTAACGTAGATAGTTTATCACAGTAATTTTATGTTACTCGTTAAATTTGTAAATCTCGCTGGTGCTCAAATCCTTTAAAATCTCGGGAATCCGATGATCTAGAGACTTGATTAAGGGCTTGGCATTTGAATAAATGTCTAAATAATATTTTTATAAGATTTGAAGTCAGAAAAAGACCAGCAATAGACATATTTAGCCTCGCTTTACGGCTGTTGATAAATGACGCACACCTAAGATCAAGTGTTCCCATCCTCCGGTCAGGGTACAAAGTGACGAACAGTGTGAAACCCAGTGTGGCCCGTTAAACCCCCTTTTCTATATATAGCAGGGTTAGGGTTACCCAACCCATCCAGAGGGGGGGGGGCCAAACCCCACCCTGCTCAGCTACATAAAAAAAATAATGCCTTGCATCAATGAAATTACATCACAAAGTGGTCCTACATCAGCATAAAAATGATTTCTCTGTTTAAAAAGCTCAATTTGTATGTATGCCTATGTAGAGACGATGGTTGCAGATTACCGTAACAGAAACCTGGCAAACCCCCTCCTGCAAAAATTCCTGGATCCGTCCCTGTATAGGTATGAGGTATGAGTGTATGGTTAGCACGTTTTATGTGCACTTTAAAATATGATTTCCTTATTTATGCTAAGTTTTAGTTAAGGACGATTATTCATAACAGAACAATTTTAAGGTGATTAAGTTTATTTAAATGCAAATATTTAATATCTGAGTATAAAAGTTTCCTTAATTAAATTACTGAACGAGTTAAATTTCCTGAAACACGTCACGCCATGTCTACATTTAGATGAGATAATTGAGGATAGAGTAAGGTGCGTGTATTTTGAAACTATAAATTACGTCAGTGTTTAATTGCTTGTACCTACACATGTTTGACACTGATGTGGAATGGAATGAATTTGATTATGAGTGGAAGTTAAAGTAGCCAAGTCTCTAACTCAATATCATCCAAAATCTTCAACATTAAAAACACGAATTATTTGTCAATTTAAATCAACATTGATGCTGTGGTCTTACCGGAAAATGATGGGCTACTGATATCCAATATTTAAGACAAAATAAACATTTTATAAATTCGTGTACCATAATGCGTTTCAGCCCAAGTTCTGGCAAGAGGCTCGGGGAACGAGGCTAAACACATTGCACTAAATCAAACGGCGTATGTAGACTGGAATAACCAGACGCTACAAATGTGCATTCGATTGTGACTACTGGCTTAGGGTAAAAACAGAAACCAGTGAATGTAAATCAGTTTATATACATTCACATTACAGTATTATATGCGTTGCGACCCACTTCTGTCAATTTCTATGTCCCAAATATTAGCAATTTAGCTCCTTTAAAGGGTGCATGGCTCTATTATTTGCAACCTCAGAGAGAGAGAGGGGGGCGGTTACGTCCACTCGGCATAATCCAGGTCTCATTTAAGGACTAAATTATGCGCGTACTGCGTAGGAGTCTTTTGGCAGTGGGAGGAAATCAGAGGTCCAGAGAAACCCCACATATTAATGTTATATGAATGGACATGTATATGATGTGATTTATATTCATTTTTCATACGCCCACATTTTCATGTGGACGTATATTGTCGTCGCCCCTGTTCGTCCGTCCGTCCACAATTGTTTGTGAACAGTTTACAGGTCACAATTTTTATCCGATTTCAATGAAACTTAAAATATAGGTTTATCACCCTAAGATCTCGGTTCCTTTCGATATTGGCATGTATCGGACTGTAACTTCATGGGTTATGGCCCCTGATTGTACGAAAAATCACGTTTTTAGCTTGTGAACAGTGTAGAGGTCACAAGTTTGAACCGATTTGGATGAAACTTGAAATGCATGTTTATAACCCAAAGATCTTGGTTCCTTTCGATATATGTGCCAATCGGATCTTAACTTGGCCCCTGATTGTCCGAAAAATCGTCCTTTTTAGCTTGTGGTCCCTCTATCCGATTTAAAAAAAAACGTTTGATTATATCACCGTTACATGGTTATGGAGGTTGAGTTCGAATTTCTTGAATCGGACCAAAATTGACAGACAAAATGGCCGCCGTTTGTACGCGAATAGTGTGAAAATATGTTATATCAAGGTTGTGGACCCTATAGAGGTCACAATTTTGAACTAATTTTGATGAAACTTGACACGTATGTTTATAACCCAAAGATCTTGGTTCCTTTCGATATTTGCGCCCATCGGATCGTAACTTCATGAATTATGTCCCCTGACTGTCCGAAAAATCGCTTTTGTTAGCTTGTGGTCCCTCTGGAGGTCAAAATTATTATCTGATTTAAAAAAACGTTTGATTATATCACCGTTACATGGTAATGAGGAAAGAGTATGTATTTCGTGAAAATCGAACCGGAATTGACGGATAAAATGGCCGCCGTTTGTACGCGAATAGTGTGAAAATATGTTATATCTAGGTTGTGGACCCTATAGAGGTCACAATTTTGAACCGATTTTGATGAAACTTGAAATACATGTTTATAACCTAACGATCTTGGTTTCATTGCATCTTTGCACATATCTGATCGTAACTTCCTGAATTATGGCCCCTGATTGGTCGAAAATCGTCCCATTTTGTAATTTGTGGTTCCTTTGGAGGTCACAATTATTAACGGATTTGAAATAATGTTTGATTATATCACTGTTTCACCATAATGGAGGGTGAGTTCGAATTTCGTAAAAATCGGACCAAAACTTCCGGACAAAATGGCTGCCGCTAATACGCGAATAGTGTAAAAATATAATATATTCAAGGTTGTGGACCCTGTAGAGGTCACAATTTTAATCCGATTTTAATGAAATTTGATATTTAAGTTTATAACCCAAAGATTGCGGTTTCTTTCGATGTTCAGGCACATTGGGCCATAACTTCCTGAATTATGGCCCTTGATTGTACGAAAAATCATGTTTTTTTAACAAGTATTGTGTTATGGGAATTACAGGAACAGTCCAATTTAAACGGCCGTTGTCTACGTCTCCTTAGTCCATTCTACACGTTTAAATGTTTTGGTTTGTGAAACAGCCTTTACTAATTACTTCTGCGTTGTTTTGGGATATGTTTTTCTTTGTTCGTTACAATAGTGTCCAAAACCATACAATACACGACTCGTGTACTGATTATAAAATGTGAACGGTGTTTTAACTATTGAATATCAGGATCCCATATTTTCACGTCAAAATAACAACGTAAATGTTGAATGAAATGGATCATTTTTTTTTTTTAATTCGTGATTTTAATTTTGAATATTTTGGAAAATATTGAGTTGGAGGTTAGCTCCTTTAATTGTAAAACTTCGGTAGTCTCAAGAGGGGTGAAATGAGAAGGTGCATGCGAGTGTGCCTGGATGCCCACGTTAAAAAGTGAAATGTTGCTTAAATCAAAACAATACAGTATCAATATAACAACATATTTAATAAAAGTTCAAGTACAGTTTTTTTACATTGAGTTTTGTTGTTCATTTTCAACACAGCTCGAAACTACGCGATGTTAGGTAAATTACATGTTCCCAAACCAATACACTGCGATTTGAAAAAGAATTGGACATTGCTAGATAACTTTTCAATTCCCAAACGTATAGCTACGTTATCTGCAGATACGTGAACAGTAGCGTCCAATCAGAGGTTGTGATATAGTAATTTCCATGGAGAGAGAGAGAAATGGGGTTTAACGTCCACTCGACACAAACTAGGTCATTTCGGGACTAACATATGGTTTCAATTTTATTTCGATAATTTGCTTGTGCGTAGGGGTCTTTAGCAGTGGGAGGAAACCGGAGTGGCCGGAGGAAACCCACGAGGTTGAGAAGGCGCCCCTATCTCCATGCCACATACGCTCACACCAGGGATGGAAACCACAGCCGCAAGCCAGAGGTGACCGGTCAGCTAGAGGTCGAAGCGCGGCAGTCTAGACCACTAGGCCATCCCCACCCCCCAATTTCCATGGAAACCTTCACAATGAACGAACCTTAACTTTGCAACTCAATTATCATGGGTAGGCTTTTTCCCTTTAAAGCGCGAGACCTGGTATTCGCAATGATCGGGGAATCTGATAGTCTCTCAAGCTGGGTCAGTACCCAATGGAAATTAGTGTCAAAATATGTAGGATATTACAAGAAGGCTTTGATAACATGTACCATTTTATATTGTAAAGATATCCCGTACCACAAGATGGAGAAATTAAAGTTTGAGTGAATTTATTCAAAGCTTTGAATGAACATCATCTAATAGTCCATGTTTATTTTTTGATGATTAAGCAAACAAAGTCATAGGACTACAGTAAGGGCATCTGTCCAACCTCATGGGTTTTCTGTATCCTTTCAATTTTATTTCAATAAATCGCTTGTGCATAGGGGTCTTTAGCAGTGGGAGGACCGGACAAGACCCACGAGTTTGAACAGGCGACCCTACACCTTGTCACGTACGACTGAGGAATAGACACTCAATGACAGACATTATGATACAGCATGCACTTGTTAACAATTCGGTCATCCAACGCCCTAATATGATAGAAACAATGTCCTGGCAAAGTATTACTGGAGAAGGGAGAAAATTTAACGATCAAATCAATGTTTAGCTTTTCTCTTTCTGTTTTGACTGTGACTGGGTATATTCTCTTGTTGTACAAGTTGACTACCAGGTACATCTAAAATATAAACAATCAAAATATTATATCATTATTCCGTATAATAACTAATCATATTTTAGCCCGTCCATTCAACTTGAATGATTCAAGTCAAAGGGTTGATCCCAGGTATGTACAAGTGAATAATTGAAATATATGAAATGAAATGGGGTGTAACTGTTCTGCTGCGACTGGGATAATGAAGACAGGCATATGCCATACAGTGTGCTATGAGAGATATTTTGCCTGCGCAGCAACAACTATGGCCTACTCTCATATAGAATTCCAACTGCCAAGGGATCTTTTATGTGGATGCAAGCTCAAATCTCCTAGAATCAGATTAACTAGAGGCCCATGAAAAGATTTTACCCAACAGTTATCTGTATCCTACCTTTAGATGGAATATCATGAACCCATTCTGCGTTACATCTCTGACCTGGACATTTTCTCTGGTTTTGTTTGGAGAAGATGCGTGATGCACAATGAACATGTAGCTTGACCCCACATTCCTCACACATCTGACCCTAAAAATATCACCAAAAATAAATATTATTAATTTCTTATTCAATTAAATCATCATTCAAGGCAATCTCATTAAAGTCGCTTCGTTTTTTTATACTTTTGATGGCCTACACTACATGAAGATCTGACAAGTTATCGTTGGAGTTCATGTCACGGGTCAGATGAGCTGCCTTTCACCCTATGATATCAGAACTGATTTACCAATCGTTTTTAGTGACTTATCCACAGTTCCGTGCATCAAAAGACCAAGAACTCGCTGTAACAGACTGTTTCATTGGCTAATCCCTCACATCACCCAGAACATGTCATTGATAACAATTCGTCCAGATCCTAGTATAGTAAAGACAAGTTAAATGAAATGAAATAGGATCTATGTTTAGTTAGATTGAATTCAAGGCAGTGAGTGTCATACAGAGGAATTGAATGCGGTTTAATATCTTGCTGAAAATATGGTCAATTTTACTTCCATAGTTATGTGAGCAATTTCAGGTAGAAAGAGTTTTGAGTTTCTTCCTATTCTTCTTTGAATCACAAATTTGACATGCATGAATGAATGGACCTCTGGTTTTTTTTTTTGTCCCTTCCAAATAACTAGGCTCAACAAGTGAAGGCCCTTTAAAGAATCCTATTTGTCACTGAATGTATCGGCTAGAGGTTTTTTGATATCTTTTCTGTTGGTTCTATATTACAAATTAAGTTTAACAACCCATCTAACGTAAATTCTTGACATTGAAGATGTAGAAATTTGAATTCTTAACTAAAATAGATTCAGAAATTAAAAACTCTTTCTGTGTAATATAGGTTTATTTGTTGTCAGCTTCCCCCAAGTGATATTGCAGACAGTCCTGTTGATTCCAACTCCATAATGTATAGAATTCAATGCAAAAACACCAAGGGAGATAATATAATATAAAGATGTACCCGAGAAATATAAACATAATACCTTAAGACAGAGTTTTTTACAGAGTTCACACATCTTGGCTGTTTCAGGGTATGTATCAGTTATATACATGTCTAATTCTAATATAGTCCTAGTAGATAATGACACTTGACCTTCATTCTACAATAAACAATATAAACTGTATAAATAATTGCATGGTTTCGAATCACCGGTTGTACTTGACAAGGAGTAGGGTTGCCTGGCCAGGAGACCAGGACAAAACCTACAAGATTGAATAGGTGAATCGACTGCTTGTCACGTACAACCGGGGAATCAAAACCATGCCAGTTGACTCAATGACAAACCTTATGATACAGAACGTACATGCTAACCATTCAGCTAACTAACCCTCCGCATTATTAACAGATGAATCAGCAAATTTAAATAAAATCAAACCAACTTACAAGTATCAACCATCTATCTGCTTTCATTCTCTTCAGTAAATTCTCAGCATCCGTTTTACTCATTTTCTTGGTGTTTGTTAAAGATTCTGTGAGATTCAATGCTTCCACAGATCCTATATATCCCACATCTGAATCCACGACTAATTCAATCTTTAAATGATATAATAATATATTCAACATTTATAACACAGAAATTAATCAAATTATATATACCCTACATTCAACTATCTAATCACAGCTTTATGCTTAAATTTCTTACTGCTTAAACAGGTGCCATGTAAGACTTAAATCAGCCTATTGCTGGAATTTCTTTAGGGCCTTAAATGTTAACTAAATCATTAAAGATACATTATGGGAGATTAGATAAAGAACTCACAGTTCTCATTATAATAGTTCAAAACTTGATAATGTAAAGGGAATTTTCTGAAAATTTCAGAGAAAATTATCCACTCTGAACCCAAGAATTCAACTATTGATTTTTCGACCTAGCCTCGGTGATCATTTCTAAATTCTGTAGGAAAAAAAATATAATCGTGATTATCCACTTCAGGATTTAATCATGAATGAAAGTTGAGCAGCAAATCGGATCATAATCCAGTAAATATTGCAGGCTAGCGATGACATCCAGAGTTGATTATGATCTGGATAATTTAATTAATGTCTAATTAATAATTATTTAGATAACATTTCAGGCCTAAAGAAAGACCTGCAATAGGCTTCTAACGAAGTGATATCACAGACACATTTACAAGTTAACAGAAAGATTAAATTTGGGGTGTTATATATTCTTACAATATGTGACATCTATGACTAGTTTATACATATTGTCGGATCACCTCAATGCGATTAAAATGTCCGACAATGGAGAAACCTCAAGGTAAACACTTAGATTAATATCAGTATCACTTTTATTAGGTTGATGAATAGTCTGACAATAGGGAAGACCTCTGTTTATGATTCTAGATTGATGAATTGTCCGACATAGGATTTAGTCAGTCAATCGAGGCAGATTAAGTAGTTAATCAAGGTAGGTGTATAAACGGTATCACACGATAAATACGTTGATCTCTTAATTACCTAATCAATCCAGCCTATTATCAAGGATAATCTGGTTGAGAGGTAGTTATACGCTCAGTACACTATATTAATTTGGGAATTTTGAATATTATTCACCATGTCTTGATGTCCGATTGGGCATATTCCTGGTCTGACAATTTAGGACGTTGGAAAAAAGGATCGGACATGTTCGGAATAAACAGGAGAAATCCCATCACTGCACCATCCAACCAATACCCATACAGCGAGGTAGACTGGAACACAGGGGAGAGGCCATTTGTTCAAACGCTTCATGCACAAATCGAGTTTTGAAACCCGGAAGCGTCTCGTTACCAATCATACTCTCAAACCAGAGGGTCAAATCCCTCCTTTTTTTTTAAAGAAACAAGTTGGAATAATTTACTTACTAATTTTTTGAAATATTCTAATTCTGTGGCTGTATAATCAGAAGCCATTTTAGTTATAGCTGTATCACTGGTACTAACCTAAAAAAAGGTATAGAATTAAAACTTATATATACATGTATAGACCAACATCTTAGTACATCCGTTAATGTCAATTTTATAAAATGTGTTGCCATCTGACATTTTTTCAGTCAAAAAATCGGTAAAAATGACCATTACCGGTAAATACTGATTGTGTATCTGTGATACCGATGGAATATTGGCTCATGGCTTCTCAGTTTTGTCAGTTTCTCATTTCTAATAATAATTTCATAGAGCACCTATAAAATCACAGAAAATTTTTAGCATTAAAAAGTTCAGATTTTAAATGTTATCACAATCAATAATTTTTTTTTTATTTCAAATTCGAACGTCTATGACTAAACAAGTAATACATGTAGACATACTAAACAGTAACAATTAGTTCCATTATCTTCACTAAAACCTTTTTTTATTTCCATATGAAAGGGTTTAACACTGTTGTTTATTACGATGACAAACTCTGCCAGCTGTCGACGTCTCTCATCTTCCTGGGTTATATACTCTTCTGAAAAAATAAAAGTGATGCCACTTAGTAGCAAGCGTTGACATAAGGCACCTGGTCACAGACTTCGTCAGACACAAATATCATCATCATCATGCAACGATTTTATTAGAGAGAGAGAAAGAGTTTAATGTCCACTCATCACACGCGAAGTCATTTTAGGACTAACATATGGTTCAATGTAATTCAATTATTCACTTGTGAATAGGGATCTGTAACAGTGGCAGGAAACTAGGGGGACCTAGACAAAACTCACAAGGTTGGACAGGCGATCCTACTCCTTGTCATGTACAACCGGGGAGAGAGAGAGAGAGAGAAATGGGGTTTAACGTCCACCCGCCACAACTAGGTCATTTCGGGACTAACCTATGTTTTTTTAAAAATTTTATTTCACTAATTCGTTTGCGCGTAGGGGTCTTTAGCAGTGGGAGGAAACTGGAGTGCCAGGAGGAAACCCACGAGGTTGAGAAGGCGCCCCTTTCTCCATGCCACATATGCTCACACCAGGGATCGAAACCACAGCCGCAAGCCAGAGGTTAACGTAAACCTTTTCAAATGTGACTTGGATTTTAAAATATTTTCGAACCCTCTGAACAAGTAAAATATGATAATTTACACAACAGGTAGGACAAATAAACATCTAGTACTTAGAATAAGACTATTATTTATTTTCTAGAGCTTCCAAGCCAGCAAGAGTGTTATTGTCCCTTTAACGATAAGATGTAGGGCCGAAGGGTCTACCACCTTATTGTTTAATCTATATAAATACATTGTTTAAAATTATAATCATAAATTATACAAAGGTTTAAATTATATCAAGTTATAGTATTTTAGGTAAGTTTAATGACTTTATACAGAAAATAATAAGGCTAGGGACATGATTAATTATCTGATGTTGATAGTCATGGAAGGTGCACAAATCAAAATTTGTGGAGAGGAGAGAGAGAGAGACAGAAATTCAAATTCTTAGGTTAAAGGATGTCTTTTTCATTCCACCCAAGTTATTTGGAGACATTGACGTCATTGAGCTATGTTAAAATTAGGTAAATAAACACTATTGTATTTATAACGCATAACAAACATTACGTAAGTAAGCAGTTTTGAAGATTGTTTGAACGTTTTTACAAATTTTTTTAGCTGTTTTGGTTTCAATCTGATTATAATACAGATCCTATTTCGTTTCGTTTTCATAGTTCAAAATTTCGTTTTACTTGTCTTTACTACACTAGGATCTGGAAGAGTTGTTATCATTGACGTGCTCTGGACGATGTGAGAGATTAGCCAATTATACAGTCTGTTATGGCGAGTTCTTGGCCTTTTGATACATGGAACTGTAGGTAAACCAATAGAAACATCAGTGCTGATTGAATAATCAATGTCATTTACAAATTCCAAATGAGGAAAAAATGGTGACAGTGTGAGTGTTATAGGGCTATACTATATACCGGAAAACAACGGAAAACAACCGGAAAACACCAGAAAACAACATGTTATACTAAATACCGGAAAAACAGTAAATACAGGAAAACACACTAAATACGGGAAATCACCCTAAATAGGCAACTCGGAGCCTGGTTCTCCGGAAAACACACAAAACACTAAACCTTACCCTAACCCACAACGGAAAAACCTAACCCTAACCCTAACCCACGCAAACAGAGGATCAGGCTCCGGACAACCTATTTAGGTTTTTTTCCCTGTATTAAGTGTGTTTTCGGTATTTAGTGTTTTTCCGGTATTCAGTATCACATGGTGTTTTCCGGTTGTTTTCAGGTGTTTCCGGTATATAGTATTGCCGAGTGTTATAATAATAATATAGGTACATTGTCATTGAACAATAATAAGTGACATTTGATTAAGCCAATTAAGAAGGTTATACTGTTGCATGAATGTACATCCTTCACCTAACATTTTCCTATCTAATTAATTAATTTAACTGCCACATCTCCATAGTAATAGTGGTGATGTGTGATACAATAATCTTTGAATGGCATTGTGTGTATTTCAATTTGTTAATGTTATTCATCATGTCTAATAATAAATTATAATAATAGATCTAGTATCTGTTTGAAATTACCATTAAATTTTTCACAGCAGCTTTTGTACAGTGCCTTCACTTCCTTTGCATCTAGAACAGATCTAGACATAAATGACTGAAGAAAAAGTCTGTGGCTATCTCTCAACTCGCTCATTTTCAAGGTATTTTCCATGCAGATCTTCTTCACAATTTATTTCCCGCCATGATAAAGTAAAAGTAGAAAAGTTTGAAGTTGTAGTTATCTCCCCTTAGTATAACTTTATTATCCAGACAATATACAAAATGTGGTATTGACCAATCGATTTAGCAGGTGCCCGTGACGTTATCAATATTCGACCAATCAAGACATGTCACTAAATTTAAAATAGTAAACCAAATGAAAACGAGGACACTTGCTGAAAGTTTTTTGTCGAATGAAGCTGTGTTGCCTTTTTAGCTGTAATCATGTCTGCCCGTCAAATCTACTATTCTGATAAATATTTCGACGAAGACTTTGAATACAGGTAGCTTTACGTTTTAAAAAATTTTTCTCGCACATTTAGATTCGAATAACGTCGAAATCACTGATTTTAAAATACGGGACCCCAGAAATTTTTTGATTGAATGATTGTCAACAATCAAGAAAACATGTCGGTGCATGAATGAAGTTTTGAAAGAGTCAGTTCATAATATTAGTCTGGTATTAGGAGAACGAGTTTGTTGCTTTGACTTGTAATGCGGCTGCTGGGATATTTAAAGTCGGGATAAAAATCCGAGATCTTTGTCCGTTTTTTTTCTTCGATTAGTCTGAATTTGAATTCAAATTTAATATCAATGCAATGTAAATGTTGATTTTTGAAGTAGAATCTAAATTTATTTTTATTCTGAAGATTATTCACCTGTTGGCTGTAAAAGTTCTATATAATTATACATGAATGCATATTTATAATTCGTGTTGTAGCCTACCATAAGATTTACAGACGTCTAATATCCAAAACTGAACTTGAATTTCATTCATCATGATTCCTTGTCCCCCCGGCCCCATCCCTACAAAAAAAGAAAATGAACCCAACGCAACTTTGTCATCGACATTGCCACACAAATAAACAGAAGTCAGAAAAATAATTTGAAATGGAATGGGTTTGGGCGTGGCCTCGAAAGGCATAGCCGCAATGTGATTTTACTATAATTTCTCTTCCTGTTTTATTTCAGGCATGTGATGCTCCCTAAAGATATTGCTAAAATGGTGCCAAAAAATCATCTGATGTCAGAAGCAGAGTGGAGAAGCATCGGAGTGCAACAAAGTCATGGATGGATCCATTATATGAAACATGAACCAGGTGAATATATGATGAATGATAATAAAGCGTCTCCCCAATTAATAAAAAAAACACCCAAAAGAATACAAACAAACAATAATAGTTTAAATTGAATAGCAAGTTCACCCTGATTTTCCTATGTGGTTTCTTTCTCCTTGTCAGTGGTGAAGGATGGCAGGCCTGACAAAGACGGCGGCCTGACAAAGACGGCAGGCCTGACAAAGACAGCTGTCTAGTTATTCATATGGAACGAAAAACCGAGGTCCTGTGCAGTGCATGTAAAAGATCCCTTTGCAGTTGGAATTTGATATTAAGAGTAGGCCATAGTGCCGCTGCCCAGGCAAAATTTCCCTCATAGCACACTGTATGGCATATACGGTACCCATTTCATTAACGGGGTCGAAGCAGAATAGTAAAATGTTAATCCCATTTTCACTACTTTTTTGAATTAAATCAAATTTGAATATTGACTCAAAGATACTTTCCTCCTAGTCCCACCAAAATATTCACTGGGTCTGATGGTAATTTCCGCTTGTTGCAGTTTTGGTATTGGAAAGTACTAGACTCACAATCTAACTAGAAAAATACCCATAGAGTGCACAAGACCAATACGAGATGTCACTAATGGATATTCTGACTATTCACGGCTGTCGGCTTGTGTGACATCAAAGGTTGCATGTATAGATTGTTTGAGCTCTTGGCGTTGGGGAGGGCTTGACGATGTATAAATTAACCATTAGTACACGAATCGTGTACCATAATGCGTTTCAGCTCTATTTGTAAAAGGGCTGGACATATTCCACTTTTCCTTGCACCACTGACAAGTGGAAACCTTGATGGCAAAAAAGGGGAAGCTTTCTTGGCCAACACCGGATTCGGGGGGTAGGGATGGCCTAGTGGTCTAGAGTACCGCGCTTCGACCTCTAGCTGGCCGGTCACCTCTCTGGCTTGCGGCTGTGGTTTCAAGCCCTGGTGTGAGCGTATGTGGCATGGAGATAGGGGCGCCTTCTCAACCTCTTGGGTTTCCTCCGGGCACTCCGGTTTCCTCCCACTGCTAAAGACCCCTACGCGCAAGCGAATTATTGAACTAAAAATAAAACCATATGTTGGTCTCAAAATGACCTAGTTGTGTCGAGTGGACGTTAAACCCCATTTCTCTCTCTCTCTCCAACACCGGATTCAATTTGGGGATCTTCAGACTAGTACACGTCACTTTCTAAGCCTAGTGCTCTATCAATTTGCATTTAATCCAACATAAGGGCGGTTGGATGGTCGAATAGATTTCGACTACGTTGAAAAATATAATGTTGAAAAATATAAGGTTTGTGTCGCTGATTCAACTGGCATGGTTTCTGTTCTCCAGTTGTATG
Source organism: Patella ulyssiponensis (assembly GCA_963678685.1). Classification (NCBI taxonomy): domain Eukaryota; kingdom Metazoa; phylum Mollusca; class Gastropoda; family Patellidae; genus Patella; species Patella ulyssiponensis. The sequence continues at coordinate 77,520,487 of OY783228.1, forward strand.
TGACATGGAGTAGGGTCACCTGTCCATCCCTGGATCCTTGAGTTTCTTCCCACAGCTTAACAGACCCTTACATGCAAGCTAATTATTGAGATAAAATATAACCATAATATATATGTTAGTCCCAAAATGATCTAGTTTGTGTCAAGTGGACGTTAAACCTCATTTCTCTCTCTCGATCCAACATTAAACTTGGCTTGCTTGGTCTTTGAGCAATTGAGCATCAATAACAGACCTTTCGTTTCTCTTAAATCTATCCTCTCATTTAATTTATATATTTATAAATTTATTTTTCAGAGCCCCATATACTTTTATTTAGAAGAAAAGTGACAGGCCAGTGATTTGATGTGTAATACCTCGAGAAAAACAATGTAAAGTGAATATAGAAATGGTGCCTAAATGTGTTACTAGAACTATACCAGTGGTCTTTCAATGTTTGTGACAAATGGTGAACTCCACTTAATTTCCGGTTGTAAAAATAATATCAGTGCACGGACATAACCTAGTTCTTTTGTATCTTTCAATTCTAAACTGTCAATCTGTTTCTTCTTTTGTGTGAATAATTGACTTTCTGAATGAATGATTTGTATAATAAAGTGTTGATTTTTGTATGGTAGCCTATATTGTCATTGTTTAGCTGGATGATAACCACTCTTCACGTTAAATGTAAATTGCTCTGCAGCTAACAAGTGCTAGGGATGGGTTTTGTAGGCAAGAGTCAAAAATTGATTGTTTAATACGTTAAGACCACCCCATCCTAAATTTTCAATAGTAAATGTAGATATCTATCAACACAGTCCATCAAAAGATTTTTACCTAGGTGATGCTGGCTTGTTCATATCATCAGCAGAGGATCCAAATGTTAGGGCATTTTCATATCTTTGTAGCAAAGTTTAACCACTTTTTGACTCGTACTCCCTTAATAGGAATCAAACTTAGACATTCTACATGTACTTGGCAAGGATTCAAAATTCACAATCATTGGCTTTAAGGGAATATAGTCTGGATCATGATCATCAGCTTTAAGGTCAATGCTCTAGTCTTGATCATGTGAACGTTATTATAAGCTCAATATGACTTGAAAATTATGTACATTGTATACTTAACTGCTCAACATGTAACAGTACAGAATGGATGAACCAAGCTGTTGCATGTTGGCCTGGTGGATTAAAGTTAACATACATTATGCAAGAGCTAAATCTACACTCTCTGCCTTCGGATGAGTACAATTTTAAACAGATTTGAATCCGATTCGGTGGCTGTTCATGATTAACAGTAAAAATGGATTATCAAGACTTTGCTTATTATTGTAACAATGAAAATCAACGCTAGTGTTTTTGAGATTTGGTTTTCATGGCTTGAATTCAAGTAATGCTCCCTTTACATTCAACATGTTCTCTTTACATTATCTATTTTAACTGTTATAGCGAGAACTGTCAGCTCTTTATCTAATCTTCCATGATGTCCCTTTAAGTATGAAATGAAATGGGGGTTTAACGTCCTACTCTTTTGCACCTAACCTGGGCTAATGGAAGATAGGGTCCCTTTAAGTACAAGTATCCCTTCCTCAATATTGCACACTAAAAGTTATTTGTACATTAAATCTGCCGATAGTCATTTGCATTTTTTATAAAATATGTACATGTATGCTATAAATTTCCGAATATTGCAATTGATTACATTGTCGTAGACATTTAATTAAAGTATTTAAACGGGCGTTGTGTATGGTTAGAAAAAGAGCTGACAGTTATCGTTATAATAATAAAAAAATAGATAATGAACAGGGAATATTTCACTCAAATCACTTCCCTCTGAGATGAGTTCTCATCATTGCAATAACAATGTAGCCTCGTTTCTCATTGTTACGATAAGAAACAAAGTCTTGATTATCTATTTTTTCGTTAAATAGTTAATAGCATTCATATTTAAATTTAATGAAAATCTAGAGCATCTAATCAAGGGTTTATTATGGTTTTGGTTATGTCTTATTAATAATTTATATAACATTAAAGGCCTGCAATAAGTAGATTAAGCTCTTGCATAATGTATGTTTAATAAAAAAAAAACATAAAATGAATTTATCTTTCACGATTTAGTGTTGAAATATATGGTGATTGGCAGCCTTAATCAACAATCTGACTGAAACATTGTAAAGTTGATCAAATAAATCCTGTACGATATATTCACATAATATTAATTACAACTGGCCATATTTTTATTATTTGTTTTGTTTTATATAGTATATTTTGATGGTCGATGGATAATTGTTTACTTCTTTAAAAAATCATAATTATTGTGTCTTTTGTAATATAAAGTGTCTACATTAAAGATATCAATATTTGTTTTTTAGAATCTTTGTTGTTGGGGTTGAATGGCCAAATGGTTAGCATGTGCACGCTGTATCATAAGGTCTGAACATGGCAAGGAGTAAAACTTCATGTGTTTTCTCCAGTTTCCTCCCACTGCTTAAGACCCCTACGTGCAAGCGAATTGTTAAAATAAAATTGAACCATGTGTTAGTCCTGAAATGACCTAGATTGTGTTGAGTGGATGTTAAACTCCATTTCTCTGTCTTTATTATTGTAAAAATATGGCATTATTGGAGGGGGGACTGGCTGAAAGGTTTAACATGTGCACGTTAGATCGTAAGGTATCTCGGGGGGGTTGGGATGGCCTAGTGGTCTAGAGTGCCGCGCTTCGACCTCTAGCTGACCAGTCACCTCTGGCTTGCAGCTTTGGTTTCGATCCCTGGTGTGAGCGTATGTGGCATGGAGATAGGGGCGCCTTCTCAACCTCGTGGGTTTCCTCCCACTGCTAAAGACCCTTACGCGAAAGCGAATAATTGAAATAAAATTAAAACCATGTTAGTCCCGAAATGACCTGGTTTGTGTCGAGTGGACGTTAAACCCCATTTCTTTCTCTCTCTCTCTCTGTAAGGTATCTCATTGAGTCAAGTGGTAAGGTTTCAAATACATGTGCCTGTTTGTGACAGTCAGGCTGTCCAACCTCATGGGTTTTCTCCGGTATCCTCCCACAGCTAAAATAAAGACGCCTACACACTGTCTCTTATTGGGCTATGTCTGCTGACAGTTCCTACCACTTGCTATAGAGCTGCAATATGAAAATGTGGTAAAATACCGCTCTTCCCCAACTCTGTTCTCCGACTATTTTGGAACTCTTACCTTCTATTTTTGAGTCTTGTAATGTCTTATCAGTTCAAAATAGTGTTGAAGTATTATAAATGTGTGTCAGCTGTGGCAAGAAATGATTACTTTGGAAAACAAAGTAGAATCGGAGACATATTCTGATCAGAAATTACCTACACAAAAGCGAATTACTGAAATAAAATTGAGCCATATGCTTAAAATTGGATCCATTTAAAAATTGATACTTGGTCACTAAAGAAGACTTGATTTTTCTGGGTCATTTTAGTCCTATAGCTTATAGAGGCTTACAAGTGAATCAATTCCAAAGTATAATGGGGAGCATATTCCTGAAGCAATGGCCAAGAAATCCCTCTCAGCCCCATTGCTGGATTGACTTCTGATTCTTGAACTTTTGAGGGAGTTTTTCTATTCTTCCCGTTCAATCAACATGACAGTCCTACGTTTAATCTGGGTCTTCCCTAAAATTTTGGACAGTGATTTAAGGTATTAAAAACGGTGAAAGTATGTTCATTTCCAAACAGCATCGTTTGTCATGCAATTAGTTTTTCTGCTATGCACGAGTTAATTGGACATAATAAAATTGTGAGCCATGGCGTAATGTTATGTAAACATATTTGGTCCAATATTGGCACTCGTTTTAAATGTAAAGCTTTTGTAAAGCAGCTAGTCATTGGTTGTTAGTCGAACTACTGACCAATCAAAATTTAAAACAATATCCACTCATTATAGCAGTGAGTAGTGGGATTACCTCTAATCAAACGGAACACTGTGAGGAGTATGAATGGGGAGTAAAGCTGACGACTGCAAAGATGACAAAATAAGATCGGGTTTAGTGTCATACCTTCTGCACCAGGCAATGGTGCAAAACCCTGTTCAAGGGATCTCTTCACACAGGACTTCAGCTTATTTTACCATCCAAAAGTATATAGGCTAAGACTGCCAGACCCAACGGCGGATTAACCATGGTGGGGGCCCTAGGGCCTGGAACATGTGGGGGACCACTGACCGCGAGCGCCGAAGGCGCGGAGCCCCGCATAGGGAGGTCTGGGGGTTTTCTCCCCGTCCCCCCCCCCAAAGAGATTTTGAGAAATTGGAGGCCAGAAACGTGATTTCCTGGCATTTTAGGCACTTGTGTTGGAGCCATTTAGAAGTACCTCCCCCAGAAAAAAATAAAATTCTGCCACCAAATTAGCGCATTCTGGCGTTATTTCAGTGGACTAATCCATGCTAGTGCCATGAAATGATGACATTTCTAGAGGAGGGGACTGTAAGTGGGCAGAGCGACATCAAACCTAATTTTGAAGTAGCTCAGTGATAAATAACAGGATTTACTTGATTCGGAATCGTATTATACCCCCACGATGATTTGATGAATGGAGGCCGTAACGTTACGACCAAGCCGGACTCGATGTTTGACAAACAAAATGGTAATACGAGATTTAATCAAGAAATATGAATATTTCGTGTGATCATGATGTGCATCTCATCAAATTCAGCTTATACCCACAACAAATATCAATAACAACAACAACTACAGCTTATACACAATCGTACGTCAATCTAAGGCAAAATTCGCGCTACTCAAAATGATGGGGACGTGTAATTTGTTCGAGTTATACGATAATTCGAGTTAGATGATGGTCAGTCCGATAGAAGATCTCACGACAATAAAAAAAACATGTGTTACACCCATCACCAGATTACACAGAATTCTCGGATGTCGATCGCAACACACCATGGATTGAGGAGGCCCCAGGGACTTCCGATGGAGGGCCCTCGAAGCATCGGAGGGCCCCGTCACTGTCACCGGCCGTTGGAGTCCTCGGTCCGACCATGCTCAAGGCGCGCAACTGAGATTTTTGTGGGGGGCCCCCTAATGTGGTGGGCCCTGGGGCCTGTGCCCCATGGTGCCCCATGGTTAATCCGGCGTTGGCCAGACCTATCCTGGTACCACTGACAAGAGGAAACCAAGTTGGAATATCCCAGGGAACTTTCTCAAGCAACACTGGGATCAGACCACCTGGTTAATGAACTAGAATCTTACTGTGAGTCACAGCAACAACTCGATCTTACCTCTGATTGTAGTAGGCTACCTGTATCATTAAACAGTAAATGATAACAAAAGAAAAGTAACATGTAATAAGTGTAAAATATATTTCAAAAAGTGACATCTTCATCACACACAAATAAATTACAAACTTTCACACACAATTCAGTTTTAACAAGATTAATCATAAAATCTTAACAAAATGGCATTACCTATAGATGTGATCATCTTTTTAACAATAACATGGTTTGCCAGGCAATAAAACACCCACCAGCAACTAAGTCTTCCAATTATGAGTTCAATAAAATTTCTAAAAGATTGACATTTCTAGCAAGAGTTTGGAAATTTATAAAAATTAATAAGGTTATTCACAATCTGTGTCACAGGGGTAATACTAAAGCTTTCATGTGAAAAATAGACCTATATGTGACGTCACATCATGGCATAGATCAGAAGTGCAGAAATGGTGCCTTCTATTCATTTTATGCCTTCTCGTACGATTCTATGTACTCATTTACACTGAATAGGAAAAATTTTATCCATTTATTCTTCCAACACAATTTTTGTTTTTCTTAATAATTTAAAAAATTGTTTAACATCTAATTACATGAGAGCTTATTAACTCGCCACGATGTCATCCCTTCAGACATAGTAGCACCTAAGCGAATATTTACTTGGGGTATTTATTTAAGGTGCAAGGAAAATTCTGCATAAGGGGGAATAATTCTTAAAGTTATAATTGAAATTCAGTAGGGTTCTTTCATTTCAATGAGATAGACAATCCATATCAATCTTTAAAAAGAGATATTGTTGTAGCATACTGAGTATAGGTTAATGTTTAACAGAGAGAAATTGATTTAACGTCCACTTAAAACAAACTAGGTCATTTTGGGACTAAAACATGATTCAAATTCATTTTGATATTTTGCTTGTACGTAGGGGTCTTTAGCAGTTTGAGGAAACTGGAGTACCTGGAGAAAACCCACAAGGTTGGACAGGCGACCCTACTCCTTGTCATGTATAAGAGGGAAATCTAAAACCATGCCATTAGTTCAATCACCGACCTTACGATTCAAAGCACCCACATTCATTCATTCAGCCACCCAACCTTGCATTATAACAACAAATGTGAACATTGGACGGATAGACTGGGGACACATATTATATAAAAATAATTGTTCCTTGTGATAAAACTAGCATTTCACATGAATATGGCAACCTGTTTAAAAGTGTATACATCAATCTGATTAAAATACAGATCTATGTTTTGTTTCCTTTTTTTATTCTCTTGATGGCCTACACTCCATGAATATCTGACAAAGTGTTGTGGGAGTTCATGTCAAGGGTCAAACAAGCAGCTTTTGACCCTATGACATCAGACATTGATTAATCAATAGACGTTGACGTTTCTAGTGGTTTACCCACAGTTCCGTGCATCAAAAGGCCAAGAACTCACCATAACAGACTGTTTCATTGGCTAATCCCTCATATCACCAATAAGTCAATGATAACAACTCTTCCAGATCCTAGTGTAGTATATTCAAGTAAAATGAAATTTTGAACTATAAAAAAATATGAAATAAGATCTGTGTTTTAATCAGCTTGGGTAAAAATATAATTTATAAACACTCTCTAAAGGGGATACTAAAATAATACAATTTCAATGGAAACAGACCAAACATGTTTTCCAGTTAGCAATCTGTGCTAATTCAGTAGTAGTAGTATTTTTGTCATGGTAAAAAAAGCATGCATCTTGCAATTATGTGAATTGGGGCTAATTACAAACTTCTACAAAAATGAAATGAAATGGGGTTTATCGTCCTACTGTTCTGAAACTGGGCTAATGAAGTCGAGAATATTTAAATATGGAATTCATATAGCAGATCGTTTAGTTCTTTCACAGATTTAAATTTGGAATGCTTTTAGCTGATTTTGTTGATCTGACTGATGCACGACTTCTGCTTCGTTCCAGTTCTTCGTTGAGTAAATGTGAGGTACCCTCTAATCTCATATTTTGTAGTAAGAATTTATATATAAGATCGTTGACTCTCTGTGGATCTTCAATCATAACCATGTGACTTGAATCTGGAATAATCTCTAATTCTACATCACATAATGCCTGCAAAAAAAAAAACAATTATAAAATTTATATACAAATCCACTGTTTGGACCAAACCAATGTTAATTTTAGTTCCATGAAAACACCTATTATAATCCAATGTTTAGACCAAATCAATGTCAATTTCAGTTCAAAGAGAACACCTGTGTTTAGGCCACTCCAATTTCAGTTTAAAATTTTAGTACTTTGGGAACATCTTAAAATTTTCCTTTCCAATATTTGGGAGCAAAATTTCTAAAAACAAAATCTGAATAACAGCCCAGTAAATGATCATTTCAACTGAATCCATTATTTGAATATGAAGCCATTCACTTGATTTATTCTTTCAATTTCTGTGTAATTTAATTATGTGTCCCATTGACCCAGGGTTTGTTTTATGGATTTTGTTTATGTGTAGTGCGGTCCTCCTGCACTAACTATAAGAAATGAAATGAAATGCGGTTGGAAATCCTACTGTTCTGCTCAGACGGGTCTAATGAACAGGGGCATATGCCATACAGTGTATACTATATGGAAATTTTGCTCAGACAATGGCATTATGGCCTACTCATATGTGTACAAGGGACCTTTGTTTTTTCGTCCCATCTAATGTCTAGACATCTGTCCTTATCAGGCCCTTATTCCTGTACCACGGACAAATGTAAACCACGTCGGAAAATCACAATGAACTTTCTCAAGCAACACCGGGATTGAATCCACGACCTCCAGACTTGGCCACTGTGATCCACTTTAGAATATTAATAAAATCAGCATTCGATTTGTTAGTCCCGAAATGAATTAGTTTTGTCGAGTGGACGTTAAACCCCATTTCTCTCTCTCTCTCTTTAGCATTCGATTTGAACACTAGTAAATTATATTATATTCACGTACATCTTTCATATTTTCTTCCTCTTGTAAAGTAATGAGTTTATCCATCTCGCCATAGATTAACAATGTCGGACATGTTATCCAATTATGGTACAACTCATCCCCATCTGCCCAATCCTGACCATTCATCGTATGACTCAAAACATAAGTTGGTACTGCAAAGGCATCCTCTGGTCTTATAACAGGCTGTTTACCACTAAAGGCACTCCTGAAATAAAGTGAAATCAGAAAAAAAATGGTAATAGATTTGTTTCCCTGATATATCTACATAGTTAATAATGAGTTACAATTTCTAAAGCCAGACTTACGTCCCCATTGTGATGCGTAAAAAAAAATTTAAATGGGCTATAATCTTTGATTGGCGAAGACCAAGAAAAACTGATTAGTCGACAAAACTTGAGCAACATGAATGCATCCAAAACTACTTTTAACTTGTCGGCAACTCTTCTCCAGCAGTTTTTAGAGAGACGCTCATGGTTGTATCCCACTGCTAAAGACCCCAACCCGCCAAGCCCCCTCTGGATCCACCCCTGTTGTATTACCACCGACAGGGCAATATTCACTGACAACTGTTCACTTACTTTTTATATTTACATTCAACACAAGGTCTGAGACAGGCTAGCATACAAACAGGTAGTGCAAATACACCTGGTTGAGGTGCGAGCGGTGTCGGACCACCACCACTTATCATGATCAACTTCGTTACTCTTCTACTCCTACGTCTAGCTAACATGGCAGCAAACGAACACCTGAAAAAGTACACACACAGCTAGTTATACAAGTGAGGCAAAATAAAATGTCTCATTTTATATTGATCAATTGGAGACAGGTAATTGTTTACATTCGTATATTGGTATGCTTGCAATTCAAGGACAGACAACTGCACTGTTGGCCCCTACATGATGTCCTTTGAGTCAATGGCTTAAGAGTTTTGCACCCTATTTGAATTTTTGTGTCATACATGTACATGTGCCCTGCTTCACTGCAAAAAGACTCTCGCGTGTTCCAAATAAGACCACACCAATTCGATTTTCTGTTACTCAGTAACACCTGTAAAAAATGTTTTTCTTATTTCTTTAAAAATCGAAAGTACTTGTTTGTTCCAAATTACTAAAGATTCATTTATGTAAGATTTAGATAAAAAAGATAATGCAAAATGAATATATTGAAAATTTCAATCAAATTTCCCCATTGCAAGCGAAGATATAAGCTTTTGGAGGTTTGACAAGATGTGTGCATTAATTGCAACCACCATACTGGTTGTTCAAAGCTAAGCCTTTTTTAAAATTAAATCAAAGTCTACTGAATATCGGAGATATTCAATGGCATCAAGAGTTGATCATGGTCTTGTCATGTTAATAAATGTCTAAAGAAAATCCTGCAATAGACAGATTTAGCTCTTACATAATGCATCTTTAAGATTTTAAATTTAAAACAAAACATCTTCCACTTAATTGCGGTGTTTATTTATTTATCAAGACCTCGAATAAAAGAGAGGGAAAGACAGAAATGGGGTTTAACGTCCACTCCACACAAACTAGGTCATCTCGTGACTAACATATGGTTTAATTTTATTTCAATAATTCGCTTGCGCGTAGGGGTCTTTAGCAGTGGGAGGAAACCGGAGCGCCTGGAGGAAACCAACGAGGTTGAGAAGGCACCCCTATCTCCATGCCACAAAGGCTCACACCAGGGATCGAAACCACAGTCGCAAGCCAGAGGTGACCGGCCAGCTAGAGGTTGAAGCGCGGCACTCTAGACCAATAGGCCACCCCAACCCCCCTCGAATAAAAGAGAATCAAATTGGTGTGGCCAAGCTCAAAATTTCTCAGAATATCAACATACCCATACGAATGTCCAATCACAACATTTTTACGTTTACAGTATCTATCAAACACTTCCTCTAAGTCGGCACACATCTGATCAAAATGATAATGTTTTGCCTCTCGTGGACCACAACTTAATCCATGCCCAATCAAATCAGGAGCAACAATTTCATAACCTAGATTTTCAAAATAATCTAATTGAGCACACCAAATATCTGAAGAACCTCCAACACCATGAATGAAAAACAGCACAGCATTATTATCTTTTTCTGGAGCAGGGTTGGACGTAATTGTTTTTTTAGTATTTGCTGAATTTGATCTAGAGTTCTGGACAGTTCCATTTGATTCATTTGAGGTAACAGGTGTAGCATTCATTCCTACTTCAATACCAGAGGCTGATATTAGAGTCTTTCTGTCGTCAACAGATGAAAAGGACGAGTTTAAGTTTTCTTCTTTTAATTTGTCGGGAACTTTATAATCAATCAATGGCACACCTGGTGCATTTTGGGAGGAATTTGTTTTATTTTCTCCTTGAGGATTGCTATTTACAGTTTGTTTCTTGGGTATACTCATAGGACCAGTTGAAGTTAAACCCTGATTACGATATTGAAGATACGTCTGTATTTCCTGTTCTAATAGTTTATCTCTTTGTCGTGGATTTATGTGCTGTATGCGAAGTATTCTCTTTGGTCTGATTTCTATCATTTGGTTTTTCGTTTCATCTTGTGGTTGTGGAGATACTCGTTTTCTACTGCTGCATGAACAGCAGCAGCTCCCCATTTTGTAAAACTGTTAAATAACCTAAAATTAGAAAAAGACTGTGCAGGCTATACTCACTTACATTCTGAGATAAAGCTTGCATGTTTAATATAGAGCACAGCGCTAAAGCAGCATGCGTAGCGCTGATTGAGCAAAGCTCTTTTCTGGTAACACAGGAGCGTAACTAAATCTGTTACCCACAGACTGTTGATTAAAAAAAAAACATTCAGACCGGTACGAAGATTCTCATGTCTTTATGAAGCAAAATATAACTAGATAATTCTAGTCAAAAGTTTTATCAGCAATTAACCACAACTGTATTTGTATCCTACCTATAAATCGTCGTATTTAAAATCGAGGCTCTAAGCCTTTACCAAGAACGCCATCTTTTTAATTAAGGGGAGACGTATGAGACGGTGTCATCATGAAGGCGGGGCTAAATATAAGCCTTTTATAACAGCCAATCATAAGGGCAATCGCCAGTGAAGAAACAAAATGATACCCACATGTTCGATCTTCGAATCACGCTGCATTAATTCAATCGGGCATATTTGGAGTTATGCGATAGTTGTGCCACTACATTCAACTATATTGGCCTCTGTAAGTTATAAGTGAGTCATAATAGTATAAACTTATCTTATTTTAAAGATGTTACATGCATTAATAAAGAAATTTAGTTTGCCACTTGGAACTAAAGGCATCAAATCGTAGCTAAAAACAAACAGATCAGTATATCTCAATGTTTTTAGCTACATTCTCGTAGCTATGTGTCCGTGCACATGGAACTTCCTACTTTTTATTAGGGTTAGGATTAGAGTTAGAGTTAGGTATTTAAGATTAAAACCTATAACACAAAAATTGGAGTCATATCAAACATGAATGCCCTATCAGTATATATGCATACACCTGCATGCTCAATTACTGAATTAGACAATATATAAATGATATATTAATATAATATAGGCCTATTATAGGCTATATTATTTATTATAAAGTACTCAGGGTTGGGCATGCCTGGTATATGCAAATATATACCGATAGAAAGTCAGATTCTTGTGGTTTCAGTCACGTATTTTATGCACGAAAATGAAATATAAAACATGCTTACTCTTGGCTACATTTTCAAGCTTAATTATATTGTAAACCCAATTTCAGACGATAAAAAGAGGAATTTTGTCGTGCATGTAAACAAACAACCATCACACAACTTCCTAAATGGCATACTACGCATTCCGCTAAAGAGTTTCGAATAAAATATTATATTCCTTGCTTATTCCGCGTCAAATGATATAATATTATTTATTGTAAATGATGAATAAACCTTTTTGTCCCTCAAATAATATATGTGATCGTTAATTATCAATTAATTTAATGATTTAGTTAACTTCAAGGTCAAGGTCGATGTATGATATTACTACGCCTTCTAAACCGGAAGTCGGATTTGGTGATGAAGAGATTGTTATCCATAAAATTAATTTATTCTGATTTACCTAATTACCCGTAACTATGTTTCCATTGAAATTGATACCAAGGTAATTATCTCATCAAGTGAGACCTAGGAAAGTAGTTAGTCAGGCATTTCAATATTATTTTATCCCACATGAGCATGCAACTGCCAGGTGCCACTAGGCCTACGATACTCGATAGGCAGATTATATAAAAATTTCAACTTGCTTCTTTTTAGCTGGAAATGGGCTCATTTGATAGATCTCATTGAGACAAATCCAGTGTTCTTTGAATTATTGCAATAGCAAGAGTACTTTTTGAGATATTACATTTTTTCAGTCGTTAAATATCGCGTTTTTTGTCTTGTCAAGATGGCGACCATCCACTTCGTCATACTCATTACGGCACCATGTCATGTTTCGGGGCGATATTTTCTACGTTCGGGGGAATGGATTACAATGATATATACATCAAAATGTTCGTTAGAAGTTACTATTTAGGTTAGAAGTAATAATAATTTATGTACCTACCTTGGCAGGGGTGTATTTTATCCTTGAAATCGAAGAAATTTTTGACGACTTTCAAAATTCACGAGTAATATGCAATGACAGAAAGAATGCGCATAGTCTATGAAAGACGGCCTCTGATTGGCTCAATTTCAACCCCGAGTGGATTCTAAACCAATTATATTGCTTTTAACGAGCATTTTGTTAACCGACCCGCAGATCGTTCAAGCATTTTGGCGTGCACACGGGTGACGCGTAAATATTGATAACGTCATCAAAGTGGCGCCGCGGGCGGATTTTGGCGTGCCTACCTACGAGGACACTTGCTTGATAAAGATACGAGATACATACGAGAGTATCATCGTCGAAACGTTGCATGTTAATAAACCAGTAATTGTTAATCTAATAGTGTTATTGTGCTAGGCTACTGCACTCTAGGACTAGGGCCAGTACTACAGGTGCGGATACAGAGGGCGGCGCACGCCCCCTCAATTTTTTGGTGGTGGCGAACAATTTTTAGCTCCATATATTCTCGCGGGAAATGAGAACAAAAACAGTTTAGGTTGGAAATCGAAATTTACAGTGCTATAGTATAAAATTAGTCCTTGTGGGCATTTTTGTCCACTCAAATATCACGGGTCGAACTTCGCACTCCCAACTTGGTGCAGCACCCCCCCACCCCTTTCTGAAAATCCTGGATCCGCCCCTGTGCTAGGCACTACTACTGGAGTTTGAAACTTGCTAAGTGCAACTTAAGTTAACATGCAAGTAGCCTACACATATGATTTATATTGGGAGTCGCGGTAGCTCAATGATTAAGACTTTGTCTCGATAACCCGGAAGACCCGTGTTTGATCCCTGTGTTCCCTCTTATCACAGAACTAAGTCAGATCCTGGCAATTGACAACATACATATTCATTTGTATGGGAAGAAAAACTGGTTCCGTGAACACAACGACGTGCACATAAACATTATAAACAAATGTTTGACATTATAGAATGTTAAACACCATTTCATTTGTTCGATTTGGATACTGTTTATATGATTGAAATGAATTGAACTGTTTGTTAGTCCCGAGCCACGAAACCCCTTCTCTCTCACTCAGGTATCTGAATATTGACATACTAACAATTTTTAGCCTGCCAGTATTTAGATATCTGAGAGATGAGGGTTTAATACATGTATATATCGCCTGACCAACAATTTATAATGAATTAAAACATAATATATTTTTATTTTTGAATTTTCAGATGCATTTCACAGTTACCTAGTATTCTATATCAACCATCAAGCAAAATTCATAGCTTAACTGCATCCGTATATCGCCTACCTACCACATTTTCTTCTCATCAGCTAATTAAACCAGTAGATCCAGTTGAATCCTCCACAGGTTCGTTATTAAAACCCAGTCATGGTAAAGAAGTTTTTGGGTGTCCATCGTGTAATGTCCAGCAAGTTAGAAATGGACAAAGACAGCATTATTCTTACAGTGCTTGGAAAAGGATCAATAAATTCGGCATCGAAAGATTACTCAGCACCAAAAATGGTAGAACAGTGTTATGGAGGAGATTTTTGAAAGGAAAACATAATTATGCTGCATTTGAACAATTGCTTCCAGAAGAATTTAATGGCCGCATTTTGCCAAAACATCAAAAACATCTACAGAATGTGAAATATAAAGAAAAGAAAAGATACATTCCTTGATTTTGTTTGCAGGATTTGACTCAAGGCAGATTAACTATCAAAAAAGTGCTTTTTATGAATGAGAAATATTAAAATTTTGAATTAAACAAGATTTTTTTCTTAAAAAACAGTTGTTTTTTTTTATTTCATTTTTTGCCCCCTATTGTGATCCACTTTGCCTTATGAAACAAGATGGGGGGGGGGGGAACGGGTTAGCTAGATGGCAGAGGGAAGTAACAGTTTGTAAACTTTTTTTTTGATTGATTCGTAAAATACAGCCAAGATCAAAGACAGATAATTTGTGTATGTTAATACCCCATGAATGAACCTATGGTATAGTGGAGTGTACATGTAATAGATATCAAGAATGCTTGCCAGACACACTGATTGAAATGGTTATAGTGGTTAGCTGTTTTTTATATGCTCACTTTTAAATCTGATCCTTCAATAATTTCTGATAATCATTATCAGGGTTATTTCCCTTGATCACTTTGTAAAATTTTGTTACCTGTGTCATACATGTATGACTTATAATTTGTCTGAATGAATGAATGAATGAATGAAGTATAGCTGAACATCCTATTTTTCTTGGGAACCAGTTGGCTTAGTGGGTAAAATGCTGGCTAGTATTCCTGAATTGACCGAGAAAGTTCATCATGATTTCCCCTTGTCAAGTCGTGCATGACTGAGGGCCTAACAAGGACAGCTATCTAGTCGATTGCATTGGATGAAAAACCAAGGTCCCATGTATACATTGGTGTGCATGTAAAAGTTCCTTCGACAGTTGGATTTCGATATAAGAGTAGACCATTGTGCCCCTGCCTGGGCAAAATCTCCCTCATAGCACACTGTATGTTATATGCCCGCCTTCGATTAACCCCATTTCATTTCATTTCTTACTTTTCTGTTGCAACGGAGGTAATGAAGACGATCATGCAGCAAGGTATAAGAAATCTTGCCCAGACCGCAACTGAAATCCTGTGCTAAATCCCAGTGTTGGCCTCAGAAAGTACATCTGGATTTTCTGGGGGACTTCCCCCTTGTCAGTGGCATAGGGGCAACATAATAATATAGTTGTTTGGATGTGTACACATTGGCATTCACGTAAAAGAACACTTAACATTTGGAATTCGTTGTTAAGAGTAGGTTGTAGCACCGCTGTCCAGGCAAAATGTTCCTCACAGCACAGTCGGTTCAGAAATGATGGACGTTTTAGCTTTGCCCCTTCAAAAATACTAAACCAAATACCAAATTTGTGAAGTGAGACCCCCCCCCACTCCCACTATTCACTGTTTACAGCATCAAAATAACTCAGAATTCAAAAGAAATATTCATAAATTTTATATAAGATTGACCTATAACAATTGGATTTTCAAATAAAATAACATCTCTCATTCCATAGCAGTACATTATTCATTCTTATCAAATGTACAAAATTCATATAAATCTCAAGACAAGCAAAATAATTTACAGCAGATAAAATAAACTACATTGTTCATATTAACTTTAATTTCTTAAAAGAAGTGGTCCATCTATTTCTATATTTCTAATGGTTATTTCCATTCTGTGTTAGAGTAATCCACAAATCCCAGCCTGCAAAAAGACAACATTGTATCTGATTCCAGATTTAATGAGTTTTTCTTATCTCTTTTGACTCGAGAAACATTTCTTTTTAATGAAAGAACACTTTCATTCATTTGCCTTATACATGGGGAGGTTGGGATGGCCTAGTGGTCTAGAGTGCCGCGCTTCGACCTCTGGCTAGCCGTTCACCTATGGCTTGCGGCTGTGGTTTCGATCCCTGGTGTGAGCGTATGTGGCATGGAGATGGGGAGCCTTCTCAACCTCGTGGGTTTCCTCCGGGCACTCTGGTTTCCTCCCACTGCTAAAGACCCCTATGTGCAAGCGAATTATTGAAATTAAATTGAAACCATATGGTGGTCCCAAAATGACCTTGTTTGTTTCGAAGGGACGTTAAACCCCATTTCTCTCCCTCTCTCCCCTAATGTATGATTACATAGGCAAACATATCAAAGATTATGATGTGTCAACTCTTACTGTCCATAAATAAGTTTAAAAATCAAAATAGGACAACTGGTATATGGCAAATATTCCACGGCAACAAATCAATCACCAGAGGTGGGGACAAGTCAAGGGAGCTCTAGTTGGAGTCGAGTCCTAAGTCGCTGCAGTTTAAGTCGAAGCCCAAAGCCACTGACTTTAGTACTGTGGCGAGTCAAGTTCCGAATCTCTGACCTTTGTATTGCGTTCAAAGTCGTTGACTTTAGTACTGCGTCAAGTCCCAAGTCGCCACTGTCTTTAGTGTCGAGTTAAGACCCAAGTCACTGACTTTAGTACTGGGTCAAGTCAAGTCCCAAATCACCGACTTAAGTACCGAGTTGAGTCAGTCGCCGAGTCTAGTACCACATTGAGTTGAAAGTCACCGACTTAATTACCCAGTTGAGTCAGTCGCTGACTTAAGTACAGTGTCTAGTCAAGTCTCAAATCGCTGACTTTAGCACCGCGCTGATTCGTGTCCCAAGTCATTGATATCAGTACCCTGTCAAGTACCAAGTCTTAAAAGCCTGAGTCCCGTTTAAGTGACCCGTTCATCAAATGAGTCAGTAATTCATGGCGAATAAGGTATGTTACAGTTATGCTCGCTTGTCGCAACTTGAGTTCTAAGCTCTTGCTGAGTCCAAGTCAAGTAGGGTCATTGGCGTACTTAAATTGGCCTCAAGTTCCCACCTCTGTCAATCACTTGTCTAGCCGTGACATTTTATTTTTCTAAAATAAAACAAAAAATGTAATAATTCTATCTTCTGATACTCCCAAGCAATCTCTAAATAAAAAGCAGTCATCACTAACTGAGACATGGAACAATAATCCACCTCAATGCATATCTAAAATAATAATACCTGTCATAAAGGACCAGATTAATCCTAATATACAGGTTTGACTGTACATATAACAAATTATCTTATATAAGGTGAATTAACATACAAAAACAATATACATACATATGTCAAGAAAAAATTAACAGACAAAATTATTCTGGAATATTGCAAAGATGAAAGACTTTGTATTAAAAATATTTCCATAATTGTGTTGTCCTGAACAGTTCGTTGAGTGTCTTACATGTTGCATCATTCTTAATGTCATGGACAAACATAATCCAAGATTCAATGGTGAATTAATTTATGTTTTTGACATAATCGACACGCACATATTTTTGTTGGGGCGAACAGTGGCCAGAAGTACGTGATTAGATCTATTTTGATAAGGCCAACTTCAAGTTCAGTCACAGACAGATCAAGTGATGTAAACAGGGTAAGCGCTAATCTCAACCCTAACCAACCCTGGATCTAGTCCTAATGCTTATTTTATCCCTAGCCAACTATCTTGCCAACAATCATGTGCCCTAATCGTATATACATCTCAGCGACCTTGACAAAAATTACGCTGGCCTTAACAAATAGATTTAGCCAAAATATGCCCACATTTTATGGTTAAATTTTAAAATCTTGCAAGTATTCAAATCCATTTAAATCTTGGCCATCCAATGATTTGAAGCATAAAATATAAAAGACCTGAAGTATGCAGATTTAGCTCTTGTGCATCTTGAACGATAATAATGCTTCAATTAAATACTTTCAGTTATTCTTTTTAAGATTGTTCGTAACGACTTGTAATTAATGTAAAATATTCCTATTTGTGTTGTGTGATATAACCAGAGGTGAAAACAAGTCGTGGGACTTTAATTCTGAGTCGAGTCCCATGTTGCCGCACATCAAGTCCAAGTCCCTGACTTTAATACCGACTCAAGTCCGAAGTCTTCACAAAGCCCGAGTCTATTTCAAGTTGCCAGTTTGGAAAATAAACAAGTCAGCAATTCATGGTGAATAAGGTAAGTTAGAGTTAAGCCCCCTCACCGCAACTAAAGCCTTAAGCTGTTTCAAGTCGCGAGTTGTTGCAACTGCAGCGCCCAAGTCTTGGCTCACAATAAATAATTAAAGTCGATGCGATGTTAATTGAACTTGGGTCCGAGTCATGGGACTTGAGTTCCCGCCTCTGGATATTACATATATATATATCAATGGTCAGTGCAATTTGAAGCACTGCTGTTCACACACAGTTAAATAACAGATATATTCATCATTATTTGAATGAGCTGCTCAGATGCAATTATTGATGTTTAATAATCATGAATTTAGAAAATTATAAAATTCAAGAATCTTGACTGCTAGTTGATGCTGAAGCTGCTGCCATTATTTCATCTTGCGTTTCCTCCTTACAATTATATACAGTTTCTATAAATTTACGTAAATGTATCTGAAAACAAAGAAGAAGAAAGAACAGTTACCATTAGTGTGTTTTCCCATGGACAAATTTCAAGGTTATTATACTTCGCTAAAGAAGTAAGTGCTAGGATTTGAACTAATGGCTGTCATTGAGTCAACTGGCGTGGTTTTGATTCCCTGGTTATACGTGACAAGGAGTAAGGTCGTCTGTCCAACCTAATGGGTTTTCTCCAGGTCCTCTGGTTTCCCCCCACTCCTAGGCACAAGCGAATTATTGAAATAAAATGGAACCATGTGTTTATCATCTTATTTGTACTTATGTCCAGTTTAAAAGTGACCATTCAATTTTGATAGTGAGTGTCCAATTAACAAGTATTTAATTTCCTGACCACTGTTAAAAAAATAAAAAACCGAACTGTTTATTGATGTATCAAGATTAATTTTTGAACAGTGATTGAGAGATTAAACGCTTGTAAATTAATCAGTTAGCTTTTAAACTGAACACAAACAAGTACACATTAGATGATTTTGGTTGATTTTAAATCATTTCTACGAATGTTTAAACGAAATTAGTGCTAGATACATAAGATTAAATAATACCTGGGTTACAGTGAGTGCGGTCCAGGATAAATTACACTCCTAGTAAACTGCATAATGTTTGCCTGTCTTCATCTGCCAGTTTGTGCCGAAAAATAGGACTACATGGCTACACTGACAGGGTTAATGAAGACAAGACAGTGTGCTACATTGCAAGTTTTGCCCAGACAGAGCAGCGGGATCGAGCAAGGGACCTCCAGGTTAGCAAGCCAACATCTTACTCAATGAACCACCATGGCTCCCCCAGTCTAGTGAGCCACTGTTTGACAGGTCAGCTTGCACATACAGTGAAAGTAAAAAATCAAAACAACGGTCTTACCTGTAGAAAAACGTTAACTTCTCCACTACGGCTTAAATATGGGAAGTTTCCTCCAGATTTTAAACTTGCTCTTGTGGCATCAGGATAACATTTGATCATTTCATCTTTAACAGCAGACGACAAAGCACAATCATCATAAACCTAAAATATTGAAAAATTTACGTCTGAATTTTTCTTTAGGACATGAATAGACTTCCATTAGTCAAGAGTACTCTGAGGATACTCAATTTAACACAGAGAGAGAGAAATGGGGTTGAACGACCACTCGACACAAACTAGCTCATTTTGGGACTAACACATGGTTCACTTTTCTTTCGAGAACTCGCTTGGTCTTTAGCAGTGTGAGGAAACCAGAGAACCTGGGAAAAACCAACGCGGTTGAACAGGCAACCCTTCTCCTGGTCACTTACAACCGGGACATCATGCCAGTTGACTCAATGGCAGACTTTATGATACAGCGCGCACGTGCTAGCCATTCGGCCCACCAAACCCACATACAAACGGGAAATCGAAATCATGCCAGTTGACTCAATGACAGGTCTTATGATACAGCACGCACATGCCAACCGATCTGCCATCCATTCCCACAATTGTAAAGAAAATGTACTTACATCCATTAAAGTTATAGGAATTGCTTGTGCTTGTATTTTCTGTGGTTCAACATAACAGTTCATACAATTTAACGTTAATCTAGAGGCTAATTCTTGCTGACTTAAATGATCTAACTGAAGAAAAAAACGAGAAATTAAAAGTACATTTTAGTGTGGATTTAACTGTGGATCTTCAGGAAAATGCATATGCAACACAGACTTTTATAAGGTTGCTGAAAAAGTAGTTATTCAATCTGATTAAAATACAGATCTATATTTCGTTACCTTTTTTTATACTTTCAATGGCCTACACTACATAAAGATCTGACAAGTTATAGTGTGAGTTCACATAAGGGTCAAACAAGCGGCTTTTGACCACATGAAGTCAGACATTGATTAATCGATCAGTACTGATGTTTCTAGGGGTTTACCCAAAGATCAATGCATCAAAAGGCCAAGAACTTAACCGTTTTATTGGCTAATCCCTCACATCATCCAGAACCTGTCAATGATAACAACTCTTCCAGGTCCTAGTGTAGTAAAGACAAGTAAAACGAAATTTTGAACAATTAAAAATAAAATCAATCTAATTAAAATATAGATCTATATTTCGTTTCGTATTTTATACTTTCGATGGCCTACACTCATGTAGATCTAACAAGTTATAGTGGGAGCTCACGTTCTATGACGTCAGGTATCACGCACGGGACATTTGACCCGATAACGTCAGCCATTCGATTAACCAATTAGCGACCGCCATGTTTTTTAAAATCTACTTTTGTTTTGTTTTGATTTCTATCCGCTGGTGTTAGTAGAGACGTCATTGGCTGGTAATATATACCCACAGTTCCACGCATGAAAAGGTCAAACGGTCGATTCGACAGACCGTTTGATTGGCTGACCCCTCATTTCAGGCAGAACACGAGTTAAATAACAAGTCCTCCAGATCCAAGAGTAGTAAAGACAAGTAAAAACGAAATTTTAAACTATAAAAAACGAAACGAAATTGGATCTGTGTTTTAATCAGATAGGTATCTATTATGCTGTCCACTGAACGAGGCAATGAAAATGAAATGGGGTATAACGTTTTACTGTCCTGCTACGACAGGGTTAAGGAAGACAAACTGAATGAGACGAGCTTAGAATCCTTCTCTGACAAAACTGTTACTTTGGTGAGGTCTTTTCATCAATCTAAAATATGAAAGTATATTAAACCCATACAAGTACATATATCAAAATTTCTCTTCTTACTTTTTCTACTAAGAAATCTATAGAATCTGCTATCTCTGCATCAACCATTCCTTTTTCAAAATTCCCCATCACCATTTTCTTTAAAAATAACGCCGGCATCATCCAAAACCTGTGATATAATTTCAAAGTACATATAATTAATCACCTTCCAAACCACATAATGTTCAATTACTTCTAATGTAAATATCGGTATATACAATATCTATGGTGAGCTTGAAATCTTAGCATCAAAGAGATAATTCATTTCAGTGTCATTCAATTAACCAATCAGCTTTATTTTGTTTTCTTTCAATGTGAATCAGGCCTGGGAATAATAGTTTGAGATGTAACTGACAAAGTGTCAGCTGCTAATGAAATGCTACCTGACATTTTCAACTTAGTGCCGGACATGTACTAATATTAACAAGCCAACAGTGAGGCTGATGTCCCCCGCCGAAATCCCAAAATAAATAGATGACACATATTAATTAATCGTACATTTATTTTTTTCAAACGTATCAAGCAATCAAACTGTACACGAAGTGTCATCCAAAAGTGTTTTATAAAGAAAAATGCTACAACCGATGAGAAAAATGAAAATGTACCCTAGTTAGGGGGACCCTAAAGGCAGACAAAAGGGCCCCCACGCTTGACAAAAGGGCCAAGGGAAAGGGCCCTCGTGTCTGAGTCAATCGTTTCTATACACTGTTACTGTCGAATCCCAATCTGATTAAAACACAGATCCAATTTCGTTTCGTTTTTTATAGTTCAAAATTTCGTTTTTACTTGTCTTCACTCTTGGATCTGGAGGACTTGTTATTTAACTGGTGTTCTACCTGAAATGAGGGGTCAGCCAATCAAATGGTCTGTCGAATCGACCCTTTGACCTTTTCATGCGTGGAACTGTGGGTAGATATTACCAGCCAACGACGTCTATACTAACACCAGCGGTTAGAAATCATAACAAAACACAAGTGGATTTTGAAAAGCATGGCGATCGCTAATTGGTTAATCGAATGACTGACGTTATCGGGTCAAATGTCCCGTGCTTGATACCTGACGTCATAGAACGTGAGCGTTCACTATAACTAGTTAGATCTACATGAGTGTAGGCCATCGAAAGTATAAAAAACGAAACGAAATATAGATCTATATTTTAATTAGATTGTGTCGAATCCATTACTGAATGAAAATGCAGTCATTGTATTGGCATAAAAATCATCAATCAAGATGAATCTAAGTTATCTTGTCCTAAAGTATCAACCAATCAAATTGCTTATCTCTGCCTACCCTTAGCAGAAAATGCTCATCTTCGAACTCCATCAAGGCATTGACCTAATAAGCATACACACCAATTTTGAACATTTTAACTCAATTAGAAGGAGAGTTATTGTGTTCCAAAGTCTCGGTAAATCAAATTGCTTATCGCTCTGCTTACCCTGAGCAGAAAATGCTCATTATCGATCTTAGTCAAGGCATTACTGTAATGAAACTATACACCAAGTTTCATCACTCTCACTTTATTAGAACTAAAGTTATCGTGTCCCAAAGCATCAACCAATCAAATTGCTTATCTCTGCTTACCCTAAGCGGAAAATGCTCATCTTCGAACTCCATCAAGGCATTGACCTAATAAGCATATACACCTAGTTTGAACATTTTAACTCAATTAGAAGGAGAGTTATTGTGTTCCAAAGTCTTGACCAATCAAATTTGTGTATCGCTCTGCTTACCCTGAGCAGAAAATGCTCATTATCGAACTTAGTCAAGGTATTACTGTAATGAAACTATACACCGAGTTTCATCACTCTCACTTAATTAGAACTAAAGTCATCGTGTCCCAAAGCATCAACCAATCAAATTGCTTATCTCTGCTTACCCTAAGCGGAAAATGCTCATCTTCGAACTCCATCAAGGCATTGACCTAATAAGCATATACACCAAGTTTGAACATTTTAACTCAATTAGAAGGAGAGTTAATGTGTTCCAAAGTCTCGACCAATCAAATTTGCGTATCGCTCTGCTTACCCTGAGCAGAAAATGCTCATTATCGAACTTAGTCAAGGTATTACTGTAATGAAACTATACACCAAGTTTCATCACTCTCACTTAATTAGAACTAAAGTCATCGTGTCCCAAAGCATCAACCAATCAAATTGCTTATCTCTGCTTACCCTAAGCGGAAAATGCTCATCTTCGAACTCCATCAAGGCATTGACCTAATAAGCATATACACCAAGTTTGAACATTTTAACTCAATTAGAAGGAGAGTTAATGTGTTCCAAAGTCTCGACCAATCAAATTTGCGTATCGCTCTGCTTACCCTGAGCAGAAAATGCTCATTATCGAACTTAGTCAAGGTATCACTGTAATGAAACTATACACCAAGTTTCATCACTCTCACTTAATTAGAACTAAAGTTATCGTGTCCCAAAGCATCAACCAATCAAATTGCTTATCTCTGCTTACCCTAAGCGGAAAATGCTCATCTTCGAACTCCATCAAGGCATTGACCTAATAAGCATATACACCAAGTTTGAACATTTTAACTCAATTAGAAGGAGAGTTAATGTGTTCCAAAGTCTCGACCAATCAAATTTGCGTATCGCTCTGCTTACCCTGAGCAGAAAATGCTCATTATCGAACTTAGTCAAGGTATTACTGTAATGAAACTATACACCAAGTTTCATCACTCTCACTTAATTAGAACTAAAGTCATCGTGTCCCAAAGCATCAACCAATCAAATTGCTTATCTCTGCTTACCCTAAGCGGAAAATGCTCATCTTCGAACTCCATCAAGGCATTGACCTAATAAGCATATACACCAAGTTTGAACATTTTAACTCAATTAGAAGGAGAGTTAATGTGTTCCAAAGTCTCGACCAATCAAATTTGCGTATCGCTCTGCTTACCCTGAGCAGAAAATGCTCATTATCGAACTTAGTCAAGGTATCACTGTAATGAAACTATACACCAAGTTTCATCACTCTCACTTAATTAGAACTAAAGTTATCGTGTCCCAAAGCATCAACCAATCAAATTGCTTATCTCTGCTTACCCTAAGCGGAAAATGCTCATCTTCGAACTCCATCAAGGCATTGACCTAATAAACACATACATTCTAGCTCAATTAGGAAGAGAGTTATTGTGTCCCAAAAAGTGTGACGGACAGACAGACGGACAGACAGATGGACAGACAGACGGACAGACAGACGGACAGACAGACAGACGGACGAACCCATTTTAATAGTCCCCCAACTTTCTTCGAAAGGCGGGGGACAATAAAAAAGAAATATATCAGTGTCTGACAAAATGACGGGCAACAGAGGTTTTACGCCTGAATCTGTGCCGGACATTGTCTGTGACAGATGCCATATTTCCAGGCTTGATGTGAATATGAACACACAGTTCCATGCGTCACACGATAAGAACTCAATTAATGAGCTGACCAATATAAAATGAAATGAAGTAGAGTTTAACGTTCTACTGTTCTGCTCTGAAATGGGCTGATAAAAATGGGACCAATATAAATCGGATATATATATATATATATATAACAGACATCTTTATGGATAAAGACAATAAAAAGGATCTGCGTTTTAATTTGATTGACCTGGAGAGCAGACAAAACATGGGTGATCAAATTTTCAAATTATTTTCTTACGTTGGTGCAGTAGCAGATTGCTGAAAAATACTTGTGTCATAAAAGGAATTGCATAGTATAAGGGAAGCTACTCTAGGAGACCGATGTGTAAATTCTGTAAATTTCTGTGCTAAAAAACCACCAAGTGAAGCTCCAAAAATATGAACCTAAAATAAACAAATATTGTATAAAATAAAACATAAAAAGACAAGATTATAACGAAAATGAAATAAAACAGGGTTTAACGTCCAATTGTTCTGCTCCTATACTAGGCTAATGATGGGGATGCTCGATTCACAGTTCAGAACATCTAGAATTGACAGAATTGCAATCGAGTGACACAGAATTGAGTCCTGTCACAGTTCTGCCAGTCCTGACAGCTGAGGTGGTGTGAGTGGAATCGTGACGTATTTTAAGTAACAAATATGTTTCAGCTGCCATGATTGGTTGAAATATTTTTTATGCAGTCGGCACATGCGTTGTACTCCGAAATTCTCCTTTTCACTCGATTGATGTCCTTTTCGGAATTGAGAGAATTTAATACCTGAACGTTCAATCGAGTACGCCCTGCGACAAGCATACACCATACAGTGTGCTATGTGGGAATTTGTGCCCGGGCAAAATGGCACAAGATTTATGGATTAATGAACTTAAAAAACACAAGGTTTGTACTGGCTACTAATTGTGAGATTAAGACACAAGATTTGTATGGATTACTGAACATAATAATACTTGTAAGACACAAGAGTTGTATGGATTTATGGAACATGATAATACTGTTTGTATGGACTACTGAACTATTTATAAACTTAGTAACAGACAGAATCTTCGAATGGCATTAAGCGATCAGGAAACTCATAGAAGAATCACTGGTTTTATTCTAAAAGCATGACGTTTCGACAAGCATCCCCTTCTTGTTAATAAGCACAAGAGGATAAAAGTCGAAACGTTGTGATTTAAGAATAAAACTAGTGATTATTTCGCATACAAACTGTGTTTTGTTAACAGACTGAAGATTAATAAAATATCTCCTTGCTTAGTAAAATATCTCCTAAAATCAAAGAGTGATTCTATCTTGATTAGACCTACCTTATCTAACTGTAAATGATCTAAAAGTTTACGGAAGCCCTCACAAAATTCTTTCATCGTCCAGTATACTGGATATTCTACCTGAAAAACATGCCATCAAAATATAGATACAAATCAAACAAACATACACAAATATAAGACACCCGCTATAATATCAAGGTTAAATTCCATAAAGAGTTACAGGTTCAAATTATTCCTAACATATTGTTAGAAATGGATTTTACTCGTAAATTGGCATTTCCGGAAGCGCTTCCTTCAATTGCAGCTGCAGATCTTTTATATGCGCTATCAATTTGTATACATATGACTACTCAATGCTGACAAAACACTTTAAAAATTCACAGATCAGCTCTGGATTAATGTGTTTTGACAATATTGATTCGGAGATTTTGTATTTGGAAACATGTTATCTAAAACTTGGTTTTATGTTTTATGCTTCTAATGAAATGGTTAATGTAATTTTTTGATTGTCTAAAAATAATTTTATCTTTATATTAAAATACAATTAAATTGTAAAACAAATGTTGATTTTACGATGTAAAAAGTTAATTTAAGCATACACAAATGTCAAAATACATAAACAAATGAAGAGATAAGAATTAAGGACTATGACCTGAAAGAATTAAGAGCACTGAATAAAGAGCTGTTTGGTTTTCCATATCTAGAAGTGTTTTCAATTATTAAATCAATCAAATAGAACAAATAAAGTTGTGATAACATTCTACATTTTTTGCCATACAAATAATGATAACATACATGTAATTAACATTATCATAACTGTTTGTACATTTAGGATCAAAAATTGGGTCAGGGTCTGACTGACATGTATCTTACCCAACCTTGAACAAAGTAAAAAGTGGGATAAGGGTGGCCGAATAGAGGAACATGTGCACTTTAGATCACAAGGTCTGTGATAGAATCAAGTGACATGGATTCGTTCCCACACTCGAATATGACAATGAGTAGGTTGCATGTCTAACCTTGTGGATTTTCTCTCAGTCTTTCTATCTGTTTTTTTCCCAAGTCAATTTTTGAAATAGAATTGTATCAAGCTATTGTCCTGAAATAACCTAGCTTGTGTTGAGTGGATTTTACTGGGTTTGGTTTATTTCAATAAAAACGTGTGACCTCCCAGCCTCATTATTTGAAAGCACAAGTTTGGACAGGGACTCTACTCCTTGTCACAAACAAGCGGGGAGTCCAAACCACATCACTTGAATAAATGACAGACTTAGTGCTTTAGACCACTTGGCCATCCCACCCTCCTGACAAGATATAAATAATAATATGAAACTTTATATTGGGCTATAATCCATGTTACATACTCTAACTGAGGATCGATGATAATATCCATTGTTCACAGAGGTTATAGAAATGTCATTCATAATTGTTGTGCGGGGTTAAAGGGCGAACAGTTAGCCTGTGCGCGCTGTGTCCCTGAGTCAATTGGTGTGGTTTTGATTCCCCTGTGGTATGTGACAAGGAGTATGGTCGCCTGTCCAACCTTGTGGGTTTCTCCTGGTTCTCTGGTTTGTTCCCACTGCTTAAGACTCCTAGGCGCAAGCGAATTATTGAAATAAAATTGATCAATGTTAGTCCCAAAATGACCAGGTTTGTGTCGAGTGGACTTAAACCCCATATCTATTTATCTATAATTCTTTAGGCCAAGTGTCTGTTACAAAAAGTCAGTGTGATCTGAAAATAAACAATAACCTACATTTAAGATAAAGTAAAGTGAAAATATCCCACCCCTAATATTATGTCTACTTTAATTACATGTTATGAATGGTTTAGAGAGAGGGAGAGATGGGGCTTAACCTCCACTTGACACAAACTAGGTCATTTTGGGACTAACATGGCTTTAATTAGTCTCAAAATGATCTTTTTTGTATCGAGTGGACGTTTAACCCCATTCCTCTCTCTTTTTTGTTATCAGAATGTTGAGTCTGATAACTATACTTAAAATAACAGGTTTTTTTTAAAATCTCCATGATAGTTGTAAAATGATAAACTTTAATCAACGTTGGTTATCTCGTACCCGTAATCAATTCATACAAATAATGCAATTCATTTCACATGGATTTAAAGTCTGACGAAACTATTGCATAACAATTGGAAACTGGAGCACAAACGTTCAAGCAAGCCCTTTTGATTCTCCTTTTTTTTAAAAGAGAGAGAGAGAGAGAGAGAGAGAGAGAGAGAAATTGGGTTTAACATCCACTCGACACAATCTAGGTCATTTTGGGACTAACATATGGTTTCAATTTTATTTCAATAATTCGCTTGCACATAGAGGTCTTTAGCAGTGAGAGGACACCGGAGTGTCCGGAGGAAACCCACAAGAATGAGATGGCGCCCCTATCTCCATGTCACATACGCTCACACCAGGGATCGAAACCACAGCCGCAAGCCAGAGGTGATCAGCCAGCTAGAGGTCGAAGCGCGGCACTCTAAGCCACTAGGTCATCCCCCCCCCCCCCACACTTTCTTTTAAAAATTTTAACGTTTGATGTGAGAAGGAGTATAGGTCCCTGTCCATTCTGCACACAGAGATCCATCTACTTCATACTTCGAGAATAGAACTCTGTCCTAAATGGCCACCATATCCAAAACAATACTGTTTTGTAACGCGACTCTACTACATCTTTCTTACACATAAAGACTAAATAAACCAATTAAATTCTATTAAATGGAAGCAGAATAAAAACTTCTAAAAATTCTCGAAGTTTACTTTGTGTTTTCGACTAAAATCGTTGATTTAGGACTTAAAATGTTGATCAATTAGCTTAGTGTCTGTTCTCAAACAGGCTAACTGTAGACAGGCAGTCTAAGTTTAGTATGGTCAGCTGTGTTGTCTGATTTTCTTTCGTGCTTTGGTTTACCCTTGCTTTTGCTCATCCTAACTAAAGCTCTACCAACAAGCGAAATTTTGAAAGATTAAGCATTTAACCCTCTACTGCTTTTTAACCTCACAGATTCTGGATCTGGTTGCTATGCCTGCAAGTCTTGCAAAGAACTCTTCATTGACGGGCCATTATGGGAGATGAGATTAAGAGTTGACAGTCTCAATATAATAGTTAGAAAATAGATAACTTAAATAGAATGCACTGAAAATTTTAGGCTAGCCTCGATCATCATTACTGAAGACAGTACGATAAAAAAAACATTTTCATTCTCTCTCACATACCAACAATACTACTGAAAAACCAAAGATGTTCAATGCCACAGTTGTTTTTCTAACTTACTGATATGACTCTGTAACCGACCGCTGATAAAGCTAAAATCTGTCTAAAATATATATCTGCCTGACCACTAGCTGGTGGGAAACACACTAAAGGACACTTGATAGATTTGGGACCAGCATCATATAAACTCCATTCTTTACTATTGTCATCATCTACTATAATCTGTAATATATAACAATAATCAATTATAATCTGTAATATATTACAATCATCAATATAATTTGTAATAACAATCATCAATATACATAGAGAGAAATGAGGTTTAACGTCCACTCGACACAAATTAGGTCATTTCGAGACTAACCCATGGTTCAATTTTATTTCAATATTTTGCTTGCAAGTAGGGGTCTTTAGCAGTGGGAGGAAACCGGAGGTCCTGGAGAAAATCCACAAGGTTGGAAAGCTGACCCTACTCCTTGTCACGTACAACTAGGGAATCGAAACCCCGCCAGTTGACTCAATAACAGATCGTATGCTACAGCGCGCCTGTGCTAACCAATTGGCCATCCAACCCCCCCATCATCAATATAATCATCAACTATAATCTGTAATATAACAATCATAAAGTAATTTGAATGAAATTTCAACTAGTCGTTTTCCATTACCTATTTTTGAAATATTACAGCGAGAAGGGTCAGCTTTTTATCTTAATCGTACATTATGCCAATCTGATTAAAAACAGACCCAATTTCAACAATTTGATTAAACACAGATCCTATTTCGTTTTTTTTTTATAGTTCAAAATTGATGTGACGAATTAGCAAAAAAAAAATGGTCTGTTACGTCGATTTCTTGGCGAGGTGTGCACGGAACTGTGGGTAAACTACTAGAAACTTCATTGAATAATCAATGTCTGACGTCATAAGGACAAAAGCCACTCATATGACCCCTGACTCTACCTCCCACTACAACTGGTCAGATCTTCATGTACATGTAGCGTAGAGGACTTCGAATTTCGAAAGTATAAAAAACGAAGAACAATCTGTATCTTAATCAGATTGATATATGACACAAGCCACGAAAAGGTGTAGAACTTCAGATGAAAAAGCACTTAAATTTAAATAAATTTTTTCGAATTCTTTGGGGGTTAAAAACTTGTATTAATAATTCATCTTTCAAATTTTGTAAAGGAAAAGATAACTTGTTGTTTTGTTTTTGTGCAAATACATATTTTGCGGACCATATAAGCTTGTAACAGACGTTACATGTCCAATTAATATTTGCCCCAAATTTGCTAATAACTATCGGCCCAGTTGATTTGCAGTGTGATAATATCAAAATCTATATTCTAGAATGTAAAAAAATGTCTTTGTGCCCTGTTTACCCCAAAAAATTGGCAAAGATCTTTCATGGACATCTGGTTTAAAAACAGTGTGAAATGTCTGAACTGATAACTCTTCTACACTCTTTCTTGAGCATGATTTCATTGTCATTCTTAGCCATTATGTTACAATATTTGATCAATTATTATTTTGTTATTAAATTTTACTTCTCTGTACTGTTTTGTCAATATTGCACAAAATATTTGTAACAGATGTGACTCCCGACTATGTAACGGACGTGACCTTTTGTAACGGACGTCACTATTGACCCAATTAACAGTGCGAGGTGTATCTGAGTACAATGTCGGTGTTTAACGATCCTTTCCATGCTTAGTTTAAGGAAATTTAAAAAAGAAGGCAATCTATGTTATTTTATTAAATTTAATAAAGCTTGATAATTTTATTTAGGTCATCTTAGCTTCTTTGTGTAACGGTAGTGATGTTTGACATCATCAATTTCGTCCACTATCACGTCCGTTACACGTAAAACCGAAAGTCAAACTGTTATCAATCAAATTTGCATGATTCTTTCATTTTTTTCGATCACCCGAATGTGTGAACGGCTCTTGATTTTGAGCGCAAAGCAGGCGGCTTTGACATCTTTAATATCCTCAATTTTTGCCAAAATTCTTGTAATAATATAACAGACGTGATTTTGATATAACGGACGTGACGACCACAAAAGTGTGAGGACGGAATTTACTTGTGGGGTCCCCGCGTCGACCATTTTTAATTACCCGCAAAATCGTGAGGTATATCAACTGTGTGTAGAACAAGGGAGCTAATAACCGCGGAAGAGCCAAGGATTTAAAACGGGAGGGGAAATATCGATCATCGTAAACGCAAATAACGGACGTGATTCTTTGACGGAATCTCAAGTGGACGATCGAAAATGCGAATAGATTCTACTCAGACGTCTCTAAATCAACATAAATACGTACATCATATCATTCAATTATGCCTCGTGATTTGTAACATAAACATACATATAGATGCAGGTGGTGAGCAACTCTTTCAATGTATTAAAAAATCGTTTTTTTTGGACGGAATTTGTCACGTCCGTTACACACTTTTTAAACAATTTTTTTTATTGAAAAATATTAAGATTTTTGGAATTTGACACTTCTGATGGATAGAAACATTCTTTATCTTCAATTTAAGATACAACTTGTAGATTTCAATCTATGTCTTCAGTATCAAAATACTTACCCTTTTTTAACACCACCAAGAGGGACAAATTTAGACACCAAAAAAGGGGGTATTTTTATTTTTGTCTCGCAATAAATACTTTATTTGTACTATTTTGATCATGAAGTTGTGTTTATTATCTCTTTATTATATTTTGTGTATAACCATACCAAAAATTACATTGGATTTGTCCTAGCTTCGAAAAAAATCAATTTTCGCAAAACCATATGTTAGTTCTACACCTTATCGTGGCCTGTGTCATATACATGTAGGCCTAATGTCCCTTTAAATAATGAATTTCAATATAAAATAAAAAGTAAGTTTAAATACCTTTTTTAAAGGGACTGAACTGCGAAAACTTTGATATTCTTGAGAATTAATTATATCACTCATGATGACTTCTAGGTCTATTGTAGCTTGAGCTTCATTCTGTATACCGTACTATTTATCTGAGGAAGTAAAAAAATATGTCATCAAAATCCATAAAATTCTGAAGTACTGTGTTTACGGAATCTGTACACCAATTGTTTCTTTACTTTTAAACTGACAATGTTAACTTATAAATAAGCCCAAGCC
Source organism: Patella ulyssiponensis (assembly GCA_963678685.1). Taxonomy (NCBI): domain Eukaryota; kingdom Metazoa; phylum Mollusca; class Gastropoda; family Patellidae; genus Patella; species Patella ulyssiponensis. The sequence goes on from OY783228.1 coordinate 77,553,006, forward strand.
TTTTACTATAATACATTACTGAAATAACTACTGCCTGATTACTAACAATTTTAACTGAATAATAAATTATGCACCGGTACATACATGTAAAATGACGACTTCAACCATATTTTTTCAATTCTGTTAACAAGTCAACGATTTCAAATACATTAATTATAACTGTAGCCTATACACGGCAACATGCTGGCTGTCCATCATTATACGATAATTATGACTAATATGTGTGATCAACAGATAGTCTAGCTAAACTTCCATGTGATCAATTCATAGCTCATGACTATGACTATTTGATTTGGGGGCTGTAGGCCTTGCCTATTGTTCAAAGAATCAATTAATCTTGGGAAGTTACAGTACTATGAATAGGTTTCAGAATGAAAAACCTTATAAATTTCCTCAACTTTATCAATATTGAATATATGAGAGCTGTCTCTGTGTGATGGATATTACAGAATTCGTACCAGGGTAATCCCAGACATTTTTATCTGGGTTGATCCTACATTATAATGTATCTATTATAGCAGGTATTATGAACTCATTAAAATACAAGGCATTATCTAGGCCCTGTGAGTCACTTAAAGAGTCGGTCGGTTCAACTTCAGATAAATAATAGCACGAGGGACTACTGTGTGAGTTCTGGTAAATAATAAACAGATTTCTTCGATTATGAACAAACTAGTTAACTTTGGTAATTATAAACTTACCCGTGTGTTTAAAATGAACTCCCGTTAAATAAAATCCATCGCACCACTAAATGTCCCAACGTATAAAAACAGTTCTCTCTTGAAAAATTGAAATCCCACAAACTTTCGGTTAAGAAAAATATCAATATGGCCGCTGGTTACGTCACACCTCGGGAGATATCACTTTGTATTAGGGGTGACAGCATAGGAAATGTGTCATTTTTACGTCAATTCAAGTTTGTTTTAAGTTAAGCACGTCTAGGCATTGAGTTTGAGCGTTCGCACACATAACAACCAGTATTTTTTTAAAATTTGTAACCGTCTTAATTTTAGTCTTAATTTTATTTGATTACCGACTAGGATGGGATAATTTTCTTTTTAACACACATGAGGAATAAAAATAACTACATTCTTTTCACGGGCCTAAAATATTACCCATCTTTATAATATGGTATGATAATATTATTATTTAACATATATATGCAGGCCATTTACAATTAATGTTCCGCTTCTTACGGCCACAGGGCGTTACGGACTTGTCGGCATTGCTTACGCCACCCAATGCCATTAGGCACTTTGAACGCTGTCGCAACACGCTTAAAAATGTCAATGAAGCGGTTATTATTTGATCGAAAGAATAAGATCAAATTAATAATACACTCAGAGTCCTCAGCCACTTCGAAGATGTGCTTCATGACCCGTGTTAAACTATTTATTACATAAAGAAGATAGGATATTAAAATCTATATTTTATACATGACTTTATTTTTACGACTATCCGTGCAATCAGTGATTCTTTCATTGTGAATAAAATTTGATAGACTGGCGATCAATGGTTTCAATATAAAGATAAAGCTCCTATGTAATTGTCTTCAATTGATATTTTCGTCGCCCAAACTCAAACGATTGTAATGATGGCGCGTTGCTTTGAGTATAGCACGTGCTTGACAAAATATGCGTCAAATTTAAACAACCTCGCTTCCGTGTGTTGGATTCGTCCAATATGTGACGAAAGCAATGTTATTATCCACTCTGTCGAAATAACAAGTAAATATTCAAATCTTTCAAGAGAGAACCGTTTTTATTCGTTGAGATATTTTATTGTGCAATGGATTTTATTTAACGGGAGTTAATTTCAAACACACAGGTAAGTTTATAATAACCAAAGTTAACTAGTTTGTTCATAATCGAAGAAATCCGTTTATTATTTACCAGAACTCACACAGTAACTACTAAACTAGTAGGCCTAACTACAAAATCACTTGCTTAGAAATTGCATTTTGGTGGACAAAATGTTTCAATTTTAAATTAAAAATGTAAGTTTTCAAAAGGACAGTAGTAGATCTATATTTTCATTAATATCAAAAAAACATAGACCTCTATTAAGTCTATAAATTATTATTTCGTGAGTTGATATTAAATGGTGGATTTGTATGGATTTGCAAAATCGTGTTACCGACAGAAGGGTGATAAATATGTCAGTATATAAAGTAAGAGTAGATGGAGACGGATACCATTCTACTGACGTGCAGACTGTTAAAATGTCAAATATTGGAAATATGAGAGTTAGACTTCCAAGCGAGTGATGACGGTCGTCGACTCCAGAGTCCAACTGGCAACTGTCGTGAATTGACTGCTGCGCCAGCTCACTCACAATATTTCCAGTCACAAACACCTTGACAACAATTTACATCCTCACGGTACAGCCGTATGCTCGTCCCAACAACTTTTACTAAGAAATTGTAATAAGAATACGAACCTTAAGGCCTAACTTATCACATTTATTTCACAAAAACAAGTTTTCCAACACCCAACTTTTATAAACAGGAAGTCAGATGATCATCGTCACGGTCTATCACGCTAAGTATCGCGAGATCAATAGAAGTTACGTTGCCCTGAGAAACGCCCACTTTCTATTGTCAGAAGGTAAACAAAGCAAAAGTAGAAGATGGAGGGTGAGTCAAATAAAGCAGAAAAAAGAAAATTAGCGCCAATAGCAGCTAGAGAAAGAGGTAAACATGTTATTTGATTAATGAACAGTTTAATCTGACAGATTTTAATTGTTTATATTTTATTTTTAAAAAAAAAATTATAACAATAAAGACACGGTCTGAATTCTATTTTTTTTTAAAAAAAGGTACTGCAAAAATTAAAAAACAAAACAAAAAAACCCCAACAAAACCTAACAAATAAAAATGAGACCCAATAATAGATCTAGATCTTAATGCGAAAAAAGGGAACGAAACACATTAATAATAATATCATGTGAGTCTAACTTACTTCAAAAAGTTTCGCCCTCCCTGTGAAAATAGAGAGAGAGAAACGCAAACGGTTTTTAACGCCCACTCGACACAATCTAGGTCATTTCGGGACTAGATCTAACATATGATTTTTTCATTTTATTTCAATAATTCGCTTGCGCGTAGGTGTCTGTAGCAGTGGGGGGGGGGACCGGAGGACCCGGAGAAAACCCACGAGGTTGGCCCTGTGCAAATATTGTCGCAGATGAAAATTTTGCTACACGGGAAAAATATCTTACTCTTACTTATGTACTTCAAAAAGACGTTTCGTTGAGGTTTCTCTCAACGTTTTCAAGCAAATGATAATGAAAATAATGTACAGAGGGTTTAACAAGTAACAGCCAATTAATCATAATGTTTCCTCCCACTGCTAAAGACCCCAACGCGCAAGCGAATTATTAAAGTAAAACTCAACCATGTTCGTCCCGAAATGACATAATTATATAGTTTATGTCGAGTGGACGTTACTCTCTCTCTCTCTCTCTCTCTCTCTCTCTCTCTCTGTACACCTTGGCGTGCACGTGAAGGAACATCAGGCAATTCAATTGCTCTCTGGACAGAATAGTAGTATATTTAATTTAATTCATTTATGAATACTAACCTAGAAGTCATGTATCTGAATAGTAAAATTATCTTTCTATGTCCATTTAGATATTATGTACAAGCGCCTCTTATCATCCATTCTTCGTGCTATGAGAGCAATTTTGCCCGGGCAGCGGCGCTATGGTCTACTCCTATATCGAATTCCAACTGCCAAGGAATCTTTTACGCAGTGCCGGATTAACCCTGTGGGGGGCCCGGGACATACCAACTGTGCGGGGGCCTCATTGTTGTTTGTTCAAATTGTTCGTACTGACTGCGGATCGTACTAGTATGTACCCCGCCCCATTAAGTGCCTGGGGTGTTTTCCGCCAGGAATCTTTTTTTAAAATTAGGATTAATTTCAGTGCATCTGAGGCAATTTAGGCAGCGATTTCATTGACGTTTAGAATTCGTTGACCTACCAGTCCCGGGGCTCCCAATATCCATTACTGCCCAGGGCCCCAATCCTGGCCCCCATCGCAACCAAGGTACTGGTTGTCTTCGGGATAAAATATTAGCATGACCCATAATGTGGGGGCCCCTAAATGAATGTGTGGTGGGGATATTTGTCCCACTTTGCCTCCTCTAGATCCGGTACTGCTTTTACGTGCACGGCAATGTTTACACGGGCTCTCGGTTATTCGTCCCACCCGAATACTAGACAGTTGTCCTTGTCAAGCCGCCCGCCTTACATCACTGACAAGGTGAAACCACGCCGTGAAATCTGGATGATCTTTCTCGGCTAATGCAGGGATCGAAACCCAACCTCAAGACTAGCGGCTTACCCACTTAGCCACGTGATCCCCCATTCATTCACGCCAGTCGTTAACATTCCGTTTCATTTTTTTCTCATTTCAGGTCCTGGCCCCGGTCACTATAGGTTACCATCTACCTGTGGTTATATCGACCATGATTGTACTAAACACACTAAAGCTGCCTACTCATTTGGCCGTCGATTGGCCACTGTGGGTAAGTATGATATGTAATTGGGGATGCTACATTTTGCCCGCAGATATCCATCTACTTCATACTTCGTGTATGTCGCCGGCTTTATGGACCACACATGGCGGCTTTTTCGACGAAGCGTTGCCTTCTGAGGGCGATTTTGCTTTTTGTGCACTAAGGACGTTAACAAGCTAGGACAGAAAGGTACAATTTCCGACGGCTTCTATTCATCGTTGTTTAATTACAACCATTACGTGTAAATAACACACTCAAGGTTGGATTAAGCTTGCGTTGGGCCCCCGGGCTGCAGTTGTTACTGAGGCCCGTGTACGTAAACGTGCATGCGGAGCTATTCCGGCCCATACCCTATGGCTACGTTACCGTAACTTCCCCCCCCCCCCCGCACACCCGCGCCTTGTTAAACCCTACCGTCAAATAAGACATTATTTAATGTCCATTTTTATACCCGATTTGGGGACCCCTTTAATATTGTCGGCCCTGGCTACCGACCGGTCTACTCCCCTTTAATCCGGCCCAGAACGTAATTTTAAAAAAGGCATTGGATAAGATTTAGATAACGAGTTAACAGGTCTCGCTATAATAGTTAAAAAGAAGATAATGAAAACAGAATATGCTGAAAATTTCAGTCGAATTGTTTTATTCTGAACGAGATATTAGCGATTCAATTTTAGGCTAGCCTCGGTCGTCATTCATAAATGTCTCGATTATCCATTTTTACGTTAAATTACCCGAAATGAATTCAGATCCACTAAATATCACAGACTAACGATGCCATCGAGATTTGATTATGGTCTGGATAATTAATTAATGTCTAATTAATACATGTAATTTAGATAACATTTAAGCCTAAAGAAAAGTATGTTTGAATAATGTTGTTTTTTTTCTTCTTCTATTTAGTAAATCATAGTGCCATCTTGACTCCCGGTCCAGCCTATCTTATAGAACCAGCTATAACTAAACATGGCCGAGATGGTACTCCAGCCTACTCCATGCTAGCCAGACGAGAAGGAGCACGTAAGATACGTTCTTATCACCTAAGGGGGAGGGGGGCTTATGTCGACCTTGCAACTGAAAGCAAGTGGCGTTTCGGCAACTGGGAGCAACTGAAAGCAACTCAATGCAACTGAAAAAAGTCGACCTGAGCGCCTCTTACAACAAGTTGCAGTCAGTTGCAGTCAGTTGCACATGTTCTACTTTCTGCAACTCGTTGTAACTAGCGGCAACTAGTTGCAGTCGACATGAGCGTTCTTGCAGCTGGAAATAACATCACGTGATAACAGACGTGCGTCATGTGACTTTATAAATAAGCAAATGAAAGCGAACGAAGACACCCACTTTTCAAATGTTGATGATGTCGACAATAATATACTAATAGAATTGTAGTAAGACCGACCACGCCTTTGTGTTGCTTCTTTTAAGTTATTCGCCATTTTGTTGATCACGTGATGAATAAATTAACAGTTACGTGTTAAGTGTGATCGCTATCAGCTCTGAGTCGACATAAGCGCTCCGAATTCAGTTGCTCCCAGTTGTCCTCAGTTGCTGATATGATCGACATAAGCACTCTTGCAACTGACTGCAACTGGTTGCTTTGGGTTGCAAAGTCGACATAAGCCCCGCTTAACACTCCATGTGTGACCTGCGCATAAAAAACCCCACTGCCCCTTCCGGTTAAACCCGTTTAAATTCTTATCAGTAAAATTCTGGGGGGGGGGGGGGGTAAACGCACGGGATCTTATTTATGGGCGTTTTTAGGGAGCCACAGTGACTAAGTGGGTAAGACCATAGCACACTGCATGGCGTATGCGCGTTTTTATTAGCCCAGTAGTTTGACTTGACTTTACGATACTTGGATCTGGAAGAATTGTTATAACCCGTGTTCTGAGTGTGTTTTGGCGAGTTCTTGGCGTGCGGTTCACGTAACTGTGGGTAGACATTCACAGCCAAGACAAAGCAAAAGTTGTATTTCCAAATAACCACTTGAAACACCAACGCGCAATGTTACCTTAATATAATACAAGCTATATATATGTTGATCTGAATGAAAGTTGTCTTTCTTCTGTCGCTTCTAGACCATGCACTTTGGCGTCCTCTAACATGGATTCTGAACCTATTCGCGACCGAATTATAATATCTAATAGCTCTGTATACGATACGAAGCATGAACTCCGTGGAACCCTCGGCATCAAAACTATACGAAATCGGGTCGAGAAGTGTCGCCTTACTGTCATTTTAGTTGCCATACAACTAACAGAATCATATCGTGTACACAGTCGTCCAATGTTGCATCCGATGGTTGTCTTGCGATTGGTTGTATCGTGTGGACGCCGCTTAAGTAATGATGGAAATGGCTCGAGTATAGAATTTTGATCCAATATGTTGAATCCAATGGATTTATGGATTGGTTGCTTCGTGTAAACGCATATTCCTGAAGCAATGGCCCGAGAAATCTCTCTCTGGCCATTGCTGGATTGACTTCTGATTCTTGAACTTTTGCGGGAGTGTGTCTATTCTCCCCGTTCAATGAAAGCTATCACTTAAGTACAGCAACATAACAGTCCTTCGTTTAATCTGAGTCTTCCCTAAAACTTTGGACAGTGATTTAAGGTATTAAAACGGTGAAAGTATGTTCGTTTCCAAACAGTATTGTTTACATTTCATTCGACTTGATAGCCTCGTTTGTCACACAATTAGTGTTACTGCAGTATTCTCCTATGCACGGGTTAATTAGGCATAATAAAAGCGTGAGCCATGACGTAACGTTATGTAAATATATTTGGTCCAATACTGGCACTCGTTTTAAATGTAAAGCGTTTGTATGGTAGGTAGTGATTGGTTGGTAGTCGGACTACTGACCAATCAAAATTTAACACAGCAATATCCACTCATAATAGCAGTGTGTAGTGAGATTACCTATAATCAAACGAAACGCTGCGCGGAGTATGTGTAAACGCCGCTTTAGTAATGTTGGAAATTGTATTCCATAGAATTGTGACCTGTATACTCTAGTTCAATTACTAAATGCCATTGAAACATTTTTTCCGAGATATTAAAACAACATATTTTATTTATTATACAGATTTATTCAACACTCCGTCTCCAGGAGCATATTTCCCAGAGAAAGTTCATCCACAGGGGGAAAGGCACGCCCCTAAATATTCCGTAGGGGCTCGAACAAGATACAGGAAGACGGATAACAACCCTTCAGCTAATAAATACAAACTTCCACCCGTCTTAGGCGACCACCAACCAGATAAAGCATCGTCTGCTGCCTACTCTGTTGTTGGTAAATATGTATGCCATTTTATTTGTGACATTTTAAAACGTTTTGAATGTAGCTTTTGGTAAATATTTAACTTATTTTAATTCTAGGTTTTGTTTTATTTCTAGGTTGTTTGAAAATACTTAAATACATTTTTTATTTGAAGCTTGCTGATAATAGGGATACATATATCTAAAACAATAATTGTAGTCTAGTTTTTGACGTTTTAAAACGTTTCCAATCTAACTTGTTGGTAAATATTGAAAAAAAGTTTAATTCTAGTTGATAGTAATTGAAATATTTTAATTCTAGAATGTTGGAAAATCCTTAAATAGTTGGGGGGGGGGAGGGGTTATCTCTAGCTGGTTGATAATAGTGATACATATGCATTCTAGTTGGTGACATTTTAAAACGTTTTGAATAATTTTAATTCTAGTTTGATAGAAATTATTTTAATTCTGATTTGATAGAAATTGAAATATTTTAATTCTAGGGTGTTGGAAAATCCTTAAATATTGGGGGCGGGGGGTATTTCTAGCTTGGTGATAATAGTGATATCTAAAACCTCTGTATTCTAGTTTGTTCGTAAATATTAGAAACATTTTGGTTGTGATATCTTGATTCTAGTTTTATTGTAATAATTTAATTCATTTCGATTATAGTTTGATGGTAATAGTTTAAAACATTTTAATGGTAACATGATGGTAATTTAAAACATTTTGATTATAGTTTGATTGTAATGATTTAAAACATTTAGATTCTATCTTGCTGGTAATCATTGAAAACTTTTCAATTCTATAGTTTGCTACATGATAATAATTGAAATTATTTTTAGGGAGTTTAAAATATTTATAGAACAAGTATCATTTAAATGATGTATCTTATCTTAGAACCAAGATATTTTTCATATATTGCCTAAGAGTGCCACGGTGGTTAAGTGGGTAAGACGCTTGCACGCTAGACGGGGTGTGTGTGTTCATTGTGATTTTCTGACATGGTTTGCTCTTGTCAGTGGTGCAGGACAGTGGGCATGGTAAGGACAGCTGTCTAATCGTTTGGATAGGACAAAAAACTGAGGTCTCGTGTATAGATTGGCAGTAAGAATTGATATGAGTAGGCCGAAGTAGGACCAATGAGTAGGACAGATTCCCCCATAGCCCAACCGGAGCAGAACAGTAGGACGTTATACCTCATTTCACTTCCTTTCATTTCTATATGGCCTAATTAATTGTCATCTTTCTTGACAAATAGTCATTTTAATTATAAGTACAGTTTAGGTAACATGTTTTTTTTGTTTTGTCTTTCTAGGTAGAAGGAATATAGGTAGTTACCTAGAGGATATGGCCAAGGCACCGGGCCCTGGTCATTATCATTCTACTACACCCGATACTTATAAAACCAAGGCACCGTTGTATTCACTGAGACGTCGGTGCTACATGCCAGAGGACTGTACCAAGAAACCTGGCCCGGGCGCTCACAGTCCCGAAAAGGTGCACATTAATCGACGATCAGCCCCGCAACATTCATTAGGAATACGTCATTCAGAATATATTTGTCAGCTACTCTCCTAAGTCAATTATTGCTGTCTTGTACATTTTGTAATTCGAAATTCAGAGTTAATTAAATATGAGTTATAATATCTTAATATATTATATTTCTGCTGATCTACTGTGTGAGATAGAGAGAGAGAGGGAGAAATGGGGTTTAACATCCACTCGAGACAAACTACATGTAGGTCAATTCGGGACAATTTTTATTTTAATTACTCGCTGGCGCGTAGGGGTCTTTAGCAATGGGAGGAAACCGGAGTACTCGGAAAAAACCCACGAGGTTGGACAGGCGACCCTACTCTTTCTCACGCACAACTGGGGAATCGAGACCACGCCAGTTGACTCAATGAATGACAGAGAGAGAGAGGGGGTAACGATGGATCGACACAACCCAAGTCATTTCGGGACTAACACATGGTTCAATACTATTTCAATACTTCGCTTGCGCACACGGGTATTAAGCAGTGGGAGAAAATCGGAGAACCCAAAGTGGTTAGACATGCGAACCTACGCCTTGTCACGTACAAGTGTTGGATCGAAATCAAGCCACTCGACTTCAAGAGATATCTTATAACGTATTCCGATAAGATGGTGACTAAATGATCTCGGGTTTTGGGATTAAAATGCAGGTTGACCGAGTTCCTGGTTTGACGACGTGTTGTTTACGGTTTTAAGGTAAACTCATCTAACAGCATTTCATAAGGAAAACCTCTCAGGATGGCCCCGTGAGTTTCGATTCGATTTTAGCATTTTCCTTCCAATTTGTTTTACTTCACAAACTTCATACTTCATCACACAGTTATCAAATAAAGACGGGCGGCGTGAGCAGAAATTCACAACATGTCTCAATAAATCAGATTTCACAGCATGTCCCAATATATCAGGATATCACAGCATGTCCCAGTAAATCGGGACATCATCATACAAATATATGGTTCACAACATGTCCCAGAAAAACTGGATATCACCATACTCATTCCAACAGACGTTTGTTATATTGGCACAGAAGCTATTCTCGTGTCCCTCTTGTGTCTATTAGTATTAAACAAAGGCCTTCTTCGTAATTTTTTGGTATAGACTTCGGGATACATAGCTACAGCTTTCTCCTAAAATAATGTAAAACAATTTAATAATTAAATTCGACGTAAAATGATTAGACCGTGAAAGGGTAGCAGCCAAAACCTCAAGCCAGGAGTGATTGCTCCTTTCATAGTACCAAGAATGACATGTTCCTGAAGCAACGACTGCGAGGTATACAGCAATTATAGGGATAATGACTTTCTTGTAAGGATTATGTTGCTAGATTACTTCACAATTCCGGAATATCTATGTTATATACAGACACGTGAACAGTAGAGATCGTCCATTCAGAGGCTGTGACATTGGACAAACCTTGAACTTTGCAACTCGATTTTCACAGGTAGACATTTCAGTTTGAAAGCGTGAGACTTGGTATTCGCGACCAAGAAATCTGATAGGCTCACAAGCTGGGTTTGTACCCAATCGAAATTAGTGCTGAAATACGCAGGGCATTACGTGAAGGCCTTGCTACGATGTACGGAGATGCACGGATGACAAAAACAACACCCTTTATGTTTTTCTTATGACTTTCTAGACAACCTTGACACGATATCATAATATTACAATAATCATGCGTACATTTAACAACTTTAGTGTTATCAAATATCCAAGCATATAGCACTAACACTTGTCATGCGTGGGAAAGATTTCCATCTGATTAAAACACAGATCCTATTTCGTTTCGTTTTTACAGTTCAAAATTTCGTTTTACTTGTCTTCCCTGCACTAGGATACGAAAGAGTTGTTAACATTGACGTGTTTTGGATGATCAGGATTAGCCAATGAAACGGTCTGTAACGGCGAGCTATAGGCGTCTTTCGCACGGAACTGTGAGTAATCCACTAGTAACATCAATGCTGATTGGTTAATCAAATATCTGACGTCATAGGGTCAAAAGTCTCTCGTTTGACCTCTGATCTGTATTTCAATCTGATTGGAAAGGTTTGTGTTGTCATGGGCGATTTAAGATATAATCCACAATGTCTGGACGATAAAAAACAAAATATATAGAATCGTACCTGATACAATTTCTCAGCTTTGTTATTGCTCATCCTCTTTGATACCAACTATATTAAAATAATAAGAAACAAATACTTGTAAATACTTATCTCTTCTGTGTCTTATATTACTGTATAAACACTGATTAAAAGTCAGAGAGCGTAATGTTCCCATCTTAATGCAAAAATAGATAAATGAGACAAATGGTATTTAACGTCCGTTCGACACGAACTAACATGGTTCATTTTGATTTCAATCAACCGCTTGTGAGAGGGAATCGGCCGACCCCGAGAAAACTCACGATGTTGGACAGGCGACCCTATATACTCCCTGTTAAGTGCAAGCGGGGAATCGAAACTACACCACTTGAGTCATTGACAGAACTTATGATGCAGCGTGCACGTGTTAACCATTTGGCCACCAAGCCCCCACATTTTACCTTTAATCAATCGGGGAGTGTGGCAAAGTGATCTACATTAAATTGAACCGTACATATACATGCACATAGAACTCTGCTTATTTTAACCATTCATGATATTGACGTGTTCAACTCTATACAACTTCTGTTAGGCACAGACTTATCAAAACATCTAATGTATTCAATATGTTCTTTACGGGCTTCACACGAATGACCTCTAATAGTTTTAATATTGTATTATATGTGACGTTCCAACCCTATGTAACCCTTTGTTAAAGCACGATCTCATTAAACATCTTATTTATTGAATATGTTCTTTATAAGCTACACATGATCTTGGTTTAACACTCGGCAGAACTTCGTGACTTCAAAGGAAACATGCAGTGCAGTTACAGATACTATAATCTTATAAATAAACAATACCAAATATGATGATCACTCTTGTACCATTTTTCCTAATTGTCGTATGCTTTATAAGTCCATCTTCAGATAAACATTTTGGTGTGAGCGTATGTGGCATGGAGATAGGGGCGCCTTCTCAACCTCGTGGATTTCCTCCGGGCACTCCGGTTTCCTCCCACTGCTAAAGACCCCTACGCGCAAGCGAATTATTGAAATCAAATTGAAACCATAAATTAGACCCAAAGTGACCTAGTTAGTGTCGAGTGGACGTTAAACCCCATTTCTCTCTCTTTATAAGCCGGAGTTTATTGACAGTAAGGGAGACTTGGAATTCCTCCCGATTTGTCTATTTCATGTTGTCAATAAAGGTCTATCAACTATGCTGATATTCTGTTATCTGTAGTGTTACAGGAGCCACGGTGACCAAGTGGGTAAGACGCTAGCCCTTTAGCTTGAAAGGTGCATGTTCTATCCTTACATCGGTATTTTCCAACGTGGTTACCTCTTGTCAATGATGCCATGCAGGGGGGCCTGACAAAGACAGAAATCTTGTCGTTCGGATGGGACAAAAAACCGCGGCCCCGTGTATATACATTGTCGTGTACGTAAAAGATCCCATCCTACACATCCTGATCGACGGGAAGACCTTTACCCCCATGTCACACAAAATAGCCAGATCGATGAGAAGACGGTTACCCCCACCCGTTTCCTTATACACAGCCTGATCAACGAGACGACCGTCGCCACAACCATTTCATCTACAGAGTCACACCACCTTTATATGGATACCGGTACGTATTTAACTTACCGTGCTGTAAACAAGGAGACCAAATAGCAGATGAAATAGAACGAAACCTGTAACTAGACAGATAAATGCTACAAGGTCTAAAATATTTGCCAGCGATTCTGTTGTAATAAAGCTAATTACAGCATGCCACACACATGCCCCGGATAAAATTATCATACACCCCAATATATGGGTATCCTGAAAAATATGCAAATTAACAATAAAGATGATAATTATATCATTTGGTGGAAATGGAATGAAATTGGGTTTAATTGATATCAAGTAGGAAAACTGTATTTGCATATACCATTTCTGCCCCTTTTCGCCAATATTTATGTTATTCCACAATTTTACGCATTGTTATAATTTGTTTATTATACTTATTCGAATCATTTAGAACCTCTGGCCTGGAGGTCGGGAGTTCAATCCCTGCATTGGCCGAGAAAGTTCATCCAGATTTTTTCGGCGTTGCAGGACGGAGGGCCTGACAAGAACAATATTCTAATTATTCGGATGGGACGAAAAACCGAGGTCCTGTGTACACATGGGCGTGCACGTAAAAGACCTCTTGGCAGTTGGAATTCGATATAAGAATAGAGTTATGTAATATATTACAGCCGTAGTGCAAAATTTCCCTCATGGCACACTGTATGGCGTTTGTCCGTCTTCATTAGCCCAGGTTAGGAGCAGATGAGTAGGACGTTAAACCCCATTTCATTTCATTTCCTTTAGAACCCTTTCACTTATTCAATGCCAAGGTGTTACGTGATAATTATGCTCTAGGCAGGCCCGGATCCAGGATTTTGTCGAGTGGGGGGTGAGGGGGCATACATTGGAGCAAAGGGTAATACGTTGCAACCTTGGATTGTTAGGACCGAGACAATGCGAAAATCATGTTTATATCATCTATTAAAGAGCAGATATGTGAACTACAACAGTAACAAAGCAAACGAAAATGAAAATCGACTATGTCACTGTCCCCCCCCCCCCCCTGGATCCGCGCCTGGGGATCAAGAATAAAGATGGCGCCTTAAAGATTGATGGTATGTTGTACTTCCTTTAAAATGCTGTTGTGACACCCTCACTACACAATCGTAAAAGTAAATGCTCTGCTAAAATGTATTTTCCATTGATCACGTGTAAATAGTATAATGTACAAAGTCGTAATACCGGTAATGATAAAGCCAAAAAACCTCTAAGGCCAAAGTTAAATGTAAAACGTTAAATGCAATTTGTCAAAGGACAAATGTTTCATTCGAAAATGCTATGTACAATAGACATTTCCATCATCATTACATTGCGGTTTGCCACTTCTCATTTGTCGTTTACGCTTTGTATATATCATCTTACGCAGAGCATTAACTATGGTATGCAAGTGTAGATATCACGTGACTTATTAACATATATCGAAACGAGGCCGAGATCAACCTGGCATACAGTAATCCAGCACACGATAGCCTTCTGCACACAATAAAAAATTTATACCTTGAAAGTTATACACGATCAAATTTGAATGGTATTAAACTATATTACCATGATTACGGAGAGGGGGTATGCAGGGTCAAAACCCGAGTCATAATACGATATCATGTTACATATACCAGTGAAAAGAACGTTCATGTAGTTTCATAAGGCATTTAGGTAGACTTGCAAAATACGTTAGATCAAGCCTTTAGGTGGACTTACGAAATAAGTTAGATAAGGCATTTAGGTGTCCTAACCAAATAAGTAAATAAGACATTTAGGTGAACTTACCAAATAAGTAAGATAAGGTATTTTAGGTAAAGATTGTGATGCTGCAAATTTAAAAGCGACACCCGTTAAAACCAAAGTCGCTGTCATCTGTAATCTGTGCTGTGTAAGTGTCATGGGAATAGCAAACGTCGTCATAGACAAGGAACTAATCAATGCCTGAAAATAGAATTGTACAAGGTTCAATATGAGAATGAAATAGGGTTTAACGTCCTACTGTTCTGCTACTAACCTGGGCTAATGCAGACGGGCATACGCCATGCAGTGTGCTATGAGGGGAATTTTTTGCTCGGGCAGCAGGGCTACAGCTAACTCTTATATCGAATTCCAACTGCCAAGAGATCTTTTACGTGCACGCTTATGTGTACACGGGACCTCGGTTTTTCGTCCCATCCGAACGACTAGACAGCTGTCCTTGCCAGGCTCTCCGTCCTGCATCAATAACAAAGGTAAACCATGCCGGAAAATCTGGATCAGGGCGTTTTAAGGTTTATCATGGCGGAGGCTATACTACTTTGAAGGCCCTCTTTCGGGGTGGGGTGGGGGTCCGGAGGCCGAGATATAACACATATCAAACTGCGAAAATAAATGAAAACATAAAGTTTTAATTTAAAATCATAATAAGTACGTACCATCACAAAAATAATATTCCACATATAGAAACCAGGTCGGCGGAAGGCAATGAACGTGAATTTTAGGGTGGGGTATTTTTTCTTGGTAGCGAATATTTCATGGGACAAATTGACATCTTGGGTTACCGCCACGTAATCCCTTAATTTCCATTCTTGAACATCCAGGAATCCTCGTGGATTAACTCGGCTTAACTCTTTCTCGTCTTCCAATAGGCTCACTTTATTATCAGTAAGTTCTGTTGTTATTAATACGGATAAATCCTGGTAAAAGACAAACAGTTTGTATATGATACTGGACGCCTATTAACAGGGTTTGTGGGACGGGGGATTGTAGCGCATGTTTGATTCCGTACAAGGTTTAACGTGGTACAAAATTTAACAGGGTGCAAGGTTTGATTTTGTACGAGGTTGACTTGATATGAGGTTTGATTCGGTACAAAGTTTGGCATGGTACAAGGTTTGATTTGATACACGATTTGACTTGGTACAATATTTGATTCGATACAAGGTTTGACGTTGTACCAGGTTTGTGTTGGTACCAGGTTTGACTGGTAACAGGTTTGGTTCTGTATCTTATGTCTATTGATTACAAAAGAGGTGACTTTAAGTGCTGAGTTGCTTCATAAAGGCAGTGAAGCGAAACCAGTAGAAACGAAATTCATCTGGCTTCACTGGGAGTCACATGCACAACGAACAGCGAATGTTCCTTTAACCCTACCGGGACGATTCTGTGTCGACATAGACGAATCCTCGAGATATGTCAAGCTCGGTTCTTACATGTCAGCGGTGGCACCAACAAGGCCAATATAGCAATCATAAGTAGATGAAGGCTTGTTTTTGTTATTAAATATTATTTTCGAATTGCAACATACACAACCTCTAAAATAAACGCAAAGGGGGCAAGCTGTACCAAGGTGTATATTAGGTTAGTTTAAAATTTACCTGAACATCAAAAGGGAAATTTTTGAGTTCTAAATGTTCCGAGAATGTTCCTTTAATCCGCCTGGTTTCTATAATATACGCCTCTCCCTGGGATGTAAATTCAACTTCCGTCGATATTCGTGTCCTTGGCGAACCGATTATGTTCTGAATCTGGAGTTTAGGGTTCCACATTTTCGATTGTGAAGCTTCGTCTAAAGACTGTACAAAATAACAAAAAACTAAAAATTTAAACTAAGTATACCGACTTACTAGATTTCAAAAATTAATTAGAAAATCAGTCTACTGGTGATATTTTGTTTTTGTTTTCTTAAACATACATTATGCAAAAGCTAAATCTGCCTATCGTAGTTCTTTCTTTAGGCCTGAAATGCTATCTAAATTATTAATAAGATATTTATTAACATGGAAAGGCCATAATCGACTCTCGATGCCATCTTATGTCTCTGATTTCCATTGGATTTGAATCCGATCTGCTGTTCAACGTCCGTTGATGATTAAACGCAAAATTGGGTAATCGAGACTTTGTTACTTATCGTGACAGCGGTAACAATGGTATAAGGTTTTGTCGGCTTACAGTGAGCAATTTGACTGTCCCTTTCAGCATATTCCTTTTACATTATCTAGTCTTTAACTATCATAGTGCGCTCTTTCTAACCTTCCATAAGGTATATCTAAGTACATATTAGATAAAGGAGGTTCAAAAATCCGCCTACCTTGTTTGTGCCGTGGTCAAACGTACATTCTCGCCATCTTGCTTTTATGTATATGTCTGCTTCGAATGTTTCCTGTAATGTGTCTATTTCACCAACTTTCAGAAAAACTACACTCACAAACACTTCACGCTGTGGAAGAGAGAAGGTGAAAATGCATCAGACACTCTGGGATGTTTTCAGAAGACGCGTTTTCCAGGTTTTCCAGTCCGTGAGTACAGCAACAAGAAAGGGGTCCACAAAAGCCGTATTCATGCGGTTTTGCAACCGAAATCCCTCTCTAGACACACGTGATTATAGAGGAAGGGGCATGAATTTAACGTACCGAAAAATTGACGAAACTATTAATAAAATCGTCGATTTAGGACTTAAAATGTCGGTCCACTAGCTTAGTGTCTGTTCTCAAGCGGTGCTAACTGTAGACACACAGCCTAAGTTTAGTATGAGTTCTAGCCATAATGTGTACGTTTACCAGTACATGGATATCGACAATGGAAACGAACACCAGAAACAACGCCGAAACACTCTGGTTTGTAAGCCAGTGTCAGTGAATAGAGCTGTAACTGCCAATCTTCATTTTGCATTTGAGGAGATCTTTAATCTTGTAAACCTCCTCGCCACAATAAAAGATTATGAGACTACTCACCACTTTCGGATTGACATTGATTGTTGTAGTCCGTACTTCCATATTGAATAATTGTGTGTTCAAAATCACAGAACGTACACCGTCAAATAAATTTACAGTCGCATGACTAGAAAACACACAATGCTAATTATTGTAGGTGTTTGTTAGAATTCACAGATGTACATATCAAATGAATTTACACTCTAGTGACCAAAAAACACATTATACTAACAAAATCCTTTAATCCTTTGTCATAGATCCGTCCAAAGGGTTATTAGATTGTTCAAAGACTACAACTCGAGGCCTAACAATAATTAGAAGACTTGAATATATCACAGTTGTTGCGGGTATAGCACACTTTATTTTGATGTATATCACAAACTGTTCGATGTTCTATATTCGTATACAACAAGATTACAAACATATTATAAGCCCTAGATACTAACGGGTCGAGGTTCTAATGTGATAATCGCTACACTATAAAAAAGCAATTGTTAGTAATTATGTAATCGCATTGCAATAATCTCTAAAATCGGATCAGGTCATTGCAAATTGTGTAGGCTCTCATAGACCAATAAGGATAATGGACATTTTGAAACAAAATGACCTGTTGGCCTTTCTTTCTATCGTTCCAGGGGCGTGTCCGAGAATTGAGCAGCGCCGGGACCGAGGTGAAGAAAACGTCTCAGACGCTTGGGGCAATATTTCTGCACATGTTGGTGCATACATGTATGGGATTACCGCGGAGTAATATAATAATAATAATATCGTCATTTATAAAGCGCGTTAATACTGAAGAAATCAGTTTCTAAGGCGCTGTTGGTTTTTATATTCACTGATTATTTACAGATCAGGGTTTTGAAATAAGAATGTTTTAAGTTGAGATTAAAAATGGCCCACAGACGGTAGTTGTTACATTGACTGTGGTAGTCTATTCCATAGAAAAGGACCAGCATAAGAAAAGACACAGATCCTTTTTCGTTTTACTTGTCTTTACAACACTAGGATCTGAAAGAATTGCTGTCATTGACGTGTTCTGAATGATGTGAGGGATTAACCAATAAAACGGTCTGCTGCGGTGAGTTGTTAGCGTGAGATGCTCGAAGGTGTGGGTAAGTCACGAGAAACGATAACGCTGGTTAATTTATCAATGTCTAACGTCATAGGGTCAAAATCCGTTCGTATGACCCCTGACACGAATCTCATGATAACTGGTCATTTCATTATTACGAAACGATATATAGATCTTATTTTAGTCAGATTGAGCGGGGTGCGCCTAAAGATCGGCAATACTTCGCGCGTTAGATTTTTCGGCGTTATTTTCATGAAAGTAACAAATCGAAAATATACTCTGTGAACGCAGGGGGTAGTAAACACCCCCCCCCCCCCGTCCTCCTTCCTTGACACGTGCCTGCTGTCTGTACTTGCGCTCTTTTGTAGCATAGGTATAAAATTTATGGCTTCTAGAAAGAGCTTGATAAAGTAATAGAGGGTCCAGAATATGCATGAATTAAACGTTTTTGTTTCTACAGTCAGTGTATTTTAGGATTAACGGTGTTAATCTTTATAAGGATTAGAGGGAACAACAAAATCTCATAATCACTGGTTCACGGTTCACTTCGTTTTACACAATCCTCAACAAATCCCAGATTAAAGGAGCTAAATCGCTAACATTTGGGACCTAGAAATTGACACAAGTGGGTCGCAACGCATATAATACTGTTATATGAATGTATATAAACTGATTTACTTTCAATGGTTTCCGTCTTTACTCTAATTTCAAATCAGTTATGTTCCGCGAAATAAGCCGTTGGATTTTGTGCAATGTTTCTAGCCTCGTTCCCCGGGTCTCTTGCTAGAACTGGGGATGAAACGCATTATGGTACACGATTCGTGTATCAATGGTGTACCAATGGTAAAATGTTTATTTTTTTTCTTAAATATTGGATATCAGAATCCCATCTTTTCCCAGTAATATCACAGCATCAATGTTGATTTGAATTAACAAATAATTGGTGTTTTCAATGTTGAGGATTTTGGATGATATTGAGTTAGAGACTTAGCTACTTTACTCTTACTGAGGCTTTATATCAGATTTCCGTTTGTAATATAAAGAAGGGGGGGGGCTGAATTGTCGAATTGTTAGCATTTGTTCGCTGTATCATAAGGTCTGTCATTGAGTCAAAAGGCATGGTTTCGATTCCCAGGGTTATACGCGATAAGGAGTAGGTTCGCCTGTCCAACCTCATGGGTTTTCTCACGGTGCTCCGGTTTCTTCCCACAGCTAAAAACCCCTACGCGCAAGTGAATTATTGAAATAAAAATGAATCATGTGTTAGTTCCGAAATGACCTACTTTGTGTCGAGTGGACGTTAATCTCCATATCTCTCTATTTGTACTATTAAATGTTCAAAAGGAAATGGGAAGGGAGTTAGTCAATAAAAACGGTGGCACGGAATATAGTGTCTAGTCGGTAAGGTTTTATGATTTTTGTTTCTTTTTTTAGGGTATAATACACACAGTTTAGCTGATAATTATAAAACCATGGCTCCGTTGTAATCCATGGCACGTAACCTCTACAAGCCGGATAACTACACCAAGAAACCGGTTCCGGGTGCTCACTGTACCGAAGCGAGGGTGATTAGTCGGCGATCAGCCCCCCCCCCCCACACCTATCTTCCTTACAACTAGTCTATCACATGTACTTGGCAAAGGAATTAAACAGCCTCAGATGACGATTAGAGATTTTAAAAACAAATTTTATTGATAAAAGAAAGGGATTGGAGACTGAATCTACCAATAGCCCCAACAACAAATAACAATAAATAAACATCCAATATTATATTATAATATACACATGTACAATCGATTGACTATTAACATCAGTTAAACCACTAGCACCCCTCACGCAATCCCCTTCACATAATTATCGTATGCAATATAAAATATAACTTGAAATACAACATAATTTTAGAGAGAGAGAGAGAGAGAGAGAGAGAGAGAGAGAGAGAGAGAGAGAGAGAGAGAGAGAGAGAGAGAAATGGAGTTTAACGTCCACTCGACACAGACCAGGTCATTTCGGGACCAACACATGATTCAATTTTTTACTTAAACAATTCGCTTGCGCGTAGGGGTCTTTAGTAGTGGGAGGAAACCGGAGTACCCGGCGAAAACCCACGAGGATGGACAGGCGACCCTACTCCTTGCCACGTACAACCGGGGATTTGAAACCACGCCAGTTGACTCTAAATACAACATCATTTTATACATAAAATATTGTATAAATATGATTCTGAAAACAATTCCAACCAATCAGGGGCGGATTGGGGCCGGGAACCGACCCGGGCTCCCGTGTCCAAGCGAACCCTTTTATTGACCACGGAGCCCGGACGGGGGCTTGGTTCCGGGTCTTTCCCCGGGAATTTTTTGAAAAATGAACCCCAAATATGCGATTTGGTGGCATACCTGATTATAATCTCTGTCAAATAATATATTTCATAATTCGATTAACTTAGGCCAAAACCCCGACCTGCAAGTAATTTACAACCATCAACCTGTGAAATTATCATATCGTCATATAATTAATTATCGTATTATCATTGTATCGTCAAGAGAATTTAACTGGTTAAAAATGGGACTACATGTAGTTGAGAAAATTTTGACCATTTGATTAACCAGTAAGGAATATTGAATAAGTAGGAATATTTTCATTGATTCCTCCTGTTATGGAAGGCCACGAGACACATTGGTACAGAGTGACGAAAGTGAAATTCATAAAACGTGCTTTTTGAATTTTGGATTCTGGCGTATTCCCACAAACAGGGTGCAGGCGACTTAGTAAATTTGCGGGCGACAGTGTCGGGTGAATCCGATGAAATTCAAAATCTCCATTGCAGGATTCCGAATTCTGGCCCACACCCAGCACACTCGGCCCAGAAAGTCTATTATACCAGCCTATTCCAGACTCCAGTGATGGCGTGGCGGCCCGTTAAAGCCACCGGCCACATACAACATGATCATCATCGCTCCATGTCCGTTCCAAAACCCCTTCCTCCTTATAATGTTCAACAGAAAAAGTTTGCTTTTTTTAGAATTGGATAAAATTATTTTTTTCATTTTTTGTCCGACCGGCCCGAACGCCCAAACCGCCCCTGCAACCAATCACATGAAGCCAAGTGTCCATATCGAATGTTATTGTCTTATCTGGACACTGATGCCATAGTTGAAACGCTGAATGATCATGAACGACGCCATTGTAAGCGGAATGAGGCCATTGGAGAAAATGGATTCAGGTATATTGTGAATATAGTAAGTACCCTAAGATGATTGTTATATCCAATCTGAGTAAAACACAGATCCTATAATGTTTCGTTTTTATTGTTCAAAATTTCGTTTTTACTTGTCTCTACTACACCAGGATCTGAAAGAGTTGATATCATTGACGTGTTCTGGATGATGTGAGGGATTAGCCACTGGAACGGTCTGTTACGGTGAACTTTTGGTGTGCGGTGCATGGAACTATGGGTAATCCACTAGAAACATCAATGCTGATTGGTTTATCAAATATTTGACGCCACAGGTTTCAAAAGCCCCTTGTATGACTTCTGAAGCGACCACCAGAAACAACTGGTCAGATCTTCATGTAGTGTCGGCTATCCAAATTATAAAGAACGAAACGAAATATAGATCTGTATATTAATCAGATTAGGTTATATCCAAAGAATAAACAACGCACTGTCTGATTTATCCGAAGCATTATGCAACAGAGACAGGAGCGTTTCTCTTATAACAAACTGGCATCATTGTCCTGCAATATTTTATTTTTTATATAGAATGAAGTTCTGAATTTTAGATTTCTAGCTTTGTCATTCAACGCCTCTTTGATTTGGACATTCTGGACCACAATTGAAACAGTTGTATCACAGAAGATCAACATTTACTCCGCTTTCTGACCTGTTAGGAGGTGTTACTGAATGACTACCTGGTAAATAGAATCCTCATCAGCAGCAGCATCATCATGATGGTGGCCATCATCATCATCATCAGCAGCAGCAGCAGCAGCAACAACAACATGGGGAGGAGTGGCATCAGATGTGACAGGGGCGTTAATCTTCTGATGAGTTGTTGGTTGATTTCCAACGGGGGACGTATCTTCAGGAAGTGCATCATTGGTCGAGACAGGGTGTGGCTACCGCCTGTAATCGGATCTACTTGCGTTAACTAATAAAAGCGTTTCCTTCTATATAACTATTGTGATTTAAATGTAATGAAGTTAATATCAAGATGTTGAATTGCATATCCACAAAGCCAACCCACTTCATCGTTTTTAGTTATCTATATTGATTGTATTGAGAACATACGGTACTCCAAAACGTATATTTTGCCGGGAATTTTAAAACATGTTTGGGGGCTCCTGGTTCGCGTACCCACAACTGCTACCCAACACGTCTAACACACTCGCAAACGATTATTATATTGGCCCAGTATCTATTCTCTTGTTCCTGTTGTTTTTATTAAATAATGGTTTCCGTCTTAATTTCTTGGTATAGACTTCAGGATACATAGCTACAGCTTTCTCCTAAAATAGTGCAAAAAAATAATAATGAAATCGGACAAGTGTTTAGATTTCAACATATTTGTAAAAAAAACAACATGAAACTATCACCGCATAAAATCTTAGCCACCAAAAGCTCAAACTATAAAAGTGCCTAGAAAACGGAGTAAAAATGATGATATATACCCAAGAGGTTGTCCCAGCCATTCTAGAAGTCAAACTCGTTAAGAATTTAGTTGCAGAAATTGTTTGTCACCATATTAATAACAGTTAAATCAAGGCCTCAGGTTACACCAGCCTCTTGTATTGTGTCTGGGCCTTTGATCCAATATTAGCCTGGAAATATGTTGCTTCACGAAGACAAAACAGTTGCCAACTGACCACTTTAATAAATAGCCAAGGGCGGGACCTGGGAATGAGCAGAACGTCGTAAGATCGTCGAAGGGTTACACAAATGTGTTGACATCAACGAGTTATTCCTTAGTATACATTATGGGAGATTAGACAATGTAAAGGCAATTATGTTGAAAATTTCAGCCAAATTGACCTACTATGAACCGAGAATGAAGTGAATGAAATTTCCGCCCGCCTAGCCTCGATCATCATTACTAAAGTCGGTACGACAAAAAACAGTTTCGATTATCCATTTAATCGTTAAATCGTGAAGGAAATTCATGCAGCAATTCGGATAATAATCCAACAAATATCACAGGCTAGCGTTGACATCGAGAGTTGATTTTGATGTGGATAAATTAATTAATGTCTTATTATTTAGATGACATTTCAGGCCTCAAGAAAGACATGCAATTGGCAGATTTAGATCTTGCATAATGTATGTTTAACTAGAATACTGTATACTAGCTTACGTGATAATTTTTTTCAGCTTGGTCATTGTGCGCCTTCTTCCATCTTAACTATATTAAAACAAAAGTAGATTTAATTAATTACATTATATACACAATCTGATCAAAGTAATTTGGCTTTAAATAATGGGCTTTCAATTTATTTGAAAAAAAAAACAAATGTTTTGTTGGCCGGGATGAACAGGTAGGTCTTCTTTATTTCCATTCATTGTACCATGAGTGTCATTGTTTGCTTGATAAAGACAAGAGAACCCTCGTCGAAATATCGCCAGAAATAAATCTTTCATGTATCTTGTGTCCTATGTGTTATTCTCACCCAGGTACTAAATGTCGCTTAAAAAATTTACAATGGTTTGCAGAATTGAAATAAAAAGGGGCACTAACAATGAGACAGAAATGTGGCTGTTAAAGTAGCTAAGTCTCGAACTCAAAATCAACCAAAGTCTTCGACATTGAAAACACGAATTATTTGTCAATTGTGCTCTTACCGGGAAAAGATAAGCTTCCGATATCCAATATTTTAGACAAAATAAGCATTTGAAAATTGGTACGCGTATCATGTACCATAATGCGTTTCAGAGCCATTTGTAACAAGTGACTGGAAGAACGAAGACAGACATGTTCCACACGCCATGTCAAACGATGACTCATATTCTTATCTGGAGAGCATGCGCAATAAATACTACTGGTGTAGACTGGACTAACCAGACACTAGACTAGAGATTGGTATTCGATTAAAACTTTCTGGCATATGCTTCGCCGAACATAACTGATTTGAAATTACAGTAAAAACAGAAACGATTGAATGTAAATCACTTTATAAACATTCATATTACACAATTATATACTTTGCAACCTATTTGTGTCAATTTCTAGGTCCCAAATATTAGTGATTTAGCTCCTTTAATATAGTATTATTAAACCTACCTTAAAGAAGACAACCAGACCAAATATCAGATGGAAAAGAAATAAACATGCAACCAGAACACCAAATGCCACTCTATCTAAAGTAAGAGCCAATGATGCGGATGGAATCAAGCTAATTACAGCATGCCAAACACATGCCATGGATAGGATTATCATACACCCCAATATATGGGTATCCTGAAAAATATACAATTTATCAATATAGATGATAATTATATCATTTATGTGTCTCCTGAATTATACAAATTACATCATTTGTGTGTCTCCTGAATTATACAAATCATATCATTCATGTGTGTTCTGAAATTTACAAATTATATGATTTATTTGTGTCCTGAATACAAATTATATCATTTATATGTGCCCTGAATAGAAATTAAACAATTTATATATTTTATGTGTGTTCCGAAACATACAAATTTAATGCATTTTAGGTGGACTTACCAAATACGTAAGATAAGGTATTTTAGGTAAAGATTGTGATGCTGTAAATTTAAAAGCCACACCCGTTAAAACCAATGTAGCTGTTATCTGTAATCTGTGCTCTGTACCTGTGAACGGGATGGCAAACGTCGTCATAGACAGGGAACTAATCAATCCCTGTAAATAAAATTGTACAAATTTCAATTCGGAAGTTAATATAATTTACTTTCCCCGTCTCCGGATCTACACATCAGAAATTTCGCCAAGCTCCCCAGGTCATGTGTACATACGGGCGTGCACGTAAAAGATCCCTTGGTAATTCCATATAAGAGTAAGTTGAAGTAAGATTAAATTGAAGAAGTAAATCAACCGCCGAACTAAGTACTTACCATTACAAAAATAATATTCCATATGAAGAAACCAGGTCGGCGGAAGGCAATGAACGTAAACGTTAATGTGGGGTATTTTTTCTTGGTAGCGAATATTTCAAGGGACAAATTGACATTTTGGGTTGCTTCGACGTGATCCCGTAACGTCCATTCTTGTGCATCCAGGAATCCTCGTGGATTAACTCGGCTTAATTCCTTCTCGTCTTCCAATAGATTAACTTGATTATCAGTTAGTTCTGTTGTAATTAACACAGATAAATCCTGGCAAAAGACGAAACAAATTGTACGGATGACAACGATTTTGTTAATACTTTATCCGAAAATTTGTCTGACAAGGTCCATTGTCTAATCGTTCGGATGGGACGGAAAACCAAGATCTCGCGTTCACATCTGGTCATGTATTCTTCGCTAAGATGGGGGCTCAAAGAAAGATGTTGTTCCGATGTGTCCAGAGTTACAAAGCCCACTCAATGACATTGTTGATCTCGCCCATTAAATAGACCCCATGACCAGATTACCATAAAGAAGTTCATGACTCCGCGAACACTAACAGACCTGCAGAGTAAGATAGGTGAGTAAAGGGAGGTAACTGGTACCTAAACACTAAACCTACAAAGAGGATATCTACAAATCCAGAGGAGGGACGCATATCTGTCAGCTTAATAACAGTTTATAGATCAACTACCAAACGGTATGTACTTTTTCTTAAAAAAGGGAAGAACTTTCCCCTAAAACCAATACTTGGTCTAAGGTCGTAATTGGAAAGGTTGCAAAATCATATTCTAAATATAACTGGAAAAGACTCCGGCTCTCCTAAGTCTTGTCTGCAATATCATTTTTATGGAAGCAGACGCTAAAGAACCAACTTCAGTCAGTCGGCGAGTAATCGATTAACTGCTTCTACTTGTTTCTATATATTAAAAGCGTTTTAGCGAATCCTAAAATAACGGAAATAAACCCCAAGGAGTCTAGCTGCTTGACAGTTTATATATCTTATGAAGTATTTCAAAATTTACCTGAACATCAAAAGGGAAATTATGGAGTTCCAGATTTTCCGAGAATGTTCCTTTAATTCGTCTGGTTTCTATAATATAAGCCTCTCCTGGAGATGTAAATTCTACTTCCGTTGATAGCCGTGTTCTTGGCGAACCGATTATGTTCTGGATCTGAATTTTAGGGTTCCACATTTTTGATTGGGAAGCTTCGTCTAGAGACTGAACAAAATATGTATTTTAGAGATAAAATGTTTGACACTTAAAGACATTCATGATTCAAATTCTGGGAAATTAATAAGGACTTGGGATTTCATGGATGCCACACTATATTTCCTATGAAGTTTAGTTTAGATAGCGACACATTAATTTCCAAACAATACTTAGCAAAATGAAATATTTGATAATATGAATATTATTACCCAGGCGATAAAAAGATTGCCCTTTTCTTGCCTTAAAGTGACTGATGGACATTTGGGGGATTTTGAAGCAGTATCTCCACTTACATGAGGATCAGGGTGGTTAAGTGGGTAAGACGCTGGCTCGCTAGCCTGAAGGTCGGGTGTTCGATCCTTGCAGTGGCCAAGAAAATTCATCCAGATTTTCCGGCGTGGTTTAGCCTTGTCGGTGATGCAGGACAGGGACGTGACAGGGATTGTTGTCTAGTCGTTCGTATGGGACGAAAACACGAGGCCCCTTGGACACATTGGCGTTCACGTAAAAGATCCCTTGGCAGTTGGAATTCGATATAAGAGTAGGTCTTAGTGCCGATGCCCAGGTTAAATTTCCCTTATAGCACACTGCATGTCGTATGTCCATCGCCATTAGCCCAGTCGCAGCAGAACAGTAGGACTTTAAACTTTCAAACTTAGTTAAGGAAGTTCTGCCTACCTTGTTTGTGCCATGATCTAACGTACATTCCCGCCATCTTACTTTTATGTAAACGTCTGCTTCGAATGTTTCCTGTAACGTGTCGATTTCGCCAACTTTCAGAAATATTACACTTACAAACACGTCACGCTGTCAAAGAGAAATTGTTAAAACAAATCATTTAAATTCATTGAAGAGACACCCTTAATTGGCACAAGTAGTCGTCGTCACAATTCCTAAATCAGTTTCGTGTTACAAAGTACGATATATCCCAATACTAAGGACTAGTCTAGTCTTACACTGTGGGATGTATCGCAATATTTCAATACACAGAACTAATCTAGTGTTACATGGTGGGATATATTTCAATATTTCAAAACACAGATCTGGTCTAGTGTTACATGGTGGGATATATCTGAATTCACGGAACTGGTTTATATAGTGTTACATGATATGATTATAGAATATATCTCAATACACTGAATAAGTTTAATGTTACATTGAGGGGCATCTCTCATTACAATGAACTAGTCTAGTGTTACATAGTAGTGTATATCTGATTGCACAGAACAAGCCCAGTGTTACACAATAGAATAAATCTCAATACACAGAACTAGTCTAGTGTTACATAATAAGATATAACATACATCTGTAACTAGTCTAGTGTAGGAGGAATACATCTGAATACACAGAACCATTATCGTGTTACATAGTGCGGCATCTCTCAATACACAGAAGTAGTCTGGTGTTATATAATTATGTGACTACACAGAAAAAGTCTGGTGTAACATAGAAGGATATACATGTATCTCAATGCACAGAACTAGTTTAGTGTTTCATAATAAGATACATCTCAATACACGGAACCGGTCTGGTGTTATATAATCAAATATATCTCACCACATAGAACTGCTCAAGTATTACATACATACACAGAACTACTCTGTTGTTAAAAAGAAGGATATAGCTGAATACACAGAAAGAGTCTGGTGTTACATAATGTGATATATTTCAATACACGAAACTAGTCTAGTGTTACATAGTAACAAAACCAGACTACTTACCACTTTCGAAGTAACATTGAATGAACTAGGCGTTTCCTCCATATTGAATAAATATATGTTTAAATCCAAAATCGACAAGAAAATATTTATTCAGTCACATTATCATGAAAATAACTATCAGAAATTTCACAAAACACTTATATAATATACACACAGACGTCCAAATATATACACAGTAGTTGTCGTTATTATTATTAAGCACCTATAACTCACAGTGGACTATATTTATACTATCACACCTTTTATTGTTGTCTGTCATATAAACTCCCCGATGTTCTTTATTCGTGTATGACAAGATTATAGATATATAGGCCCAAGTTACTTATAATAATAGTGTATTCATATTTTAATACGACATTCTTTACATCGTACAGTGGAGTTCAATAATGCTCAGTGAATTACTGTTATCAGTGGCGGTGAGCCAAGGTGACTATATGGGCAAATCGCCGACTCGCTACCCTGGGGGTCGCGTGTTCGATCCCTGCACTGGTTCTGTCGTAAGTAACGAACAACCGAGGTTTCGGTGTATACATTGGCGTCCTCGTAAAAGATTCCTTGGCAGTTGGAATACGGTACAAGCGTAGGCCATGGTGCAGCTGACCGGGAAAAATGACCCACATAGCACACTGTATGGCGTATGCCCGTCTTCATTAGCCCAGTACAGGAGTAGAACAGTTGGACGTTAAACTTCATTTCGTTTCATTTCACTTATAAGTGGCCTGAACAATTTATCACGGGCAATCCATGTTTCGGGATTTTATAAAAGTGCATTTACCTGCACAGATTCATGGGGTCGGTGGAATACAAGCAGTAGCCATGTTTCAAGTCTGACCCATGAAATCAAAAATTTTCAAAATTTTCAATCACCTTCGATCGAAAGTTAAAATGATACATTAAGGATTTATATATTTATGACCTTGATCGACCTTGACAGCCAGTCAGTGAAAAATAGGTGACATGATTTGACTATGATATACACAAAATATACAACATATCTGCTATTGCTGAGATACAGTCGTATTCATTCAAGACTTTGGGAGCCACGGCGCATGTGTGCTTGAGCGGTCTGACTTGTGGGCTTCTGTTCATGACAGAGAGTATTGTCGCTTCCCCAACCACGTGGGTTTTCTACACGCACAAGAATTATTGAACTAAATAAATACATGGCCTACCATGTACCCTGATAGCCTCGGCGGGGAAGGGGTCTAAAGTGTGCGCATTATATCATAAGGTCTGTCATTGAGTCAAGATTATACCATATGGTAGTCCCCAAATGACCCAATTGTGTCAAGTGGACGCTTACCACCTCACCCCCACCCTCTGACCCCTCTCTCTCTGTTTCTGATGGATGGACTTCAGCCCTCCGCACCCCTGAAATCTCGCTCTGGAATTATAGTGGTTTTCAAAAACTTTTAACGTCAATTGTGACAAATGTTGGGGTTTTTTTTATTTAACTAGGACACTTCCTGGATTTATTACAGCTGAGTTCAGGGTTCTTTCGAAACTAACATAATATGGTTAAATTTAATTGAACTATTTCGCTTTCGGGTAGGGGTCTTAAGCAGAGGGGGGGGGGGGGGGCGGAGAACCCAGGATAAACCACGAGGTTGCACAGACGCCCCTACCCCTTGTCACGAAGAAATTGAGAATTAACACCACACCAATAACTAAAATGAAATAAAATGCGATTTAGCGCCATACAGTCGGCTGTGGGGGATTTTGCCCAGACAGTGGAACTACGGCCTACTCCTATATCGAATTCCAGCTGTCAAGGGATCTTTTACGTGTACGCCGCCAATATCTACATGTCACCTCGGTTTTTCGTTCCATCCGAACGACTAGACAGCTGTCCTCAGGCCACACCAACGACAGACCTTATTAAGTAAAGTGCACTCTGCACACCTAAAGTATATTAGCATATTTAATCAAGGAAGTATTGCGAGGGCAGAAATACCAAGTAAAAAAAGTACATGGTTTATGTAATGTTAATTTTATTGGATCACGAGACACAATAATTGAGACATCACATGATTGTGTATATATGTTATACAAATATCCAGTCTTAAAATCGGTCGACACCTATTACATACTCTTACATCCAGCCTTATTTTATGTCACCTTATTTCTATTTTCGTAAACAGAAGCTTTGAATTAATATGTACCCGTTAAAATAGCATACAATACCCGACAAAATGTAATAAACTGATGTATTTGTTTGACATGATTTGACAGTTATAGCCATCCATACAACCATGCGAGTTTCACAACACTACCTTCAAACGGATGAATAAGAATGCACTGAATTAGATAATAAGCAATACAAATCAGGTAAATTTACTCGCGAATATCCAGTCTTGACCGACATATATAATAATTTGGGCTATTTTGTGACCCGAACTAGACTCTGTGAACTTGATCATTTGTTGTCAGTATTCACCATAGCACATCATGAAGATGTAGGCCTACCTAGGGAATATACTGACATTATGTAAGGTATGTTATCAACATGGTTTTAAAAAAATCAGATATAATCATAGGCCTACAATATAGGCTGTATCGCCGTACAGTATATATAATAAACTAAAAAATGTTATATTTAGAGAGAGAGAGAGAGAGAAATGGGGTTTAACGTCCACTCAACACAACCAGGATTATATTTAGAACATGAATTAAATAACATATCGTCTTATAACGTATCATGTTGTTATTATTATTAAGTGCAAAGTGATCTACGCAAAAATAGATGGATTTATAAATGTATAATAAATGAGGTAAAATGGGGTTTAGCGTCCTTCTGGACTAATGACGACGGGTATACGTCATACAGTGTGCTTTAATGCAAATTTTGCCCGGACAGCGGCACTATGACCTACTATTATATCGAATTCCACGCCAATGTGTACACGAGACCTCGTCCCCCCCCCCATCTGAACGAATAGACAGCTGTCGACCTTACCAGACCTCCAAATGTTTAATAGTATAAATCGTTGTGTATTTTAAATAAAGAACAAATTCATAATTCGCTGACGTTTTAACTAAAACAGAATGTTATATTCATAACTTTAATTAAATAACTCACAGTTGTATAATGTTGTAACGTTTCGTGTTGTTACAGATATTAAGGTATGACTTCCCTTTGATCTTAAAAAAACGAAAAAAACAAATACATATTTTTAATAGGTCACCGTGGTAGATTTAACTGAAACAAAATTTCATATGTATCACATGTATTAATTAATATGCCGTTGTACAATATGTTATACCTTCCTGGATATTAACGAGTGATCTTTAAAAAATAAATAATTTACAATTATTTATAAGGCTATATTGTAGCGCAGTGCAAGAAGTTTCCTGGTTGTATAACTAATACCAAAATATGAGGGGGTGGGGTGGATGGTTATCACGTCAACTGGCATGGTTTCGAATCCCCGGTTGTACGTGACAAGGAGTAGGGTCGCCTGTCCAACCTCGTGGGTTTTCTCCCGGTCCTCCGGTTTCCTCCCACTGCTAAAGACCCCTACGCACAAGCGAATTATTGAAATAAAATTAAACCATATGTTAGTCCCAAAATGACCTAGTGGACGTTAAACCCCATTTCTCTCTCTCTCTCTTTCTCTGTTTCCCTCTTTCTCTCTCCACAAAATGAATTAAACAAGCTACAATTATATACTGTTATAACGTTTCGCGTGGTTATATTATTAAAGTATCACTTTGATATTTTAAAAAGCAAATAATTTACAATCGGTTTTAACCAAACAAAAGTTCTTAATATAAAAAAAAATGAATTATGTATCCCACGGTTTTACAATATGGTATGTGGCATTCAATGTTGTTATGTTAGGGTAATCAAGAAATAATTTACAAATCGTCGAGAAGTTTTTAACTGAATAAAAAATTTATATTTAGAATACGAATTATATAACTTACAGATTTATAACTTGTTATATGACTTTAAGATATGATATCATTGTGATATACTGTATAAAAGGAAGCTAGCAATCGAAATGAAATGAGGGTTAGCGTCCTACTCTTCTGCCGCCAACTGCGATAATGAAGACGGGCGCATACTACATACAATGGACTACGAGGAAATTTTGCCCGGGCAGCGGCACTATAGCCTACTCTCATATGGAATTCCAACTGCTAAGGGATATTTTACGTGCACGCCATTGTGTTTACGGGATCTCGTTTTATCGTCCCATTCGAACGACTAGACAGCTGCAGCTGTCCATATCCGGCCCTCCTTCCTGCACCACTGACAAGGTGAAACCACGTCGGAAAAAGTTAGTAATTGAACAAATTAAATTAAATCAAGAATTGTATAGTAAACAATTAAAAAGTTGACATGGTTAAAAATACATAAGATAAAGAGAATATTTTGAAAATTACAACCAGATTACTTCACTCTAAGCCGAGATAACCGAATTTCAAAAACACTGGAGTCTCGATTGTTATTGTTTACCGTCGTTACGATAAAAACAAAGTTTCTATTATCTATTTTTACGGGTAATCATGCACAGCCGTTGAATTGCATAACGGATTCAAATATGTTTAAAATCGTACTCATCAGATGACATCGAGAGTCGATAATGTTAATAAATGTCTAGTTGATAGTTTATTTAAAACGGCAATTTCATATTTTTTAGTTATATTTTTAAAATATATTGAAATAAATTCTTAAAATAGATGGTATATATAAACAGGCCTATTTACCTTGTTAAAGAATAATCCTATTAATCCTATAATTCACTGTTGCCAGTTGAGAAATTGGCAAAAATATCATTTTCAACTTCAAATTCAAACGTTTGAAGATCGCCATTGCATGGAGGGGAATGGGAAAACAAGGGAGGTAATTGTGTTATTATTTTCTGTGTAAGCCATTTTAACCCCTTTGAAATATTGCCCATGATCGTATAATAGTGAGTTGACAACCTTTGAGCAAAAGACATAGAAATAAATATGTTTTGGCTCTCTTAGAAAAATATGAAATTATCACTTTAAAGTATAAGACCTCAAGAAAGACCTACAGCAATAGGCATATTTAGCTCTTAATGTATCTTTAAAGTAGGTAAGACTCTAACTCAATATCATCTAAAATCTTCGACATTGAAAACACGAATTATTTGTTATATGTCAATTTAAGACAAAATAAACATTTTATCATTGGTACACGAATCGTCGAAGAACGGGGCTAGACATATTCCACAAGTCATGTCAAACATTGACGTCATATTCTTATCTGGAGAGCATGCGCAATAAATACTTTTGGTGTAGACTGAAATAACCAGACGCTAGAGATCGCCATTCGATTATTACTTCTGGCGTATTTCGCCGAACATAACTGATTAGAAATTAAGTAAATCAGAAACGATTGAATGTAAATCAGTTTTTGTACATTCATATTATTATATTATTATATACGTTGCTACAAATTTGTGTCAATTTCTAAGTCCCAAATATTATCGATATTGCACCACAGTAAAACTGCAGTAATTATTTTCCATAGAACCCTTGTGCTGGGTTTATCAGTGTGACCTTTTAAAAAATAAACAATTAAGAAATTACATAGGCTATATCGTGGAACAGTTGTAACTAAAAGAATATTTTATATTTAGAACATGAATAAATTAACCTGCAGTTTTAGTATGTTGTCACTTGTGATCTTTAAAATATTTATTTGTCACTTGTGATCTTTAAAATATTTATTATAGGCTATATAATATATCCTGGTCCAATTTGAATGAATATAGAGTACATGAATTGAAGGTTGTTTTATAGAAAGGTATGTTGCTATGTCACCGCCCAGGACGTATGTGCATCAATATGATTCAGTATCGCTTCTTCTATTTTAAATTAAAGCATTAAATGGTCGAAGCTTTCTAATATAGTTAAAATCGCGACCACCTAATGGCATCAGGAGTTGATTATGGTCTTGTCATGTCAATAAATATCTAAGTAATAATCTAAATGACATCTCAAGCCAACAGAAAACCCTGCAATATGGAACTTTAGCTCTTGAATACTTTAAGCCTGAGAATACTTTGTGAACTCGGGGCATATTCACTATTATTGAGATTTCGGGGGTGGGGGGGCGAATTGTTAGTATGTGAGAAACAGTGGGATATGTGTTATACAATCCCCGCTGCTACTTTTGACCACAATATTGTTTCTATTTCACCGAAATGGTCAGGTTAGAAAATCCGTTGATTGCTAATTACATTTTCAAATGTTCAGCTGTCACCACCATCAGTATGATTATAGTGAGAGAATCTATCAATGACAACGGATTCATTGTGTAATTCTTTTATTCAATATCAATAATATATTTATACGTATACTTAATATCAATTATATATGTATACTTATACTTAATCAACTTTACTATAATTAGCAGTATTTTAATACTGTTATATATATATGCTAGAATAAATTACTACTGTAAACTCAAAATGATGTTATACGCCCGCGCTGTATCATAAGGTCTGTCATTGGTGTGGTTTCGATTCCCCGGTTGTACGTGACAAGGTGTGATCCCTGCATTGGCCGAGAAAGTCACTCTAGATTTTCCGGCGGATTATCCTCTTGTCGGCGATGCAGGACGGAGACCCAGACGATCAGGATAGCTGCCTAGTCGTTCGGATGGTCCAGGACGGAGGGCCAGACAAGAATAGCTGTCTAGTCGTTCGGATGGGACGAAAAACCGAGGTCCCGTGTGCACATTGGCCATTGTGCCGCCTCCCGGGCAAACTGTCCCTCATTGCGTATATCCGTCCTTATTAGCCAAGTCAGGAGCAGAACAGTAGTACGTTAAATCCCATTTGATGTTGTATATAAAATGTTCAAAATGGCTAAACGGCCGGTGTTCATTCAGTGATCGATCAGAGTTTGCATATATAAATTATATTTCAGAAGATTATTGTGATCGTCGAAATGCACCTGAGTTGTAACTTCTTAAAATGCTTCTAAAAGCCGGTTTGTTGGCCAGCTAAAGTGGACTTTTGATCAGCATTTCGTCCAAAAGTCTATATTCCGTTTCGGTTGTTTTTTTTTTGATGAAAGATACTATAAACAGGAAAAGATTTGTTGTAATGGTTTAGGGCAGGAAATTTTATAACAAGGGCACGATACTTCATTATTCGTCACCCATTTATAAGGAGTGCCTTTCGTGTTCACAGTGCATTTCTGGGGATATGTTGTTAATAATAGTTTAATGTCGTTGTCTATAAACCGCATTTACCAGCTAACGGTGATATTAATGGTATTATCCTACAGATCAGTTTTGTGTATTGGTTTAAGGTTTTTTCCCCGTGTGCTGTTGCTTAGCCCTGGAATATAACGTTACCATATATGCCAGCTTTGTGCGCTAAATTTTAAGTTTTTAGTGTTATTCTAGAAGTCAACCGTGTGTAAATTAAGCGTAGTTTAACAGTGTTACCCTGGAAGTCAACCTTGTGTGCTAAAACGTAATTAAATACTGTTACCCAGGAAGTCACCTTGTGTGCTAAAACATAATTAAATGCTGTTACCCTGGAAGTCAACCTTGTGTGCTAAAACGTAATTAATGCTGTTATCCTAGAAGTCAACCTTGTGTGTTAAAACTTAATTAAATGTCGTTACCCACGAAATCCACCTAGTGTGCTAAAACGTAATTAAATGCTGTCATCCTGGAAGTCAACCTTGTGTGCTAAAACGTAATTAAATGCTGTTATCCCGGAAGTCAACCGTGTGTGTTAAAACTTAATTAAATGTTATTACCATCGAAATCAACCTTGTTGTTACTCTGGAAATCAACTTTTACTGTGTTTAACACTGTTACTCTGGATATCAGTTTTGTGTGCTAAAACGTAATTTAACAGTGTTACTAGTCAACTTTGTGCGCTAAATCTTAGTTTAAAGAATCATACACCATCTTGCTATACACAACTATCAATGGATCAACATCATATACTTATTGTAGTTTTAGCTGCCACGGCACTGCTTGTTACCTACAAAGTCACAAATTCTATCAATCACCAGGATGCCGATAATGTGATCCACACTGGATATAAAAAGACTCAAAGCAGGGGAGATAATTCTGTGAATACTGAAGACGTCTGGAGGAGTGCAGCAGCATCTCCTAACGTTTCAGATAATCTTCAGAAAATTTTAGAGAAAAAATATTCAAGATTCCTGTACTGTCATATATGTGAGGTATGTATAACCGCACCAGGAAGTGATTCCCTTTTTGCATTTTACGTCATCAGTTCTCGGGGGCTTCCGCACTGTGGCATGCGAACTCGTTCGTGAAAATATCTGGGACCCCCTGAAGTCGTAAGTGAATTCCGCAGTAGTTCAATTCTATTTTAAGCAATCCTTTTCTTATTTATACAGAAACACACCCCTTTCGAATGTACCAGCCTTTGTTGGGCACTGTTTGACTGGTCGAAGCAGACCATGAGGCCGTTAAACCCAATTTAACTTTAGTTCGACTACAATAATATGAACTACATGTACCCTCCACATATAACAGGAGGTAAATCGCTAATATTTGGGACCTAGAAATTGATACAGATGAGTCGAACATGTATAAGGTAATATGAATGTATATAAACGGATTTTCGAACCAACTATGTTCGGCGAAATACACAAATAGTCCAAACAGAATGACATTCTTTGGCGTCTGGTTATTCCAGTCTACACCGGCAGTTTTCTCCTGTAGGGTATACATGTCGTGTCGGATTTCACAATGTGCTGGAGTGATCAGAGTTCGGATGAGGCAGAGTCCACTATATATGTAGGCTCATTCATAGAGTCGCTTCATTACAAATTGCACTCGAAAGAGAGAGAGAGAGAGAAATGGGGTTTAAAGTCCACTCGACACAACTAGGTCATTTCGGGACTAACACATGGTTTAATTTTATTTCAATAATTCGCTTGCGCGTAGGGGTCTTTAGCAGTGGGAGGAAACCGGAGTGCCCGGAGGAAACCCACGAGGTTGAGAAGGCGCCCCTATCTCCATGCCACATACGCTCACACCAGGGCTCGAAACCACAGCCGCAAGCCAGAGGTGACCGGCCAGCTAGAGGTCGAAGCGCGGCACTCTAGACCACTAGGCCATCCCAACCCCCCAAATTGCACTCGAAAGCATTCTATCACATTTAGTCTTAAATATTGTATATCAGAATCCCATATTTACACGGCAAGATAACAACATCACATAGGAATACTTTAGGAAATGTACAAAAATGACATTAAGGACAAATTAACGTACATTAATTTTTTTGTTTGTTTTAAAATTTCAGGAGTTTATTAAATTGGTTAACATCCACATCACAACCAATTCTACCTTCCAGAATTTTCGAGCACCTGCAGTAGTTCTATGTGGTAGAGTATCACAGCTAGCTGGATTTGACCATTCTATATGTAATGGAATTATAGATACATACGGCCCAACGGTAATATATCTACGTGTATTATGTTAAACCCAAATTGTATGATGTAGCCTATGTTCAATCGAAAGGTGAAAAGGGCTAGGTTCGGGCGTTCCAAATGTC
This sequence comes from Patella ulyssiponensis, assembly GCA_963678685.1. Lineage (NCBI taxonomy): Eukaryota > Metazoa > Mollusca > Gastropoda > Patellidae > Patella > Patella ulyssiponensis. The sequence goes on from OY783228.1 coordinate 77,591,308, forward strand.
CCCTTTGAATTCAACAAGTCAATATTGTTTTTTTAAAAATGCCAGGCATTTCATATTTTGATCTTTTATTTCAAATATTATATTTCTATAGCTTTTATATGTGGCCGATCAACTTATATTAGATCCACAAACGACGTGTAGAGAACTGAGTTTCTGTGTTCCTAAATTAATTCCAAATCAACAATCGTCCAAGCTTTACAGTTTTACACAAGACGAACCACAAATTCAAATAGTTGACCCCATATCACCGGAAATGACATCAACCAAACGTTCAAATGGAGATAAACCCACGGAGACTTTAAGAGTTCTACAGATTTCTGACATTCATGTAGACAAATTTTATAAACCGGTAAGTTCCGTGGAATATTGCCACATTAATCTACAGCATGATTCACACGGTTTTTCACGGTTCAAAATTTCGTTTTACACTAGGATCTGGGAAAATTGTTCTGAATGTGGTGAGGGATTAGCCAATGAAACGGTCTGGTATGGTGAGGTTTTGGCGTAAGGGGCACATAAGTGCGGGTAACCCACAAGAAACATCAACGCCGATTGGGGAATCAAATGTCTGACGTCATAGTGTCAAAAGTCGCTCGCATGACCTCTGACCCGACCTACAACCGCTCAGATCTTCATGTAGTGTCGGCCATAGGAAGTAAAAAACAAATATACACCAGTATTTTAATGGGATGGCGTTAATCTACTAAGGAAAATTTGATAATGATTTTATCGTGCGTCTCCCAAACATTTTCTGGAGTCTCAGTGTTGTAGAGGTTAATTACTGAACTACAAGGTTATGAGTTAAAATCCTGTCTTGGGTCAAAACGTGTTGTCTAGTCGTTCGAATGGGTCGAGGGCACTGCATGGCCTATGCCCATCTACGTTAACCGAGGCTGAACAGAGCAGCAGGACCCTAAACGCCATTTCATTTCATTTTGCGTGCCATGTGAAAGAGAATTGAAATGATATGGGGTTTAATTTCTTACTTACTTGCCCCGACTGGGCTATAAGCATGATTTCGACAGGACAGTGGCGCTACGGCCTACTCTTATATCGAATTACATTCAAGGGTTAGGGATTCTATTCGTTCCAGCAAAACTCCTAGATAGCTGTCTGTGTTAGACCCTCCCTTCCGCACCACTGGCAAGGGGAAAACGCTCCTGGGAGTCCCGAGGACGAGGAAATATCCCGGCTAAGTTAAGCGTTGCCGAGACAATTCCACAGTCTATATAAGTTCAAATAGAATACTTTAAAGGTGCAAATTCTTTTAGGTTCGAACCTGGTGATGGCCGAGAGCGTTCCTCTGGGTGGGTTTCCCCTTGACAGTGGTCCAGAACGGATGATCTAGATAGGAAAAGCGTCTGGTCATTCGAATGGTACAAAAACACACTAGGGGGATGCTCGATTCACAGTTCCGGAATTAAATTCCAAAACTGGTGTCAATCGAGTGAAAAGGAGAATTTCGGAGTACAACGCATGCGTCGACTGTACAAAAAATATCCCAACCAATCATGACAGCTGAAACATATTTTTTGCCTAGGAATACGTCACGATTCTACTCACTCCACCTCAGCTGTCGGGACTGGCAGAACTGTGACAGGACTGAATTCCGCGTCACTCGATTGTAATTCTTTCGATTCGGGACGTTCTGGACTGTGAATCGAGCATCCCCTAGGGCCACCCGTCAACTCTTTGTCGGTTTTCTTTTGATTAGTATTTACATTTGTTTTACCAGGGTTCGCCGTCAAATTGTGATATTTATCTCTGCTGTCACGAAGACGTCAATGGAACGGTTAGTATTAGTAATTTTAATTTTTTGTAATGAGGATGGGGGAGCTGTGATTGTTTGCCGAATGGTTTAACGCGAGGACGTTAGAGTGTCATCCACTCGCCGCTTATACGTCACGAGTAGCAGGGGCGTCTGTCCAACTTCGTGGGTTTTCACCGGGTCACTGCTCACTCTGGGTTCCATTTTGTTCCCGCCAATTTTCATTTGAATTTATTATCATGTACATTTGAATTGTTTATGTAGCAACCAGCTGGTTACTATGGTGAATATAGCTGTGATTTACCTTGGTGGACCATCGACGTTCTAGTAGACTCGATCAAACAGATAGAACCACCACCAGATTTTATCATCTATACAGGTATTCCTTTAAAATGAAAATAAAATGAAGCGGGGTTTAACGTCCTACTGCTCTGCTCCGACTCGGCTAATGGGCATACGCCATACATTGTGTTATAAGTAAATCTTGCCCGGGCAGCTGCACTATGGCCTACTCCTATATCGAATTCCAACGTGCACGCCATTATATACACGGGACTTCGGTTTTTCGTCCCATCCAAACGACTAGACAGCTGTCCTTGGCACTCCCTTCATCGACCCTCCGCCCTGTACCAATGATGAACTTTTTCGGCCAATGCAGCGACCGAACACGCAACCCACAGGCCATGTGTAATGTACTACATTTCTGCACAAACTGGGTAATGAACAAGGATGCACGCCATGTATTGTACCGTAAGATTACACGGAGCATTGACTTTTGTACCACCCGAAGGACTAGACTTGATTTGTACTTTGATTTTACTCAAACTCGTCGAAGTCAAAGTTGGCGTTACGTCGCAATAGATATATTAAGTGGAGTTACTTCCCTTGAGATACGTATTCCAGTAAGAAAAGCCCCATACTGTGTAATCGAGGGCAGGGATACCAAACTCATGTCGATTCAGGGGCTACATGAGATAGAGAGAGAAATGGGATTTAACGTCCACTCGACACTAACTAGGTCATTTCTGGACTAATATATATGGTGTAATTATATTTCAATAATTCGCTTGCGCGTAGGGGCCTTTGGTGGTGAAAGGAAACCGCACGTCCCGGAGAAAACCTACGAGATTGGACAGGCGACTGGAGCTACAGTAACTAACATGTTACATCAAGTGGGCATACCGGTACCCTTGTTGTCAATGACACTTTTACGTGCATGACAACGTTTACGACCAAAAACCGATTAATCACGCGAAACTATGACGTCAAGAATAAATTTACGGTATATTGGGACTACTAACGACCGTTGATATTGTATTTAAAGGTGATTCCCCTCCACATGACATATGGAAGGAGAGTTGGAAAGGTCAGCTGGCAACTGATAGAGACGTTATTGATTTTCTCAATGATAGATTTGATGGTATTAATATATATCCCACCTTAGGTAATCACGGTAAGTAAAACACCCTTTCATATTTACACCAACTCTTTTTTATTTTTTTAAAAAGGGATCGGCAGTCGCTCCGTGAGTAAGACGTTGCCTAGCTAACCAGGATATTTCTATGAGAGAGAGAGAGAGATAGATAGATAGAGAGAGAGAGAGAGAGAGAGAGAGAGAGAGAGAGAGAGAGATGGGGTTTAACATCCACTCGACACAAACTAGGTCATTTAGCAGTGGGAGGAAACCAGAGGACCCGGAGAAAAGCCACGCGGTTGGACAAGCGACCCTACGTCAAAACCACGCCAGTTGACTCAATAACAAATCATATCATACAACGCAAACGCGCTAACCATTCGGTCATCCAAGCACCTACTTTAACAATATTGTAGAATATTGTAGTCGATGTTTCTAGAAATAAATAATGCCACTTGAAAATGTATTTTATATCCAAAACGAAACGATTTTTATGATATATTCTATGTGTTTTCTATTTAGAATCATTTCCGGCCAATCTCTACTACTCGCCATTACCAGATTATCAAGTAAATAAACTTTATTTATTTTCATTCAGCACCGTATTAATTCATGACAGACCACGCTTAAAACGACACCAGCCCATTCTGCAAGAATATGATTATATATTTTGTTTCGTTATTTATATTTTCGATGTCCCCAGCTACAAAAAATTCTGACTGGCTGTAGTGGTTGGTCGCGCCAGGGGTCATACTAGTGACTTTTGACCCTATGACGTAAGTCAATGGATTAACCAATCAGCGTTGGTGTTTCAAATGGGTATTTGAAAATACGTGCACTGAATCTCGGTTTTTCGTCCCATCCAAACGACCAGACAGCTGTCCTTGCCAGGTCCTCCTTCTCCCTTACAAGGGGAAACAACGCCGGAAAATCCCGATGTACTTTGTCGGCCAACACCGAAAGCGATCCCACGACCTCCAAACTAAGGAGCTAGTGTCTTACTCAATTAGCCATCGTGGCATTGTATAGAACATCTGATAAGGTATCATATATTATATATTATGCATCGTCCATGGTAACCATACACTGTGACGTGCACACCATATTTGAATAAGAATAATCCTCTCCCTATTGGCATTTCAGCAACTAAACAGACGGAGTTTACATCTATGGAAGAAACTATTTCCGCTACCTAAAGATCAAAAGACAAACATCAAAGAAGCCGCCTATTATACCGCCTTGGTTAAACCAGGTCTTCGGATCCTTAGTTTTAATTCAAATTACGGGTGAAAATAAATAAATACATAAAGAGAAAGAGAGAGAGAGAGAGAGAGAGAGAGAGAGAGAGAGAGAGAGATGTGAGTAAAGGCCACTGTCATTTCGGGACTAGCATATGGTTCAATTCCATTTTAAGAATTAGCTTGCGTGAAGGGGACTTTAGCAGTGACAGGAAACCGGAGGTAGGACTGTCGACTCCACAGAGAGAGAGAGAGAGAGAGAGAGAGAGAGAGAGAGAGAGAGAGAGAGGGAGGTTTAATTTGAAGCTCCAGCTTTAGTGTATCTGTGAATAAGACCCCACCCCCTCTATGCTGAAATTTCCCGAAGAACAGTAATCTTTAGACCTAAAGAGTGTGTAGCCCCCCCCCCCCCCACATACATACGCCATCTTAACCGTTTATTCAGGGCGAGGGGATTTTACATAGGCTAAGTCTGTTTCCTAATCCCATGCATAAAGATATCCTGAATATAAATATTGAATAATAAATAAAACTAAATGTATATTTATCTTCCTTAGGTATACATTTAATTTTTATGCTCTACTGAACTGGAAGAATCCTACTCGAGATGCCCAGAGAAGATTTATGGAAAAGACTTTGGCAAAAGCAAAGACGAACGGTGAAAAGGTAAGTAACTCTACCATGTTTTGCACTTATGACGTCTTAACCTTTGCTTGTTTTTACTAATATGTGTGAAAACATGAGATTCATGTGCTATAAGATATTCTCAAAACTTTAATCAAACTATTTTAAATCTGCCTATTGTAGTTATATAAACTAGACATCATTTAACTTATCCAGACCGTAACCAACTCTCGATGTCATCGCTAGCTTGCGATGTTTGCTGGATTTGAATACATTTTGTAATGGATGATTTAACGTCAAAATGTATAATCGAAACTTTGTTTTTTATTGTACCTACTTTAATAATGATGATCGAGGCTAGGCCGCGGTAGCATTTTTGTAGGAATTTAAATTTCAACCAATGAATGGCTACATTCTTGAAATATGTAAAGGTGCTTCATTTTGTGAATAAGGAACCAAAGGCATTCTATTGTTCCATTCCACCCTCTCCTTCAAAATGAAATATAGGTCCTAATTATTATTTACGAAATATCTACCAGGACAAATTGCTCTTTTCAGGGAAATATTTAATGATTCCCACCTTCATTATAAAACCATGGATCCGCGCTTGCACCGCATCATGATATAATTTATCGGTATGCCACAGATAATAGTAATTGTTTTTATGCCACATGTTATAATAATTTGTTTTTATGCCACTGGTTTTAATATTTGTTTTTATGCCACAGGTTAAAATATTTGTTTTTATGTCACAGGTTATAATATTTGTTTTTATGCCACAGGTTATAATAATTGGTCATATACCACCTGGTGATATACCTAATACATTTGATGACTATGGTCAATTCTATACTAAGCTGGTTACCAAATATAGTGACGTCATCGTTCTTCAGTTATTTGGACATACCCACAGCGACCAATATGAAATGGTAGGTTTAAAAGTCACATGAAATAACACACCGGAAATTAGCTGTAAAATATTGCCACGTAGTCGAATTGTTTCAATGCCATTTCATTTTTTGTCTTAGCGCACTGCAGGGGTCTTTCCTGTGGGGGTAAACGGGAGTATCCGGAGTAAACCTATGAGGTTGAGAAGGCGCCAGTATCTGCTGGCCACATACGCTCACACCTGGAAGTCCGGTGTTCGATCCCTGCTTTGGCCAAAAAAAGTTCTATCCAGATATTTCGGCGTGGTTCCCCTTGTCAGTGATGCAGGACGGGGAACTAATAAGGACATATGTCTAGTCGTTCGGTTGGGACGAAAAACCAAGGTCCCGTGTACACATTGGCGTGCACTTAAAATATCCCTTGACAGCCGGAATTCGATATAAGAGTAGGCCGTAGTGCTGCTGTCTGGGCAAAATTCCCCTCATAGTACACTATATGGCATATGCCCGTCTTAATTATTCCAGTCGGAGCAGAACAGTAGGACGTTAAACCCCATTTCATTTCATTTTATATAAGATGATATATTCATCAGTACACCAAAGTATAAAACGATTTATTGCGTATTAATACTGCCTTTCAATTGGTTTTAGATTTTACCAGATCCGTCGGAACCCAAGACGTCAGGTGTTGTTTTTATAGCGCCATCAGTAACAACTTTTACGAATCAGAATCCAGCTTATAGAATGTATCATCTTGATCCAGTAACTTTTGTACCGTTAGACTATGACCAGTATTACCTTAATATAACTAAAGCTAATGGTAAGATACACATACATTAAAGGGCTAGTTACACTTTTAGGCTATGGTCTGCTTTTCCTAAATATAACTTATACCAATGATAAGCCATAATATTACCTAAACATAACTAAAGCCAATGGTAAGATATACATACATTAAAGAGATATTTACACTTTTAGGCTCTGCCCAGGTTTTCCTAGATATAACTAAAATCAATGGTAAGATATACATTAAAGGGATATTTACATGTTTACATAATGACCAGTTTTTCCTAAATATAACTAAAACCAATTATAAGTCATATATTAGTTGCCCAAGTGGCAAATTTTGACAATTTGTAATTCCTATAAATGAAGTTCATTGCTTTACCCGACCATTTGGTCTAGATAATCCGCCTTGTCCAGTTTTTATGAAGTAGGATGTATATATTACAGAAAATCATCATTCGTCTATTATTAGGGATTAAATATGTTTTTTTTTACCGAGGGTGATATCGTGACAATTTAAGGTTTCCTTTAAAAGCTTGCCAAGTTAGGGCAGGATATGGATGGTGTCTCAACAACGGCATTCCGGGTACTTTAAAAGAGAGTGGCTACTACTACTTCGCCCAAAGACCCCTCTAAATACCACACGCGTTGCGCTGGGTCACACTTTATACGTTTCCATGGCAATTGCGGTTAAATTTTTTTAAAACGTGGCAAAATATTAGTTAATAATAAGTCCATTTATATCGCACTAATTCCACATATATAAATATATTTGGAGCTGCTACTAGTGTTACCAAAACGTGAATTGTATCCAGGCATGACCTGCTCATGATCGAATTATATCTTCCTAGGGTTGTTATATGCCTCGTGTTTTCGCCTCATACGAACCGCTAGACACATTTCTCTGCAGGCCCCATACCATATCCTTGATTTATATTGAAATATAAATCATTGTTTATTTTAGCGAATCATGATCCCGTGGTGGAGAAGTTATATAGTGCTAAAGAAGAATACCAATTGAAAGATCTGAGACCACTATCATTCCTGGATCTATCGATACGGTAAGGCGCCTGTCATTCCACCATTAGATTACACACAAGAAAGCCATAATCTCTAGAAATTGTCCAATTATGGACATGCACAGTAGAACTATCCACGGAGCAATCTGATAAATGTAAAGGCCAATTCTTTTCGTTTTATTTACGATTCAGTGTAAAAATACGAAACGAAATTTTTAATCCAATTTTCATTAGTTTTGGGGATTATGACGAACTTCTAGCTACGCGTTTTGACTGTGTTGTGTCGGTAACTTATAAGCAATGTCTTTTTCGGACAACGTTACATCATAACCATATCCCTGTGTTGGTGGCGGTGCGGGTGGGTTCAAAGTAGATTGACTCCGCACACGCAGATTAATTTGTGATAATCAACGACAATGAACTGGTAAATTAGTAATCATTCCACATAATAATCAATTATTTCTCTTACAGATTTAGATCGAACGAAACTTTATTTCAACGTTACCTAAGAAATATGTACGCTGGAAGTAATGCAGGGGGCGATTGTGATTCTGGATGCAAGGATATAACAATTTGTGAGACTTTGTCATCCAGTGTTACATCGTGGGTGACTTGTGTTTCAGGACTTAATGTATGATATATTATTTATAATTAATTAATGATACATTTCATTATTCTTCCATTTATTTAATAATTTATTCATCATTCTAACTGAATATTTCTCCACAGATTTCATGTGTCCAAAGAATGAAATCAAATATATATATAATAAATTAATGAATATTTTTTTCATTTTATACATTTATTTATTTATTCATTAAGAATCGTTTTAATATTTCTAAATAAACATGTCTCAACACATTCAATGTGCACTAAGAATGAAATAACAAGAAATGGATTTTTAGTTTCGCTTTTCAACCCGAGACCGGGCTAATAAATAAAGGCAAGCATCGTTTTTTAATACTTTTGATGGCCAACACTACATGAAGATAGATGAGTTAACGCCAAAACAGGATAATCGAGACTAACTTTAGTAATGATGATGGAGACTAGACCTAAAATTCATTCACTAATATCTCAGTTCAGAGTGCACCAATTTGCCGAAATATTGAGCACATTTTCTTCACATTATCTGGGTTTTTTTTAAACTTTTATAGCGAAAACTGTCAGTCCTTTATCTAATCCCCCATAATGCCACTTTAAGTTATTGTAAAGTCTAAAATATCATTATGTGTTTTAAAACGAACTTTTTCTACCGTATTAGTGCCCTTTCCCAACTAATAGCATGTGTTTCTCTCATGTGGCGAATCCACTTTCTGTAGTTACTCGATTTGGCCGAATTCGCCCAGTGGACATTGTTTGACAACTGGTTACGGTCGATGTGTAATTTCGTTAAAGATACATTATGTACTCGCTATAATAGTTTTAAAAAAAGGATAATGACAAATGAATACATTGAAAATTCCAATCAAGTTACTTTGTTCTGAATGTTTGAATGTTTTCAGTTTTAATAAGAATAGTGTAGTCTCGCTTTTCATTGCTACCTACTATTGTTACGATAATAAACAGCGTCTCCATTATTCATTTTTAAATTAAATCATTAATTGGTGATCGTGTTTCAATCCATTATAAATCGCGACCACCCGATCATCTAGAAAGTTGATACTGAGAGGCGGTAGAACTGGGGTTTAACGTCCACTCGACACAACCAAGGTCATTTTTAAATCAAATCTTTAAATAGCGATCGTGTTTCAATTCATTATAAATTGCGACCATCCGATCATCTAGAAAGTTGATGTTGAGAAGCGACACAACTGGGGTGTAACGCCCACTCGACACAACCAAGGTTATTTGCGGACTAACATATTGCTTAATTTTATTTCAAAATTTGCTTGCACGTAGGGAATTTAGCAGTGGGGGGGGGGGGGGGGCGGGGGACCCAGAGAGAATCCACGATGTTGGACAATCGACCATGCTCCTTGTCACGTACAACCGTAGAATCGAAACAACGCCAATGACAGCTCTTATGACACACTGCGCAAGCGCTAACCATTTGGCCAATCAAATGGTTAGATTATGGTTTTGTCATGTGAATAAATAGGTAATTAATAATTTATATAACATTTGAGGCCAAACAAAAGCCCTGTAATTGGCAGATGTAGGTCTTACATAATCCAGCTTTAACTTACTCCGCTAATGGCAATATTTTATTGAAGTAAATGTGCGACGTTTATATGAATTTAAATATCAAAATGTGCGCATTTTACGAATTGAATTAAAATGAAATATATCTTTCAGTTCAAACCGCCAATTTAAACTTTTATATTACCGACTAGTATTTACCTTGGCCATCACATTCAAATAAACAATGCATTTTAGATCTAAAAGATAATTTTACGAAAACGCCTTCAAAGAAATTATGTATTTGAGCTCCAAAATATATCTTGGAAAGATGTTTCAAAGAAATAATGTATTTAAGTGCTAAAATGTTTCTCGATTTTTTGTATATCTATTCTATATTTTAAAAATTTATTTAAAATTGTATAATGGTAATATTTATTAAGGAAATTTTTATGGGGTGTGTCTCGTCAATTCATCAATGTAAATTGTCACAATGTTTCTACAACAAGAGAGTTTTGTTTTATTGAATTTTATTTTAGGTTACCTTATGGACATGTGTTAATAAATAGTTTTATTTTCTGATTTTTTAAAATAAATTTATTTTATTACGAAATGTTACCATTCAACAAGCATTTGCAATGTATATTATTTCAGTAATATTATGGCCTAGGCGGGGGAAATAATAACGGAATAAATCGACCCGTTTTTACCGTTCGGTAAATTTATGAGCTCCATCACGGGGACATAGGGGTCAACACGGGGCTTTTGTTATAGAGTCAGTTTACAAAACCCTTACCCTAGCGAAACAAAGATCCATCACACACACGAAAGCTTTAAATGCAGGGACGAGATAAATCGACAAAAAGAAAAAAATATTTTAAGAAATTATGAATCATAGAGTCTAAGATATACGCATCATATTCTGGTAAGTGAGCCTTAATGTCACCATGATGGATTTATTTCGTTATTGCTTTTCCCTCTTCTAGGCGGTAATAATACTGGAATGTGTGGGGGTCTTTACCATCGAGTGGGGTCAGGAGAATTCGAACAAATCACTCGAGGGAAATCACTGGAGTTGTCTGACGCCTTCGTTTTAGATCATAAAAATGAAATGAAATGGGTTTTAACGTCCTAATGTAGACGGGTTTAGTCGTTCGTCTGGGACAACAAGGAGGTTCTGTTTAAATTAGTAAAGGTAGTCGGATTTTTCATAGAAAAATAGTCGCCACTGTCCAGGCCAATTCTTCTCTTTGCATTGCGCATGCAGCAGCGTATAAATAGGCGTGGAAAAGTGTCGCCACAACTAATTTATTTTAACTTTTATTAGTTTCCTGCAAGATATTCATTCTTTTATTAGGTAGGCCCATGGGAACTATTTTTACATAACAACAATCGGAAACTCATTTCACGGCTTGTCAAGCAGATATAGTTTATATTACCAATCTAATGAGAGAGGGAGAGAGAAAGAGAGAGAGAGAGAGAGAGAGAGAGAGAGAGAGAGAGAGAGAGGGGGGGTAACGTTTACTCGACACAAACTAGGTCATTTCGGGACTAACAAATGGTTTAATTGCATTACAATGTTTCGCTTGCGCGTAGGGGTCTTTAACGGTGGTAGGAAAGCGGAGGACCCGGAGAAAACCCACGAGGTTCTAAAGACATGCGACTCTACTAATTATCACGTAAAACCGGGGACTCGAAACCACGCCAATTGACTAAATAGAAAACCTTAGGATACAACGCGTACGCGCTAAACATTTGGCCATTCCCCCCTCCCCCCCCCCAAAAAAATGAAAATACAGTTAGGGGAGGGGGGGGGGGGGCTGAGTCGAAACATCGGGAGGATTAGGAATCATGCGCTATAACCCAAAAACCTCAAACAAAAACTTATAATACACAAAATATTTATTAAAATGGCCACCTGTTAGATTATCTCGGGGGGGGGGGGATGGGGATACACTTAACACACCCGCCGGCCTAAAAACCTGGATCAAATAGGCCTATTTACTAAAAAGACCACGTTCATTTATTTTATTACCTAAAGGAGGTTTGAATAGTCAAAATATTAAATTAATTTTAACTCACTGACTAGGTTTAAACTTCAGCACAGGCATCCTTTTTTTCCTAGTTTAGTTATTTAACCATTAATGTTCTCGACATATTGTTTTCAACGTTTTACTCTCAACCCACGGGGCATTGGCAAAATTAATAAATAAGCTATTAATTATGAAATAATATTTTATAAATTGTAAACATGTCACATGGGAGGCAGAATTTATTAAACAGTGTCATACATATTTAACGACATAGATGCAGTTGATATTGTTCTACAAAATACGTTACTACATTGAACACGAACGATAAAAACAACGAGTATAATGGAGATGTTGTCTGACTTACGACTTTTTGCTTTAACTGGTATTGATCGATTGTAGCAAATGGAACCGAAGCGCGCGAGCCAGGCAGAACCAGACGACAGTGACGATGGAGCACGCGCTGTCCTTCCAATATTCATCAAGTGAATCAAGAGAATAGTTGCATTATTTCTCTTCTAAATTGATTGGATTCCAATCGGAACATTTCATCACAGGTTGTCGTGCCGAGTATCCATGGAAACGGAATGGTGACGATTTTTTCTGTTTACGTGCAGATCATGTATCGGTGTTAATTGAGAGTAAGTTTGGGTCGTTTATCACCAATATGAATCGAGCAATGGAGGTCCAGGATTAGGCCTAACAGTGAGGAATACATTTCTAAACACAGACGGCGAGTTGGGTGGAGTGTTGACGCGATGGCCAGCAGCATCGAATTAAACCTTGAACATCAGGAACTGGTATTTTATTCTGGAGAAAGAATCCGCGGAGCTCTGGTTGTTCATCTGCAGAATCCTGTTACTATTTCAGGTAGGTGTCAAGGGCGGGCTGCTAGATAGGCTTACTTACACATACATCCCTGCTATCGAAACCACATACACCCGGGGGTATCCGTTCGTGCACTGAAAATGCATTAACAATGGCGGTCATATTTACACCATTGGAATCGAAGTGTTGATTTGAATAACTAAGAGGTTTCCTGCTATTTCGATCGATAGACCGGGTTTCTATTATTAGTATCTGGGGGATTTTTGTTGATTGTTGGGTGGTTAAGAGATTGAGGTCTCTAACATATTGCTGTTAGTTGATCTAAGCTGTATTCCCGTTTGGTTATTTTTAAACATTCTGGTCTATTTTGGGTAAGAAGTGAGTGCTGGTAGATACAGACAAAGAAATATGCTAAGGTCAACACTATTACGCCCAAAATACGGCTGATAATACCGACATGATGGGAGCTATGAATAGGGAAACTGTTGTAGTCGACATCGAGAGAGAGAGAGAGAGAGAGAGAGAGAGAGATTGGACAGGAGACCCTACTCCTGGTATCGTACAAGCAGAGAATCGAAACCATACCACATGAATCAATAACAGACCTTATGAACTAACGCGTGTATGCAACCACTAGACCCTCTACCCCTTACCCACGACGACGAATGACACTAAGCATAGCACATGGAAATTGGGTTACGGGCCGGGGGGGGGATTTTTAAAATCATGGACATATAAACATCACAACGATAGACCATAAGGCCTGACATCGGTCCCACGCTTGTACGTGGCAAGCAGTAGGGTCATCTGCCTGCATTAGGCAGATTTAGCTCTTGCATAATGTATGTTTAACAATTTTTTTTTAATAACGGGCCTGTACAAGTTCTTTCCTACAAAACTGAATATAATTGCTACTATTATATCAAATATTAATGGTGGACATGGTGGCTCGATACGTTCGACGTTGGCGCACTAACCTGAATGTCCCTTGTTCGATCTCCAGTCAGTGTTGCAGGACTGTGGTCCTGACTAGAGACAACGTATAGGACAAACAATCGAGGTCAAGCGTATACATTAGTGTGCACGTAACGGAGCCCTTTATAGTTGGAATTCGAGATAAAAGTAAGCCATGATGTCGCTATCCGGGCGAATACCCATCGTAATATTAATAAGCTCAATTCGTTTAATGTGACATCTGTCCTATTTAAATAACGGGTCAACAACGGTTTATGTTAGTTTTTATTGTCGATAACGAAAGCTGATAATGTGTCCATTAGCATTAACAATCAGCCATTAGATTAATTATCATCATATTTAACGGTATTCAGGGATGAAAAAAAATCAATATTAAATATAGAGTTGGACATAATTAGATAACTACAAAATATTTGATATAACAACCAGTTTTCCAATATAGATAATAACAAAGTATATTGTTTCCACCCACTGCTAAATACCACTATTGAATTATTGAAATACATTGAACCATATGTTAGTCCCGAAATGACCTATAGTTTGTGTCGAATGGGCGTTAAACTCTCCCACTCTCTCTCTCTCATTAGAATGGCAATATTAACCTCTCTCTCTCTCTCTCTCTCTCTCTCTCTCTCTCTCTCTCTCTCTACAACTTATATGGCAACCAGTTTATAGATATATTACAAAGTATATATGTTATGAAAGTCCGTTTACACATATAATTACAAAGTATATTATATGACAGTCAGTCTATGTACACAAATTTGTACACACATAGATAAAAATACGTCCAGTAAAAAAATAAAATCAAACCATTTACTTCTTTATTCTGATGTAAGGCAATAATTTGTATTCATACACAGTGCGATTACCAAACTCAATTATAGAAATTAGAGTTTAACAATATTGGTAGCACGTATCGGAAATTCACTTGGTCTGATTGGCTGGAAGACATCACATATTGCGTATTAACACCACTCTAAATTCTGCTCTGACTAATGAAAACGGTTATACGCTATAAAATGGGCTATGAGGAAAATTTTGCCCGGGCAGCAGTACTACCGCCTACTCATATATCAAATTCCGACTTCCAAGGGTTCTTTTTAGTGTACGCCAACGTGACAAAGGTACCCTTGTCAGTGGTGCAGAACGGGGGGGGGGGGGTGACAGGGACAGCTGTCTAGTCGTTGGGATGGAACGAAAAGCGCAGGTGCCGTGTATACGTTGGCGCGCACGTAAAAGATCCCATGGCAGATGGAATTCGATATAAGAATAGGCCATAGTGCCGCTGCCCAGACAAAATTTCCCTCATAGCACACTGTATGGCGAATAATACCCGTCTTCCATTAGCCCATTCGGAGCAGAACAGTAGGACGTTAAAGTCAATTTTATTTCATCTCTAAATAGACCATTAATCTGGCGTATTGTTCCTTTAACAATACGCGCTGTATCATAAAGCCTGTCATTGATCATTGAGTCAAATGGCGTAGTTTCACGTCGCCTTTCCAATCTTTTGGGTTTTCTCCGGGTCCTCCGGTTTCCTCCCACTGCTAAAGACCCCTACGCGCAAGCGAATTATTGAAATAAAATCAAACCATATGTTTGTCCCGAAATAACATAGTTTGTATTTAGTGGACGTTAAACACCATTTCTCTCTCTCTCTCTCTCTCTCTCTCTCTCTCTCTCTCTCTCTCATCCTCCTTTAACTATAGCTAATAACAGAAGTAAATGATGTAGACTTTTAATTATTAATCTATATATATTTACTTAATAATGGACGTGGAATATCAAATATATTACATAATTCAAATTGAAAGACGGGAACCATGCTTAAACAATAAGCAGATAATTACACACATAAATAATTGAAAAGTTATTAACGAAATGATCAATAATTCCCGTATCATACTAAACGTAGGCTGTCTGTCTACAGTTATCAACGCTTGAGAATAGTCGCTAAGCTAGTTGACCGCCATTTTAAGTCCCAAATCAACGATACTTCGTGAATTTTGATAAATATTTATTCTGCTTCCATTAAATAATATTGAAAACATTTATTTCGTCTTTGTGTGTATGAAAGGGGGTAGAAACGCAAACAAAACAATATTATACTAATTTTTGGCTATGGTAGCCGTTTAGGGCGGATATCTATTATCAATGTATGAAGTAGATGGGTCTATGTGTGCAGAATGTCTGCATACGTTACATAGCTAATGCATCAGAGACACGCTTGCGCTTTTCTATTTAAATGTTAAATTCATTCGGCATCCACATTACATCGTTGCAATGGGATCAAATATTGACTCCACAATGGCGTCCACATTAACGAACTTCGGTTAATTGAACACAGATTTAGCGTAGACGGACACGGGAATGGCGATCTTCATTAGCCTGGTGGCTGTCGATAAATACAAAGTTAAACCTCGTTTCATTTTCCTGTTGTTTTGCTGAGTAGTCAGTTTTCAACTGAGTAGCCAGTTCTAACTCTTAGACTGGTCATTTCGTTACACTATGTATCATACCGATCGATTGAAAGACGAGTTGTACAAGCGGGTTATTAATATGGTTTACGTGTCATATAAACCATAATTACTCGTAAAATAGCCACGATTTATAGACACTATTACAGCTATTCTAAAAGTCAAACTTACATTTATCATTATATATCTTATATATCTCAACAAACACGAGGCTAATATATCTCAATTAGCACTTCTCCGTGGTTGATCAGAGGTTATGCCAGTGCAAATGACAAGAAAGGTGTGTCTTGTCTTTCGGGGGGGGGGGGGGTAACAAAACAAACCAACTCTCCAAAACACCTGTCCACTTAAAGGTGTCTCTCTGAATTGAAATAAAGAATAAAATACCAACCCCAAAAATACTTAGAATTTGATGGTTAGTTTTCATAAAACCTGAAACAATTAAGTTGACCTAAAATCTGTTCATTCTATTTTAGGAGTCGAATTGAGGTTCAAGGGATCAGCTCGTGCTAAATGGCGCGAACACGCACACGAGGGTATACGCAGGACGGAAGTAGAACACGAGAAAGAAGAAATCTATTTTGATGATCGATTTTGTCTATGGGGAAAAGGTAATGTAAATTAATTTTTGTATTTTTAAATTACAGTAATCAATCGACGACCTGGGTCTTACATGGTTTCTCGACAATTTTGTTGATTGGGATAATGACATGACATGAGACTGGGCGTCTGACTTTTCTAGAGATCAAATAGGTAACATAACGAAATGAAATAGTCATACACTGCAGCACCAACGACGGGCCCATACTGATCAGCTGTGAATATTCGTAAGGTCGCTACATAAAGCGATCACCAATTTTAATTTAAAAATTCTAAAACATTTTTTTGAAGTATAAGAAAATAGATGAAGGTGTTTGAAGTACATAAAATAAGTAAAAGGCAGCAGTTAACGCAACACGGTCTTAATTAAAGTTACATTATGGGAGATAAGATAAAGAGATGGCAGTTCTCAGTATAATAGTTAAAAACTACATAGTGTAAAGGTAATTTGCTGAAAATTTCACTCAAATTGATCAACTATTAGCCGAGAAAAAAGCGTTTGAAATATTCACATAGCCTCGGTCATCATTACTCAAATCATTAATATAAACAGCATAGTCTCGGTTATCCACTTGGTTGATTTAATTATCAACGGCCATTACGCGGCATATAGGATTTTAATCCGCCAACATTGAAGGCTAGCCTTGACATCAAGAGTTTATTATGGTCTGGATATGTTAATTAATGTCTAATTGATTATTTAGATAACATTTTAGGCCTAAAGAAAGACCTGTGACAAGCAGATTTTGCGCTTGCATAATGCTATTTTAAACAATGAAACGCGCCGTAGAGTCAATGGTGAACACGATGGGCGCCCCGTGATGTGACGTCACCAGTAGAGGGCAAAGTTGAAAATATAAGGTCAGGGGCATGTAATGAAGGGGCATACGAAGTATTTTAGAGGACCTCTTTGAAACAATGTCTGCGATATCACTTCGGTGGAAGTGGACGTTAAATAAAGCTATTTCGCACACAACTTGGTGAAGCAGATTGGCGTAAGCCATGCAACAGTGTGTAACGAGGAAAATCTTACCCTGGCAACGGAGTTTCAATCTACTTCGTTTTCGGAAGCAGGTTTCTATCTGTCCATCTTACCCTTTCGTATATGATAAAACTTCTTCTAATTGAGCCATAATAATCAAACATGGTAAGATGTTTATTATGCATTACAATGTCTCGACTGAGTGCGATGATGAGCAGAGAAAAACAATTTAATAACGTTCAAGCATGATGTAGATGTTTATTATGTCTCGACTGAGTGTATATGATGAGCAGAGAAAAACAATTTAATAATGTTCAAACTTGATGTACAAGCAAGATTCAGCGACGGCCAAATTAACCGATGCAAGTATTGGTGTTTGCTTCCAATGCATCCAAGCGTAATAAAACACCGAGATTTTATTAACAGGCCACTCCCGTTAAGCGGTTAGTCGTGAAAATTCCCTTGGGTGGCTGCTTTATGCAGATTCTACTGTAGATGTTTATTATGCGAATGTGGCGACTATGCGACCCAATCTGTGATGACAAGAGATAAACAATTCGATTTATGGATGTTTTGAAACACGATAACTCTGATGCTAATTGATGAAACACGGTGTCTCGTTTCATCACATCAACACCGTGTTTAAGTGCGATAATGGGTAGTGTCTGTGTAGGTTGTGCATACAGATAAACAACACTGGTAGCGGCAAACCACGGTGGCTTAGTGGGTAGAACGCTGGCTCGCTAGCCTTGAGGTCGCGGGCTCACTCCCAGTGTCGTGGGCTGGCTCCCTGGCAATGACATCTGTCTAGTCTTTCGGATGGGACGAACACATTGTGTACACGTTAAACCCAATTTCATTTCAGTTAATTTCTTTTAAAAATTATCAATGAGTAACTAATTAATGGGTGTCATCTATTTCCGGTATTGGAGAGTAATCTGCATTACCCAATGGTCGAAGGGGTGGGTGAGGGGGCGACGGGGTGGGTGTGTTCTAACGAAGTAGATCTCATTGACAAAAGAGGCTTGGTCTCGATTCGCATGAGTGGGATCGCTTGCCCAATCTCGTGCTTTTTCTCCCTGTCCTCCGGTTATCCCAATGGCACTTACGGAAGCGACTTATTCACATAAAATTGAACCATATATTAGTCCCGAAATATACTAGTTCGTCTCGAGTGGACCTTAAGTTTGTCTATCCCTGGTTTCTTCCCACTGCTAAAGACTCCTACGCGCAAGCAAATTAACGAAATAAAATTGAACCGTATGATAATTTCGAAATGATCTAGTTTGTGTTCAGTGGACGTTAAAACTCTCTCCTCTCCCCCCCTCCGTCTCCCCTCCGCCCCCGCCCCATGCTTCATGACTATAACAGATATCGATCCGAGGTTTGATTTTGGTTTTGCATTAGTCTACATTCTCAAGTATTTCGGACGACGCAATCGTTTAGAGGAAATAGTTTTTGCGTTACGCATGGCTATGAAAGAAAGTAATAACCATAATGTGGTCGGGATCGTGCTATAAATCGCTTTCTGTGTCATCTACATTTTATAAGGCTATCTACAGCGAGGATATAAAATACAGCCTTGAAGTTAAATCGATGGGAGAGCTGTCTGGTGAATGAGTGTGGGAGTAAGAGAAAATAAAGTATTTTCTCCATTGATACCGCAGGAAATTAACAAATTACATCGACACGAAGCTGACTTTAAAGGGATATCTTCATATTTCAGTATCAGGTGCGGATTCGGGAATTATTACAGGAGGAGTTTGCCAGGCTCCTGTTAACGAAATTTGAAAGTTGATATAACACATGTGACATGTCTGTTTCATTCTTTCACGCCTTGAATGCCAATTCCAGCCCACCATCTGATGATGAACTAGGATAAAGCAAACGACCGTTACACTTTCTCATAAAGTGTTGCTTTACCATTTCTTTTTTTATGTAGCTGAGCAGGTTGGGGTTTGGACATCCCAATCCCCCTCTAGATCCGCCCGAAAATTTAAAAAACAACGGGGGTTACGTAACCTATTTCGTTCGGCAACTGTTTGACTTGATAATCGCGAAAATTACTTACTACATAAACTTTCAGGCACTGGACGTTGGCAAATATAGGTCACCGAATGCCCCCACCCCCCAAATGGAAAATGGAAGTTGTATTTCTTGGAAAAAGTATCATATAGAAAATTGAAGTTTGTATCTTTGAGGCAAAAGTATCATAGATTAAGATTGTTGCCCGACCTGAATTAACCAGTAGATTCTTACATCTGGGACTATCCCTTTAAGGTTTTGATATCGTTTAGCTTTTTAATCACCGACTACAAGACACAATTAGAACTTGCTGACATAGCATGGAATCTTTAACATTCGATAAGTGACTGTGTGTTGTGGCTGGATGTAGGCGGCTACAGATTCAATTAACAACTTGTAATAACAGAATATTATTTGATTATCTAAAACAGTCTAGCTAGCTCAGCTGAATTATCCCTTGAATTAACTATATCGGATTATTTTTAGCCAAAAGGTCTTCACATGATACGATGACACAATCATCATCGTTTTACAGCAAAATACAGCAGTTATACAGAGGGATAGCTCGTGTTTTCCTTTCGCGTACGTCACTTCCGATTGTTAAAACCATTATTACTCATCTATCACAGCAATGATCTCTGTGTTAAAATTATATTTGGAATGTGTTTAACCAGTTACATCACATATGTGATAATGTCTGACACCAATATTGTCCTTCAAATAGAATCATGATTTTAATCAGATTGAATCATGATTGAATAGAATCATGATTTTAAATCCGATCGAATCATGATGAAATCAAATCATGTTTTTAATGAGAATGAATCATGGTGACATAGAATTATGAATTTAATAAGATCGAATCATGGTAAAATAGAGTCATGAATTTAATCAGATCGAACCCTGGTGAAATCAAATCATGATTCAATCTGATTAAATCATGATGAAATGGAATCATGGTTTTAATCACATTGAATCATGATGAAATAGAATCATAATTAAATCAGAGATGAATCATGGTGAAATTTAATCAGATTGAATCACGGTGAAATAAAATCATGATTTTTAAAATGTGTGATCTGATCATGTTTTATGTTCTAGTTACAGACGAAGGTGGTTGGGTGAGTCGAGAAGTTTTGAAGAGAGGGCGCCACTTATTTCCGTTTCAATATAAGTTACCGGAAGGTATACCATGTTCTTTTGAAGGCCCGGATGCCAGTGTTAGGTATACGGTGGTTGGTATTGTACTCAGAACAACGGGCGATAATTTAACAACACAAAAACATTTTACAGTTTTACGTGATCTTGATTCTAAACGAGATGCCGAAAAAAGAACGCCCTCGGTAAGTCGCCATTTTGAATTTCAATCTTTCTGGATTTTTCCGCCCAAGATCGTAATCTATGTAATTCAGCCAAAATAATTGGGCACATTGACAACCTGGCAAAGCAACTTGTTAATACAGTCGTCGCCGTGGTGTATCGGAAAGGGTTTACTGTACTGCCTTGGCTAGTGTACAGCTTAGTACTATTAAACACAACGTGCTTGCAAGTGGCAGTAACCTGAATTTCAAAGACATTTTGCCCAGAAAGCGGCACTATACAGTCTACTCTCTTTTTTTTGATTTCCATCATCCAGGTGGTCTGTGCTGTCAATCAGGGTCGGGTTACAGGAATGAGTGTGTGTGGTGGGGTTGGGGTAACATGGCTTAGTTCAAAAACAAATTTTGTACCGTATATTGTGTATGTGCCAAATTAATCTATCTACCATACTGACATACACACTGCTCTTGTATGATTATGACGTACAATGACCAGAGTATGTCCCCATTTTCATCTGCTGCTGCCAGTGGTTTGACCCAACGCCACGCCCCCAAGGAATCAAGAACCAACCCAAATTATCGCATTATGACATATTCTAGAAAGTGCAAGCATACTATGCCTCGCACACGATATATCCTTCACTAATGAATATGTGTATTATTGTTTTAGCCTCGTCATGCCCTAGAGGACCACGCCGAGAGATCTTTTAGTTCTGTTTGTTGTCGCCCAGGACGAGTTACCTGTTCTTTATCTGTTATAAAACGTGCCTACGTTCCCGGAGAAAACATTCGTGTTGATGTCCAACTTCACAACTTATCAATGAGGAAATCTGGTCATTGTGATATACAACTTAAACAGGTACAGTAGAATATAGAATTCAAATCAATATGACTTAAAGCCCCAATACCACTCTTGTTGTAACTGAATAATATGTCCCAATCTTTATTTTGGTCAACAAATTGTATTATTTTACAATATTCAAATTAATTGATGATACAAATTTCATCGTTACACACCTAATTTAAAAAATTGGAAAAAGTCAACTACATGATTTGAAAAGGTTAACGTAAACATTTTTAAATGTAACTTGGATTTTAAAATATTTTCGAACCCTCTGGACAAGTAAAATAGGTTGTAATGGATAACTTACACAACAGGTAGGACACTTAAACATCTAGTACTTAGAACAAGGCCATTATTTATTTTCTGGAGCTGCCAAGCCAGCAAGAGTGTTATTGTCCCTTTAAATCTATGTAACACCATTAAACAGACATTATGTACGAGCTTGATTTACCTATTGTAGGTCTTTTTTTAGGCCTGAAATGTTATATAAATTATTAATTAGACATTTATTAACATGACTACATGATAACCAATTCTCGATGTCATTGGATGACGCCGTTTAAGTAGATTTGAACGGTTCGGCAATTTAATGATTTAACTAAAAATACATGTCTTGTCAAAACTGCAACTACTGATAAATTCGCTTAAGGGAAATGTAATGGAATCGAGTTTAACGTCCTACAGTTCTGCCTAAAGTGGGCTAATGAAGACGGACATATGCCATACAATGTGCTATGAGGGAAATTTTGCCCAGACAGCGGCGCTACGGTCTACCCGTATACCTTATGCCAAGGAATCTTTTCAGTGCACACGTGTACACCACTGTATAAACGAGACCTCGGTTTTTCGACCCATTCGAACGACTAGACAGCTGTCCTTGTCAGACCCTTCATACTACACCACTTAAAAGGGGGAAGCTACGTCTGAAAATCCTGATAAACTTTCTCGGACAATGCAGGGATCCAACACGAACCACCAGGCTAGCAAGTCAGCGTCTTACCCACTTAGCCACCGTGGCTCCCCCAATAAAAAGGCATTATGTAAGTGCAAATCTGCCCATCGAAGGTCTTTCTTTGGGCCTGAACTAACTTTTAATAGGGAGATTTAGTTCTTGCATAATGTATATTTAAATATTCATTACTAAGCAACGTTTAGACTAGGATAGCGTAGTCAAACAATGCCAATGTATCACTCAGTAATAAGCAGTAATTGTATTTCATAGAATTGTGTCCGTTACGTTTTCAGTTCAATTACAAATAATTGCTAGAGGGTTTAACGCTTTGTTGAAACTTTAAGAATACAACCGCAGACAAATTATTTTAGCCAAATTTCGATGATTATGGCTCTCAGTGTATTTTCCGTGTTTCTAAACAATTCCATTTGCAACCATTTAGAAAACAAACACTTTTGATTATGCGGAAATCATGAAATTGCAAAGGCATGTCCGTCATGACGTATGGGGTATTCCGTTTACGTCATCGGAACAACCAATCAACAAAGCTTCTGTTTATTATACATTTAAAAAGATGAAAATGGTCCATATTTCAAGGTTATTAGTTCAAACTTCATTTTTTGTGTGTGTGTTTTTGTTAAAGACATACGTGTTTATTGTTAAGGAACATCGTTTGACGTCTCAATTTCATTTATTGTTCACAATGACAGTTAAATTGTGTATCACGTCGTCATTGATAACAAGGTCACTTCTTTCGATATCTACTTCCTTGTACTATACTGAAATTGCGAATACACTAATTGTCAAAAACAAGAGAGAGAGAGAGAGAGAGAGCGAGAGAGAGAGAGGGAGAGATGGGGTCGCCTATCCAACCTCGTGGGTCATTTCGGGACTAACATATGGTTCAATTTTATTTCAATAATTTGCATGTGCGTAGGGGTCTTTAGCAGTGAGAGGAAAACGGAGAAAACTCATGAGGTTGCACATCCACTAGACGTCATATCGTTCAATTTTATTTCAATAATTGGCGTGCGCGTAGGGGTCTTTAGTGGTGGGTGGAAACCGGAGGACCAAGAGAAAAAACCTACGAGGTTGAGCAGGCGAACCTACTCTTTGTCATGTACAAGCAGGGAGTCAGTGAATGACATATCAGCCAAAAATTGTGCCAAACATGACGTGGCTTGCAACGAAACAAACAAACACAAATAAAAACAAAAAGGGCAGATAATACAATGAAAAAATCATCATAATTCTTTATGAATATAACAATATTTAAAACTAGCAGGATATCCGGCTTCGTCCCTGCCAGAATTTAGACTGAGTTTCAATTCGCACACGCATAAATTCTTCGAGTGGCCCAGTTTGCCCAGGGCCTTAAACATCCACGGGGTCATGCTTGCAAATTTGATACATGTGGGAGTGGAGCATTAGCAATCAGAAGGACTTTTGTATACGGGAATCTTGTTGGTTGTGTCTCCCCGGGCGCGGGCATATTTTTGAATAGGTATACCCGAAGGCTAGGTTAGGTTCGGCTAGAATATTCAAAAGCTGCCGATTGTCGAGCGCTTAGATGGATCACGTGATCAGTAAAACAGACGTTTCATTGCTAATTGGCTATTTGGCTGCCATGTTTTGAGCGAAACGAAGCGGTAGAACCAAGTTAACTCCCTCACAACGCTGGGCTTTAATGCGAGCGATGGTATTCCAAGAAAATTCCCCCCTTTATCGACGAGTGCATCTGGCGTAAACAGGAGACTCTCGCGTACTCCAGACTACGACTTCAATGTAAGCAGAGCAAACACGATTGACATTGAAAACAAATCTATACTTGTATTTGTGACTGTCGTTTGTCTATTCAGGGTTAGCGGCGACACAGCGGAGTGCTTCGAGGCTGCGACATTTGGCGTATAGGGGCAACATGGACTAGGTGCCGCTTGACTACCACTTCCGCTAGTAATCGATAAATGCCACAGAAATTTCATGACACCGTGTTTCTGCTATTTGTCATATATGGAACTCTGTAGACCAATGGCAATCGATTCAGTTAATACAATAATCATATTTCTAATTCAAAAAGTTTAAAGTGTATGATCAAATTGATGGTTTAGAGAGTTTATCATAGGCTTGTCGGGGGGTTGGGATGGCCTAGTGGTCTAGAGTGCCGCGCTTCGACCTCTAGCTGGCCGGTCACCTCTGGCTTGCGACTGTGGTTTCGATCCCTGGTATGAGCGTATGTGGCATGGAGATCGGAGCGCCTTCTTAACCTCGTGGGTTTCCTCTGGGCATTTCGGTTTCCTCCCACTGCTAAAGACCCCTGCGCGCTAGCGAATTATTGAAATAAAATTGAAACCATATGTTAGTCCCAAACTGACCTAGTTTGTGTCGAGTGGACGTTAAACCCCATTTCTCTCTCTCTCTCTCTCTCTCTTTCTCTCTCTCTCTCTCTCATAGGCTTATGCCTAAAACATAATTTATATAATAAA
The DNA here is from genome assembly GCA_963678685.1 of Patella ulyssiponensis. Classification (NCBI taxonomy): domain Eukaryota; kingdom Metazoa; phylum Mollusca; class Gastropoda; family Patellidae; genus Patella; species Patella ulyssiponensis. Next base: position 77,616,683 of record OY783228.1, read on the forward strand.
TGAAGCCACAATGAAGATCGACAATAGGTAGATTTAGCTCTTACATAGGGCATTTTAAAAGAAAGTTAGAACCCGGTTGGGCAAACAAATGATGTAGCGACTGACAAACGTTAAACTGTGATCTTACACGGATCCTTGACATGTCTGCACGCAGTCACACTGTAGGCTTACTTCACTGTCAACGTAATTTGATGAATGAATGAACGGTTTAAAGTTTGTACTTTACGCAGGACTAATGAAGATGGATTTCGTCTGCTATTTGCGAAATCGATCTGTTATTTTAAATGCGTTGACCCAGCCATATTATGCACTCTTGGAGATGGAGGGTTTAACGTCTATTCGACACAATCTTGGTCATTTCGAAATTAAAATATTGTTCAATTTTATTTCGTTAATTCACTTGCGCGTAGGAGTCTTTAGCAGTGAGGAAAATCGGAGAACCTCCGGGGATTCGAAACCACGCCAATTCACTCAATGGCAGGCTTTATGATGCAGCGACCATGTGCTATCCATTCGATCCCCACCCACCCGAGAGAGAGAGGGAAAGACAGAGAGAGGGAGAGAGAAAGAGAGAGTTAACTCCCACTCACACACACTACGTCATTTCGAAACCAACATGGTTCAATATATTTCGTTAATTCGCTTGCGCGAAGTTGTCTTTAGCAGTGGGAGGAAACCGGTTGACCACATAGAAAACGAACGGGGGTCATGCACTGTGTAGACCTCTAAAGGAAATGCAATCGACCATTATGCCACCCAACGAAAAACCTGATCCGAAATCTTAAAAGGGTTACGTGTCCGGATATGCGGTTTTGACGTTCGCGTGCAGAGTACTCCATATTTTGAGCTGCAATTTTGAAGCATGGTAAATACATCATCACTCTACATTTTGGAGCTTCAATTCGTACAAACGTGGACTTTTATTTATGAGAGAGAGAGAGAGAGAGAGAGAGAGAGAGCGAGATGGGGGTTTAACATCCACTAGACACAAACTAGGTCATTTCAATTATTCCCTTGCGCGTTGGGGTCTTTAGTAGTGGGGGGAAACCGGAGGACCCGGAGAAAACCAACGAGGCTAGACAGGCGACCCTACTCCTTGCCACGTACAGCCGGGAATTCGAATCCACGCCAGCTGACTCAATGGCTGGCCGCATGATACAGCGAGCGCACGCTAACCATTCGGCCACCCACCCCCCCTTTTATTTATGAGACTCTAATAAATCGGGATGGTCCCTTTAAACATGGTTTTATAACATGACTTTTTAAATTTTTATCCTTTTTAGCTTCTCACCTATGGCGACACCTATACTTCCGCGGTAGTGTTAGAGGAGGTCGAGTTAACCGAGGCAATACGACCCGGACAACGAAGACATTGGAAGGATTTTTGTCTACATATCCCACCTACTTGTCCCTCTCGATTATCTAAATGTCGAGTTATTGATGTTCGATATTGTGTAGCAGTAAGTAAGATCAAACTTTCTATCACAGAAATTTAATATATACATGATCTAAATACAGCTGTCTAGACGAAAAACCGAGATCCCGTGTACAGATTGGTGTGCAGGTAAAAGATCCCTTGGCAGTTGGAATTCGATATAAGCATAGGTAATAGTGCCGTTGTCCGGACAAAATTACCCCCATAGGATACTGTATGGCTTATCCCTGTCTTCAGTAGCCCAGTTTAGGAGCAGAACAGTAGGATGTTAAACTCCATTTCATTTCATAATCTGAATACATTAATATTTAACGTGCTGTACAATATAGGTGGTTAGCAAATGAACTCTAAAATGGAAATTCACCCTCATACATCTTTAACAGTTTACACAAGCAAGTCGTCTGGCTCATAGACGTGGCACGTACGCGGCTTTTCCACCCATTAGTCAAATTTCCTTATCGCATTTATGCATATTTAACGTGCTGTACAATATAGATAGTTATCACCGGACCTCGATATATCGTCCCATCTGAACGACTAGACAGCTATCCTTGTCCGACCGTCCGTCTTGCACCACTAATAAGGTAGCGTCTTATTCACTTAGACACCGTGCCCACCCCCCCAATATGGCGAGCTCTGCTTTAAATGAAAGTCTGTACCGATACCTGGATGGTTTTATTTTTTTTTTTATAATATGTCCATTCGTATTACCTCGGTATTTTGAATCGTATTGATATACTTATGCTATCTCTTTTCAGTTAGAAGCACATTTTCCAGATGCCATTTTATACGCAGCCGTTCCCGTTACCATAACAACAATTCCAGAAAAAGGAATTATACCAGTTAAATGGAGTTATCAAGGTATACTGATTTTTATGGTTAACGATACATTATGGGAGATTAGATAAAAAGATGGCAGTTCTCACTCTAACAGTTAAAATCCAGATAATGTAAAGGCAATTTGCTGGAAATTTCAGCCACTCTGAACCGAGAAATTAGCGATTGACTTTTGGGCCGAGTTATTTAAATCAATTTATTCTAAACCTGCTCCCGATTATTAAAAAGAACTCTATGAATTCGGTACTCCGCATGATCCAACATTCGTCCATTAAGTTGCGGTAGCATATTCAGCATTACGAAATATAATAAACGCGATGATGAATTTGCCGTTTTCGCCAGAGCAGCTAAACTGAGGAATGATCATCGAAAAAACTCCCGGAGAGTAATCATACATCCAGAATTTTAAGCCTTACTTGAAAACGCATTTATTTCAAAATCGTTTTTCAGCTGTTTTGTCGTGAAACAATATTAATAATAATAAGATTTGACTTGCTGTCAATGCATCCATGGAGATAGATACGAATTCAAACTCTTTAGTGATAAACCATAATCTAAGATGGTCAATGATCTAAGACTCGTATGCAAGGCCATTGCTGCCAATGTTTAATGCTCTGTTAAAGTGTCTTTTCCATTGATATCCTACATTATTGTATATCAAAGATTGTGCTGTACGTAAGATGCTATGTATAAAGCGTAAAGGACAAATGAGATGCAGCGGAGTGCAAATGTAAAATGTAGTGAGTGTAAAAATGTTGACACGTCAAAAAACAAAAAAAAGCCCCCAAAACACACACAGGATTTTTTAATAAAACATTTGTCATTTGACACCTTACATTTGACGTTTTACATTTTACTTTGACCTTAGAGGTATTTTGACTTCATCATTACTGATATTTTAATATCTTAAAAGACTTTGTACATTGTACTTTGTTTACATAATATTAATGGAAAATACATTTTAGCAGAACCTTTAATGGTGGCAGTGATACACTTACATAAACTCGAGGTCCCGTTAATGTCGCCAAGCAAGTTAAACAATGTCTAGAAAAGTAGAACATTTCCATTCATATAATTAGTCTATCGCAAACTTCATTTCAATGCATTTTAATGGTTAAAACCAGTTTAGTGTTGTGTGAAACGACGTGAAATGAAATGAAATGAGGTAAGACGACATAACTGAGAACTTTAGACATTATTATAATTATGGTTTATTTGAATTGCAACATAGAAAAATAAATCGCAAGTAGCATGAATCCAAAAATAGAACAGTCACTGGCTGGTTACGTAATTAAAAGAATTTAATGAATGAGATTGGATTATTAGTTACGTGTTTCTCACGCATGTCTATTGAAGTTGAACTCTTCCGGGTTTACAGCACGAGGTGTCCATTTATCACTTAGAGTCCCACATCTTCCGTTTAAAGGAGCTAAATCGCTATTCTTTGGAACCTAGAAATGGAGACGAATAAGTCACGTCGCATATGATAATGTAATATAAATGTATATAAAATGATTTTAATTCAATCGTTTCTGTTTGTACTGCAATTTCTAATCTGTTATGTGTGGCCTCGTGAAGACTCTAAACTGAAAGGCAGTCTTTGGCGTCTGGTTATTCCAGTCTACACATGTAGTATTCTCCTACATGGAATATGTTTAGTCCCGTTCATCGAGTCGCTTAAAACATATGGCCCCCGAAAGCATTCTGGCATGCGATTTGTATGCCAATTTTAAAATTATCATTTTGTCTTAAATATTGGATCTACACTACGCCAGTTGACGGTATAACTGCGCAGATTTAATTAAGTCTTTAAGTTGGAAACGCAGTTTATCATATGCGGACAGTTTCCCCTACCCACTTCAATTCCAACTGCTACCCCCACGATACACAATCTGCGCAGATAATAATTTGATGATCATTTTATGTTGGAAACACAATTTATCATATCCGATAGTTCCCCCTACCCACTTCAATTCAAACTGCTGCCGCCACGATACCCAATCTGCGCAGATAATAATTTGATGGCCATTTTAAGTTGGAAACGAAATTTATTATATCCGATAGTTTCCCATACCCACTTCAATTCCAACTGCTACCCCCACGGTACCTAATCTAATGCGTAGATATAATTTGATAAACATTTTAAGTTGGAAACGCAATTTATTATATCCGATAGTTTCCCCTACCCACTCCAATTCCAACTGCTACCCCCACGGTACACAATGTTATTACTGCGTAGATAATAATTTGATGAAGACATGCAATTAAGAGATAAACACTTCCTGTTTCGCATTTAGAGGGGTGTTATTGTCAAGCTGCTACCCCCACGATAACAATCTGCGCAGATAATAATTTTAGTCCCTAAAACTTCCCAAAGTGACTTATCCTCACATGAGGTAATCATAACCCATTTCGTTTGGCTTTTTATAGCTCAAAATACCGTTTTAATTGTCTTCAATACACCAGACTGGGGTCATCGAAGGTGTAAAAAAAAAATCCTAATGCAGAACAGATTTGTATTTTGTTAAGAATTTTAATTGTGTTTTAAGGGTAATTTTGCCCTGGCAGCGGCACCGGGGTCTACTGTCGTCGAATTCCATCTGTCATGGGCTATTTTACGTGCACAATAACGAGTACACGATTGCATTGCACCTCGGCGGTTTTTCGTCTCAAACGAACGGCTGCACGCTTTGTGCCTGTCGTCAATCCAAAATCATTAATTTGAAATCCGTTATATGTAGAGCGTATTAGGTCATAATTTGGATTCTTTGTTATTCTTAAATTATATAAAATATACTTGACAGGATATACTTATTTGTCTCTCATAATAGAAGTGGGACTGAAATGAAGTGGAGTTTAACGTCCTGCTGTTCTGCTTCAACTGGACTAATGAAGACGGACTTCCCGGCTAGAGAAGCAACGTCTAATCACTAATCCGCCCTGGCTCCCCTTTCACAATAGACACCACCAGAATTAAATCTATCGTGACCGTTTTTTGTGCAGTTACCGTTTTTCGTTAAGCTATATGCTGTATTTATGTACTGGGTCGTCGCCTGTCTGACCTCGAGGGTTTTCTTTTGCTCCTCATATTTATTCCCACTGTTAAAGACCACTACGAGTAAACGAATTATTGAAATGATTAGGTTGTTTTGGAGTGGACGTTAAACCCCATCTCCCCGTTAAACCTCGTATTTAGCCACGGTTACTACTCTGTTGTCATGTGGAGGATCACGTGGCTAAGTGAGCAAGACCCTGGCTCGCTAGCCCTGGAGTCGGGTGTTCGATCCCCGCGAAAGTTCTTCCAGGTTTTCGGCGTGGTTCCCCCTTGTCAGTGATGCAGGACGGAGGGCTTGACAAGAACAGTTATCTAGTCGCTGGGATGGGACAAAGAGATCTCCGGGGTGCACGTAAAAGATCTCTTGGCAGTTGGAATTCGATATAAGAGTAGGCCGTGCCCGGGCAAAATTTCCCCCCTAGCACACTGTAGGGCGTATGCCCGTCTTCATTAGCCCAGTTTAGGAGCAGTTTAGTACGACGTTAAACTCAATTTCATTGCATTTCTACTACTCCGTTGTCATGTATAATGTTTATATTTTTTTCTCTCCACAGAACATGAGTGTCACAGTAACCACGAGAACGGTATTCTAGTTGAAAAAGACACGATGTGTGAATTTAGACCCAAATATAAATATTACGATGAACTCCGAGATGTACGAAGGGAGAAACACTATATATTAAAATTAAGACAGAGTCCCAGTATACGACGAAAACAATTAATAGAAAAGGCAGAGCTCTCGATAACTAGTCGGACGGACACAAGTGTTGAATTAATCGGACAATCAACTGCCTAGTACTTGATCATAATCAGAATAGGAGGACGACACATCACACAACCAATCACACACACATATTTGTCAAAAAAGAGATAAACCTGCGAGTCAAGTGCATTGCCATCATGACACACGAACGTCAAGTTAAATATAATAAATGCTGAGGACTGACATAATGGATCACTGCGCATGTCTTAATGTCATAATAGAGGGAAGAGAGTTGGTGACTATCTGCTTAAATGACAACGTGAACATTGAAACGCAACTCGCCAATGCATGTCAGAAAATGTTTGGAAACCCTATTGGAATGGTACATCTGTAATTCTTTTTTCCGTTGTTAATGTCTGTTTTTCTTTGATACAGCATCATATATTGTTAATGGCTAAGGTGTAATGGGATAAAACTGACGTGCAAAGCTGATAAAGATTATCGATTGAGGGGAAGTCCACAATGTTTTACATGCCAAGATTATCTGATGTCACAGGAAGAATAAACATTGCCAAACGCAAGTGCGATAGACCTGTGGGGTGGTGGATTGAATAGTCCGGGTGGGGTGGTAACAAGGGTATCGCTCACTTTCATCGGATGTTTTAAAAAAAAAAAAGTGACATCGTGATGGGTGAGCGTGGGGGCTAACTAATATTAGATACACTTAGCAATTCTGCTGTTATTTATCAAACTATTAAAAGTTCCCCCAAATAGTGAAAATTGACCAGAATGCCAAAGCAATGCTATGGTACGGATTTTAAAATAACCAGTAAAACGTTCAGTGTTATAACCTGAAAGAGTTATTGGTTGTTCCAGAAGGGGTTTATACATATTGTAAACACGCTGGTCGTCATTTGGGCAATTTGAATAAATAACAAACATGGAGAGGGTGGAAGCTGGCTGAATCTTTTAAAGGAATGTCAAAAGTGGTCATCGCATCCTGGACGTCATCCACCGTTTACGTTTTGGGTTCCTTACATTTCCGTTTACATGTCCGTACATTCATTGAGCTAAGACGTTGAATACATAACAAACTTGGGATAGTGTGGAAGCTGATGTTATCCACCGTTTACGTTTGGGTTTCGTGTATTTCCGTTTACATTTCCGTACATGTTTCCGTTGATTGATCCAGTTAAGTTAGATATTGCCCTAATTGCCAAACGTTGTGTTAATTTATAATACTATATAATAGGTTTAGCTTTTATCGTGCCAAAAATGCGAACAGAGCATGTTAAGCTAATGGCGATAATTTTATATAATGAAAAAAATCAAACGGAGAACTGGCATCCGTGTGTAGACCTTCACAAGGGATTTCTCAAAGGTACGTTATGGGAGATTAGATAAAGAGCTGGTAACTATAATAGTTACAAACTAAATAATGTAAAATGATTTGGCTGAAAATGTCACTTGATTTGATCCTAGCGATTGGATTTTCGGCCTAGCCTCGATCATCATTACTAATATCGAGCGCTATGTGTTCATTGATTGGCTTACCGAAATGTGTGTGGGGTAACTCAATGTTTGCATCGATTTATTTACCGAAACATTAAAGGTGCACTAAGTCTATGTTAAAACGTTATGTTTGCATCGATTTATGTACCGTAACGTTATGGGTTTCTTATCGTCTGAATGGAGTTTAAGTGTGTATTATTTATTTTTCCGAACTGTTACGGATGCGTTAACGTCTATAGTGAAACGTTACGTGTGCATCGATTTACCAACCAAAACTTTATGGGTGTGTTAAAGAAACGTGTGCATCGATTTACTAACCGAAACTTTAAGGGTGTGTTAATGATTGTGTGAAATCTTTATGTGTGTAAATTAATTTAACGAAACGTTTACCATTTATTGAAATCTGTTTAAAAATGTATTGTCGGTACTGATTTATTTTATCGAAACGTTGTGTATGCACTGGCTTCCCCGTGGAAACGTTACATATTTTTAAAAAATCTGCTCTACATGAATTTTTATGTTCTGTACAAATATAAAATTGTTTCTTCTTTTAAAGTTGTTTTTTTTTTGCATATTCTGATTAAGCAACAGTTTAATTAGTTCAGCTCTGAACGTAGGTCTCATTAATTCGCCTGTACGTTCAGAGACCTTGTTATTGAATCCTTGGCAAAAAAAACCCAATTACTTAATTTTACTCGACAACTTTTTACTGCTAAACCGTCGCGTGTCAGTCCATGTGAACGCTAGACCAATGTAACTGAACATCTAAGTGAGAAAATAAGAGGTTGCTTACCTCGCTTGAACCAGTATGAGCTATACAACACGCTGTTAAAAAATACGTCTCCGTCATCTAACTGACTTGACCCCCTGCATTGAAAGGGTAACGCACATATTTATGAACTCGGCCATTAAAGATGAAACGAAAGTTTGGTAAGCCTGGTGGGTGGGGGGGGGGGGGTCTTAAGCAGTGGGAGGAAACCAGAGGACCCGAAGAAAACCCACGAGGCTGGACAGGCGACCCTAAGTGGGAAACTACGCCACTTGAGTTAATGTCAGACCTTATGATTTATCGTAAGACCACCAGATCTAACACGCAAGCGTTAAACTATTCATCGCCCCCCCCCCCTGCTTTCTCCTCCACTCCAATTTCAAGATGACAATGTCAGACCCATAACAATCATATTTAATTTACTTCTCATGGAAATAAACAAAGAACATTGAGCTAATTGCCAACAGTCCATTCCAGATCTGGTTCTTATCGATCTGTTGGAGCCACGGTGGCTCAGGGGATTTTCCGTCATTGGGTCCTTCTTGTTAGTGATGCATGAAATGAAATGAAATGGGGGTTAACGTCCTACTCTTCTGCACCTAACCTGGGCTAATGAAAGACGGGAGTTAGTGGTGCAGATAAAGCGCCTGACGAGGGACAACTTATAGTCGTTAGGATTGAACGGAAAACCAAAGTCCCGAGTACATACTGGCAGGTGGAATTCGACATAAGAGTAAGCAATAGCACCCTTTATAAGCCCAATCGGAGCACAAAAGTAGGACGTTTAACCCCGTTTCATTTAATTGAATTGTTATTATCTGAGCGGTATGTCTGACCCATCGTAATTATTAAACGGATTTTCTCGATTATGAACAAACTAGTTAACTTTGGTTATTATAAACTTATGTGACCGTGAGGTCCGTCAGATATTACAAGAGTCTGGGATGGTTCGTAAATCTTTAATACTCGAAACTTATAATAACAATTATCTACACACACGTGCAGTGGTTAACCAACTAGTACCTTATGCTACTAAGTCGGATAGACCTAATTGACTGACGTATTAAGTACAATCACATATTTATATGGAATTACTTCTTATCACGTGGCTAGATCAAGTGTCAATTTGTCTTCTAGTCAAATTTTTCAAGAGAGAACTGTTTTTATTCGTTGGGATATTTAGTTGTGCAATGGAAATTATTTAACGGGGATTGATTTCCAACACACAGGTAAGATTATTATAGTAACCAAAGTTAACTAGTTTGTTCATAATCGAAGAAATCGGTTTAAAATGTACGAAGGGTCACACAGTAATATAATGCATGACGATATATACTCATTGTGTGTGGGTGGGCGATATCCATAAGGATTTACCTGAAAATATCAATGCACAAAACAGCTCTCGCGTGTATGCTACAAGCAGTGATCCGACAGAAATACCGATCAACAGGGGAAATATAACAACTAATAACACCGGTATTACAAAGAACAGTCTTTAAAATGTCATCTACTAAAATTAGACAGAGAAATAATATAATACATTAAGAAATTGCCGATATTAAGTTCAATAATATAATGGGATAAAGGATTGTCGACTTCACAGAATTTGTCAGACAAGGTAATCTTTACGCCACCAGAACACGTTTTACCCAAAAATCGGATACTGGAGTCTCGACTTGACGAAATATGTCAGAGGTCCCGTAGTCACATTGGCGAGCATGTAAAAGATCCCTTGGCAGTTGGAATTCGATATAAGAGTAGGCCGTAGCGCCGCTGCCCGAGCAAAATTCCCTCATAGCACACTCTATGGTATATGCCCGTCTTCATTAGCCCAGGTTAGGTGCAGAACAGTAGGACTTTAAACGCCATTTCATTTCAGATATTACACAATGCATATTCAATGGTGTTTAGCAGGTTATATAACGCGATTTTTGTTGCGTAAGCACCGAGGCAACATTAGTTATACAACCGAGCGATTCGTACGATTACATAATCAAAAACCCGTGATACAACCAATTTAGACCATGTTGTCAATCTCGATATATAGTTGTCAAAGCTTTATTCTCGGTATTTTTGTTTTGGTTTATTTTGGGGGGGATCAAACCAGAAATAAGGGGACATTTGTTCAAACTAAGAATAATTCGTGTCATCCACTTAATAACAGCGCAAGAAATAGCTTGACATTTGAGGGCGTGTACCACAAACGACGATCAAGTGACAAACGCTTTAAAGTAGCTCAGTCTCTAACTCAATATCATCCAAACTTTACGAAATTGAAAACACGAATTATTTGTCAATTTAAATCAACATTGATGCCGTGATCTTACCGTGAAAAGATGTGTTTCTGATATCCAACACTTACGATAAAATATTAAAATAAACATTTTACAACTGGTACACGAATCGTGTACGATAATGCGTTTCAGTGCCATTTGTAACAAGGGACTCGAAGAACGAGGCTAGACATATTCCCAAATTTATGTGACTTCATATACTTATTTGACAAAGCATGCACAATAAATATTATCGTTGTAGACTGGAATAACCAGGCGCTAGAGATCGACATTCGATTGAAAATTCTGGCGTATTTCGCCGAACATAACTGATTACAAATTACGGTAAAAACCGAAACGACTGAATGTAAATCTGTTCATATACATTCATATTACATGACATGCGTTGCGATCCATTTACATGAACGTCCCGAATATTAGCAATTTAGCTCCCTTAAGCCCTGTTCACAAATTGTATGTCCTTCATGTCCGAGTCATGCGTTAAATGTGTGACGTTCTTCTGGATGATGACGTATTACCACATGTTCCCCGAAATACAGCTAGAGCAATTGATTGGTGGTGTAGATTAGTTGTGGAATGGAGAATGGCAAGGACGTAATGATGCCCTCTGGACAAAAAAGCGTTCAAGAGCTAAGTTTTTTGAAAAGAAGTTATTCAGTCTATTACTGCTTTACGAAGAATATAGAAACAAGTCATGTTTTTACTAAGTATAGAATAAATAAAAACAAGCGAATGTGCGGACTTTTTCTATTTTGTTCGTTTTCTCTTATCTAGTGACATTCAACTATTTTTTATTATCAGATATCCTCTCAGTCACATATGACAACTTTTGGTCTTCGATGAAATCATCAGTGAGCTGAGAAATTCGCTTGTGTATCTGTTATAGTTTGTTACTCCTGTTTCTTCAAATCTTCGTTACATATTTACCGTATCAACGATCTGTGTGTTAAAGATATGCTGTTTGAATGACACAACTCGTGCTTGATAACAAAAAAAGAATCATTGTCGAAACGTAGCTTTAATAAAAAATATAGTAATTGTTATCTATAGAACTGTTGTGTTTATCTTTATGTTAAAGATATCTTTGGAATGTATTTAACCAGTTCTATGTGATAATGGCTGACACAAATATTGTCCGTTAAGGAAGGTTGTAGTGAGTACCCACCGAAGATCTTGCGTCATATAATTTTGCTATTTCAGATGGCTGAGTAAGTAAGACGTTGGCTCGCTAATGCGGAGATCCCGCGTTCGGTCCTGGCAAGGAACAACGTATAGTTGATATTAGATATAAGAGTAGGACCGGATCTATTTCCTAAGGCCAACTTAAGATTTCGTCAAGGTCGATGAGATGTTAACAAGGTTAGGACACGGGATAGTAGGTTAGAATTAGGGTAAGCGTTAGGGCTGTGATTAGCGCTTGCTCTGTTTATATCTCGTGACCTTTGACTATAGATAAAGTTGGCCTTATGGAATAGATCTGATCGTCAGGGTGGGTCGTACCGGACACAGCTTCCTTTTGTAGTGTAGAGAATATCTCCTTATATGTACCCCCCCCCCGCCTTTATGGTTATCCCTGTCGCGCAATCACCTCATATGTGACCTGCTGCTATGGTAAAGCGGCATTCCGTCGCGCTCATTTTGTGGAGTTGGTGGCCCAGATTTTGAGATGGAATAAAATGTCGTATGTGAGATTGCTGTTGCCTGCTGTATAAAATGAGATCCCAACCTCCCGGGCGTGTGGTCATACATATTAACACACGCTACAATAGCATATCTGTATGACGTAAGCACGTCGTCATTAGCACAGGCTCAGCAGGGCAGTATTTGGTGTCTTTTCCGTAAGATTTGTCTGTGTAGCTGTTTGTGTGCAGTGCAGTCCCCGTGGACTTACAACAATCTAATTAAAATAATATTTCGATTTATTTTTTCATACTCTCAATGGCCTACACTACTGAAGATCTGAATGGATCGCGTCAGAGGTCAATTTTGACCCTAGGACGCCAGGCCCTTGATTATCCAATCAGTGTTGGTGTTTCTAGTCGGTCACTCACAGTTCCGTACACCTCACGCCAAAAACTCGCCGTAACAGACCGTTTTATCGGCTAATACCTCACATCATCCAGAACGCAGGTCATATAATAACTCTTCCAGATCCTAGTGTTATATAGACAAGTAAAACGAAACTAAATGGTATGCGTGTTCTATTCAGATTGTGACTATAATCAATAAATATGTAGATTGTTATTATAAGTAATAAATATGTTAGCTTGAGTATGTTTAAGTGATACCAACCTGGCAAATTGGAATAATATGTTTTAAAGCCCCAATAACACTCTTGTTGTAACTGAATAATATGTCCCAATCTTCATTCTGGTCAACAAATTGTATTATTTTACAATATTCCAGTTAATTGATGATATAAATTTCATCTTAACACACCTAATTTAAAAAATTGGAAAAATTCAACTCATTGATTTGAAAAGTCTAACGTAAACCTTTTCAAATGTGACTTTGATTTAAAATATTTTCGAACCCTCTGGACAAGTAAAATAGGTCGTAATGGGTAATTTACTCAACAGGTAGGACACTTTAACATCTAGTACTTAGAATAAGGTTATTATTTATTTTCTGGAGCTGCCAAGCCAGCAAGAGTGTTATTGTCCTAGCAAAATCAGTTGGCAATTGTGGCACCTATTGTGATCATTAGTAGGACCCCAGACTCCTCCTACCAACACAACAACTGACAGCCTTTCTAGCATAAAAATGACCGTATATAAAAACGGGAGAAATAAATTAAAAACACCAAATTTTAGATATAATGTTCTGTTTACCAATACCCTATATGAAGCGTATGTATGTACATCTTTACAAATTTAATTTATATCATTAAGTCATTAGCAAAGATGAAGGGACAAATGGGTCGAAATATGACACATTGTGCCCCGGAACAGCAATCCAGTGAAACGAGGGTTATCTTTTTTCCCCCAATTTCTGAAAGGTCCTTTCTTAGTTGGTTAGTTAGTAGCACATCAAGAGATCATACATTGTAAACAAGCCAATAGTGAGGTGTATGTCACCCGCCGAAATTCCAAAATGAATAGATGACATGTATTAATTAATCAAACATTGGAACAATCAAATTAGACACCAAGTTTCATCACTCTCTATCAGATAGAATAACGAATATCGTGTCCCAAAGCATCGACCAATGAAATTGGTTTGCTCTGCTTAGCTTCAGCTCCAAAAGTTAATCATTGAACTCAGTCACGACATTCACCTAATTCAGTCACGACATTCACCTAATGAACATTACATCAAATTTAAATAATGTACCTCAATTTAAAGCAGAGTTGTTATTTGCCAAAGTCTTGACCAATCAAATTGCTTATCGCTTCTTAGACTAAGCAGAAAATTCTCACTATCAAATTTAGGCAAGGTAATGATATAATGAATCTATATTCTGAGTTTCATCGCTTTCACTTCATTATAACCAAAGTTGGTGAAAACAAAATGTTCATCACTGAACTCCATCAGGTCATTCATCTAATAGACGCCTTCACCAAGTTTGAACATTCTAGCTCAGTTAGGAGAGGTATTGTATTCCACAGTTTCGGCCAATCAAATTGCTTATCTATCTGCCTACCCCGAGCAGAAAATGTTCATTATCGGGCTTAGTCAAGGTATTGACGAATGAAACTATACGCCAAGTTTCGTCACCTCACTTAATTAAAACTAAGGTTATCGTGGGCCAAGGCATCAACCAATCAAATCGCTTATTTCTGCTTACCCAAAGCAGAAAAGCGCATCTTCGAACTCCAAACAAGGCATTGCCTTAATAAACACATACACCAAGTTTGAAAATCTTAACTCAATTAGAAGGAGAGTAATTGTATTACAAACTTTCGACCAATCAAATTGCTTACCCTGAGCAGAAAATGCTAATTATCGAACTTGGTCACGGTATTGATGAAATGAAACGATACATAAAGTTTCGTCACGCTCACTTAGTTAGAACTAAAGTTATCAAATTGCTTATCTCTGCTTACCCTAAGCAGAAAACTGCTCATCCTCGAACTCTATCATGGTATCGACCTAATAATAAACACCTACACGGAGTTTGAACATTCTAGCTTAACTAGGAAAGGTATTGTGTCCAAAAGAGTGTGACGAATCCATTTTAGTAGTCACACAGTTTTTTGTATTAATTTCATTGGAAATGTTACAATATTACATTTTTTCATTACAATCTCCCGAGGACATGGTACAGTAGAGACTCGACAATAATACTTATTCAATACGGATATAAATTCTCGGATAAAACATTTACGTGTGATCTACTTTTTAATAAAAAAAAAAACACAATTCCAGTCTTCATGTCTGATGTCAATCAAACTGGCAGCTTTTTCTCTTTTGTTTCAAGTCGTTTACATAGCTCTCTCTCTCTCAAATTTGGACAGAGATCAAATTTGGACAGAGATTTGTTAATGTACTCATTACCGGTAAGGTTTGACTTTTGGTAACTTTAAACCAGTATTCTTGAGGCATCTCCACTTCTCCTTCGATTGAAAACTATAAGTTTAATTGGCAATACTTTTGGTAGGTCATAGTAGTTTTCTGTTGTAACTGATTTTTCAGCAGAGCAATGAATGGATTCTGTGAATCTGACAAACACTTTTGCAGCAGCACTAGATCTTTCGCTAGAGGAAGTAGCAGAGTATTTTTCAACTGTTTTTCATTAAGTGTTATAAGCGCATCCGCAGACACGTAATCATTCCATTCAATTTAGCAAGTTCACATAACACTGACCACACTCTTCAGAAATATACTTCTGGACTGTATCTTGGCTGCACAGGGCTTCCGCATTCTAAATACAGCAACATTTTTTTAAAAAAAGAAACCCCTAGCTTCAAAGCCAATGAGGAGTTTTTTTACGCCATGGACTATAGTTTTAAATTTGACTGTTGGATCAAGTTATGCAGGGTAACACAGGGGTCTGTTTAAGCAACTCTAGCAACAAATGGGATACTTCCCTCATCTTTTGAGAAATGAAATGTTTGTGTTGTTCTTTTCCTACGATGAATAATAATTCAAATACCTTTTCGTGAAGGCATTTCGGAGTCCGAATCCGAACGTTTTCTTTGTGTTCTTCTTTTAGTTTTAGTTCCTGTAATGAAAGCGTTGGCTCTGTGGCATTACCGGTTAGTGATGGCTCACTGACATGACAGGTAAGTATTGGTTCCCATAAATCACAGGTAAATGTTGGATCTGTGATATTACTGGTAGTTGTTGGTTCTCCTGTGCCAGTACAGGTAACTGCTGCCTCTGTGACATTAAAGTATTGTCTCTGTGCCATAATAGATAAGTGTTGGCACCGTGATATCACAGATACATACTGGCCCTGTCTCATTACAGGTGAGTGTTGAATCTTGTGACATTACATTTAACTGTTGGCTCTGTTACATTAATTCAGCAATGTCTGAGAAATTACTTGTTTCTATAACAAGAAAAACCTTACTAATATTGCGTTGGCGACCTGATGGGTGTCTTCAGGAAGTCTGTAATATTCATAATGATTTCTAATATTGTGTACCATAAATGTTGCAAAAAAAATATATAGCTCATTATCCTTTATGGACAACTTCTGACGAAATGTGGCCACATGCTTTCTAAGCCTCGTAGATGTTATGATATCAGGCCTTTTGGTTCCACCATGTTAATAAGAAATAAATTCTAGTCTTCAGGTCTGATGTCAATAAAATCTGGCACCTTACGACCCCTTTTCCCTTTTGTTTCAAACCGGTGAAGCCGTTTACATAGACCCCCTCTTTCGCCGATTTTTAAGGCCTCCCCACTTCTTCTCCAATTGAACAGTATCAATTTAGTTAGCAAGTTATGTGGGGTAACACAGGGTCTGTTTTACGCAACTTTAGCAACAAACGCGCTAGTTCCCTCATCGTTTGAGAAATATATTGTTTATTGTTCTTTTCCAACGATGAATAATGCAAATACGTTTTTGTGTAGGCATTTCGGACAGAATACGAACTTTTTCTTTGCGTTATTCTTTTAGTTTAAATACTCGTAATGTAAGAAATCAACGAAGTTTCAGGAATATAATATGTCACACCTAAATTCTAAATAACTGATAATTTAAAAATGTGTTCCATACTGTATGTTTCGGACTACACGGAAATTGGGTGTGGAGAAGGTGATAACGTTTGTGCAAGGATTGCGTTTGGGGGTGGTACTTTTAAATATTACTGTACTTTGTCGCTCAATTGATACCAAATAGCAGGCCACAGCTCTCGACATCTGAAAAAAGATGAATAATGCAGTTACCTTGTTGTGTTGGCTCTGTGACATTACAGTTAATTGTTGGCTCTCTGAAATGACAGGTAATTGTTGGTTCCGTGTCATCATAGGTTAATGTAGGTTCCGTGACATTACAGGAAAGTGTTGACCCCATGATATGTTAGCTAAGTGTTGGCTCACTGACGTGACAGTAAGTGTCGGCTGTAAGACATGGCAGGTAATTGTTGGCTCTGTGACATTACAGTTTAGAGTTGACTCTGTGGCGTTCCAGGTAGGTGTTGTTGGCTCTCTGACATTAAAGTGTTGTCTCTGACATTACAGGTAAGGTTGGCTGTGTGAAATAACAAAGTAAATGAGCTTTGACTTTCTATAATGTTGCAGCCTGTGATATACCCTTCTTTAGTTGGTGGTTTTCTTTTCAATCGTTCTGAAATTATTAAGAATTTTTTACGGCTGTAATCTGCATATCATATGTCAGTATGGGAATAGCAGTTCATTTGCAAAATTCAAAAGAAATACGTTTGAGGGCATTCACTTTCATAATTGTTAACTGCGTCGTAGTATCCCCTTTCTGTATGCCAATATTTCTATTTAAATTTTTCCTAATTTGTGTGAAACATAGGGGTCATCAAATTATTAAACCCTACTGATCTTGATACATTAGCTTGCTACATGTACACCTCCCCTGAAAACCAAGTGTGTTCGAAGCACAGCTGCTGTGTGAGCATATTTTAACGGATTTATTTATTACTAGTGTTGGTGATCCAAGTATTTTGTCTACAAAAGTATAAATGTCAAGACATACAACACTTAAAGGGGAATTCACCCAATCCGATAACATGCAAATTTAAAATTCAATTTGTTTCTCCTACTTCAACGGCTCCCATTTCACATACATCAGATTGAGGGGGTGTGGTGGTCGAATGGTTAGCACGTCCGTGTTGTATCATAAAGCCTGTCATTGAGTCGGCTGGCGTGGTTTCGAATCCCGATTGTACATGACAAAGAGTATAGTCGCCTGTCCTATCTCGTGGGTTTTCGCCGGGTCCTCTGGTTTCCTGCCACTGCTAAAGACCCTACGCGCAAACGAATTATTGAAATAAGAATTAAAACCTAGTTTGTGTCGAGTCTGATTTAATTATGGATACTGCATTTAAAATTTGTTTTGTTCTCTGTTCAGTAGAATTATCCCATAATGCACTGTACAACATACCTCCAGCTCAATTATATACGTGTAAAATTGTGACCTGTAATATGTCCACAAAAAATTGAGAACAACGGACAGGGGCGACGCGATAATGTGGGCGTATAAAAGTAAATATGTAATGAAAATTAAATAAATTGAAAATTTCATTCAAACTGTTTTATAGGGAGCAAAGATATTACCCTTTCTTCGATGGGACGTCAACAGGTCGTTTCTGGAATATTTAGCAAAATTCACCATTTTTCTTATTCAGAATGAGAATTTTCTTGCTCATCTTTTCATCTGGTTGTCGTATTTCTAAGCCAATAAAAATATGTTATTTTAGATTCTTTTTCAAAATGTCTTAGATGTATAAAATTGCAAATTACTAGCTTACTTACACTCTTTAGTTCTGTACTAGATGTTGACCTTGAAAAATATTTGAGCAAAGCTTCAAAATACATTTTACATACGACATTTTGACGTGACGGTTTTATAAGACATTTAGATTCTTAACCTCTATGTTCCATAGTACGATCGTACTTGTTAGATTAAATTATTAAATGAATGAACCATTCGAATCGAGTACAAATCAGACCACTTGGTGCCATCGATAGTTGATTATGATCTTGTCAAGTTAATACACGTCTAATAAATAGTTTGTATCATATTTAAGGCCTAAAAAAGACCTATTATAAGCATATTTAGCTCTTGCATAATTCATGTTTTATAAGTAAAGATAACTTATTTGATTAAAGCCAGAATTTTATATTTTTAAGTTCTATTTTTAAAATGTATTACAATAAAGCCTTAAAATCGATGGTATCTATAAACAGTTCTACCTTGTTAAATAATAACTTTATTAGTCATATAATTCACCATTGTCAGTTAAGAAATGTAATTGTGTTATTATTTCCGGTGTGAAGAATTTTTAAGTGTGGGAAATAATGCCTATGATCGTATAATAGTGAGTTGACAACCCATTGAGCAAAAGACAGAAATAATTATGTTTTCACTTTCTCGCTTTAATCAAAGCTTTATTTAGCATATGATAAGTTTGTTTCTTGTAAAACTTGGGTGTATAAATTTAGTGCATGACAATTCTGAATACGTTAGATTAACACTGTGATAAACATTTCGTTTTTTGTAATATTTTATAAAAAGAAAAATACAAGAAATTAATTAATGAGTGTCGTCTGTATATTATAGTGTATATTATAGAGCATCAGAGTACAGGTTGGTCAGTAAATCTAAAAATAGAACCTTAGAAACAAAAAAATTGTCACGACATTTTTTGACTTCCTTGGTCTTATGAAACGAACACATTGCTGACGCGAGAGTTTAGGTTTATAACACTAGAGGCACAAGTTTAATAGACTATGTCTTATGTGATGAGAAAACGTTTTCTAAAATATTGACATTCCAGAGTGGTATGTTTAACCAATACTCTGACCACGCACCTGTATGCTTCACAATGTGTAGCCCGGTTGACACAAGAAATATTGTGTATAATAATGTTCATAACATTGATTGTACAAATTCCGATAACAATGATTGTATAAATTTTGATAATACTGATTGTGTAAATTCAGACAACCATATAAACTCTATTTTCAGGTGGAATGAAGAAAACTCAGTCCACGTTGTTAACGCTGTTAGTAACGAATTTAATAAGTTGTTTGAACTATGTAAAATTGGAAACCGCGATCAACGTAGCATAAACTACTCGATTGAAAAGTTTTCAGGGGCGCTCGTTAGTATTATACATCCTTTCTGCAGTGAAACTAAAATATGTAGGTCTCACAAAGTAACTAAAAATAAAAGGTCATCTGCTAAGTTCGACCAACCGTGGTTTGATGAAAAATGTAAACAGCTATTTAAAGATTATAAAAATTCACTTCATGCATTTAATATGTATAAGTCACTTGAAAATCATTCAACTCTTGTTACTAACAAAACAAAATATAAGAGAACCGAGCGCACATTAAAGAATAGATATAAATTACAACAAGGAAATATGTTGAATTTTTTAAGAAAAAATAACCCCAGACAATTTTATAGATATTTTAAAAGGGCTGGCAGATCCGTTCGATCAAATCTATCTACTGAAGAGTTTTATTCACATTTTTCAAACCTGTGTTCCACGAATGCTAAAGTCAACGATACAGTAGAGGAATATATGAATAAATACGAAAATCATCCCACTGACTTGAATACACAAGAGCTAGATTTAGAAATATCCGAATCAGAAATTTCTTCTGCAATTGATAACCTAAAGAGTAATAAATCGAGTGGATTAGATGGAATATTAAATGAGTTTCTAATTAAATGTAAAATGACACTGATGCCATGTCTTAAGTATTTGTTTAATAATGTTTATGATTCAGGGTATTTCCCCACAAGTTGGTCGATAGGCTGTATTGTCCCAATCTTTAAAAAGGGGGATGTTACAATGCTGACAACTATAGAGGAATAACGCTACTCAGTTGTTTAGGTAAACTATTTACAAGTATTTTAAATAAAAGATTGATCAAATATGACGCACAGTATTCACTCATTACGGACGCACAATTCGGCTTCAGAAAAAATATGTCAACTACTGATGCGATTTTTTCGCTACATTATTTAATTAGAAAATATCTTAATAAAAAAAAGAGACTTTACTGCTGCTTCGTGGATTATAGGAAAGCTTTTGACTTTGTAAATAGACACAATTTATGGTACAAATTATTAAAACAGGGCGTTAAAGGGCGTATGTTTAGCATAATCAAGTCACTTTATGACAATGTCAGGTGCTGTGTCAAAAACGATAATCTACTCTCAACAATGTTTTTATGTTCAAATGGATTATTTCAAGGCGAGGTTTTATCTCCGATATTATTTTCCCTGTACGTGAACGATTGTGAAGATCAATTTCTAACAGATAATTGTCCATCTATTAATTTACAAATGATCAATTTATTTTTATTAATGTACGCAGATGATATGGTTTTATTTGCAGAAACCCCTGAAGGTTTACAAAAATTATTATACTCACTTGAAAGTTATACCGATTCGTGGGACTTAACCGTTAACATTGAAAACACGAAAATAATGATTTTCAGAAACGGTGGTAAAATAAGAGAAAACGAAATTTGGTTCTATAAAAATAATGTTTTAGAAACTGTCAATGAATTTAACTACTTAGGTGTACTTTTAAATTATAATGGTAAATTTAATAACACGCAAAAACGCTTAGCGGACCAAGGGCGTAAAGCTCTTTTTAGCTTATCAAATACTTGTAACAAAAATCACTTTAACGTAGAAACAAAATTATCAATCTTTGATACATACGTCAAAAGTATTTTAAATTACGGTGCCGAGATTTGGGGCACACATTCGGCTAGCGATATTGAAAAATTACATTTATTTTTTTGCAAAAAACTACTTGGCGTCCGAAAAACAACTTGTAGTAGTATGATTTATAACGAACTCGGTAGATACCCTTTGATTTTAGATAGAAAATGTAGGATTTTTAAATATTGGATTGGTCTACGTAATACTGATAATGTTATTCTTAACTCCTGTTATGAAGATATGATTTTAAATAATGACAGTTGGATTAAATTTGTTAAAACTGAATTAGATAGAATCGGTCTTGGATATATATTGCTTTTAAAAGAAGTTAACAATGGTACGTTCCAAATTATAAAAAATAGGTTATATGATATCTTTGCCCAAGAAAACATGGAAAAAATAAAATCGTCCGCCAAAGGTATAATTTATCAACATTTAACCGTTAACTTTACGCTGCAGAGCTATTTAAAAAAAAGCGTTAAATCTATTTTCCTTAAAACTATAAGCAAATTCCGAATTTCCGCGCATAATTTAAATATAGAAGTAGGCCGATACAATAAAATAGAACGTAGTGAAAGAAAGTGCACACTTTGTAACCTAAATGACATAGAAGACGAATTTCATTTTATTATAGTCTGCCCTTGCTATAATGAATTGCGTCACCAGTTTATCAAACCATACTTTTTACGAAATCCTAACATGTTTAAACTAATTCAATTATTAAGTACAACTTCAACATCCGAAATACGGAACCTTGGCAAATTTCTCATTTCTGCAGATAAGAAAAGAACCACTCTATTAAATAATAATTAAACTGACCTAACTAAATGTACCCCCCCCCCCCCCGCTCTCCTTTGATTCAACTATTTATTTATTTTATCTTTTGTTGTTTTATTTTGTGGTAATAATCTAGCTTATTTCCCCCCTTTAAAGTCATTTTAGAAGTTCTGAAGATTTTACGAAGCTTATAATATTTACTGCATTTTCCAGTCATGTTAAATTTAGGCTAGCAATTTAATACAATTTATCCACACCCCACCCCCAAACTATTTGTCTGTTTGTATTTAATGGACATGCGTATATTGTGTTTGTGTGTATGTAATTATAATGTTTGTATTTACTTGCCGTGTATATATTGTGTTTGTGTATATATATTATCTGATGAGTCAGTAGACTTAAAGAAATAAAAGAATTGAAGAATTGAGGTACCTTAAAGGAATTTAGGTTATTTGGTATATACGCAAGAACACAGTGCCGTGAATATGAAATATATTATAGTTGTCAACTATGTACATAGTTAATGGTCTAGTACAGATCCCAGCGGAACACCAACTGTACCAACCTCAAGGACAGTTTACTAAAGTGGGAATTTCATATTTTCTAAGAAAGTCAAAACATAATTATTTCTATGTCTTTTGCTCAAAAGGTTGTCAACTCACTATTACACGATCATGGGCAATATTTCACAGGTATTAAAATCACTGACACATGCTGTCACAGGAAATAACACAATTACCTCCCTTGTTTTCCCATTCCCCTCCATGCAATTGCGAGCTTCAAACGTGTGAATTTGAAGTTGAAAATGATATTTTTGCCAATTTCTCAACTGGCAATAGTGAATTATAGGAATTATTCTTTAACAAGGTAGGACTGTTTATAGATACAATCTATTTTAGGGCTTTATTTTAATACATTTTAAAAATATAACTGAAAAATATGAAATTGCAACTTTAACATCTTGTCCTAAAACTGGTTATGATTTCAGGCGAGAAGGTAGGTATCTAATTACGCCTGATCGTAGGTTTATTTTTAATGGCCGGAGAGGGTTAGGGGTAAAGAAATTGTTATTTTACCAAGTTTCATGTCAATTCATTGAAAAATAACTTTTTACATATCACTGGAAGTTTGGTTTCAGACAGTAAAAAGAATATGAAAATTTAATATTTAAAAAAATTCAAGAATTGATGTTTCAATGAAATATAATTTGTTGGTACAACTGCATTGTTTTCTACAGTATTATATACCCCACCTAAATTGCGTACCTGGCCTGCATGTTCACTGTTACTAATTACATAAAGGTGTAATTCTGACCCTGGACAGTTGATGTAACGATATCGAGAGGTGTTGTTTAATACTGAAAAGCTAAAATACACAAAAGTACAGCAATGAAATGAATGAAGGTCTATTGAACAGACCACTCACAGAGAGAGAGGGGGAAAGCGAACAGTAATATAGAGGGCATGCAATTAAAGAAAAACATCACGGAGGACCCGGAGAAACCCCCGAGAGGTAGGACGTCACGTTCAACTGGAGACTGGAAACTACGACAGTTCACTCAATGAATGAACGTGATACAACGCGCACGTGCTAACAATCTATGATCCACCCTGCCCTACCATGATGTAATTAAACATTAAACACAACAAATATGTTTCCGCGGTCATGATTGGTTGATAAATTTTATGAGGCTAGTCGCGCTTGCATTGCAGCTAGAAATACCCCTTTTCACTGGATTGCCAATTATTTTGGGTTTGGGAGAATTGAATTCCGGAAAGTTGAATCCGGTATCCCATCTGGTATCATCAAAGGTTCTTATACTTTCCACCCACCTTCCATTCGCCAAACGCCTTACATTGTCAATCGTACTTTATTTAAATTGTGTAATTCCGATATTTATATCGAATGGCAGGTAACAGGGTCGGGGCAACTCTATATTTGACATACTCTATATATTTCAGTTTCATGTATACCAGTGGGTTGGTGATCTGTAAGTGCCTTTTGGCCGCAAGTCTACTTTTACATTCGGGAATCTATGTCCAAACGGCCACATGTCCCGGGTAATGCTAGTTCGCATGGGTCAATAGTTCTTTTTTCATCATAATTGAAATTCACAAAACAACAAAGGCAGAGATATATGGTTACTTTTTTTTATCTCAATAATTCGCGTGCGCGTAGGGGTCTTTAGCAGTGTGAGGAGGACCCGGGGAAAACCAACGAGGCTGAACAGGCGACCCAACTGACTATGACAGACCTTATGATACAGGCGCACACGCTAAGCACTCACACCCCCACTTACATAAGGACTTGTATTTTTGTATTGTCAGCAACTGTGCGAAGACATATAATTTATCAAAGGCTGCGGTAGTCGTCATAAGTTCATGAAACATGATTTAGATAGTCTGTGTCATGACAAATGATGTGGTAAATCTAAGGCAAGCACTTTAAACAACGTAAGTCTTATAACACAACATGACTTCCGTAACTCTGGTCATAAAACTAACTATTTAACAAAACAAATGAGCTAATTCTGGTCCACATTTCTCAGCAGCGAGGCTAGTTTGATAACGATAGTAATATCCATTATTCGATAGTTCCGGGTTACATGTACATGTCATCACGCGGGAATGTAAATAGTATTCACTGCGATAAGGTACCTTTTGAAATGAAATGGGGTTTAACGTCCTTATGTTCTAGTCCGATTGGGTTAATGAAGACGGACATACGCCATATCGTGTACTATGAGGGAAATTGTGCCCAGACAGCGGCGCTACGGCCTACTCTTGTATCGAATTCTAACTTATAATAATAAGGTACATTTGTAGCGCGCCAAATCCATCCAAAAGCATGCTCAAAGCGCAATGAGACAATGGTTATATACACAGTGAACAGAAAGTCTAATTCTCATAACTGACAAGGGACCTTTTACGTGCACTCCAATGTGTACACATGACCTCGTTTTTTCGTCCCATCTGAACAACAAAACAGCCCTCCGTCCTGTGCTACTAACTGGGGGAAATCACGCCGGAAAATTTCGATGACCTTTCTCCACCAACACATGGAGCTAGCGTCTTACCCACTTAGCCACTGTGGCTCCCTAATCATATACGATAAGGCGGGTTGGACATGGTTTAATTTTTATTTCCATAATTCGCTTGCGCGTTGGGGTCTTTAGCAGTTGGAGGAAACCTGAGTACTCGGAAAAAACCCACGAGGTTTGACAGGCGACCCTACTCCTGGCCACATACAACCGATGATTTGAAACCACGCCAGTTGACTCAATGGGAGGCCGAATGGTTAGCGTGCGCGCGCTGTATCATACCATTTGTTAGTCCCGCAATGATCAAGTTTGTGTCGAGTGGACGTTAAACCCACCTCCCCCTCCCTCTCTCTCTCGTACGATTAATGAAATGAAATGGGGGTTTAGCGCCCCACGATTCTGCACCTAACGGATTATTTACGAAGGGCTTAAGCCGCACACTCTATCTAGACGGGAAATCGTCTACTCTGATTTCGAATTCCAACTTTCAGAGTTATTTTTCCGTGCATGCCAACGTTTACACAACATGGTTTTACGTCCCACACCAACGACTTAATCTTTCCCTCAGTTGCGGAATTAAACGTGAATTCGACACGAGACTTACTTTAAAAGCAAATAAGGCCTATGTGTCGAACCGTAGCTTTATGCATTATAGCCCCTGATTGCCCGAAAAATCACATTTTTTAGCGCCGGTTTTCTCCCACTGCGCGCAAGCGAATTATTGAAATAAAATTAAACCCTCCCACTGCGCGCAAGCGAATTATTGAAATAAAATAAAGCAATCTGTTGGTCCCGAAATGACCTAATTTGTGTCGAGTGGACGTTAAACCCCATCTCTCCCTCTAGCTGTTGGACACTATAGAGGCCACAATTCATGTCAAGGGTTTGATGAAACTTAAAATGTATGTTGAACTAAGGCTCTCGGTTTCTTGCGATATTCGCGCATAACTTCCTGGATTATGGCTCCTGATTATACGAAAAATTGAGTGTTAAGCTTTTTTACCCGATGGTTGTCACAATTTTTATCCCATTTACAAATACATTAACATTACCCCAAGTCAGTCCGATAAAATGGCCCTCTGGGGATAATAATTTTTATCGTTATAATATATCAATATTAAACCGTAATGATGGCTGACTTAGAATTTCTTGAAAATCATCGCCGTTCCTCGTACGCAAATAGATTAGGGTTATGTAATACCAAGATTGTTCGCCCTCACGAGGTCACAATTTTTGTCCGATTTTGATGAAACTTAATATATGTACCAAAGATCACGTTTCCTATTAATATTCGGGAATATCGGACTTTCACTTCTGGATTATGGCCCCCGATTGATTAACCAATTATCGTTGATGTGGGATACCCACAGTTCCGTGTACCACTCGTCGTAACAGACTGTTTCATTGGCTAATCCCTCACATCACCCAGCACACGTGTTATATATCAACCCTCCCAGTTATTATTGCAGTAAAGACAAATAAAACAAAATTTTGAACTATAAAAATCGAAACGAAATACATCTGTGTTTTCAGATTGTATGAAGAAATAAAGTAAGGGCGACACAGCTGCGGTATGACTTTCATAAATGTTTCAAAATCTGAAAACTAAATTTTGCAAAACTGTCAGATAAAGGATTATTTTCATTTTTTTCAGTGCGAGCAGATCAAATAGATCAAAAGGTGATAAATAACCCTGAAAGGTATATCCATTTAAAATAGAAACCATTTGTTTTAAAAGAGTGGAGTGATCCATATTTGTCTAAAACGTTTTCTTAGAATAGATTTAATGTTTTATGAGAAGTCAAAATTTTATGATTACTCATGATTTTAGTTTGAGCTTCACCCAATGACATGTGGAAAGGTATTGTTTTAGTTGTTTATGCAAACATGACGCTCTGTTCAGGTTAATTAAACATACATTATGCAAGAGCTAAATCTGCCTATTGTACGTCTTTCCTTAGGCCTGAATTGTTATATAAACTATTAATTAGATATTAGAATTAAAATTCTTATCCAGACCATAATCAAACCTCGATGTCAACGCTAGCCTGCGATACTTGTTGGATTATGATCCGATTTGCTGCATAACTTCACGATTTAATGATTAAATGGACAAACGGTTCATAGTGGATCTATTTGACTGAAATTTTCAACAAATTCCCTTTACAGTATCTAGTTTTTAACTATTATAGTGAGAACAGCCAACTACCACAATGTGTCTTTTATGCATTACTAACTATATGGCCTCACCTTTTCTAGGTGCAAGATATCACCAGATAAATGTAACAAATTCTGGCATGTTTATGGTGAAATAGAAGGACCAGAAACCGCAGGATTCCTTTTAAAGACGCATGTAGAGAAGAACTATGTTATTTTTGTAACGATGGGTGTGTCTGTGTACATCAAACTGTCAAAGACACCTGGCAAGAGTGTGTGTATCAATCAGGCCGAATTATTGATTGATTAGTTTTTAAAGAGTCAAATACCTATTTATGGGTTTACAACGTTAAGGCTGGATCCGATATTTGCATTTTCGCTAAAAATAACAAATTTCCGACGGCTTAAAGATACATAGTGTAAGATTCAGATAAAGAGCGAACCATTCTTGCTATAATAGCCCCCCCCCCCCCAAAAAAAAAAGATAATGAAAATATTGAAAATTTCATTAAATTAATTTTTTCTGTGCCATGTTATTACTGTTTATCGTTTTGACAAAATGTGTGCATAGTAACCAGGGCAATGGTATACTCGAGACTTCGCCTCATTTGCCCATTTTTAAATTAAATTTTTAAATGGCGAATCATTCTAATCTAGTTCAAATCTCGAGTATCCGATGCCATGAAGAGTGGGTATATGTATTGTTCTGTTAATAATTAATAGTTCAGGTCTTTCTTTAGGCCTGATACGTTATATAAACTATTAATAAGACATTTATTGACTTATCCAGACCATAATCAATTCTCGATGTCAACGCTAACATGCGATAATTGTTGGATTATGATCCGAATTGCTGCATAACTTCACGATTTAACAATTAAATGGATAATCAATGATGATCGAGGTTTAGGTGGAACTTTCATTCGCTTAATTCTAGATTCATACTGGATCGATTGGGCTGAAATTTGCGACAAATTCCCTTTTCATTACCTTGTTTTTAAATATTATAGTGAGAACTGCCAACTCGTTACCTAATCTCCCATAATGTATATTTAATTGCATAATGTACGTTTAAGACACTCTATTGATTTGTTAAATTAGATTAAAACAGGCTGGACAGTGGACCATACTCTTACAACCGGGGAATCAAAACCACGCCCACTGACTCAATGACAGACCTTATGATACAGCGCTAACTATTCGGCCACCCCTCCCCGCCAACCCATAGCGTCACTGCCCCTGCAGTCAACATCGCCCTATTAGCACACGGCGTGTGGCCATTTTGACTAGTCAATGCGATACAGAAGGCCCGTTAAGGCCTATTTTATTTAGATGTTGAAAACAAAAACCTGTAATAAATGAATGAATATGAACTGGTTACCTTGACATTGGGCATGAAAGAGATTTTCTGCACCCAACTCAATAAAAACAAAACAACCAAAATAAATAAACTGATGATTCATTAAACGAAAAGGTAAGACAAGTTTTCCATTGATGATAAATGAAACGCAATAAGGGATTGACTAAAATAGTTCGTCACCTGTCACATTTCAATGTCATAATCATTCAATACACAAAAAGTTATCAGTGATGTCACTCCCAGAGAATTTTAATAATAGCTGTGTTTATTGGTGCAGAGCCACGGTGGCTCGTTGAGTAAGACGTTAGGTCGCTAGCCATGATATTCTAGTTCATCTTGATTTTTCGACATGACTTAACTTTGTCAGTGGTGTAGTACGGATGGCGTAGCCAGGGCAACGTTTAAATAATAATATTTGGCAGTTGGGAGTCGATAATGAAGCGGGTCGTAGCTCCGCTGTCTGTGCTAGGTTTGCCGCATAGTATAATGTATTCTCCTCGTCATTGGCGAACTGGGAGCAGGACGTTAAACCCCATTTCATTTCAGTTTATCTGTGCCCTCTGTCGGTCTATCAGTTTGTGGGTATCGCAAGGAGATGCAGATGTAGCAGAGAGAGAGAGAGAGTTATGGGGTTTAATGTCCACTCGACACAAACAAGGTCATTTCGGAACTAACATGGTTTAATTTTATTTCAACTATTCGCTTGCGCGTAGGGGTCTTCGGCAGTGGGATGAAAATAGAGAAAACCAACGAGGTCGGACAGGCGACAATGTCTGACTGAAAAATGGCGTTAGACACACATTATGCAACAGCTAAATCTGCCTATTGCAGATCTTTTGTTAGGCCTGAAATGTTATCTAAATTATTAATTAACTTATCCAATCCATAATCAACTCTCGGTGTCAACGATGTAATGTTTATTGGATTACGTTCCGATTTGCTGTTCGGCTTCCATTCATAATTAAATCAAAAAATGGATAATCAACACTATGTTTTTTATCCTACCGACTTTAGTAATTAATGATGATCTGGGCTAGCCCAAATATTCAATCGCTAAAATCTCGGTTCATAGTGGATCAATTTGACTGAAATTTTCAGCCAATTCCCATAACATCATCTAGTTTTTTAAACTATCATAGTTAGGCTTGTCAGCTCTTTATCTAATCGCCCATAATGTACCTTGTAACATAGTGTAACTATCAATCTTACATTCCAAGGTAGCCAGCCTCGTAAATCTGGTATACTTCCGTCTCAAAGTCATGACTATTCATCAAAAAACCTTGGCAATACATGTGAAATCACGTCATTTGGTTCCGTTATACACCAATATCAATAAATATTGACATGTCAGATGCAGGAAGGGATAGAAAAAATTGCAGTCGTGGCTAAGCAAACGAAAGGGGTCCGAGTTGCCCCCTGGTTGGTGGTTCAGGGCAGAGATATGGGACGAAAATCCATATCATGCAAATGTTGTGATTCACGTAAACGAATCCTTCACAGCTCTAATTCGAAATAGTGTACCTTCGTCTTCATTCGCCTGCATGGTTGTCATTCTGCCCTGAATGGTCCCCATATCCAAAAATTAATATATTCTTGCTATTATAGTCCAAAAATAGATAATGAAAAAATATTAAAAATTACTTTATTCTGAGCAACGTTACCACGGTATGAAGTTCTGGCAATATGTGGCATATCGTGTTTCGATCGTATTCAATCGGTTAACATCTCTGCCATCCGATATCTGGAGTGTTGATGGAAGAGAAATAGAGTGCGAAATTAGGTTTTACGTCCACGCGACATAAACTATATTAGACAAGCAATAGAGAAATAAGATGGCATTATATTGTATTAATTAATATTTTTGACAAGTTAGTAGATTCACATATAGTGTGTGTACTTAAATCAACTTAGTGAATAAGTGACAGATAGTTACATAAAAAGGAGTTATAATTTGGTAAACATTAGTTGGTTCTGTGGGAATAACAATATCATGCATTACACCTGATAGGTAATTTCCGATTGCATCATTTGGCTTGTTTAACCAATCTCTATATTTATTTACATCATATTTGACCAATTAGATAATTGAAGGTCCGAAGCCCAAAGCTACAAAACTATCAAACTTGTGTGAATTCGTTAGACAGCAGACAGATTCTGCAAGGGAAAGGGCAAAGGATTAACAGAATCTATCAGCAAGCGCGCCCAATGGGTCTGACTGTTTAGGGGCTGAGATTGACTTTAGTGTTGTCATCTATACTATGCTTGCATATGTATTCGGCTTTGTTTTATAAAATGTAAAAAACGAACTGTTGCATTGTTATTCCTGGTAAGACAAACGTCTTAAGAAAACAGTAAGAAGTAAATACACAACGTGAAGGGAAAGAAAGACAACCAGGGACAAATACTAGACGGTCACAAGGCTACTAAACTCTGTAGTAAGAAACGATGCACGTGGGGCGTTCTCCCAGCTTATTTCCCATATCTATCCAGCGACTGCATAGCACTAGGCATAGTCTTACACAGCGTTAGAGATTATTGCATGCGCGTTGGATCATAATGTATGCCATTGAGTCAAGCGAGGGGATTTTGATACCACGCTTCTACGTGACAAGGAATAGGGTAGCCTGTCCAACCTTGTTGGTTTTCTCCGGGTTATCTGGTTTCCTCCCAGTGCTAAAGGCTCCTAAGCGTAAAGGTATTATTGAAATAAAGTTGAATCGTATGTTAGTCCGAAATGACCTAGTTGGTTTTGAGTTAACGTTAAACCCCATTTTGGACAATTAATGCTTTATCTAGTCGTACGCATGGGATGAAAAATCGTGGCCCACCTGTAAGAACGATGTGCTAGTTTGATTATGTCGACGACAGTTTGATTATTTCGAAATGCAGTTTAACGTCCTACTCTTTTGCTCCGATTGAGCTAATGAAGACAGACATAATGATATGAGGTAATTGTGTCCGGACAAGGGCGCCATGACCAACTCTTATATTGAATTCCAACTGCCAAGGGATCTTTTACGTGCAACCTAATGTGAACACGGGAACTTATTTTATTCCAATGCCTCGCTTGCGAGTAGGGGGTCTTTGTCAGGGTGGGTGGGTGGGTGGGGGCGACCGAACTTCTGTTAGAGAATAGAAACCAGGTCACTTTACGTAATGACGGAGCCGTTAAACCTTTAGCTAGCTTTTGATAAATGACAAGATACAAAAGAAATTTTTTTTAATGTAATTTGGTTGCTACAGGTACGAAACACCATTCCATTTAATAAAATTGAAAAGCTCCTGACATAACGTTTAATTTATTTGGAGAAAATTTGTACTATTGACTTATAAAGCATACCTTAAGGCGACAGTAAACGGCTATTGACGCTATATATAAAAGCGAAGTATAGTACACCGCAGTCGACATATCGTAGTCAGCTGATGCTGAGAAGAAAGTCGAACTCACGGGTTACTACTAGTTATCATAACCCGATACAAACCACATACAACAAAGCGGGGGAAGCCAGCCATGAAACTATTCTGATAGTCCGATCAATGACGTCATCTGAGAGGCATGGGTCTTCTTCGGTGTAAACCTTGCGGTTTCCTCTTCCGAACGATTTTATTGGTGAAAACCGTCTGTTCTCTTTTGGAACTAAATATAAGGCGAGATGTCGATGTGTAGTAGTATTGTTATCGACATTCTAGGAGATTATATATTAATATGGGAATACGAGGTAACTAAAATATATACTATAATAAATAATACACAAGTCTCGATTCTATGGAATTCAGTCAATGAGCGGCTTCTTTAGTCTTTAACAAGCCGCAGCGCGCAGTATTAAACGGTTATTCATGTCTCAATTCCATGGCATTCAGTTACTAGTGGCATCTTTAGTCTTTACCAAGTCACAGCGCTCAGTATTCAACGTTAATTGTATTCTATAGATTCGAAACTTATGTATTTTCATTTATTTACTAAATGTCATTAAAGAAATTTGATAAGATAATATTATATATACTATGATTTTTATTTATAAATACATTCGAGACAAATTATAGTTTTGATTGGCTGTGAAGTGAACAATTATGTTGTTTCTCTCAATTACAAGTTTTATGTCGTTTTTGTATTTTTAAATATTAGTTAAAGATAATCTTTGATGGGATAATTTGTTTTTAATTATTTTGTTTATTCATTTATTTTGAAAGTAACGACGCTAGGAAAGTAACAGAAAAAATGTGTCTTCTGCATTTATAAATAAAAATCATACTCAGGCGCGGATACAGAGGGGGGCGCACCCGGCGCACGCCCCCTCTATTTTTTGCGGTGGCGAACAATTTTTAGCTCCATATATTCTCGCGGGAAAGGAGAACAAAAACAGTTTAGGTTGGAAATCGTAATTTACAGTACTACTACGAAATTAGTCCTTGTGGGCATTTTTGTCCACTCAAAAATCATGGGTCGGGCTTCGCACTCCCAACTTGGTGCAGCACGCCCCCCCTTTCTGAAAATCATGGATCCGCCCCTGATACTATCTTAATAACTTTGGTGTGATGTATTAGGCTTGGTTTGACACTCTAAGATCGAAGAGGGTGATTTTAAACATTCTATGAGTGTGTTCCAGAGATATAATACATGTCAAGAAAAGTGTGTGTTTATGATGGAGATCACAAGCATTGAAGGCATAACGTATACTTGTTCGTTTGGGAACTGTCTCTGAGCGGACGACGTCCACTGGTAGTTCGTATCCGGCCCTATATAGCTGCAATAGAAAAAAAAAGGTAAAATACCACTCTTCCTCACCTCTGTTCTCCGGCTGTTTTAGAACTCAACTCTTACCTATTTTTCACCGTGATTCTTTATTGTCCACCAAAAGGAATCATTTTTCACTATATCTAGCACAAATTTATAATAATTCAACACCATTTTCAAATAGTAATTAGCGGCGAAATGAACAGAAGCAAAACAGAATTCTACTTGAAAATAGTGTTGAATCATTATAAATTTGTGTCAGCTGACAAGAAATGATTTCTTTGACGAATAAAGTAGAATTAGGGGGACAAATAGTAGGTAAGGATTCCAAAATAGCCTTAGAACAAAGGTGTAGAATAGCGGTATGTTCATATTACAGCTACAGAGGGCCGGTAATGAACTGTCCGTGGACATCGTCTGCTCAAAAACAGTTCCTAAGAAACTAAAAGAATACTCGACCAGAACCCGGAAAAGATTACGTCCATGGCTATCGTTTTTTCGAGACACGACGTTTTTATCTCAAATACATTACTTGATTGACTGTTACGTATTTTAGTACGGATACTTCGCGACCGATTAATATTATTTTTCACAGTTCTTGCACGTCTAATATTGAAAATGAAGTAATACTTCGATCAATGACAAATTAATATTTATTATAGACGTATAACGGTCAATCTCTTTGATCTTGTCGTCTACAAGTCGGGCGGCTTGGTATATACAGGGGAATTTGGGGTCATTTTTCTGGAAGTTTTTTAGTCAAACCTGTTACGGGTTATTCTTCCAGGGTAGGCTATTTTCCACAAGAAAACACGATATAAGGTTGTTCTTAGTGGAATTCTGGGATATTCTCATTTTACGCATAATATGTAGACATTGCGGTTCAGCAAAAACCTTTGAAAGAAGAATCTCACCCTGCCCGACCCAGTTTTTCTTTTCGCAGGTTATTTTCTTCAGTTGATCTTTCCCCAGCATAACCCCAGTCTCGGGCTCTATCCTACACGCCAATATACATGTGTGTGCATCAATATGTTGAATTTTCAGTCAAATTGATCCACTATGATCTTCCGGCCTAGCTTTGATCCTCATTACTCATTTCGGTGCAATAAAAAATATAGTTTCGGTTAACCATTTCGTGATTAAATCATGAATGATACTGAAAATATCGCAGGCTAGTGGTGACATCGAGAGTTGATTATGACCTGGACAAATTATTTAGATAACGTTTAAGGCCTACCGAAAGACCTGCAAAACGCAGATTTAGCTCTAGCATAAAGTATGTTTAAGGAAGATGTGCTAAAACTGTTCAATAAATTAAAAAAATATAAGTAAATCAGTATTTCCAAGTATAAATATCTACATAATCTAATATTTTTGTTAATACATAGTTGTAGCCACGCTGGCTAAGTGATTAAGACACTGGAGGATGTGGGTGGGATCCCGGTGAGGCCGAGACAGTTCATCGGGATTTTCCGGCGTGATTGCTCCTTGTCAGAGGTACAGGAAAGCTGTCCATTCGTTCGTGTCGGACAGAAAACGTGGTCCCGTGGAGTTCTCGTAAAAGATCTCTTGGCAGTTGGAATTCGATATAAGAATAAGCCGTAACACCGCTTTCCAGGCAATATTTCCTTAATGGCAGACTTTATTGCGTAAGCCCGTCTTCGTTAGTCCAATCGTAACAATCGTTTGCAGCACATTAACTTACGTGGGGGCGAACGAAAAACAAAATAATAATAAACAAAGCTTAACTTTCATCAGATGATTTATAGGCGGAAATAAAACTAAAAAAGCATGTTAGGACAGCACAAAAAGACATATATCTTGAAATAAACCCGCTTACGGCTGGTGCAGAAGTAGAACATTAGAAACATTTAAAAATAATATTTTAATTTTATACTTTGTTTATTAAGTACTGCTTGGCTACACAGCGTATGTATTTTGATTGTGTATCAAATGAAATGGGTTTAACGTCCTACTCTGTTCCGACTTGGCTAATGAAGACGGGCATAAGCCATACAGTGTGCTATGAGGGGAATTTTGCCCAGGCAGCGGAATTATGCCCTACTATTATATCAATTTCCATTGGCAATAGGAAACCACGAGAGAAAATTTCGATGAACTTTCGCGGCCAACACAGTGATCAAAGATCAAACCCATGACCTCACATATCGAAAGGGTTCCCGGTACGTCTACAATTGCGTTTGGGACAAACTATTTTTATCAGCGCAGTTTTGATCTTGAGCGGGGAGGGGAGCATAATGATTATGATTATTAAGGTTGAAACCACATTGAAACCTTGTGATTTTTTGCCTTTTGCGAGGGGTTGAAAAAACTCAAGAGGCGCAAAATCCAGGACTCATCTCATCTAGCCCTTTTTGCGTAGCTCGAGTTATGCGCATTGTTAAATGTGAATACTGTATTCATTATTACACCAAACCGCAAATACCATGTGAAGGAAATGCACTTGGTCGTGTCTTCTTAATAAGCAGGTTTACATAACGTAGAGGCGGAAACAAACATAAGTTATAGGGCGGTCGTGAGTAAAGTTATGAATGACTTCAAACGACATACTGTTTATGGTTTGTCAACAGTGTGCAGTGGTTGGCTGATTTGGCAGTTACGTCTTTTATCACATGGATATTTACATTCATTTGATACGACCTCTTCATTCATGCAAATAACATAGGTTATACAACTTGTTCATTTCCATGATATTTTACTACCAGGACATATATGCAAGCAGGTTTATCTGTTTACTACCAGGACATACTCACATGCCGTTTTATCTCATCTGTTACATGATTGCTGGTAATCCGAGTTTTACACAGTCATGAAGGGGTACATAATGTAATGGATTAGGGTTTAGCCTTTTGCTCCTGACATTTGAGATTAACGTGCGGTAATCTTTATGGATACCTGTGCAACTGGCAATAGATTCAGCACAATATGGTAAACAATATGGATAATTGTGCAACCGTCAATAGTGTCAGCACAAAATGGTATATAATATCGTAAACTTTATGGATATTTGTGCAACCGTCATTGGTTCTCCCACAAGCACCCTAAGTAATAAGGACAACGTTATGATTACTTATGCGACCGTCAAAGGTTCGCTCACGAAGCTATTAAACCTTGTGGATACTTGTGCATCGGTCAACGGTTCTCTCACGAGCATTCCAATCTGGTAAACGTTATCGATACTTGTGCAACCGTCAACGCTTCGTTCACGAGTACCCGAATCTAGTAAACGTTATGTTTATTTGTGCAACCGCCAACCGTTCTCTCACGAGCACCTCAATATGGTAAATGTTATTTGTGCAATCGTCGTTGGTTTTCGCATGAGCACCCCGATATGGTAAACGTTATGGATAATTGTGCAACCGTCAACGGTTTTCTTACGCGCATTCCAATCTGGTAAACTTTATGGACACTTGTGCAACCGTCAACAATTCTCTAACGAGCACCCTAATATTACAAACTGCATGGATGCATGTGCAACCGTCGCTCTATTTTTTCGCTAAGTTCACTTTCAGTATCAGCCTGAGAGGAATCATCCCTGCCCATTCAGTTGCGTTGCTGAACAACAACGATGGTATATATCTCTCACAATGCAGGTAATTTGAAGATGGCATTACTAACAAGGTTTTCTTCTGTACAAACGCAGAGGCTGGACCATCCTCGCCTATGAACCCTATGCCGGAGCATATACCACGTCTCATAGCTATGGACCAGCAACAGAAGTTTCAAAACAATAGTTATATTCAGATAGTGCGTCGAATCGGGGCAACTTGACGACGTTGGCTGGAAACCACAGTGTTGTAATCTTCATTTCAACAAACTTAACTATCACTTACTGACCAGACTTAATAGTGGCACATCCAAACGACGCATTGGGCAGAATTAACTTGGACGCATGCGAACGAAGATCATGTACAACTTTAGCAGACGTAACTGGGACACATGTAGACGACCACCAAATACAAATCAAACAGACGTAACTGGGACATATGCAAACGGTCATAACGTACAAATTTAGCAGACGTAACTGGGTCACATCATCACAGTTGATCACCACGTACGAATAAAACAGACTTAACTGGGGCTCATGTGTACCTATATGTTAAAGTGAAGTGATTCTTAGATGATATTTTAATTCTATTTTTCAGATCTAGTAAAGAAGCGGTTACAATGGGTAATCATTCTGACAGTGATAGCAGTAATCTGTGCAACGCAAGAACAGTGTTGGAATTGTAGTGCTGAATGTAGTCGCTGCATTCGCCAAGCGGTCCCAGTAGATACCATTATTTCTGAATTCTACTCCGGATTGTTCAGCGCGGCACCACCCCCAGCCAGCGAGAGTCTTCCGGGCTTTATTCCAGGTGACGGACATACTACCACGTTAAGGAGTAGCTCTAGAGCTGCCGAAAACCCGTATGCCACACCACCCCGTGCTCACTATGGATGTTGCGAAACGTAAGTGTGTAAAATTCATTGGTAATTCTAGATTCCCACTGCCGTGCGATGCGTTGCGATAGGGTTGTCTCCATTGAGTCCGTACTTGCAGGGAAATCATGGTGCCTAAGTGGGAAGGCGCTGGCTCGCTAGCCTGGAGGTCGGGTGTTCGATCCCCGCATTGGCCGAGAAAGTTCATCTCGATTTTCCGGCGTGGTTTCCCCTTGTCAGTGATGCAGAAGGAGGGCTTGACAAGGACCGCTGCCTAGTCGTTCGGATGGGACGAAAAACCGAGGTCCCGTGTACACATTGGCGTGCACGTAAAAGATCCCTTGGCAGTTGGAATTCGATGTAAGAGTAGGCCGTAGCGCCGCTACCCCGGCAAAATTTCCCTCATAGCCCAGGTCAGGTGCAGAAGAGTAGGACGTTAAATTTCATTTCCGTACGTGCAGTTACGTTCTGATACGTTTCGGTACCGGTATTATCCCTACATTTATATCGAACTGCCAAGGGATCTTTTACGTGTACACCAATGTATACAACTGTTCAGCACCATTGACAAGTGGAGAGCACGTCGGAAAATCCCGAGGACTTTTCTGAGACACTACAATAATAAGAGCCAATAGCCTACTAACTGGTTTAATAAATAGTGATAGATTATCCACACGACCCGTTACTCAAAAGCTCACGAGAACCGGTCAGATCAGTTGAGGGTCCTGACAGATAACGCATAACCTTGCGCCATTTTTTGGAAGCGGAGGTGGCTCAGTAAGTAAGACGTTTCTCTAACCAGTAGGTCTCGGGTTAGCTACTAGTGCGGGCCCAAAAACATTCTTTGTGACTTTCTGGAGTACGCTCCATCAGTCGTGCGATACCGAGACCTCACCCGAACGATGAGACGAAAAACTGAATTCTTTGTGCACATTGACATACACGTAAAGGAACCCCTGACAGTTTGAATTCGATTTAGTAGTAGGCCGTTTCTCCGTTGTCCAGGCAAAACGTCCCTCACAGCACATTAGTCCAGTCGGAGCAGAACCGTAGAATATTAAACCGCATTCCATTTTATTTGTAGCTACACATAAGCAGGAGCGTTTTAAGGTTCATCATGGCGGAGGCTACACTATTTTGAGGGCCCCTCTTTCGCGGGGGAGGGGGGCGACTTGATTGATGATTTTTATGCCAATGCAATGACTGCATTCTCATTCAGTAATGGATTCGACAGTAACAGTGTATATAAAACGATTGACTCGTACTCGGGGCCCTTTCCCTTGGCCAGAAGGGCCCTTTTGTCTGCCTTTAGGGTCCGTTAACTAGGGTACATTTTTTTTTTCTCATCGGCTTTAGCATTTGTTTTAGCAATAGGACGTTAAACAACGTTTTTTTAGGACTTCGAATTCTGTTTAATGGTTTGGATTGTTCGTACTTGGTTTTATTTTATTTCATTTCATTTCACTCGGTTGAATCAAAGGCTTACACCCACCACTAACAAACCAACCAACCGGCCAAATCTTTATAGAGACCATATGGTTGAGGCATTTATGAACATATTCAGGAACAGTGTCTGAAAACCTAATGCACTTCATCCATGCAACGTCAGTGAATGCATACTGTTACCATTAAATAGTATGTTGTGTGATTGGCTTACTTGAAGGTGAGGGAGGTGTACGGTGGCTCGCTAACTTCGCGTTGAGTCTTCGATCTTGGTGTTGGTTTTGAAAGTGTGACCCCCGTTACAAGTGCCGGGCGGAGTGTAATTGTTCAAATGGCACGCAAAAACGAGGTCCGATGATTATATTGGTAAAATAACTCTTGATAGTTGAAATTCGGGATACGCGTAGGCGTAGCGCCGCTGTCCAGACACAATTTCCCTCATGGCACACTGTATTGCGCATGTCAATGTGTGTTGTCTTCATTAACCGAGTCGGTGCAGAAAACTAGGCCGTTGTTCGCAGAGACCATAAACAAAATACATAATTGACACAACTATTCATTCCATCACGCCAAATCCTTACAATAATGAATTTATTTCAGCGAAGTACGTTATTCGTCTCCCAATATCACCACTATCAACAATCGGAACTATACAGTGGTACATCTGAAAGGAATGTTTCAATACATACCGACAGGCAGATGCAAGTAAGTCAACTTCTTTCATTATTCATGGATTAAAATTGTCGGGTGGGGGGGGGGGGGTCGAACGTCCACTGGACACAAATTTGGTTATATCGGGACTAAATGTAGTCCAATTTTACCAGTGGGGAAAACCCGGGGACCCGGAGAAAACCCACGAGGTTGGACAAACGATCCCACTACGCGAGGAATCGAAACCACGCCAGTTGAATTAATGGCAAACCTTATTAAACAACGCGTTAGCGATTTAGGTCCTTTAAACTTTCAGCCACGAGACGTTTTATGTAGCTTATATTAAGAAAGGACGACCGCTATTGAATAATAGAACCTGTTGCAGATGCCTCCTTAAACGTATCCTGCAGACGTCCTGTCTTCTTCATTGTTAAAACGAAAGTGAACCGTGTGGCTTTTATTAATTAAAGGGAGATAATAAACAAATGGAAATTCAGCGTAAACTTTTTGTAACCCACAGCAGGCTACATATATAAGTTAATTGCATGTGAATATGAAAGAAATTGTTTTTGAATCAGATATTCGAATTGAGTATACTTCCACTGTAAGTTGAGGATTTCTAAATTAAGGAAGAATTAACTGCCTTCAGAGCCCCAATATTTTAGATCAAAATACAATAGACACTTTCAAACCGTACACAATAAATGTAGTCTTACCAAAATGTACTCAGATCCAGTAAATATCGAAGGCGAGCGATGGCATCGATACTTGATTAGGGTCTACATAAGTTAATTGTGTCTAATTAATAATTTAGATAACGTTTCAGGCCCACAGTTAAGACCTGCTATAGGCAGATTTAGCGCTTGCATAATGTTAGCTTGATATACGTCTGTAATTAATTTAGCCCACAATCTCCGTTGTTTTTAATACATATCGAGGAAATGTGTACGCATTGGCATTCACGTAAAAGAGCCCTTGGAAGTTGAAATTCGATTAACGGAATAGGCCGTAGCGCCACTGCCCCAGCAAAGTTTCCCATCCCATTCCTCTAACGGTTTGTTTTAATTATTATAGATCTGGATTGACGTGTAGTCATGGTGAATGTGTACAGAAATTTCGTGCTCATTGGATTCTGGTTTACAACAGTTCAACCACCAGGACAGGCCCACCAGTTAGTTTCGTACCTATCAAGGTCCACTCCCACTGTGAATGCCTGAACGTTGGAAGGCGGCAATGATTAATAACCTTTTCGGATGGATGAAAATGATGATGATTAAATGTGATTCATACGGATAATTCTCTTGCTTAAAGTGACATTGTGGATGCTTTAAAATCCTCTCTTGTTTTACAACTATTGTCCTTATTAGGAGTCTGATGATCAATAGATTTGGTAAAGTTGATTTCTGTGGCCGTATATCAGATGCTAACTTATTATCCTACTTGCTTATTGATTCTATTCGTGTAATTTCAATATCAAAACGACAATCTGTAATTGGATTTATTTCATCGTGATCTAGGAATCGTGGTTTTATTTTACGCTTTTCCAGTTTTAGAATGAACAACTGCATTTTAGCAACCACCACTATGCCACCATTTCTTTATTTCTTCATCGTGATCTTGTAATCGTGGTTTCATTCCATGCTATTCCATTTTTAGAATGAACTACTGCATTTTAGCAACCACAATCATGCTATCATTTGGTGTCACCACTGCATGCTCAATTTATTGGATGAGTTCCATATTGGGTACATGAATTTGATAAAACATCATGGAGCTTGGACTAATTAAACATCGTCTGATGATAGTAAAGTCATATGCCTCAACAACATTCTTCTAATTCAATTTGATTAAAAATGATTTCATTATGTCTATCCATTATGATTATGTTTTATTATGAATTATATCGTATCAACACGTATCCGAACGTATCTGCATCAACGATTTGATTTTCCGACGTTTTGGAACACAATGATTGAGATACTAACGCGCCATGAGTGTCATCTATTTTTCTTTGGTTTGAGGCTGGAGCGGGGCGATTTGAGGCGGGGGCACCTGCTACACAGTTGGTTTAATTAATTTATTTTAGTTTAAAGTGCACAAATATGTTCAGCCAGTTTAGTATTGTGATGTAACTTGGTTTAAAGTTGGCAACGATACAGTCCACTACATTCTTTAATATTGGTTCATGTTAAACACGAATGTTCATTTTGTTAAAAACGCATTAAATGTGTCTATCTATTCCAGTGCTTTGTTATATTTTGGCTTTTAAAAAATACGAATATATTCACCCACGGGGTCACATACCATACACGGAACTTGAAGTATTAAGTACCAGGTCGTCAGCTTGGTATAATGAAGGCAGTAAAAGTAGAAGTGTCTTCTTGATCCACATGGACAGATTATTTCGACAACCTAGGTCTCTAAAATCTATATTTTTTACCAACCTAAGCAAATCTGTATCATGATTTTGCATATTAACTTTATATCAATTGGCTCAGCATGGAAGCGTATAGGGGGCACCAGCGCGAAAGGTTTGCTGAGTTAATTGTATCAGCATGCCATGTTGTGTGTCGTCATGTCGGTTTGAAAGGTGTTTTTAAAAGTCAATGCACGAGTCGCTTATATCAAAGCATTATCCCCAATCTCGTGCTCCTGCATTACAATGTGCATGTAGAGGCGATATCAAACTACGTCGTGGTTGCTAATGTGAGGTGTTAAAATCATAATATACGAAATAACGAATTAAAATAACAGTCATAAAATTAGAAGCTCCATTTATTCTGAATGAAAAAATATCTTAGAATACAAACTGTCTAAATTTAAAAATGGTATGAATAATAATACAGTAGTTAGCAGTATTGATATACGGCCAGAGTTATCTGCCTTAAGGCCTTATGACTGTTCCCTATATGTTTCTTAATTCAACATTACCAAACTTATGTGTGGTAAATGTCTCCTTTGTCGTTTCTGAGATCCAGTAACAGTGAATCTAATGTTTAATCAATGCGAAGAAATGTCATTCTTACCTTGTCAAGTTAGAATTATCAAGAAAATGACAAATACAAGCCGAAATTCAATCAAAATCCATAGCAAGATACATGATACATGGTGTCACTTTAAATGCTTTCAACTCCTTTTGATCTTTCGCTCTCTCAATGTGTGCTGTGTAATAGTGTGTCCATTGGGAAAGAAATAGCTGTGAACATCGGATATATAAGTATGGTGCCTGTACTTTTCATTGCAAGGATGTGACAAATGGACTTAATAGTTTAGATATATTGTGTTGGCTTAATATCTGAAATTCTTTTGTTGTTTCCGTACGAAATAAAAAAATAAAAATAAAAGACCTTATCGATTCATTTATGGTAGTAAAAAGCAAAACAAAACAAAAACATGTTTAAAACTCTGCTGTGGTTCCCGTACAAAATAAAACATTAAAAACAAACACGTTCTCAGTTTATGCATCGCCGTCCCCCCCCACCCCCCAAAAAAAGAACATTTTCTGATTAAACATTATGACAATGGTTTGCTGAAACTGTTTTGAAAATTCCAATAGTCCAATTAAGGAATCTTGCGGGTCTTTTTGTAGTTAACATTTCCTATTTA
The DNA here is from genome assembly GCA_963678685.1 of Patella ulyssiponensis. Taxonomy (NCBI): domain Eukaryota; kingdom Metazoa; phylum Mollusca; class Gastropoda; family Patellidae; genus Patella; species Patella ulyssiponensis. Next base: position 77,660,328 of record OY783228.1, read on the forward strand.
ATGCGAAATTTCATTTGATAATATATCCTTAATGCCTTTGTTTCTGTTCTGCTTAGCCCCCCGCCCCCCCCACCCCCCAAAAAAATAGGCATTAAAAAAACATTTGTGCTGTCGCGTTTGAAAAAAGTAATACCAAAGAGTTATGTACCTTAGTTAAAAACCTGTCATATATCTGTTTTGAATCATAACTTATAGGATGAGTTTTATTAATTCCTTACACTGGATGTACCCCTTCTCAATAATAGGAAAGGTGGGGGGGGGTATCATTGAACCATTTATAGTTTTCTCTGTATAAGCCGTTCAGCACTATATATTGTTTTTTTGTGTCTGTAAATTTGTATTGTATTGTATTTTGCTTGCTTCCTCGCTCTTTCTTGAATAATATAATATACTATTCTGCATTATTTCTTGTTCAGAATTATTTATATATTAAGGGCATTTATTGACAAGAAAATCACAGTCCCTTATCTGTATATCATTGTTCAATAAATCCTGCTGGTAAAGATGCACAGTAGGACGTTCTACTTATTTCATATAAAGAAGCATTATCTATGTTTAATTCACTCAATTGTCGCTTTGGGTTTGTCATGTGAGTTAATATCTAAAAATAACATTTGAATCGAGAAAAGGCTCAGATTTAGCTCTTGCATGACGTCCCTTTGATTTGTTTTGTTTTTTTAAAAAAAACCCAATAAAACCTACTCTGTGGTCCCGTTTCACAAACCACAAGACAAGCACAGGTACATATACATCCAACATTTAAAACATCCAATAATTTTTCTCGTTTCATGAATTCAGATGCGTCACTATTTGTGCTGCACCTACATGTATTGAACTTAGATGTACCTTCGTACCCCTTGTAAAATGAGTTCCTCATCTGTAGCGATGCAGCTCTCCGTTAACGAAAGCAAAAACAAAACTAAACGAAAGCGTTAACAAAAACTACAACAATGGCTCTTAATTAAAACCAAAACGAGTTATGCATATTTTCGGACATACGGACCTGATGCTATTAAATAATGTATGCGTTGTATCCAGACGAGATTATTTTTTTATTTTTATTTTTTTTTGCCACGATTTAATTTTGATAACTATTTAGTTGTTTGTATAATCTTTCTTTATAAATAAAATCAAGAAGGTGTGTATGTTTGTTCGCCGCGTTCCACCCCCCCACACGAGGTATCAAAGTAACCTGCATGACCCGTTAAATCTTTAAACTCATGATGTGATTAACGGGAGGTAACTTTGTTTATTATTAGTTCAATACAATGTTGCATTGTGTTTAACGGGAGGTAACTTTGTTTATTATAAGTTTAAAACAATGTTACATTGAGCTTAACGAGGGGTAATTTTGTTTATTATTAGTTCAAGACCAGGGACGGATCTAGGAATTTTGAAAAGGGTGGGGGGCGCCGCAAAATGAGGGCACTTACTGCGGAGACGGGGCATCTGTAGAGCTATTTGGCTGATATTTTCGTCTAAGTAAACGATGGGAGAGGACATATTTGGGTCTGAAAAAAGGCACTTTCAGCAGTAAAAAAGGGCACTGTCGAAAATTAGTGAGGTGGGGGGGGGGGCGAGGGGATCCGCCTCCGAAGACAATGTTGCACTGAGCTTAACGAGAGGTAAATTTGTTTATTATTTGTTCAAAACAATGTTGCATTGAGTTTAGCGAGAGGTAAATTTGTTTATTATTAGTTTAACACAATGTTGCATTGTGGTTAACGAGAAGGGTAACTTCGTTTATTATCAGTTTAACACATTGTTGCACTGTGCTTAACGGGAGATAACTTTGTTTATTATTAGTTTAACTTTGTTTATAATTATTAGTTTCACAAAATGTTGCATTGTGCTTAACGGGAGGTAACTTTGTTTGGTATGGTAATTTTAGTTCAATAATAGTAATGGATGATGTTAGCTATCGGCAAAGCATGCAGAATAAAATGGATTTTAATTTCCTACTTTTCTGCACCGAACTGAGCAAATGAATACGGGCATACGCTGTACAGTGTGCTGTGAGGTAAATTTTGTCTGGACAGAGGCACTACTACCTACTCTTTTATCGAATTCCAACTGTCAAGGGATCTTAGACGTACATGTCAATATGTACACTGGACCACGGTTTTTCGTCCCATCCGAACGACTAGACAGCTATCCTGGTCAAATACTCCGTCCTGCATTACTGATATGGGGAAACCATGTAGCAAAATCTGAATATTTTTTCGGTCAATGCAGAGATCAAACACCCGACCTCCTGGCTAGCGAGCCTGCATCTTATCCACTTAGCTAGTCCTTTCAAAGCATGCAAGAAAGGACTGTGGCGAGTAAGTAAGTAGATCTTGAGCCCCGGACGAAGTCGGGTATCGAGGTAGTATTGCATACATATACATACAAAACATTAATTCATGAAAGAGTGGGGTGGTATTCAGCGCGTTTTATCATAAGATCTTTTATTAAGTCAGCTGGCGTGGTTTTGCTTTCCCGGTTGTGCATGACAAGGAGTAAGGTCGCTTGTCGAAGCTCGTGGGTTTTCACTGGTTGCTAAAGACCCTCCCTACGCGCAAGCGAATTATCGAAATATAATTGAACCAAGTTAGTCCCAAAATGACCTAATTTGTGTCGAATGGAGTTAAACCCCAACAACATCGGGTGACGTTATTATGTCTTTCATTATAGTATTGATTGACGCATTTCGGTAGAAGTGATGTTCCACAGGGGTCAGTACTAGGGTGATTTGTAATTATGGTTATCGTAGAATTTGACATTCTGATGCTATTTTTAATTCAATTAATACAAATACACTGCAATAATGCTTATTATGTGTTGTGGCCATTTTTATGCTACTATTAAATAGAACATGGCTGTTAGCTAAATAAAAAGTGATAATATGAGGCCGATCATGACGTGCGCCCCGACCTCCTTTGCAAGGTCACCCTTTGTCGTTATAGCCCATTATATGCCACAGTGTATCAGCTAGTCTTTAACACCCTAACACATGTTAACTAACTGCCCACTATTATCGTCTGTCTGCTATTACTGTCCCTATTTATAGCTTATGTTACGACAAGTGGTTTTATCTCAGACCCATTACAGTATATCAAGAGGGAAAATAAAAAGTTTCATACCGAAATTACAAATTAAACATACATTATGCAAGAGCCTAATCTGCATAGTGTAGGTCTTTCTTTAGGCCTGAAACGTTATCTAAATGATTAATTATATATAGGCGTTTTGATTAATTGATCCAAACCATATATAATCAACTCTCGATGGCATCGGATTTTTCCGATATTAAATAGATTAAACGGTTCAGCCATATTTTGATTTAATTTAAAAATGGAGGAGCGAGACGTAGCTTCAGACGACCAGTACGGTGGTTGAAAATAATGGTAACGTCTTGTCACACTTGCAAAGCCAAAGGCTAATATCTTCGCTCGCAATAGAGTAATTTGAATGGAATTTTCAAATTATCCATTTTACATTATCTTTTTTTAAACTATTATCGCAAGAATGGCTAGCTATTTATCTAAATCTTACATAATGTGTGTATCTTTAAGAGAGGAATGTTTTTATCAAAAAATCAATTCTCTATTATTGACATTTCTGTTAGTTTTCGTTTTTCGTTCGTGGCTTTTCCTGAATGTTATACTAGTTTAGAATTTAACTGTAGCTTGTTAGTGTTCATTTGTATGATCTGCTAACAATTTTAAAATGATTTAATTAAAATAGACTACCCGAAGTTCACTTTTGGCAAAATATACTATCCAAAGTTCACTTTTGGCAAAAAGAGTGAGACGCGATCTGATTTTCTTCTGTGGCAACCATTCTTAGTTTGTAATGAGGGCCTCTTCTTTTGTGGCAGCCATTTTTAGTTTAAAATGGAGGCCTTTGGAATATGAGATTTTGGCTATTTCATTCAACGTATGGATGACTCACAATGTAACAATCTGATTAAATACAGATCTATATTTCGTTTCGTTTTTGTTTTTTTTAATTTCGATGGAATCTACTACATGAAGATCTGATCGGGTTTGGGGGTCACACGATTGGCATTTGCCCCTATGACGCAGTGGTTCGCAACCTTTTTTGTCAACGGCACACTTTGGAACACAGATAGCGGCACACCTGGCTAAATGCATATTTCGAATTTCATCAGTCAAGATTTCGCGGCGTCTGTCACCTGTCTTAATTTAAGACCCATTCCCACCCCATTCCAGCACCAGCCCAAGTTACATATTTTCTAACCACAGTCCAAATTTCAAGTTGATAAATGCAATAGATGTAGATATATTGGCATTTACATGACTTCATGCAAATTTGGTGAATTCATCTCCAGGAAGCCATGGGTCAAAGGGTTAGAAAGACCTTACGGCACACTGGTTGAGAATCACTACTATGACGTGACATCAGCATTTGATTAACCTAATAGCGTTGATGTTTCTAGTGGGTTAACTACCCACAGTTCCGTGTACCTCACTCCAAGAACTCGCCGAAACAGACTGTTTCATTGGCCAATCCATGACATCATCCAGAACGCGTGTTATATAACAACTCTTCCAGATCCTAGTGTAAGGACAAGTAAAACGAAATTTTGAACTATAAAAAATGAAACGAAATAGGATCTGGGTTATAATCATACAGGTAATGTAAGGAATTCTGGGGTTGACGAATCATAGACTTCGACACTTAGATCAACCTGCTATCATACAGTGAAGCTGAAATAGCCCAAAATCAATCATATATTTCGGACACTTAAAATAAAGTCATATTGCGTGTCTCCCACTCTTATTCGAAAGTAAACATAATATGCCAATTTTCACGTATTAGTCACAAATGGAACGATTTTTCACCTACCTATTTCGGACACTGTGTTACTAAAATTATGTATAACCCATAATTTACATGAATAGTCCATTATGTTATTTATAAGTCATAGGATATATGTATAACTCATATTATACCCATTAGATATATCATAGTGACGTTAATTTGACGTCATCAAGTTTGACAAATATGACAGTGGTTTTTTTTTACTAGGGTATTTTGATTGATAAACTAAGCTATGAAAACGTAAATAGGTAAATGCTGTGAGCTACTAACCCGTTATAACAACCTAATGTAAAAGAAATGAAGATTGTGAAACAAAAACTGCTTTAATTAAAGGGGAATTCTATACCTTTAATAGTTGTGTATTAAAACTGCTTTAATTAAAGGGGAATTCTATACCTTTAATAATTGTGTATTTTATTAATTTTCTGGTATAAGAATGAAACGAGATGGAATTTTACACTCCACAATCTACCGTACCATTAATTTTTAGAGAACGCCAACTTCTTGGGTTACAGAGCCCAACGTGCAAATAAATTTTTGAAATAGGATTTAACCATTTGTTAGTCCCGAAATGACCTAGTTTGTGTCGAGTTGACGTTATCTACCTCTGTAAGGACACCATGGGAAGTATATCAACTCATTTACATTCCATCGTTACTGTAATTTAATATGTTATGTTCGGCGAAATACACCAATCGAATGGCAGTCATCACTAGCATGTGGTTATTCCTATCCACATCGATAGTATTTATTGCACATGCTTTCCGGATAAGAATATGGCGTCAACGTTTGACATGAATTGTGAAATATGTCTACCCCCGTTCATCGAGTCCCTTGTTACAAATGGCACTGGGACGCAATATGATACACGATTCGTGTTCCAATGGTAAAATGTCTATTTTGTCTTAAATATTGGATATCAGAAGCCCGTATTTTCCCGTAAGATCACAACATCAGTGTTAATATAAATTGACAAATATTTTGTGTTTTCAATATCGAAGACTTGGGATTTTATCTGCATCTAGTAAGAGACTTACCTACTTCAAGGAATAGAGTGTTCATGTCTTTGTTCATTGTCATTAATGAACAAATACACCCGGATTTACCAATATTCATGTCAAAACTTTAACAAAAATAATAGTCTGTACATAATATTTGACTGGCACTTGGCGACGTTTTGATTTTCAAATAAATCACGTATATATACATATATATACGTAACGGAGCTAAATCGCTCATATTCGGGACCTAGAAATTGACACAAATAGGTCTTAATACATACTGTAATATGAATGTATGTAAACTGATTTACGTCCAATTGTTTTCGTTTTACTCTTATTTCGAATCAGTTATGTTCGGCGAAATATGCCAGATGTCCCAATCAATTGCCAATTTCTAGCGACTGGTTATTCAAGTCTACATATTATTCACTGTGATGCTCTCCAGGTATGAATATAGCTAGGCCGTTTAATTTGGTGGAATATATCTAGTCTCGTTCTTCGAGTGCCTTGTTACAAAGTTGCTGTAGCGCAATATGGTACAATGGTAAAGTGTTTAGTTTGTCTTAAATATTGGATATCAGGAGGGCCGCACTACACACAAAAACAACCGCGGACAAAAATAATAAATAAATAAATAAATAAATATCAAATTAACCGAATGGATCCGGGGGTCAGCCTTAAACGTCCACTGTACTGTAGAGTCTCGGGCCCAAAGAGTTCACTCAAAATGAAAAAAAAAAGATTTGCAAAAAAGACGTAACAGAAATGATGAGACCGATCTAGACAGTGGTCGTCCCTTCAATGACGATAGTCTGCCAGTTGACGCCATAGTGTTATCAATGAAATGGTGTTTAACGTCCTTTTGCTGCTCAAATCAGTATTCATGAATAATTAACATACTATTAATTTTGACAAAATACTGACTCATTTCAAATAAATCACTTATATATCCATGTACATGCTTAGCCTATACTTTCATAATATCTAAAGAATTTAGCTAATGAATGCTTTATTGTTCTACCCAATTCAATTGTGTCTCCCCACGTATCAGGAGTCTATTCATGAATAGTTCAACAAATCATTTATTATGTTTTATTGTTCAGAACTATCCAACCCTATCTCCTCAAATCAGTATTAAGACAATTATGTCAGATTAAGAAATAAATACTGATTCTTTATTTAAAGATTCTTGGTTTTTGTGAGTTCTTGAACACGGGCACTTAAGTCTTGATCTCGCTTTAACTCAATGCATCTTATCAAGGCCTTCGCGTAATGCGCTGCATTTTTCGGCACTGATTTCGATTGGGTGTTCAACCAGCTTGTGGGCCTATCAGATTCCAGGTTTCGGGCTTTCTAGCTAAAATGTGTATCTGTGATAATCGAGTTGCAAAGGTCAAAATTCATTCAATGTCATGGTTTGCATGTAGGTCGCTATAGTAGATTTGCTTGTCTTTGTGTCTCAACTCATGATTGGACACTACTGTTCCGACGAGATTGGACATCTCTCTCTCTCTCTCTCTCTCATTCTCTCTCTCTCTCTCTCTCTCTCATTCTCTCTCTCTCTCTCATTCGTAATCTGACATAACTTTGTCTACGTGTGATTAAAATTATCTAATGCATACACAAAACGGATTGACCATTGTCATGGCCCTCAACGAATGAACATAACTTTTCGTGAAAGAAAACTTTCAAAATTTTTTAAAACAACACATTGTTATTTTGATATGTATATGTTAGGGGATTTGTGTCCTTGTCAGACAGCTTAGCTTTTACAAGGTCAGCGGCCCTTGGGATTTATGCTTACAAGGGTGAGTCCGATTTTATGTTCACGAAATTTTAACTAAGATAAAATCTAAATTTTAGTAATTTGTTTGAATAATATTAGACTGATTTTAGTGCTAGCCAATAAAAATTGAAGTATTTACAAAATATTGGACTTATATTTAGTTAAAACATACAATATGCAAGTTTTAAATCTGCCTTTTGCAGGTCTTTCGTTAGACCTGAAATGTTTTCTTAGACATTAATTAACTTACCCAGACCATAATCAACTCTCGATGGCATCGGATTTCTTCGATATTAAATAGATGAGAACAGTTCAGCCATATTGTGATTTAAGCTAAAATGGAGGAGCGAGACATAGCTTCGAACAACCAGTACGGTGGTGGAAAGTATTGCACACGTCCACTCGGCAAACCTCGGAGATTTCGGACAATCTAAACTTGGCTGTATGATGAATTCCGCCATATTGGAACTACACTAAAGGTCGCGGAGATAACATGGCTGCGCCCATTCTAAACACAAGTTGGCGACCTATATGGCTATCGACCTATTCGACCGATCCAGCTGTAAGATAATGACGAAATTACACTTCTATTCTGAGCTGAAGGAATGGATAAAAAATAATATATTCTACTTTCATTTGATAGACATAACGTTGGATTTTATTGGTTGATAAATAAAGACTGTTGTCTTTACTCTAAATAGGTTTCCAACGAACAGGTTGCAGCTCGATCGGTCGAATAGATCGCTAGCCGAATAGGTTCCCAATTTGTGTAATAGCGTCAAGTTTTCCTGTTAAAGTAAACCGGTAGCCGCATCGCAAATGTATGGGCGTAGGTACATATCACTTACTGTCATACATCCGAGACTAGATGTAGTTTACGGAATCTGTCGAGATTAGCCGAGTGGCACACGTCATGTCAAACCTTCCCAGGCTAATATTTTCGCTCGCAATAGAGTAATTTGAAAGAAATATTTAAATTATTCATTTTACATTATCTACTTTCAAACTATGACAGCAAGAATGGTTAGCTCTTTATCTAAATCTTACAGGGAAACAGGGCCAAGGTCAAAAAGTTGCAATTTTCGTTTACTCGGCCTTTTCTGAATTTCATGTGGAGTACTTGAACTAACTGCTTCCTTATGCTAAGGGGAGTGTGGATTATACCCACATAGACTATCCCCATGCACGTCTGATGAATAATCCGGAAGTTAATATTTATTTACGCAAATAAACTCCACATATTAGTGTGTATCTTGGCGGAAGTTATAGGGATAACACCCACGACCATAAAACATCATATGTACACGTCCACTCCCTTTGGCTAAACAGATCGCAATTTATGCTACATCATTAGCAGAATTAATGCTAATCTGTTTTACGACTTACCATACTGGGGTCAAGATTTATTAAATCCGGAAGAAAGATTGTCGCCATGAATACCACAAGTATGTTTTAGAGTTTATTGATTAGTTATAGAGATAATGGATATCGATGCTTGTCTAAAATTCAAAAGCTAGTATCTCGGTTCAGAGTGGAACAATTTTAGCGTATTCTTTTTACAGTATATATTTTATTCATTTTATAGCGAGAACTACCAACTCTTTATCTGATCCCTCATAATGCCTGTTTATAATTCTAAAATAACGAAACACGGTATTGTGATGGCAAGCGAGTTTCCCGAGCAGGCTAAAGAAGGCGGGCATTGGGCAAGCGGGTGGGGTAGATAATATCAGAGGGGTTGATGAAGAATGCTTGAAAATACGTGCCCATGTGTGCATATTCTTAGTGCACGTTAAACATCCTTGATGGATCTAAACGGAAGAACTCTAATCTGACAAATTAACCCATTGTTTATATCAATTTAATCTCAACATAAAAATATGGTAAGAATTCATATCTCCCTAGCGATGTCATTTTCTCTCTGATAGGGAAAGAGAAATCGGTTTTAACGTCCCCTCGACACAAACTAGGTCATTTCGGGGCTACCATACGGTTTAATTTTATTCTAAAAATTCGCTTGTGCGTAGGTGTCTTTAGCAGTGAGAGGAAACCGGAGGACCCGAAGAAAACCCACGATGTTGGAAGGCAACCCTACTTCTCGCGTACAACCGAGGAATCGCAACCACGCCGGTTAACTCAATGACAAACCTTATGATACAACTCGCACGCGCTAACCACTCGGAAGTTCAGCTCCCCTACTGGCATAGCATTCATATTCATTAAAAATAACCGTATGTTAGTCACAGGATGACCGAAGTATTCCGTTCCTTTCTCTTCAATATCTGGATGTACTCGACTAGAAAACAGCCTTACCACACCGCGCAACCGACTCACAAGTCAAGACACAGAGATACAAATAGTTGACACTTGATAAATGACCCACAACTTGTTTTAATATGTACCTTGTCAAAGCCAGTTACTCTGCGTTTTTAGCCGACGGAGAACAGAGCGACTATTGTGGGAAGAGGGAAGTTTAAGATACAGGATAGGTCACTGATTAGAAAAGAGAGGAATTACATATTCGATAAACATCAACACCTTGCCCACGGAATCGCTAACATCCGGACGTTACTCCGTGTTATAAGGGATAAATTTCTATAATTTGTTTTTAATTCCAGTTGGTTTTGTGCTGGTTTGTTCGAGCTGGGGTTTGGTATAGCGTTTAATCTGCGACGTATAATTATAAGAATTATAAAAAAAAATATCCAGAAGGACACATTTAAATATTTCAATTACACCTTATTAACGGTAAGTTTACAGATTTTTTTTAACACGACATTGACATTGTTGGAATCTTTTATGGTTGAGTAATACAATTGGAAATGAAATGAAATGGGGTTTAACGTCCTACTCTTCTGCACCTGAGCTGGGCTAATGAAAGACGGGCATACGCCATACAGTGTGCTATGAGGGAAATTTTGCCCGGGCAGCGGCGCTACGGCCTGCTCTTATATCGAATTCCAACTGCCAAAGGATTTTTTACGTGCACGCCAATGTGTACACAGGACCTCGGTTTTTCGTCCCATCCGAACGACTAGGTAGCTGTCCTTGTCAAGCCCTCCTTCTGCATCACTGACAAGGGGAATACAATTGGAAGATGCTGTTTCCGATTTATTATTGGTAGTTAATTAACCTTAATTATATTTCAAAGTATTGAATAAGCAAACGTTGTATGACATGCCGGAGAAAAAGAGCGAGAGGCGGGGGGTTGGGGGTAACGTTCACTCGACACAAACTAGACCATTTCAGAACTAACATATACAGGACTAACATATGATCTAATTTCTTTTTAATAATTCGCTTGCGCATATATGGGTCTTTAGTTGTGGGTGGGAACCGGAGGACCCACAGAACACCGACGAGGTTTACATGCGACCATACTCCTTGTCACGTACAACTGGGGAATCGCAATCACTCCAGATGACCCAAAGACCGACCTTATTATACTGCGCACATGTGCTATTAACAATTCAGCATGCTAGATTACAGCTATCGTGTGTTTACAATAAAACTACTGTTCAAGGGTAGCCTATTCATACCAAAGCTATGTCTTACTTTTCTGAACAAACATGGATAATGGAAACGGATATGCATTGTGCTCTGAGGGATTTTTTTACAGGGACAGTGGTTCTTGTACTTGCATGTCAATGTTTACATGGGACGTCGGTTTTTCGTCCCACTCGAATGATTGAACCTTGCCAGGACGTCTTCCCGGTACCGCAGATACGTGGTCCTCACAATGGTTAGTGAGCTCGCGCCTTGCTTACTGAGTCATCAATGCCACCCTGACCTAGAACACCTCTGTGATAGTGGTCATGGAGTAATAATAATAATAATGATATTTTTATCGCGCCACTATTCAATCCACTAGGGAATACACTAGGCGCTGGAAAATGTTCTCACTTTGGAGTGTTAATAATAGTGACTAAATTACCAAGTTTTCACTTTGGATTTAAAAACCGACAGAGATTCACATTGTCGGATATTTTCTGGAAGTGAATTCCAAACAATTGATGCACTGTATCGAAAAGTTCTAGACCCAAAAGATTTAAATTTATAGGCAGGTACATCTAATAATAGTTTCCCTTCTGATCTTAATGATCGTTTAGGTTGATACAGTGATACTAGATTTTGAAGGTAACCTGGCGCGGATTTATTTATCGATTGGTATGTTAACGATAAGACTTTAAAGTTGATCCTTTCTCGAACACGGAGCCAATGTAATTTGTTCAAGACTGGGGTGATGTGTGATCTTGATTTAGTTTTTGTGACAATGTAAGCAGCACGGTTTTGTAATCTTTGGAGTTTTGAAATCTGTTCGTTCGTAATACCAGTTAGTACTGAATTACAATAGTCTATTCTGGGTGTATCGCTCCCACTGCCTATGGAAAACCGCAATTAGGGAAATTGCAGACTATGTCTAGGCCTAGGGCCTTACCTCGATAAAGTGAGGAAATGATAACTGATTGTCGATCATCCGTCACTATGAAAACCACATGAATGACATTTGTCATCCGTACCTAGAAACAATTTACATCGATGATAATCAAACTCATCGCTCAACTGTTAATTGCCTCAGTGACATATTTGGGACTTTTATATTTTTGTTATTAAAAATGTAATATTAAATTTTAAACAACAGCAACGGTGATATAGATCAAAAATTTTAAACAAGGACAACGGTGATATAGATCAAAAATTTTAAACAACAGCAACGGTGACATAGATCAAACGTTTACCCACAGGATAACTTTGATTTAGGACAAACTGAACTGTATGGTCGTTGTAGAGAAAATGAAATGAAATAAAATGGAGTTTAGCGTCCTACTGTGCACGCCAATATGTACACGGGAACTCGGTTTTTTCTCCCATCGAAACGACTGGACGGTTGTCCTTGTCAGGCCCCCCGTCCTGCACCACTCACGACAGCGACGAAACCACGTCGGGAAATCCCAATGAACTTTCTCGGCCAGACCTCCAGGCTAGTGAGCCAGCTTCTTACTCACTTAGTCATCGTGATCCCCAATATGGCGGACATCCAGGACAGAGTTTTATTCTCGAAGTATGAAGTAGATGGATCTGTGTTTGCAAAATGCATACTACTTTTCAGCCACTTTATGGGGATCATGGCAATGACTCTTCGGAATTTTTCAATTGAATATTATTTAATAAAAATATAGAATAGCTATTAGTGAAAACAATATGTGCAGCCATTGAATTATCAAGTATATTTAACGCACGTGTAAACCCCCAACACACCTATCAAATTACAAAAAAAGGCTGGCGAGAGATTACCAAAAGCATATTCATTCATTCCGATTTATCCATATGGTTGTTTTTTCTTACTTTTCAGATGGAACTATCTCTGACTACCACACTCGTTTTCCTATCTTGTGTTTTGTATCAGGCTTGTGGGGCGTTCTATTATAGTGCACCGGTTTATAACAGACGTCCAAGGATCTCTAGATCACGGGATAATCCGTTTATATCGAACTCATATAATAATTATAACAGCCCTCCTCGACAAGACATGTGCTCCGTAACTGGACCAAACGATATCCGGAGAATCCTTCCAGGACGTTTCATGTCGGAGAATGATTTACTGGCAATGGTACCAACAAGTTTTAATGCGAGACCACGTGAAAGTTCTTACAGATCCGTCAAGAAGATAGTTGTTAGTCGATTTACGGAATCTGGATTCAGCAAACCGGGGACCTCGCCTTACATCAATGATGGTATTTGTGGCTGTTGTGTGACGTAAGTATATTATTAGGCTTTGTCTCATTGGATGGCAGAATGGCTAAACGCTTGCACTTTATATCACGAGGTCAGTCATTGAGTTAGGTACACGTAATAAGGAGTACGGTCGCCTGTCCAACCCTCATAGATTTTGACCAGGTCCTCCGGTTTCCACCCACTGCTAAAGACACTATAAGTCATCGTGTCGACTAGGCGTTACATCCTATGTCCCTTTCGCTCGTACCTACTATAGCTTATATATTATTAAATAGACTTACCCCCCCCCCCCCCTCCCAAGCTCTACACACTTAGCTTATTAGCAGAATTCGAAATAATGTTCGACTCGGTAGTGGAGCCAACAGCCGTCTTTGTTATCCAAATTACTAATTAGACAAAAAATACTTGTCAAGACCATAATCAACTCCCGATACCATCGTTAGCCTGGGATATTTCGTGGCTTTGAACAGGTTTTATTGTGGGTGAAATAACAGCAAAAATGGATAATCGAAACATTGTATATTATCGTAACAATCAACGGAAGTAATGACGATGGAGGCTAGCCTGAAATTGAATCGCTAATCCTAGATTCCCTGTAAAGCAATTTGACTGAAAATTTCACCATATTCTCTTTCTATTATGCATTTTGAACTATTATAGCGAAACTGTCAACTCTTTGTCGAATTTTACCTGAAACATTGCATACCTGTAGGTATATTAGACTAAAGTTTATTGGGATTTTCCGACGTGGGTTCTCCTTGTCATGGTGCATGCTGGGGGCCGAAGAAGGACATTTGTCTTGTTTGGATGGGACAAAAGCCCGAGGTCCCGGGTATATATCGGCGTGCATGTCAAATACCCCCCCCCCCTTACCACACCGTATGGCGTATGTCCGTCTTAATTCACCAAGGTTTGGAGCAGAACAGTAGTACGTTAAATCCCATTTTATTTCATTTAATATATTAAACTAGTATCATGAAAACAATATTGACCATCTCCATAGACTCCCCTGTCTCAATTCTGGTAAATATTCCTGTCACAGGATTTTTTGGGGGCTAGACATGGATATAAATTATTACTTCGACCTTTATTCACATGGCAAGCCTATAGTCAACTGGCGCAGATGTAACCTGATTAATAAAAAAAAAACGTTACTACGATAATAAACAATGTATGTTGGTCAGAATAATGTATTGTGACTATTGTGGCAAGAGCGACCACCTCTTTAACTAAATCTTACATTGCGCATCTTTAAAGATTAGATAAAGAGCTGTCCGTTCTCACTAGAATATTTCAAAGATAGATAATGCAAAATGAATACATTCAAAATGAAATTCAAAGCGGTGTCATCAATGGTTGTAACTTTGAAAAGATACATGTTTTGATGGTAACCAACGTACTGGTCATTCGAGTCTCATACGCGCTTCTCCGTTTTTAAATTAAATCATCAAATGGCCGAACCGTATTATCTTATTCTTAAGCTTATTAAATCCAAATGAGATTCACCTCCTGTTGTTCTGCTCCTAGGATGGGCAAATGGAGACGGACATACGCCATATGGAGTGCCATGAGAGAACTTTTGCAACTCCTATATCCAACTGTCAAGGGATCTTTTACGTACACGCCAATGTGTACATGGGGCCTCGGTTTTACGTCCCATCCGAACAACTAGACAACTGTTATTGGCAGGCCATCTATCCTACATCACTGGCAAGGAAGGACCTCTCCGAAAAATCTTGATGATCGAACACCCGACCTCTTGGCGAGCGAGCCAACGCCTTACCCACTTAGCCACCGTGATCCCTAATCCAAATGAATTTGTTGTTTATCTCCGTTTGAAACCTAACGATAACTTGTATGATTTTGTTTCAGTGAGTTAAGTTATGAAATAGTGGAACAGATAACAGATTTTGATGGGAATAATCATACAATAATCAATTTTAACAATGCTTACCAGTTTATCCCATCCGGACGATGCTCGTAAGTAATGATTGCACATAAATAACTTCCCAGATGTACGCACGAGCGGCTGTAACGTGGAAAATATGTCAAAATTAACATCAAGCCATATCGAAGTAAAATTCTAAAACGACATCGTTGACTCGATTGTCTATCTAGCGAGAATTAATAAGTATTGCCACTGGTTGACGGAATCTAGAGTCGTTAACTTTGATCCCAATTATTTAAATCCACCCCGTTTCTCACCTTGGTAATATTATTTCTACCAAAAAAGAGAATTAGTTTCAGACGAGTTATTTGCCCTTGAGTTAGAAATTGGAATCAGACCAGTTATTTTATAATCTCGCTTTCGAGCAAGGACATAACAGACTTTCAGACATTGTACTTAGGCCTAGCTTGATGTTATTTTAATACATATTTTCCACGTTACAGCCACCTATGGATGTATGTACATGCTCTTTGAACCTTATTGTTAAGTGACAGAAGATGACAACGTATTAAAAACACAATACTATGGATAGCAATTAAATCCGATGGTTCTTATCCATCGGATAAGCTTTCAAAATGAATTGGGAATATTAGGGAGGAGGTATGACTTTCGCTATACTTCTATATGTCCCTTAAAATCATTATTAGGGAACGTTTGATCGCAAGAGAGTTTGCCTGTAATATCAACCTTGTTGGAAGTAAACGTAAAACACCAGGAACGAAAAACGTCAAGAGAGACCTGGCATTCACTGAATCCCCATGAACTCTTTAGTTAAAGGGGGGGGGGGGGCATGTATCCTACAAACATCTTTTCACCAAGATGAAAGCCACCCAAGTTTCTACACCTTATTGTCGGGTATTGTTGATTTCATTTTGGAGCAGAACAGTAGGACGTTAAACCCCATTTCTTTTGTTGATTTCAGGAATGAGAATGCTCCATGTGCTGGAGGAACAGCGAGATGTAAACAAGTGACGCGAGCTCACTGGAGTTTGGTTTGGACACCCTCTGTAGGAGCAAGACTTGTAGCACATGAAGTACCGTCACATTGTCAGTGCATAAATCTGGGAGCAGCTTCAAGTCCACCCGCTAGAGGTTAATAAACTTGCCCACATTGTACAATTGTGTAATTAGTATTTATAATAGAAGTCTACTATAAGGGAAGCACGAATTGCTATATTGCATTAATTAACATTCATTTGTCAGGAAGTAGATCTTACTATACCACGTGGTGGTCGCACGACTGCTTTTTTTTTATTAGTTGTGTGATATTCAACTGAAATACCTTGTTTGATTTAGATGAACACGCTGATTTTCCAAAATGCCGCCTGCCTGTCTGTGATACCAACCCCGCCATTATTAATATGACCATAGCCCAGTTACCAATTCGTTAAAACAGAAATTTGAAATATCAGCCTTTATAGTCATAATAATAATTCAACCCAAATGCCATCAAATTCGAAACAAATAGCGAGTTTACTATTTATTCTGCTGTGGTGATAAACGGAATGTTACATGCACTTCTGTTTATGAAACAGCTAAGAATATCTCTTCCCGTAGAGCTCTTGTATAATTATGAGCAATTGTGTCAGTTAAAGGGCCATTAGGTAATATTCTATAAAGAAGCTTAAAGCGGCATTTGGTAAGAGATTGGATAAAGAGCTAACAGTTTGCCCAAAAGTAGTTAAAAATAGATAATGAAAACTGAGTTTCGGCTAGCCTCGATCGTCATTACTTACGATAGCACCGAGAGTTGATTATGGTCTGCATACGTTAATTATTGTCTAATCAATAATTAGTTAGCTAGCTAGCTAGCTAATTCATATCCATTGATTGTAAATATTATTTTGGTTGTCACTACCGGATAAGAATATTCCATATTGCCAAAGAGAAATGTGGGTGTTATACGACTTGAATAAAAGTTGAAGCGAAATCGTGGCTAGGAAAACGACATAATTGGTTTTTTACGACAACTCAACAAAAATTGCCTCTGTAGATATGTAAATAGTATTATGTGTGTCTGAATGTCTCGTTCTAGAATTATTTTTGGAAAATGAAATATCACGGGACAGTCTAGTTTCATCGATCTTTTAAAGTTGATAAAGTGGGTGACACCCTCCCCACCCCAAAAAATAACAGAACCCAAATTCTACAAAGGTACCTGATTTTTGCTATAATTGCTGCCTTCAGTTCACCAATCGTTTGGGGTTTGTTCTGGTACACATTATCCTTGAGATAATCAAAGAAATCACCAAAGACGAATGTGTTCGACAAATTGACAATTTTGCGAGACGTGTGCAAGTTTGCTTCCACCGCCGCGGAGGCCATTTGAGGCATATTCTGGAAAGAAGATGACTTTTACGCGAAGCCACCAAGATAACTGGAACTTTGTTGAATGATTACACACTGACTGATATTTAAGTCTTGAAATTTACTGGGCCTTTGTAGGATTTTTTTAAAAAAAGATATGGGTTCTGTTTTTGTATTTTTAGGGGGTGGGGCACCCTCCGTATTAGTCTTTTTTGAGTTACTATAGGTATTATTTATGTATATATGTTGTAAATAAAATTTATCTTTTAGAAAAAAACAAAACATATTATATCACTATTGGATTTTAGTTTTCAGTCGCATTCGTGTGCAATTATAACTATCGACTATAGTACTAGAAATACCTCCCCCCCCCCTTCCAAAAAAAAACCAACAAAAAAACAACAAAAATTGGAATTGGACCCTAAAGCAATTAACGGGCTAGGATAATGCAACTGTCAACTCCGTATATCAGTAATATTCACGTCAATAGGTAGATGGAATAAATAGAGTAGGTATGGAAATTCTCAAAAGTGGTTTTCGGTACGATTCACGTATGTGAGTAGTTTGACGGACCGACGGACTTGACCGACGACAATGCGTGACATGCTGGCGTATAAAAATCACGCCCACGGCAAAACATAGTAAAGAGGAGTTCAAAATAATTTATTTCAAATATGGTCTTTAAAACTGGTGCAAACCAACAAAAATATGTTTATCAACAATTTTGTTACTTCGCGATGGATTTCAACACAGCAATGGTTACGTTTTATTTCTACACAGCAATGGTTACGTTTTATTTCTACAATCAGTGTTACATGGCCTACTCTTTGTCAAATTTCAACTATCAATAGAGTTCTTGTCTGTGCACGCCAACGAACACACCCGACGAGATGGCGCTGTGCCTTACCTACCGTATTCCTCCTGAAACCATTGACAAGGGGAAACCCCCGTCCTCGGCCAACATAAGGATAAAACCCTGTCCATTTGGTTAATGCGTAAGCGCATTACTCACCAAGCCACCCACATCATTTCCTCTACAGAAGCAGTATACCAGATAGTAGTATACCCTTTCTAGTTAACAGCAGATCTATGTACTACTGCACCAGTTGCCATGATGACAAATAGACGGTACAGTCAATGAGGTAGCAGCTATTGGTTAACAACTGTTTTTTGCAAGCGATGCCCGCCAAAAATAAGTTCACAGAGGTTAAGGCCATCTGGGTGTTAAATCGCTGTCAATGTCGGGTAACTCGCCAGGATAAGGTCCACAAACCACTGTGGCCGACACACTGTGCATTACACACTTCAGCACACGACACTCAAACCTATCCCCTCTCAACACTAATTTCGATATATCCACAACGGTAATCATCCCCATGTAATGTTTATCAATTCAAATGCATTTTCTATATTGCACATTAAGAATTAATGTCGTGTATACGATGACAGGATATGTTCGGCAGCGTTACACTTTCCTTCCAGATAGTTTTGGGAATTCACCTTGTTATATTGAGCATTCGTTTGTTCATGGATACAGGTTTAATAATGTTTCTTACAGTGGGCACCAATATTACCGTGTGGTTGGTGATATATCCTTGCTCTCGAGATTGTTTTTTACAGTGCACACCAAAATATGGTTTCTTACAGTTTCTTATCCGAAACTACTTTTCGTTTATTTACGACACATCACATATTAGGTAACATCCTTTGCTGTATTTTCGGTGATTAAATTACTGTCACTCATATGTCGCCTGACCACCCGAGGGCACACTTATAGGCACTGATAAGAAATGCGGTTCTTGTGTTTGCCCGCGAAGATCCGGGGTCACGCGTGACACACGCTTTGTACTACCTCGAAAACAATCCAACAGGGATTGGATATTGTCACGTGTCTCTGCCAACTTGGGCGTTAACGTTGTGGGCGAAATGGGTTGCTGAAGCAGGTCCTCAGATGAATGATCTTCAATTATAATTACCGGAGTGACCAGAGGTCTCGGTATAATAATCAATGCAGACTTCAAGAGTTCTTCCGCCACCCCATATCCGTTTACCACATTCTTTTTTCGGATAAAGGACAAACAGTAACAGTTATGACTATGGCAATTACAAGTGTAGGAAAGGTTGCTATGGTTGCCGACCTCCATTACGTTCAAAACTTCAGTTAATAAATCACAGAGATTGCAACGGCATGGAACAAATTCGACTCTTTTACACCGTTACAAAAAGATCAGTTGCTAGCAAGCTTAAGTTATTACAAACTCAATGTGGAACAGTTGAACTCTCAAATAAACACGATGAGTTCAGTTGCTAATTATAACAAGCTTTGGATATTGTAAAACACGTAGGTACTGGTAAATGCAATCAAAAACCTAAAAGCCACCCTTGTTATCTCCAATATGAACACATTCGGTCGGACGTATGATACGGGATTACAGAGTTATATCACTGCATACGAACTGATTCGATCGCAACCAATAGCATCCCACGTTATACATCGATTCACATAATGAAATCAAATATTGGATAGTCCATCCAACAACCCGACCATGGAAATGTCTAAATTAATAGCTACTCCAATTCCGGACCACCAGTTTGCTACAATATTTAAAGTTTTTGCGTTTTGGGCAAATTAACGAAACGCTTTCCTTGAAAATGGTTACAACATTACATTGGCAAATAAAATAATATCACCTTACTGTTCCTTAATAAACTTGAACATTAATCCCCATACCTACAATCATATCCGTGCGATACTAGCAAACGCAATAAATAGTATCCAGGAAGAAACCTGAAACACGCTTATTCTAGAGACTGTGTATGTGATATCTGTAAATAGACTGTGATGGCATACGTTACTACCTGATTCTAATAATAACCCTATTAATTTATATGTGGCTTTAATAGAGCGTATTTAGCGTATGATGAATGATTTTCCCCTGACATCTGACTGTCGATAAATAGATTATAATTAATTTATTTTCTACTCCTCCATCTGGAATAATTACTCTCTCGTCATTCTCTTCAACATCATCTAATAAAAGAACACGATATTACCACTCTGCAGCCAAGATTTAATTTAAATCTCTGGAAGTGTAACTCGAGACGACCTTTGACCTCTAATACAATAGGATGTACAGGCAGAGAAACTTAAGCTAAAACAGTTTTGTAGTCTGAATTTAAAACGAGAACTCAATATTTTTCATATTATTCGAATTCAATATTGGTCAATTTCAATCAATAGTTACGCTGTTACCTTTCCGTAAAAAATATAGTAAAGACATATTTAACATTTTATAATCAGTATACGAGTCGTGTAGTATATGGCATCGCGTGCTATTTTATAAAGAACAAGTAAAAACATATCCTACAAGACAATGCGGAAGTAAATACTAAAGACTGATGCATAAACGACAACATAATAGTTACAAAACGCGGTCCAGTTTGAAATGTTCACGGAACATAATTAATTTGAGATTACAATAGTTCTATGTGGATGTGTATTGTCGTGGCCCTTCTCCGTCTACAATTTGTTACAGGTCACAAGTTTTATCCGATATTGACGAAACTTGAAATATCTTTCTTTCGCTATAAGCATGTATTGGATCGTACTTTCGTGGATTATGACCCCTGATTAGCTTGTGCACACTCGAGAGGTCACAATTTTTATCCGATTTTAATAACCGTTTAAATATTATCACTGTTGCACCATAATGATAATTAGGTTGGAATTTCGTGTATATCGGGCTGACATTTTAATTTCTTAAATTAAGAAACTTACCTGAGATGAACATTAGGATATATATCTCGTTGTATTTAACTCGCCGTAAGTTCAAATCATGCGCACACTAGTCTTTATGATTCCGCAGTTTTCGGTCTCGCCTTTTCTATAGTAACGCCCTTGTAATTATGGAGGAAGCAGCGGGCGGAGCCTGGAAGGTAATGATATGCCAAAAGAAGATATAGCGAAGGTGTAGCGATTTTGAATCTTTATTATAAATCTCCAACGGTAAATCTGTTTGATCTTTGCGGTGCATTCTATGTCCGGAATAACTTGCCCCTGGCTTTGGATAAATACAAGGGAATTTGGGGTTACTCTTTTTAAGGTTTATATATTATACATTTTCATGTGTTCGTATATTATCGTCGCTTCTGTTTTAAAAAGTTTAATTTTCGCTCCTCATAGGGAATTTTAACTCCATTGGCTTGACAACTAATCCAATTTTAAATCAGACAATGTACACTGGGTTACTTCAAATGGTGGCAGACCAAGTCATGTTATGAAATGAAATGAAATGGGGTTTAACGTCCTACTCCTTTGCACCTAACCTGGGCTAATGGAAGACGGGGAGTCATGTTATGGCTGGAGGACAGGTTCTCTATAAGGAGGGAAGGAATGTGAGGGGCGGGGTAACGTTCACTCGATACAAACTAGGTCATTTCGGCACTAACATAAGTGTTCTCGCAAGTATAGTGCTTGACAATAGAAAGTATCAGAGTATGTAATAACTCGCATGCATTGGTATAAATCTCCAGCGTAAACGAGTGGTTGGCAAAAGGATTAAGACTTAATAATGTAGTGCTGGTTATAAATAGACAATTTTGGGTTGACTTTTTGGTTTAGCATTGAAGAGAAAGGATCAAATTAGCAATTTCATAGCAGTTTTGGTTAATAAAGATAATAATTTTAACACTGAAATCAATAGGCAAATAATTGGTAGTTTGAGATCAAACTTGTAATGCAGTTATCTCCCTTTGACTACAACAAATCGTGTTTCACTGTGCATGCTATGAGGGAAATTTTGTCCGCGAACTCTTTATTTCGAAGGGTGTACACAGGGCCTCGGTGATTTGTCCCATCCGAACGACTAGACAACTCTCCTTGTCAGACTATCCGCCCTGCATCACTGGCGAGGGGAAAACATGCCGTGTAGTAAAATCTCGATGAACTTTATCGGACAACTACGGGAGCGAACCCGCGACCTCCAGACTATAGCAAGGCAGCGTCTTACTCACTCAGCCATTGTGGCTCCTGCACACGCTGATGTTAAAAACTATTGCGTCTATCAGGTTTAAAGATACGTTATGGGAGATTAAATAAAGAGGGAGAGAAATGGGGTTTAACGTCCCCTCGACACAAACTAGGTCACTTGGGGTCTTTAGCAGTGGGAGGAAACCGGAGTGCCCGGAGGAAACAGACGAGGTTGAGAAGGCGCCCCTATCTCCATGCCACATACGCTCACACCAGGGATCGAAGACACAACCGCAAGACAGAGGTGACTGGCCAGCTAGAGGTGGAAGCGCGACACTCTAGACGACTACCCCCCCCCCCCCGATTAGATAAAGAACTGCCAGTTTTCACTAAAATAGTTACAAACTAGATAATGTAAAGGGAATTTGCTGAGAACTTAAGTCAAATTGAACCGAGAATTTAACGATTTCAGTCTAGCCTTAATCATCATTACTTAAGTCGGTACGATATAACACATAGTCTCGATTGTCCATTTAATGATTAATTCTTGAATGAAAGTTGAGCAGCAAATCGGATCCTAATTCAGGAAATATCAGAGGTTAGCGATGACATCGAGAGTTGATTATTGTCTGGATAAATTAATTAATTTTTTTTATTAATAATTTACATAACATTTCAGGCCTACAGAAAGACATGCAATAGGCAGATTTAGCTGTTGCATAATGTATGTGGAAACGAATTCATATTTCGTTATAAACGAATTGATTGATTAATAACGAAAAAATATATATAAGAGTGGGATCTTTTACGTTTCCTCTCTGGCAGGAGGGGTGAGGCTGACAAGGACAGCTGTCTAGTCGTTCGGAGGGGACGAAAAACCGAGGTCCCGTCTAAACACTGGCATGCACGTAAAAGATCCCTTGACAGTTGGAATTCAATATAGGTCGTAGTGCCGTTGTCCGGGCACAAGTTCCCCCATAGCACACTGTATGGTGTATGCCCGTCTCGTTTAGCATAGTTCGGAGCAGAACAGTCGGATGTTAACCCCAATTTCATTTCATTTATTTATTCTTTTAATGACAGGATGTTATTCGGGTATCTAAGAGATCAATTTTCAAGTTGAGTAACAATTCATAAATTCAGAAAGGCGCTGCATCCATTTTCTGGGTATAAATTACATCTGTATTAAAGATACATTATGGGAGATAAGATAAAGAGTTGGCAGTTCTCACTATAATAGTTAAAAACTATATAGTGTAAATGTAATTTGCTGAAAATTTCAGTCAAATTGATCCACTATAGGCCGAGAACGGAGTGCGTGAAATTTCTGAATAGCCTCGGTCATCATTACTAAAATCATTAATAAAAACAGAGTAGTCTCGATTATCCAATGTTGTGATTTAATTACAATGGCCGTTCAGCGGCATATTTGAATCTAATCCAGCTTACATCGAAGGTCAGCCTTGACATCGAGAGTTTATTATTGTCTGGATAAGTTAATTAATGTCTAATTAATAATTTAGATAACATTTCAGGCCTAAAGAAAGACACGTAATAGGCAAATTTTGCTCTTGCATAATGCAAGTTTAATTAGACAGGGAAATTTGTTACTTTTGAAAACTCGTTTCAACGACCACGCATGTTTAGGTTTACATTTTTTCTTGAACAGCTTTATATTTTTTCCACACAGCAGGCTTTGCAGATTTTAGATTTAATCATAAAATGTTTTATATTCATTACTTTATTTATTTATTTCCCTAAGGCTGTAAATCACAAGAATTTCTCTAAAGAAATATTTAAACCACTGATCAAAGATTCGGAAGCTAGTTGACATGAAAATAGAGTTAGCTATTAATGCGTTTCCTGCCGGGTTATATTGGATTAGTTCTAACGGATTAGCTGAAGGGAATAGAACGCTTTTTATACACCCACGTTCTCAAGTAGGCGAATATTGTCGTCGCCATTTTCCACCCGGTCATCCGCATAATATGTTTGTAGACATTCTACAGGTTACAAATGTATGTTTATAACACAAAGATCACTCTTCCTTTCAATTATGAGCATATTTTTTTTTTTAAATAAAAAGAATTTGTAAAGTTCATTATTGCCTCGAGTCAAAGCAAGGGTAGCCTTTTTAATGATGTCGATACTTTATGGCCAACACTATCGTTTCCAGTCCTGACATGATAAAACTTTCAGCAAGTGTCAGCAATTCATTTGACTTTGTAACATGTTTAAGGGTGAATCTTGCGTTTTGATTGGTCAAGTAACATGTTTAAGGGTGAATCTTGCGTTTTGATTGGTCAAGTAGATACTGTCGATTAGACAATAACGCCCCTCTGTTTTAGTAATTTCTTTTAAAATCCGACAATAGCATGTTACAATGTCGATAAACGCACCCTGTTTCGCATTTAGAGAAGTGTTATTGTCCATTGGACGTATCTTGAGATTTTACACAAGAACCCGCGACGTTTACGCGTACATGTCCATTGGACAATAACACCCAATCTGTTTCACAGAGGGAATTACTTACGAATTAACTCTGTAACAGATGACTCTCCACAACAAGTGCGTTGACTGCACGTGGTGTCAGTCATTGGCTCAACGGCTCGTGCAATGTTTACATAACACCTAACTGCTTCGGGCAAAATGATGCATTTTACTCCCCATTTACACTAAATAGGAAATATTTTTTAACTACAAATACTTCAAACGTCTTTATTTATTTTTCTTTTACCTCAAAAAATGTTTGAGAATTTAATTTGTCGGAGTAAAAAAGTTAATATGCCGTACTCATTAAGCCTCGTCGATGTCATGCTTATCAGTGATTGTAGCGGCCAAGCGAATATTCACTGCGGGATCAGTTTGTGCTAGCGAGCCAGCTATTTGCCAGCGTAGCCCCCATCGAACTTGTATTTATTTATTCAGATAAACTATATTGATAAAAATTCTAAAAAATCTACGAACATCAGACATTGGTCAATATGGATTATATTTCATCACTTGACAGAGTATCACACACTGGAAAATTTGGTGACAAAGTTTGACAATATGGCGCTTGTCAGACTTTGTGAAAAGGTTAGTTCGGGCTTATTTGTTACTTCAAATGTGTCCGTGAGGTCATTGTTTTTATTATATTCATATTAACGCTTTTATTTTATTCATATTAACGTTTGCCATATTGCAATTTAAATTTCAAAAAACGCATGTCCCTTAAGCAACGACTGTGGGTTTTCCAACATCTAGACGTTGCAAGATTACTTTACAATCTACCGACACGTTACCTGTAGTGATTAATCAGATGTTGTGACATAGTGGCTTCAACGGAAACCTTAACATTGAACGAACATTAAACATTGCAACTCGATTACCACAGAAAGACAATTTAGCTGGAATACGCGAAACTTGGTATTTGTGATGATCGTGGAATCTGACAAGCTCCCAATCAGACTGAGTGCCCAATCGAAATTAGTGTCGAAATATGCAAGGTAGTACGGGTCCAAGCGAGGTCAAGCCTTCTATTGAAGATAAAAATAAGGGTTGATAAGTGTTCTTTACATTAGATACCATCGTAACGTCGATGTTCATGGACAGAAACATGTTATCCATTGAGTGGCGATTTTAATTAATCAATCCGAAATTGGCTTTTAGTTTTAAATATTGATCTTAATAACAAATGATTATGGTAAACAAGAATGACAGACATAAAGGATAAACAATTGTTTTTATATATTTGTAAATACTGAACCATCCTCGGACTGGTAGTCCTAGCAGAGATACTATAGCAGCAAAATCGACACATAGAGCCTTTCAGCTTAAGTAGTATTAATTTTCTATTTGTTCTCAGGATGGCGAGGATACCTGTACCAATCCAGATGATGTAATAACACTTGTAATGTCACCAAATGGTTCAGTGTTTACTCCTATTGATACATCACATCACTTTGTATTGTTTCCTAATATGGCATTTGGTTATAATGGGGGGCACCTTGATGTATTGACCAAATCGGTAATACTTCGTGCTTTACATTATCTTTAAAAAAATAAGCATGTTAGGTGTTGTTACATTTGATTGACACGTTTCAGATAATTGAGAATCGAGAGAGGGAGAGATATGGCCTTTAACGTCTACTCGACAAAAATAAAGTAAATTCGGGACTAACATATGGTTCAATTTGATTTCAGTAATTCGCTTGTGCGTAGGGGGTCTTTATCAGTGGGAGGAAAATTGCTAATATGACATTTATATTACTAAATTATAGCAATTATTGCGTCATCAATTACAAATCCTTTTTTCCTTGGTAATCGAAAACTTAAAATCAAAAATTGGGTTGATACTTGCTTCAAAACGGCGCAGTAAAATCCGGCGATCGAAAACTCACTGAATTGATGTCAATGGTCAATAATGATGTCAATGATCAAGTACTGGCGTCGAGTATAGTCACATGACTTACACCAGACCCCCTCACATAACTTTAGATAATGAAAAGAAATGTTTTGCTCAGACTCTGACAGGGCTAATGAGGACAGTCATACGCCATACGATGTGGTATCAGGGTAATTTTTCCCCGGGCAGCGGCACTATGGCCTACTTAAATCGAATTGCAACTATCAAGGGGGCTTTTACGTTTCTGTAATTGTTATTTTTAGCAAAGAGTTTTTAGGGGCATTCCATGTCAAGTGTACACAAAATTTGGGCGATTTTGACATGACCATCACAGATTTTGATGATTTTAAGTGTGCAAGTTTACAATGACGAAAAAATATGAAATAATAAAGGGATAAGAATTGTTATGATGCTCAATACCTGAAACATCAATTTCGACCAAACTCACAAGTTTGTTGTTTTCCATGAACATAAACTTTAACAGTTTTGGTCAATTGTAAAAGTTGGTCTATCTTTAAATTGCTCAAATTATATTTGGTATTATTCTTGCTTTCTCAGTGGACACCTTTAATCGATGAAAAAGATGTAAATGGGACAAAAATATTTGTAGGATATATAGCCGATATTATGGAATACATATCACAGTATCTTAATTTCACGTAAGTATATAAGTATATAATTGTAAGGAGGATCGCATCACACACAGCAAAGGAAATCAAACAGAGAGAGAGAAAGAAAGTGAGAGAAATAGAGAGAGAAAGAAAGAGAAATAGAGTGAGGGGGTGTATTCTTGTTGTACTCTTGTATATACGTGTAAGGAGGGTCGCGTCATACACAAAGGAATTCAGAGAGAGGGGGGGGGGGGGTATTCTAGTTGTACTCTTAGCATTTTTATTAACATAATTCACATTTGTCCGTTTGGTCAATATGAGCAACTCTATTCGGATGCAGTTCTATAAATGGTGTGTGAATTATTTTAAAGGAGCTAAATTGCTGATATTTGGGATCTAGTAATTAATAGACACAAATGGGTCACAGCGCACACAATGATGTAATATGAACATATCTAAACTGATTAACATTCAATCGTTTCCGTTTTAACGTTTCAAATCAGTTATGTTCGGTGAAATACGCCTGAAGTCTCAATCGAATGGCAATCTCTAGCGGTTGTTATTCCAGTCTACACCGACAGTATTTATTGTGCATGCTCTCCAGATAAGAAAATAGCGTCAACGCTTAACATGACTCGTAAAATATGTCTAGCCTCGTTCTTCCAGTCCCTTGTTACAAATGGAACTAAAACTCACTATGGTACACGATTCGTGTACCAATGGTTATGTTTTCAATGTCGAGGACTTTGAGTGATATTGAGTTGAGACTTAACTACTTTAAATTTAGAACATATAAGGAACGTACGTTTGTGGCCCACACATTTCAGTTTCGGTTCCAAATAATTAAACATACATTAAAAATGCAAGACCTAAACTCTGCTTATTGCACATCTTTCTTTAGGTCGGAAATGTGATTTAAATTATTAATTACATGTAAATATTTATTAACTTATCCAGTTTCGATGTCATCGCTAGCCTGTGATATTTACTGGATTGGAATCCGATCTGCTGCTAAACTCTCATTCATGATTAAGTCATAAAATGGATAACCGAGACTATGTTTTTTTTTATCGTACTGACTTTAGTAATGACGATGGAGGCTAGGTCTAAATTCAATCGCTAAATTTTCCGTTTAGAATGGATCAATTTGACTTATATCTTCAGCAAATTACCATAACATTATCTGCCAGCTCAACTTCCATAATATATATTTAAGTTTGGAACTCAGTTACTTATTGAGACCCGTACGAATTGTAAATTAAATTCGATTGTCAATAATCACATCATAAACAATTACGACAGAGATAATTTTGTCGTTATATTGTTTAATTCTTCCATAATATTGTAGCTATAGTATTTACAATGATAAAGAGAGCACTTGGTCTGGATTGGTAAACGGAACCTGGGAAGGGATGTTTCTTAAAATGAAGAATGGGGTAAGTATCCAATACCGTAATTCAGTTTCTATTCATGTTCCTGAAAACTTATGTATAAAGAAAATATAGTACCATGTGTGTCGTTTGGCAGTTAATTTTCTATCCCCAATATTATAATTCCAATCTTCAGATGCGATACAATGCACACCCGTATGTAAACCATATCCTCCATTGTCGGGTGCGGAACAATACCTGTAAAGCTGCCCTGTCATGTGGCCCCTGTACAAATAAAATATATGATTTTGAGTACACAACCTAAAACAATATAGATTGCAAATCATAAAAAAATTAAACTATTTGGTAAAACAAGATACAAGGATTTGAAAATAAAATAAATAGCAGGCAACAGGTACAGATGGAATACAACACATTAAAACAAATTGGTAAATGAAATAGTCACATGAAAGCTTTTCGGAACAATGCTGTTTTAAGGGTCCTTTTTAAAGCAAATGTCGTTCCAAAATTTCGGAGCTGCTCTCGAAGGAGTGTTTTACTTTTTGGTATTTCAACTAGGCCTAATTTCAACTAGGTGAAGATTTGAGGAAGCTTGGTTACGTGCTCTCTCATTTCTTCTACTTCTCCTATGTTTTAAGCTTGCTTTCGAGAGGCACCCGGATGCCGCGGTGAGTATGACACGACTCTCTTTATATTATTTACTTACCTATGGCCACCGGTTCGCTCAAGGTGCTGTTTGAGAAAGTTCCTCGGTATTTTCGAGTCTGGTTTCCCCTTTTCAATGGAGCGCGACGGTGGGAATTGTATGAACATACGTCTACTCGTACGAATTGGAAGAGTACACAACAGAACCCAATCTCGATTCCACCCTCCAAAAAAAATAAAAAAATAATAAGGTTCACTCTTTTGGGTAGATTGGGTGTTTTACCCACTCTTAGAATATTTCTCGACTTCTAGTTCTATGACCAGCGGGGGGGGGGGGTGGCCTAGTGATCTAGAGTGCCGCGCTTCGACCTCTAGCTGGCCGGTCATCTCTGACTTGTGGCTGTGGTTTCGATCCCTGGTGTGAGCGTATGTGGCATGGAGATAGGGGCGCCTTCTCAACCCCGTGGGTTTCCTCCAGGCATTCCGGTTTTCTCCCACTGCTAAAGACCCCTACGCCGAAACGAATTATTGAAATAAGGTTGAAACCACATGTTAGTCCCAGAATGACCTTGTTTGTGCCGAGTGGACTTTAAACCCCATTCCTCTCTCTATCCGTACGACCAGCCTTCCAAACTAAGAATGTGTTGTTTAGCAGGGCCAATTGTCCCGTGCACGGATACCGTAGATGAATAAAACAATTTGTCATTAAATCATATTACATGTCAATAGGGAGATGCCCTCTTAATAATAGACAATATCTAATTCTATTGACCATCATTATATAGAAAAAAAAATGTATAGCTCCTTTTATTTTGACGATGGTATAAGACTGCAGACACAATTTTAACAAAAAGGAAGTTGGGATAGGGTGCGCAGTTCAAATCACTAGTAATGTTAAATAGCAAAATAACGTCTCTTGTGATAATTCCGTCTGACAATGCCAGGTAGGAAAATTCTTGTGATATCATCATAAAACCATCTTAATTTCCATGGACGTTACTTTGTATGTTGTAGGTATTACAATGAGGGCATATTCACAAAAAAGCCGAATCTTTATCGCCGCTTTTTGGAGTTTAAGTATTATCATAGGTGCCGTCTACAGAGCTAATTTAGTGGCTATTTTAACGGGCTCGAAAACGGTGGTACCCTTCAACAGTCTAGAAGAAATGATAAGCAGCAGTTACACATTGGGTGCAATAGCAAATACGTCTCTGTTACACATTCTGCAGGTAAAATCATTAAGATCTATGAAATATTTTATAGTTAGTTTGCTGGAAAATTAATCTACAAGATTTAATACATGGTGTTTTAACAAGATATATCCCCTTATACCCCCGTTATCTCCATGTGTGGAATTGTAATTCGGCATGATCTTCGAATAGTTTTGGTAAAGCGTTTTTGGTCTGTGGTATTTTTAATACCACAAGTATTGGACGGCATTTAAAATCGGATAAACATGGGTCATAATCAATGACGTTGCCGTCCGATATCTGTCGAAAAACTTGTATAATGTAGTAACACACGGGGAGATAAAGGGGTCTGAGAAGAAAGTTTGGAAGACAAAATGTGAAACACTTGGGGTACAAAAACACCAAATAATTAAAATACATAACTAAATCCCATAAACTATAAATTTTAATAAAATTTATTTAGTCCAACCTCTGTCATAAATAGCTTTTTATATTTGACGATCACAATTAACGTGATACCCGATACCCTCAGACAAACAGTAGCTATCTCCCAACAGCAGCTTATCCGAAAGGAAAATTTGCATATGGATCAATTTCGCCATAAGAAATCTGTCAGGGCTAATTGTTTCTCATTATTCCATATCTACAGAATTTTTTTTAGCTTACTTCCTTTGTAGAATGATAAAGTACCAATATACAGAAAACTATTCCAAGAACTGGTCAAAGATGGACATTTGACTAAAGAACGTAGAACACAAACAGATAATGTTTTGCAGGGAAAATATGTATTCTTCACCGAAATGATTTCCACTGCGGATTTTTATTCTCAACACTGTGATGTTGTACGCTTTGAATGTAGTCTTTATACCGTAACGTACGCACTGTCTACACCAAAACAATCACCCATACGGCATGACCTAGAGAGAGTGTAAGTTAGTTTACAATGTTTTCCAGATTTGTTTTTCATGTGATACTTATTAATTTTCACGCTTTTTTCATTTAATTTAAAGAAGAATACAATAATCTTAATACAGTTTTGAATAATTAAATTACGAACATTCAAATTTAAAGTATAACACCGGAAGGATTACTGGCGTGTTGTGGTACCTCAGGTCACGCCTTACCACATCTATAATCTAGTTATACCATGAACTTTTGAGTAAAAACGAGAGTATCCTCGATGTTTGTCGAAACGTCGCTTAGTACCAAACTCAGTTATTGTTTATCCATAAAATTGTATCTTGTGTTAGAAAACATTTCAAAGTGAAACCGGAAGTAAACAAAATCGCCGAAAAATTGTCATTTAACGTAGGTTCAAAACAAACAAACAAAAATCTTTCGAAAATCGGAATCAAAATGGCGGATGAATATCTCTTTAATGCGTTTCGTTTTTGTAAAATTCTCGCTGGCACACAAAATGTTATCGGATATGATCTCTGAAAATGAAAGATAAAATCTTGGGCTAACAATACCAAATGTTAAGTCTTATGTTTTAAATAGAATTATTCATGGTGCCTCAAATAGTGACGGAGTTACGCCGTCTTGAATATCGAAAAACTGCCAAAGGAAATTTTGGCAACGTTGATTCTAAAACTAATCAAGCGAACTTCCAAATTCCGAAGTCAGTCAATGAGAGACCCCAAAGGAATTCTTCAAAGAAGAAAACCCGACGAATATCTCTAAAAGCAAGAGACAACCTCAATGTCATGTTACGCCGTATTACGAATAGGTCAACATGATTTTAAAGTTATCCAATTTACTGACCCAAACCAAAAGTTAAGCCCTGGACACATCTAAAAAGAGAGCAAATTAGACCACCCACTCTTTTTATTGCTTCGTCATCCATATCTACAACGAAGGTATTTTTTCTATTATTTTAACAGCATGAGATATCTAGACGCATCTGGAATACTAAACAGGTTATTACAGAAATGGATGCCCAATGGAAAGCAGGGGTTTTGTGATGACTCCGTGAAGACAAAGCAACTCCATTTAGCTGACATTTACGGTGTATTTATTTTACCAAGTTGTTGTGTGGTCGTTTGTTGCTTTGTTCTGTGTATAGAAAGGATGTATGTAACTGTTATGAAAGCGAGCATGCGAACACCAAAACGTTAGATTCCTGTTGCCATAAATTGGAATATCAATTCGTAATGGAATACCAGCATCAGCGATTTCGCCTAGTAGCGTGGATAGTCGGATTCAAATGGAATCATAAATCCACAACGTGACTGATTGTCTTTAATATTATTAGTCCTCATCTTGCGATCCACATCAGAAATGTGAGAATAGCTTGACACGAATCCCTGAATACGCATCATTGGTGACTTGTCGTTAACTTTTTAAAAATTAACACTTTTTTACACTTCCAACGTGACATTCAATAATACACCGTTCTTCTAATCTCGTGTTTATATATCTTACTTACACCATGAATGCTGATTTCAAGAATTGTCTGAAACCCACAGTGGAGGGTTGGGATGGTCTGGTGGTCTAGAGCGCCGCGCGTCGACCTCTAGCTGGCCGGTAACCTCTGGCTTGCGGCTGTGGTTTCGATCCCTGGTGTGAGCGTATGCGGCATGGAGATAGGGGCGCCTTCTCAACCTTGTGGGTTTCCTCCGGGCACTCCGGTTTCCTCCCACTGCTAAAGACCCCTACGCGCAAGTATATTAATGAAATAAAATTGAAACCATATGTTAGTCCCAAAATGAACTAGTTTGTGTCGAGTGGAGGTTAAACCCCATTTCTCTCTCTCTGAACCCCACAAGTACTAATTACAGCATTAATGCAGAATTCATGTATCATCTGTAATACCTGAGCCCCCATCTTCAATAGAATGCTTGATCTCGCCTTAACTACGTACATCTTATCAAGCCCTTCACGTAATGCCCTGTATAGTTCGCCAAGTTCGATTGGGTAACAAACCCAGCTTGGGGACCTATCCGATTCATCGGTCGTCGTGAATACCAAGACTCGCGCTTCTAGCTAAAAGGTTTACAGGTGACAATCGAGTTGCAAAGTTCAAAGATCGATCAATGTCAAGGTTACTGGTTTTCCGCGAGTTTCTCAATTTAACAAAAAAAAAACTACTTTCAACGGCTGTATACTTTTTTGTTTACAGTGTGTTATGTGCCACGACCTCCGATTAGACAATGCTAATTAGTCACGTGTCTATACAACGGGCGCAAAAGTTCGGGAAGTGCTAGGTATTGGAGCAACGGTGTAAAACAAGCAGGCGTTGCTTAAGGAACATGCTGAGTCCCACTTTTGTAAAGTGAAATCTATCCCTAAGAATCAATCCATGTCCAATTCAACTGGTGTCGTGATCCACATCGCATGTTGAGGGATATTCCATCCCCCGGTCTTTCAAAATCAAAGATATGCCATTTACATTTAGGTATGTCAACACTAGTTTTTATTATTTTACATTAATTAATATACACTAAGTATACGTTAATCCACTTGTT
The DNA here is from genome assembly GCA_963678685.1 of Patella ulyssiponensis. NCBI lineage: Eukaryota > Metazoa > Mollusca > Gastropoda > Patellidae > Patella > Patella ulyssiponensis. The sequence goes on from OY783228.1 coordinate 77,694,596, forward strand.
TTTATTTATATATATATATACAATACGGTGATGCGTTTTAGTTTGTGAATATCGCCATATATATGTGTGGGTCATTATAGCCTAGTGCAGTCGATTTGCCGCTCTCTTATAGTTCATCTGAAGACAAGAAGTTGCCGTGTATTGAACAAATGCATGTTTCTGACTTCGTGATGTGGTTGTTCAGATTATAATATCCTCTCCAGGCCCTAATGTACTACACATCGTCGCCACAGACATTACACAAGAGACATTTGAAGAGCACAGGGGAAGAACGATCTTAGTCACTTTTTTAATGAACCACAGTTAATGGCGCCATCTGGTAGCAAATTGTATAAGCTTTCTGTGGAACAATCAATTTCAGGTAAAAAAAGATCTGAGTTACACCGAACCAAGGCCCTTCTGAAATGACCTCCCGGACAAATACGTCCATCGTACCCTTTATTTGACCTTAATTTGACTGAAAAGTGGAAGTAAGTTTTTGTACTGGTATTATGGTTCGTATTAAACATCATTTTGAATTTGTAATTAAACCCACTTGTTGTTCTGTTCGCGTCAAGCATTCTCGTCCAAAAGAGTTTGTTTTACCTTTCATGCGAAAGTACAAAAATGTGACTTAGATCGTTCATCCCCTGAACTCTTCGTTTATATTGAACATATCTTTTCATACGTTTTTATGTAGGTTCGAGGGGCCCGCGGACGCTAGGTGTGTAAGACGTTGACTCGCTCGCCTGGAGGTCGGGTGTTCGATCCCTGCATACGTTTTTATGTAGGTTCGGGGAGCCCGCGGACGCTATGGGTGTAAGACGTTGACTAGCTCGCCTGGAGGTCGGGTGTTCGATCCCTGCATTGGCCGAGAAAGTTCATCCAGAATGTCCGGCGTGGTTCCCCCTTGCCAGTGATGCAGGACGGGCGGCCGGACGTGCACAGCCTGTATAGTCGTCTGGAAAGGGCGAAAAACCGAGGTTCTGTGTACACATTGCTCTGCACGTAAAAGATCTCTTGACAGTTGGTATTCGACCATAGTTCCGCTGTCAGGGCAAAATTTCCCTCATAGCACACTTTATGGCGTATTGGAGAGGCAGACACACAATCAAGGTTATTGCGGAACTTTCATATAATTTAATTTTTATTTCAATAATTCGCTTGCGCGTAGGGGTCGTTAGCAGTGGAAGGAAACTGGCTTCAAGGAGAAAACCCACGAAGTTGGAAAGGTGATCCTACTCATCGGCACGTACAACCGGGGAATCAATACCAGGCCCGTGGACTCAATGACAGACCACGCGCTATCCATCCCCCAACCCCCGCCCCTAAATAAAATACATGCTTTAACACTAGTTTAATGAAAATCAATGATGTAAACGAAATTTACGACAAACATATTGATTTCGTATTAGTTCACCACACAGTACACAGAAACATACAGCAAGACATGCAGACAATAAAATAAATATACTGTAAATATCCGACAGATGGAGCTGCTTCACACGCAATGACGTGTTACATAATTCCTTTGGTCTATCTGGCCACCATTTCTTTTTCCATCTATCAAGCATCCCATTCTGTTGTACCTCATTCATACTGTAATTTAAATGTAAACATTGACGTGTCGTACACGAGGTAGAGTATTCCTACATTTCATTTTGAGACTTTTATTACCTCCTTAAAATTCTGGCGTGGTTCCCCCTTGTCTGTGATGCATCATGGGATCCTTACAAGGATAGCTGTCGAGTCGTTCAGATAGGACGCAAGAACGAGGTACCGTATACAAATTGGCGAGCACGTAAAAGATCCCTCGACAGTTAGAGTTTGGATTAGATTTAAAAGTAGGCAGTAACACACTGTGGTGTATGCCCGTCATCTTTAGCCCAGTTTGGAGCAGAACAGAAGGACGTTAAACTCCATATTTCATTTCATTTTTACTACCTTCTTAAAAGCGTGCAGTGTACTTAGTAAGCGATCTGTTACATTCACGTCAACGCGTGCACGGTATGTGGTCCTAACCGAATGAGGAAGCAAACATTCCATGTCAGCCTAACAGACGCGACTCCTTACTTGTGAAGACATTAGACGTAACAGAAACCATCGATATGAATTTGGAAGCATAGCTTTCGATAATACATAATCTACCAGTCTGAGTTTTCCATGAATTAACATTGACAAGGCAGGCACGGGCCCGTAACCAGCTCATGAAATTGGGGGGGCGTGGCTATGGAACTTTTTGGAGGGGCTAAGGATGTTTCCGGCTAAGAACACTACTAAGAAATCATTATTGTTGGCGAAATATTTGGGGGGCTAATTCGATTTTGGGGTGGCCCCCGCCCCCCCCCCCCCCGTGGCTACGGGCCCGGGCAGGCAGACCGACAGACAGACAAATCCAATTTAATAGTCCTCAGCCTTCTGGGAAATGTGGGGATCAGAAATCTAGAATGGTAGTATTAACTACAGGAAAGGGGGTGGGGTGTTATGTTCCCTTGGAAACATCCATGCGTAGTAACATGAAATGGAACGGACTTGAACCTCATACTTTTTTCTACACCGACTGGGCCTATGGAGACCGGTTCGTATGAGGGATCCACATAATTCCACTTTTATATTTTATACTTACACTCGTTCCATCTCAATTTTTAACGATGAATTCTTTGGCACCCCAAACGCTATAATGACGTCATACAAAACCGAATTGAGTCTGATGATGTCACAGCTATTGGCGTATAAATAACTTGTAGAAGCAGTATCTGCAATGTATACGTAATTTCCGTCCAGTAGATGAGCCAGATGTACATCATTATCAGCGCTCACTGTCTCTGGATATAATCGTTTATTTGTATTGAGAACCTCGAAAACTCGTTTGTACACAGGGATGGAATGGTTCTGAAAACACCAAGGTACAGATGTAATATGCATCATATAGTTTGGTAAACACATTGTCATGTTTGATAGACGCGTAGGCTCGCTAGCCTGAAGCTTTTGGCTTCGCTCCTCTAAAAGTCTTTTGTACACTGGGATAGAATGGTTCTGAAGACACAAATCTAAAGATGTTATATGCATCATGTTGTTTGTAAGACGCGTTGGTGTTGGATGAGAAAGTGTGGTTTCTTCTTGTTAGTGGTGCAGGACGACGTCTGGTTGTTCGGATAGGAAACCGGAAGTCCTGCCTATACATTGTATACAGGTAAGGGAACCCTTTAAAATTTAGAATTCAAAATAACTGTAGTCGTAGCGCAAAATGTCCCTCCTAGCACCCAGCAAGGCGTATGTCCCTCTTCATTGGCCGATTTCTTTTTTATTTCTAAGTGAGAATCTTTGGTAAAGCATTGTAGGTCTGATAAGAAAATTTACAGGCAATTTAAATTCAAAGATCAGGTCGTTTCTGCACGAAATAGAAACCCTCACATACTATAAATACCAGGCAAAAATCCTACGTGACTTGTCCATTGTGCGGTGCCGATTTGTGATTTTTTTGCTTTTTCTTTTTGACATTTCCAATATATGTCTAGCACAATGTTAAGAATGTCAGCTATACAGTTATTAGTGTCTGAAATTCTGTCCGATACAAATAGAAATATTTATAGGCTTCCGCCTTAAACAGTTGTAACTTGAAAAGACTTGGTTTAGAACACGAAAACGTAAGGATGTCTAATTATCAAAAAAACTCTACCTCCAACTCTTGTAAGAGGGAGCTGCCACTAAGAACCCCCATACGATAATCACCGTCTAAAATATCTTCCAAACTGTTAAACACAACTGGTTTACTATATGCAAAAAACGCTACCAGGTTGCCTTTGTACATAGATCCCATGACGATACAGAAAAACCAGAAGGACACCAAAAGTAGCCGACCTGTTAACGAATCTATTTTCAGTACACCACCTGAAAAAACAAGAAATGAGAGAGAGAAATGGGGTTTAAAGTCCACTCGACACAACGTTCGTCATTTCGGGACTAACATATGGTTCAATTTTATTTCAATAATTCGCTTGCGCTTAGGGGTTTTTACCAGTGGAAGGAAACCGGAGGACACGGAGAACACTCACGAGGTTGGACAGGCGACCCCACTCCTTATCACGTACAACCGGAGATTCCAAACCGAAAAGACAAGAAATAGAATAACAATGACAAAAGATAACTTTAATTAAAAGCGGAAATTTCATATTTTCTAAAAAAGTCAAAACATAATTATTCTATGTCTATTGCTCAAAAGGTTGTCAACTCACGATTATACGATCATAGGTATCATTCTCACGCTAATTAGTCACGTGTCTATACAACGGGCGCAAAAGTTCGGGAAGTGCTAGGTATTGGAGCAACGGTGTAAAACAAGCAGGCGTTGCTTAAGGAACATGCTGAGTCCCACTTTTGTAAAGTGAAATCTATCCCTAAGAATCAATCCATGTCCAATTCAACTGGTGTCGTGATCCACATCGCATGTTGAGGGATATTCCATCCCCCGGTCTTTCAAAATCAAAGATATGCCATTTACATTTAGGTATGTCAACACTAGTTTTTATTATTTTACATTAATTAATATACACTAAGTATACGTTAATCCACTTGTTTTTATTTATATATATATATACAATACGGTGATGCGTTTTAGTTTGTGAATATCGCCATATATATGTGTGGGTCATTATAGCCTAGTGCAGTCGATTTGCCGCTCTCTTATAGTTCATCTGAAGACAAGAAGTTGCCGTGTATTGAACAAATGCATGTTTCTGACTTCGTGATGTGGTTGTTCAGATTATAATATCCTCTCCAGGCCCTAATGTACTACACATCGTCGCCACAGACATTACACAAGAGACATTTGAAGAGCACAGGGGAAGAACGATCTTAGTCACTTTTTTAATGAACCACAGTTAATGGCGCCATCTGGTAGCAAATTGTATAAGCTTTCTGTGGAACAATCAATTTCAGGTAAAAAAAGATCTGAGTTACACCGAACCAAGGCCCTTCTGAAATGACCTCCCGGACAAATACGTCCATCGTACCCTTTATTTGACCTTAATTTGACTGAAAAGTGGAAGTAAGTTTTTGTACTGGTATTATGGTTCGTATTAAACATCATTTTGAATTTGTAATTAAACCCACTTGTTGTTCTGTTCGCGTCAAGCATTCTCGTCCAAAAGAGTTTGTTTTACCTTTCATGCGAAAGTACAAAAATGTGACTTAGATCGTTCATCCCCTGAACTCTTCGTTTATATTGAACATATCTTTTCATACGTTTTTATGTAGGTTCGAGGGGCCCGCGGACGCTAGGTGTGTAAGACGTTGACTCGCTCGCCTGGAGGTCGGGTGTTCGATCCCTGCATACGTTTTTATGTAGGTTCGGGGAGCCCGCGGACGCTATGGGTGTAAGACGTTGACTAGCTCGCCTGGAGGTCGGGTGTTCGATCCCTGCATTGGCCGAGAAAGTTCATCCAGAATGTCCGGCGTGGTTCCCCCTTGCCAGTGATGCAGGACGGGCGGCCGGACGTGCACAGCCTGTATAGTCGTCTGGAAAGGGCGAAAAACCGAGGTTCTGTGTACACATTGCTCTGCACGTAAAAGATCTCTTGACAGTTGGTATTCGACCATAGTTCCGCTGTCAGGGCAAAATTTCCCTCATAGCACACTTTATGGCGTATTGGAGAGGCAGACACACAATCAAGGTTATTGCGGAACTTTCATATAATTTAATTTTTATTTCAATAATTCGCTTGCGCGTAGGGGTCGTTAGCAGTGGAAGGAAACTGGCTTCAAGGAGAAAACCCACGAAGTTGGAAAGGTGATCCTACTCATCGGCACGTACAACCGGGGAATCAATACCAGGCCCGTGGACTCAATGACAGACCACGCGCTATCCATCCCCCAACCCCCGCCCCTAAATAAAATACATGCTTTAACACTAGTTTAATGAAAATCAATGATGTAAACGAAATTTACGACAAACATATTGATTTCGTATTAGTTCACCACACAGTACACAGAAACATACAGCAAGACATGCAGACAATAAAATAAATATACTGTAAATATCCGACAGATGGAGCTGCTTCACACGCAATGACGTGTTACATAATTCCTTTGGTCTATCTGGCCACCATTTCTTTTTCCATCTATCAAGCATCCCATTCTGTTGTACCTCATTCATACTGTAATTTAAATGTAAACATTGACGTGTCGTACACGAGGTAGAGTATTCCTACATTTCATTTTGAGACTTTTATTACCTCCTTAAAATTCTGGCGTGGTTCCCCCTTGTCTGTGATGCATCATGGGATCCTTACAAGGATAGCTGTCGAGTCGTTCAGATAGGACGCAAGAACGAGGTACCGTATACAAATTGGCGAGCACGTAAAAGATCCCTCGACAGTTAGAGTTTGGATTAGATTTAAAAGTAGGCAGTAACACACTGTGGTGTATGCCCGTCATCTTTAGCCCAGTTTGGAGCAGAACAGAAGGACGTTAAACTCCATATTTCATTTCATTTTTACTACCTTCTTAAAAGCGTGCAGTGTACTTAGTAAGCGATCTGTTACATTCACGTCAACGCGTGCACGGTATGTGGTCCTAACCGAATGAGAAGCAAACATTCCATGTCAGCCTAACAGACGCGACTCCTTACTTGTGAAGACATTAGACGTAACAGAAACCATCGATATGAATTTGGAAGCATAGCTTTCGATAATACATAATCTACCAGTCTGAGTTTTCCATGAATTAACATTGACAAGGCAGGCACGGGCCCGTAACCAGCTCATGAAATTGGGGGGGCGTGGCTATGGAACTTTTTGGAGGGGCTAAGGATGTTTCCGGCTAAGAACACTACTAAGAAATCATTATTGTTGGCGAAATATTTGGGGGGCTAATTCGATTTTGGGGTGGCCCCCGCCCCCCCCCCCCCGTGGCTACGGGCCCGGGCAGGCAGACCGACAGACAGACAAATCCAATTTAATAGTCCTCAGCCTTCTGGGAAATGTGGGGATCAGAAATCTAGAATGGTAGTATTAACTACAGGAAAGGGGGTGGGGTGTTATGTTCCCTTGGAAACATCCATGCGTAGTAACATGAAATGGAACGGACTTGAACCTCATACTTTTTTCTACACCGACTGGGCCTATGGAGACCGGTTCGTATGAGGGATCCACATAATTCCACTTTTATATTTTATACTTACACTCGTTCCATCTCAATTTTTAACGATGAATTCTTTGGCACCCCAAACGCTATAATGACGTCATACAAAACCGAATTGAGTCTGATGATGTCACAGCTATTGGCGTATAAATAACTTGTAGAAGCAGTATCTGCAATGTATACGTAATTTCCGTCCAGTAGATGAGCCAGATGTACATCATTATCAGCGCTCACTGTCTCTGGATATAATCGTTTATTTGTATTGAGAACCTCGAAAACTCGTTTGTACACAGGGATGGAATGGTTCTGAAAACACCAAGGTACAGATGTAATATGCATCATATAGTTTGGTAAACACATTGTCATGTTTGATAGACGCGTAGGCTCGCTAGCCTGAAGCTTTTGGCTTCGCTCCTCTAAAAGTCTTTTGTACACTGGGATAGAATGGTTCTGAAGACACAAATCTAAAGATGTTATATGCATCATGTTGTTTGTAAGACGCGTTGGTGTTGGATGAGAAAGTGTGGTTTCTTCTTGTTAGTGGTGCAGGACGACGTCTGGTTGTTCGGATAGGAAACCGGAAGTCCTGCCTATACATTGTATACAGGTAAGGGAACCCTTTAAAATTTAGAATTCAAAATAACTGTAGTCGTAGCGCAAAATGTCCCTCCTAGCACCCAGCAAGGCGTATGTCCCTCTTCATTGGCCGATTTCTTTTTTATTTCTAAGTGAGAATCTTTGGTAAAGCATTGTAGGTCTGATAAGAAAATTTACAGGCAATTTAAATTCAAAGATCAGGTCGTTTCTGCACGAAATAGAAACCCTCACATACTATAAATACCAGGCAAAAATCCTACGTGACTTGTCCATTGTGCGGTGCCGATTTGTGATTTTTTTGCTTTTTCTTTTTGACATTTCCAATATATGTCTAGCACAATGTTAAGAATGTCAGCTATACAGTTATTAGTGTCTGAAATTCTGTCCGATACAAATAGAAATATTTATAGGCTTCCGCCTTAAACAGTTGTAACTTGAAAAGACTTGGTTTAGAACACGAAAACGTAAGGATGTCTAATTATCAAAAAAACTCTACCTCCAACTCTTGTAAGAGGGAGCTGCCACTAAGAACCCCCATACGATAATCACCGTCTAAAATATCTTCCAAACTGTTAAACACAACTGGTTTACTATATGCAAAAAACGCTACCAGGTTGCCTTTGTACACAGATCCCATGACGATACAGAAAAACCAGAAGGACACCAAAAGTAGCCGACCTGTTAACGAATCTATTTTCAGTACACCACCTGAAAAAACAAGAAATGAGAGAGAGAAATGGGGTTTAAAGTCCACTCGACACAACGTTCGTCATTTCGGGACTAACATATGGTTCAATTTTATTTCAATAATTCGCTTGCGCTTAGGGGTTTTTACCAGTGGAAGGAAACCGGAGGACACGGAGAACACTCACGAGGTTGGACAGGCGACCCCACTCCTTATCACGTACAACCGGAGATTCCAAACCGAAAAGACAAGAAATAGAATAACAATGACAAAAGATAACTTTAATTAAAAGCGGAAATTTCATATTTTCTAAAAAAGTCAAAACATAATTATTCTATGTCTATTGCTCAAAAGGTTGTCAACTCACGATTATACGATCATAGGTATCATTCTCACACTTATAAAATCATTCACACAGGAAATAATGGAATAGCTATATCTTCAAACGGTTGAATTCGAAGTTGAAAAGGATATTTTTGACAATTTCTCAACTGGCAGTAGTGCATTAGAGGATTATTCTTTAACAAGGAAAGACGGCTTATAGATACCATCTATTTTAAGACTTTATTTTAATATATTTTAGTTTGCCATGACACAAAACATACAACCCAATGTTTCAAACTTCGAAAGCATAATTCTCGAAATCTCTAAACCGGTCAGTTACTGCTGATAAATGGAAAGGCTGTCATACATGTAAGCCCCCCCCCCACTCCATGTACATCTTTCCCTAATAAAATCAATGTATCCCCACCAATCTCCGCTGACTTACCTTGATTTAGAATGATGCCAGCCACATGAAATATCCCATCCTTCACCGACGTCTTTTCCTTTTTGTTGTTATACGGATTAATATTTTCTGCTGTCAAAAGAATGCAGCAGACAGAAATAAAGCAACCTAAAATACCAACTAACACTACAGTCTGGAAAGGTTTAGTGTAGAGCAGGCCAGATTTATCCGGTTTCTTACGGTAAGTAGGTATGAATTTGTCATTGTACAACGCGGGGAAAACGTAATCCATAAAATCCATTCTTTCCTCTATCACCATGGATGCGGTGCCCATAATATCATATTCCTGGAAATAAAATAGACAAATTAAATATGGGCTAATTAAACTGAAACTTATAATTATCAAATATTACTGATGTTAACAAAAGACGGGAAGGGACATTCCAACTTCAGTGTTCCGACTTCGAATAAGTTCCAACTTCCAACTTCCATGTTCCATGTTTCATTCTCCATTTTATCAGTAGCCACGTGTGTGTAAGATTGTGATAATAGTAATAGTTTAATTAAAGCAAGTTTTTATCAATATTTATAGTTTATAAATACAGTTAGTACAGATATCTAATACTAATTGAATTATTTTTTAAGTCGGAGGGGTGGCCGAATGGTTAGCGTGTGCGCGCTGTACCATTAGGTCTGTTATTGATTCAACTGGCTTGGTTTCGATTCCCCGGTCGTACGTGACAGTTAGTAGGCTCGCCTATCCAGTCCCCGGGTTATCTACGGGTCTTTCGGTTTCATGTCACAGCGAAAGACCCCTACGTGCAAGCGAATTATTGAAATGTAATTGAAACCATATGCCCCGAAATGAAATGAAATGGGGTTTAACGTCCTACTTTACTGCACCTACCCTGGGCTAATGAAAGACGATCATACGCCATACAGTGTGCTGTGCGGGAAATTTTGCCCGGGCAGTGGCGCTACGGCCTACTCTTATCTCAAATTCCAACTAACTGCCAATAGGCCGTGATGTGAAATTTCTAGCAAGCTTGCTTCTGTTTCTCCATCCCGACCATTTTCAGGCGGAAAACAAACTACATCATCTAATTCTCCTAGTATTACTTTGTATTTCCACACAACTTTTCTTTTATCAACTCTTTGACGTTTGACAGAAAACGTAAAATAAATATGGGCTTACTTATCAATGTGCGATGGTATTTGAATTTCGCGGTGATTTGGTTTTAATAGATCACGTGACATAGCTCGCCAATCAGACACACACTACGAAGGGTCAACGGGTCGTGTAGAGTGAAAGGTCACCGGTATGTTTACGTTTCGATAGTAAAAAAAGCGGAAGAATAACTAGGGCTGTATACTCCGTGTAGATTTTGTTTAAAAACACCGATCTAAAACCGTTTACTGCGAGAAACTGGGAAAAATTTAGGGAATGTGCTAACCAGTGGATCAAATTAGAAGGAAACGACAGGCTTGTACTGGAGACAAAATGCTATATTGATGTGCAGACAAGACTCATTGGGGTATACTAACAATACAGACTTCTCACATTCCACGTACGTACGTTACCAACGTAAAAAAAACCAACTGTGTATGAATAAAGTTATGTTTAGAGCAGCTAATATTTTACCAGCGAAATAAGAAAAAGAATAATAGGTCTGGTTAATTTGTTGAGAGAATCATATCTGAACATTTTCCAATTTTATTGCAAATGCAAGTTGATGAAGATATTCTCCTATTCCTAAATGCATGACAACTCAGACCAAGGACTACTCAGACCAAGACAGAAGACCACTATGGTAAAGACTGTCACCTCAGACTGTCACCATTGAGGTGAAATACCATGCGCAGTACTTTATAAGAAATATAGGGGGCATATTCTTGCGCATTCCCCCCTGGTTGCCTTACTGTAGCTGCGGAAATTTATGCCCTTCTTGTTAAACTCAACTGTAACAAATGACAGGGTTAGGTTGACTATAGAGATCAAGAACCAAACGATATTTTCACTGCGGATGCATATCAGGCTGCATTACGCTACAGATAGTTGTATTTGTTACAAGTGAAAGCTTTCTAGTATGGATTTGTGAAAATTGTTCGAATATGAAAGTGACAGCAAAATGGTATTGATGAAATTATGTGATTTTTTATGAAAAGGCCTGAACCTGTATACATGTACATATGATATGTATTTTTGTAAGCGGTTTGTACATTGGTGTGCACGTAAAAAGACCCCTTGGCAGTTGGAATTCGATATAAGAGTAGGCCATAGTCATAGTGCTGTGCCGGCAAAATTTCCCTCATAATAAACTGTATAGCACAAGCCCGTCTTCCTTAACCCAGTACATGTATAAGAGCTACAGATAGATGTATTTTTTAGAAGTGAAAGTGTTAGGGTTAGGTTGACTATAGAGATCAAGAACCAAACGATATTTTGACTGCGGATGCATATCAGGCTGCATTAGGCTACAGATAGTTGTATTTGTTACAAGTGAAAGCTTTCTGGTATGGATTTGTGAAAATTGTTCGAATATGAAAGTGACAGCCAAATCATATTGATGAAATTATGTGATTTTTATGAGTAGGCCTAAACCTGTAAACATATGTATTTTTGTAAGCCGTTTTTACATTCCATATTTTAAACATGTTTTACTTAAATGTACTGTACATGTCGATATATTTTCATATCATATTTAGTTATTTTAAGCTGACATATATATGTTTTTATTTTACTTCTTTATTCTAATTCAATTCAGACGTGTTTTCTCTTTGTCAGTGGTGCAGGCGGAGGGGCTGACAAGGTACAAGGACTGCTGTCTAGTCGTTCGAATGTGACGAAAAACCGAAGTCCTCTGTAACATTGGTGTGCACGTAAAAAGATCCCTTGGCAGTTGGAATTTGATATAAGAGTAGGCCATAGTGCTGTGCCCGGGCAAAATTTTCCTCATGGTACACTGTATAGTGTATGCCCGTCTTCATTAGTCCAGTACATGTATAAGAGCAGAACAGTAGGACGACGTTTAACTCCATTTTATTTCTTATTCATTTTACTGGAACCATTTGATTTAGTTAACTGTTTGTTTTTCTCATATATGTACTTTTCTTTACTGGTATATCTTTTAATTTTGTACAGCAGTGTATATGCACACAAGACCTGATCTGTGTGTAAATACATGTATTCTGTGCAGCTTAGCCGCCCCCCCCCCCAAAAAAAAAATTGATGATTTCTTAGGAGTATTCTTAGCCGGCCACATCCTCAGCCCCTCCAAAAAATTCCGTAGCCCCATACCCCAATTTTATGAGCTGGCGACGGGCCCGATTCTGTGGATATAAAAATCCGAAAAGCAGATTAGAACCCAATATAAAATTGCATTCATTTTTTTTTTTATTACTGTATTTCTTTCTTTAAATAAATGTATACTTATTTGACATCTCTTATAATATGTCTATATTGTTTGTTTTTTTTTTAAAAAACAAAAACAAGTATAATTGGTGCAGGTACAGAGGTACGTAGTTGTGAGGTGAATCATTATTAATATTCTTTTGTATAAGTGGGCTCAGATGGTATTATTTTTTTTGTCTTTTTCTCAACATTTTATATAATTATTATACCGAACCAGTATTTCAATCATGCCAAAAACGTTTTCATCTGTATATTACATTTATATTTCTTATGGATATTGTTTAATTGAAATAAAATGGAAAAATTGCTTTTTTCCAGGAAATATCACATTCATTGATACAATTTCGCTTTTGACCATATTTTTGCCGCAAATGAGGGGCTAGCCGTGGTCACGGTGTCAACACAACATTTATCTGATGTTGTTGTCCCGTAATTCAAGCATATTTGCAGAAAAATTCTCTCATACAAATGTAAACAAGCCAACGTGTTCCGTCTCGTAAAAGGTATTATCTGGTCTATTTATGGCTATTGACCCCTGACCTAATGACGTTGATTGCTTTTCTGGTTTCTGATTGGCTTAGAATTTGATTTCTTCACCACATTATGGCTGCACTTGACAAATATAGTCCGAGGTGTAATTCGAGTGTTGGTCTGATTGTGCAAACCATCGCAATAGAAATGTGTACTACAGTGACGACTTACTTGTTTACTTGTGCAGCAAAGGGTCAGATTTTCGCCTGGAATTTGCTGGGACAAAATGAAACGATTTTCGTGGCTAAATCACAGCCTACAATGGATCTTTTATGTACACGCCAATATGTACACGGGACCTCGGTTTTATGTCCCATCCGAATGACTAGACAGCTGTCTTTGTCAGGCCCTCCGTTCTGCATCACTGCCAAGGTGAAACAACGCCGGATCGAACACCCGACCTCCAGGCTAGCGAGCCAGCGTTTATGTTACATGTATATTTGTTGCTTTGTATCAATGTAGTTTTTTGTAATTGTATGCTGCTTTTCGTGGGCGTTTTTATGCAATAAATTTACTTTACTTTTTACCCACTTAGCCCACTCAGCCACGTGTTCACCCACCCCGAAATGACCTGATTTGTGCCGAGTGTGCTGTGAATCATTATTCTTTATTACAATTTGGAAGTAAATGTAATAATAAACATTGGAAATAACAGTAATCAAATGCAATGGAGTTTAACGTCATACTGTTCTTTCTTGAGGTTTATGGTGGCAATTTTTCCTGGACAGCGGAGCTACGACCAATTTAACGAATTCCATCAGGGATCTTTTACGTATGCACCAGTACCAGTGCCTACATATGTAAAAGTTAAAGTACTAGCTTGTCTTAAATTCGTTTTATTAATTATGGCATCTCAGTAAGAAGGGGGGGGGGATTATGCGAGTCCTTGATCCTGAATATATCGTCGTTAGACCCATCGATTAATCAGGCGTCAGGACCATACTTCATCTGGCATTAAATTTGGATGGGTTAACACCTTATTATTTTGCAATACAGGAGCAATCGGCGGATTTACGTGACTCTGGAGATAGCATTCATCAAGACGGTTTGCGATATTGTTTTTTGCCAGTTCTCCAACAGGAACTAGTAGTCAGGACGCTCAGGTGGGGGGGGGGAGGGGTCAAATGGGCACAAATCCAGACCCAACTTATAGAGTAAAATTTTGCGTAGAAGATGATGCCGAGTGGTAACCAGTCCGTCGAGATATTGGCAGTCAAAGGTCAAATGATTTCATTTGCACTGAAACTGAATGCGCAGTCAGTCTTGTATCATGAAAATAAGCTAAAAATGATCGAAAGTAATCACCCTTTCAATAAAAATGTAAACCTGCTAAATTGTTCTTTGTGATCCTGGAGGTTAAAAGGTCAAATTTTCCGCTTAGCACTAGGAAGATTTAAAGCAATAAATGTCAGCGTAAAATATAAAAACTGTAGCGAAACCTGATCTAATTAATAGTAGGAATAATTAAAATTTATCTTTAGGTGGTCTTAGCACTGTACATGTACTTTTGAACGTCGAAAAAGACTATTCGAAATTGTACATAATATACGTAATAGTTATTTAAATGTAAACCCCCACATTGTCATTTACCTCAATAACAAACTTGGATTAGGGAAGAAAACCCATATTCAATCTTAAGCAGGGTTTCTAGAGAATCGCCAAAAATGTGCTTCAATCATGTCTTTATTTTTCGATATCCAAGCTTCCAGCCCCCACCCCTACAGAAATTTGGCTACAGTACAGGTAAGGTAAGGTACCAAGCACTGACAAATTGCAATCATGCTTAAAGAACGGCATGTAATAGGCGAGGAACCCAGCTAATGTTTAACAAGTTTTATTGGGAAATGTAATGCCCTTTCTTATTTCTTATTGGTGAATAAATAAATGTAAACCATTTTATTTTTAACGTTGTTTATTAACAAAGAAATAAATACGAAATAATTTATTTTATTTCATTACTTGTAAACAGGATGCAAGCATATAGCAGCCATGTCAGAAACCAAACAAAGATATGGAAATTACAACGTCTTAGTTTTTAAAATAAATGATACACAGGGGCGGATCTAGGAATTTTGAAAAGGGGGTGGGGTTGACGCAAAATGAGGGCTCTGACCACGGAGACGGGGCACGCCGTCGAGAGGGGTTTTTTTGGGGGGGGGGGGCGGAGGTCCCAAGAAAATCATTCGTGATTTCCTTGCATCTGTAGCCATTCCAAGAGCTGTTTGGCTGATATTTCGTCTAAGTAAACGTTCGGAACGCACATATTTGGGTCTGAGAAAAGTCACTTTTAGCAGTAAAAAAGGGCACTGTCGAAAATTAGGACCCCTCGCCCCCCCCCCCTAAATCCATACATGTACATATAGGTGTTTTAAATGACAGGGATCTTACTACATGTTCTGGCGGTAGTGGTTTTTTAAAACATTTAAAACCTGTAAATTATCTGATATTGCATATTACTAATTGAACAGTTATTAAAAGGATTACAATCCCTGTATCTAAAGCTTTCCAATGAAACAGATTATTCTTGTATTATGTATATTGCCAAAATAAGCATAGCACAATTAATATATAAAAATAAAAAAGCTAAAAATTATCAGCAGATCGCAATGCAGGATATGCCCACATGGACAGAGAACAAGCTAACGAAAAAAAAAAATAATGTGAATTTTTTGTACAACCAGGGGCCATACTCCGGTGTGCGTATCGAACGCAACCAACGTCCACGTGATAAAGCAGGCGTATAAAAAGGAAAATTACATCTGTCAAGATCAATTTAAAAAAATTGATACGTGCGCACGCTGTATCATACGGCCTACCGTTGAGTCAACTGGTGTGGTTTCGAATCCCCTTTTGTACGTGGCAAGAGGAATTCAGGGTCGCTTTCCAACATCGTGTGTTTTGTCCGGGTACTCCAGTCCTCTCAATGCTAAAGATCCCTACGCGCAAGCGAATTGTTGAAATAAAATTAAACCATATGTTAGTCCTAAAATGACCTAGTTTGTGTCGAGTGGACGTTAAATAAACCCCATTCTCCCCCTCTCTCTCTCTCTCTCTTTCTCTCTCTTCGTCAAATAGTTGTTTAAGCTCATTCATTTTAATTTTTTAATCACGTGATGTTCTGGCCATATGACCGTATTGCTATCACGTGATACTATGAACTTGGAACTTGGAACTTGGAACACGGAACACTGAAGTTGGAAGTTGGAATGTCGGTCTTTCGTAGATATCTGTACTAAGTGTATTTATAAACTATAAATATTGATAAAAACTGGCTTTATTTAAGCTATTATCACAATCTTACACACACGTGGCTACCGATAAAATGGAGAATGAAACATGGAACATGGAACATGGAAGTTGGAAGTCGGAAGTAGGAACATGGAAGTTGGAACTTAGAAGTTTGCAGTCGGAACTTTGAAGTTGGAATGTCCCTCCCCGTCTTCCGTAGATATTCAATATTTCATATTGAAATTTGATATATGGGCGACTGTAGGACTGATAATATAGGCAAAACAACAAATAACACACAAATACGAATCAATTTTTAGGAGGGGTGGGGCGATGACAATGCACATCATCTAGTCCTGCTGAACAAAAAGGTTCAGTGTGCGTGTTGGCGTGCACGTAAAACAAACCGTTCAAAGTGCACGTAAAGGATCCTTGACAGTTGGATTGGTCTGGGTAATATTGACGTCATAGCGCACTGACTGGGGTAGGCTCGTCTACATTAGCCCAGTTGGAACAGAAGAGTAGTACTTAACACCCCAGCTTATTTCAATTCCGTTCATAGTTCTTCCATAGCACACTGTATGGCGCATTGTTATTGTACTTCTCCCATAGCAGGGGGGGTTGGGATGGCCTAGTGGTCTAGAGTGCCGCGCTTCGACCTCTAGCTGACCAGTCACCTCTGGCTTGCGGCTGTGGTTTCGAGCCCTGGTGTGAGCGTATGTGGCATGGAGATAGGGGCGCCTTCTCAACCTCGTGGGTTTCCTCCGGGCACTCCGGTTTCCTCCCACGGCTAAAGACCCCTACGCGCAAGCGAATTATTGAAATAAAATTAAAACCGTATGTTAGTCTCGAAATGACCTGGTTGTGTTGAGTGGACGTTAAACGCCATTTCTCTCTCTCTCTCTCCCATAGCACACTGTGTGGCGCATTGTTATTGTCGTTACCCCGGAAGGTATAGAACGTTTAACTCGATGATTGCCCTATCTACTTAATATATAACACTTTAATCATAGCATATACACTGCCTCTACATCGATAAGGGGGTTCGAAGGCCGAATGTTTAGCGCGCGTGGTTTCGAATCCAAGGTTGTACGTGTCAAGGAGTAGGGTCGCCTATCCAGCCTCCGGTTTCCTCCCACTGCTAAAGACCCCTACGCGCAAGCGAAATATTGAAATAAAATTAAAACTATATGTTGGTCTCGAAATGACCTAGTCGAGTAGACGATAAACCCCATCTCTCTCTCTCTCTTTCTCATTGTCTCTCTCTCTACCTCTCTAAATCGATAACATTTTAAGTAAATATACTCACGCCATTTAATATTCTATAGATTAGACCGGTTTTTGTTCCATTGATATAACCATTCCATGAACTTTCTTTATCGTTGTAAAACGAATATCTTAAGAAAAAGATGATTTGAAAAACATACTGTAATCATGCAATGTATAATATATAGGACATTGAAATGGACGACCATGTGATCTCCGTAAACTTTCTGGGGCCATAGCAACTGTGTAGTAAGGGGACGCTTTCCAGAAAAAAAATAGTAAACTGCACGGCGGCGTAAGCTCTCTCTCTCTCCTTCTCTCTCATTTACAAGCTTGATGCAGATCAGTAGAACGTTAAACTTATCAATACGATAAGGACTGATATTCACCTTGATGTTCGTAAGATAAAAATATAAATATACTCACGTAAAGTTAAGTTTAAGAGCCATGTAATCTAATATCTCTACTATGTAACCTTTATAGACCAGTTTACCATTTAAACTCTCTTCTTTAATAAACGACACCCACTGGTATCAATATGAAATAAAAACAAAAATGTAAAGACGCATAACCGGCTGCATCACCCAGTACACTTACAAAATCAAAAGGATACATTTAACTTTCAAATTAGGCAGTTTAGGGTTCATATTTAATAGTTATAAGTATCAGTGGTTGGGTTGTGTACTTGATCCACGTTTAGAACATTTCAGTTTCAAATCAACACAAACTAGGGCAACCTTTGGGCGGGTCGTCGAAATTGTCAACTAGGCCTTGAACATGCGCTACCGAGCTATTTTAACGACTACCGTCGAATTAGTGTTCGTTAAGGCGTAGCGAACCATACAAGAACACCCGAAGGCTGCCCTGACCGTAACATTACCCGCTAAGTTGGGATTCAAAGCAGTCACGGCGTTTAACATCCGGAACACATTTGGAAAGTAAAATACTATTTCTTACAGTTTTGTAAGGACGGCCAAGTGTCTTCCATTGTAGCCATAGTTGATGTTAGGAAACAGTTGAATGTTATCACGTGACACGTCAACAGGTTGGAACTCTGGGCCATCCTTTGTCATCACAAGGGTCATGACGTCACCTAAACATGCATATTCATCAACCTCAAATAAAAAAATAAACAAGATATATATACCTTCAAACAAATCATCCAGTTACAACAATATGGGAAATATAAATTAAAATACGGATATGACGAGGGTCGCCTGTCCAACCCCGTGGGTTGCCTCCGGGTCCCCCGGTTTCCTCCAGATGCTAAAGACCCGAACGCGCAAGCGAAATATTGGAGTAAAATTAAACCATATGTTAGTCCTGAAAGGACCTACTTTGTGTTGAGTGGACGTTAAACCCCATTTAGATGTGACGCCATCCTTTCGAATAATGGTACGGGTAATGTTCCAAGCGTACATTGTTTATACGTTCCAATTACGTTATGTCTCGCTGTCGACCATTAAACCGCACTCATAATATTTCATTCCATTTTAATCAGATTGCATGACTCCTTTATAGTCTCTACAGTGAATCGCCCAGAAGCTGTACTTGATAACAAAAGGTAAATTTCACCTTTATCCAGACACCACATAAAACATACAGCCTGAGGCACTGGTCTCCATTTCCAGATGAAGACTGACTGGTGATTTAATTTGATTGAAAACGTATCACGTATATTGAATTAGTTGCTCGTCTCTTAGGTAAGACATTTTAATTGTATTAACACTAATTTAAGCAGTTTTATTCTCCAAAATATTATCGGGATAGGCTCTTTAAATAACGTCCCATACAAGCGCTAAATGAAGATGAAGACTGACTGGTGGTTTAATTTGATTGAAAACGTATCACGTATATTGAATTAGTTGCTCGTCTCTTAGGTAAGACATTTTAATTGTATTAAAACACTAATTTAAGCAGTTTTATTCTCCAAAATATTATCGGGATAGGCTCTTTAAATAACGTCCAATACAAGCGCTAAATGATAGTTGAAACAAAAATTGATTACCTTATTACGAAGATAAACGACAATCACATTATCAAATTTATTCACCAGACGTTCAAGAGGTTGGTAAACATGTAAATGATGAAATATAATCCATGTTGACCAATGTCTGATGTTAGTAGATTTTTTAGAATTTGTATCGATGCTGTTGATCTGAAACATGTATAAATTTATGAAATAAGATTTGTATTATTGTTCATATTTTCTCAAGGACAAGGTGGGGAGGTGTTTATCGTGCGCGCTATAGGTCATTAAATCTGATATTGAGTCAATTAAGTGGTATGGTTTTGATCGTACGTTAAAGTAATTGGGTAACATGCCACCCACCCATGTTTACTTCGCACTGCTAACGACTCATGTGCGTAAGCCAATTATTGAAATACATTTAGCCACGTGTTAGCAGCGAAATGGCCTAGGTTGTGTAGAATGGCATCTTCAATAGAAGGCTTGATCTCGCCTTAACTACATACATCTTATCAAGCCCTTCACGTAATACCCTGTATATTTCGCCACTTAGTTCGATTGTCACAAGACCAGCGTGAGAACCTATCAAATTCATCGGTCGTCGTGAATACGAAGTCTCGCGCTTTATAGCTAAAATGCCTACATGTGACAATCGAGTTGCAAAGTTCAAAGATCGGTCAATGTCACGGTTGCTGTTTTCCCACGAGTTTCTCAATTTAAAAAACCCTCTTTGTTTATAGTGTGTTTGGTGCCACGAACTCTGACTGGACAATGCTAATTAGTCACTTGTAAAAACAACTAGCGTAAAGTTCGGGGAATTGCCGAGTATTCAAGCAATGGAGAGATGTTGTATAACTCGCGAACGTTGCTTAAGGAACATGGTCGAATGATCGTTAAACCTTCTCTCTCTCTCATTTCATTTCACTTGATCGCTAAACGTGAAACAATGCATGACCCTGTCAACAAATGAAATTAATTTGAAAATATCTTTAGGGAGGGTAGTCCATGTATTATCCAGAATATTTTACCTTGTGTCGGTTTTATAATTCCGCTACATCTTTAAACTAGGTTATACTGTGCAATTACATTGATTTCCTTGAATAAATGTTCATGATTTGACCTCAGTAGGTTATATTAATGTTATCGTTTTAAATCCATTAGTGTTTTTATCAAAATAATGACAATTAAGTACAAAATAAATAAAACACCCCATTATAATTAAAATATAAATAAAACCTTTTAGTCGCCATGTTGTTGTTAATTAAAATTTTACTGGCTTTGTGTCAAGTAATGTGTGTACATAACATGGCAATACGTTTTTACTTATCTGTTTTGTCGATATTATTATGTATATATGTGTACGAATTAGCCAATGTCTATTAGCCACCGCCTCTAATGGAAAATTAAGGTCTTACTTTTCTGCTTCGATTGATAAAGGGCATACGTCAGGGATTTGTTGCCCTTACATCGGCTCTAAGGCCTTCAAAGTTAAACTATCAGGTCCGTGTGTGCACGGGACCTCGGTTTGTCGTTCCATATGAACGGCTAAACAGTTGTCCTTGTCAGACCCCCAGTCGGCCTTCGTTTTGCGCCATTACCAAGGAAAAGCCACACCGGAAAATCCCGGGGGAACTTTCTCGGCCAACACAGGTCGAGGCAAGCGAACCAGCTTCTTACTTACTTTGCCTTCGTGATCCCGATGATATTCAAATAAACCTTAAAACCTCACCTGGTTAAAAACTGCAAATAAATTTGTATCTTCTAAGACAGCTATAAAATTTAAATATTTTCCGATATATCGCTGTGCAAGTCCTTTAATGTAATCCATGAATTCTGCACTGGTCAATGAATCTATATTAAATATCTATATTAAATATGTCCTGTCGCTCCAGCGTATATCAGATACAAACAAACCTTAAAGACAAAACAAAATGTGTAACTAGTGAATACATTCTGGCAGTATCCTACATCACCAACCAAAAACGCGCAATTTAAAATGATAAAGAATTTTATACTTTAAATCTCATATGAACTGATGTTAGTCCCAAAATGACCTGGTTTGTGTCGAGTGGACGTTAAACCCCATTTCTCTCTCTCTCTCTCTCTCTCTCTCATATGAACTGGACAATGCGGATTCCCTGTTTGCTGGGATACCGACAAAACATCACTGCTAGAATTATGACTAATTATTTGCAAAACATTCAAATAGGTGCTGAAATTAACAAAAAACATTAAATCGCTCTTTGACAAGGGCTTACCGATTGTTATTAAAAAGCTACCCCAACTTTTCATACGTACATTATTTAAACGTGCCAAGGTTGTCGGACAGGCGAATTTTTGTTTTCCGTTGATGGAACCACAACGATATTAATACTTGATCGAAGCTGACATCTTATATAGGAATTAAGAAATACGTTGGAAGAAGTCATTGGCACTGGGTTTCGTTCGATACATTACCTCAGATATTCTGTTTGTCTTTATGAGATTGGCAAACTGTGTGCCTGGTCGTTCAGATGACACTAAAAGCCGGTTTTGTAATTCGCAGTGGGCGTCAGCACCATTGTCCGTGAAAATGATATCATTTCTACTGCTCAGCAATACAATTACTAAATGTTCGTTGTAGAAATACCTAAATAGTTTTTAGACCAGATGATGAACCAAATTTTATTCAATTCGTGTGACCCACCTGTGGTATTGTCAAACAATATAACAATATTATCTAATTGCATTGAAGATCGGATTATTTTATAAATTACATCTCTCCTTGAATCGAACCATCTACTGCTGTTACTTTCTAGTTAAGAAAAAACATTCAAATTACAATGAAATAGGATATCATAATTATAATTTGTATGGGGATTTCATATTAATCTTAAGGAAATTAAATTAAAAGGAGGATTATTAACGTCATATTTTACATAGCCATCAGCGATGTTTCATTCTGCGAACTTCGTAGGCAGCTGCCGGGGGCTTGAGCAACAAAATCGAACTAAGTTAGATTTGATAACGTTTAAAAGTTAAAGGTCGTGTGGCTCCATTGTTTCGAACATTAAATAGACAAAATGGATCTAAAATCCCACGTTAAAGTAAGTTATATTCAATTGTAAACAATATTATTCTAATAACGGATCATTTATTTTTTAATGAAATACGTAAACAAAACAAAGTGAACGACAGTCGTGTATGTCGGCTTCGGACATGCTAAAGTTTTTTTTAAATTATTATTTTGTCGTTTGTGAATCAGTCATTCTTAATTACATCCGTATTGTCGTTTACCATATGTTTGTTTTTTTCATTACAAATGGCATCCGAAACTATGGAATACTAAGGATAAAATGTTAGTTATGAAATATTGTGTATTAGGGTGTGTTAAAATATTGGATATTAGGATCACATATGTGTTAAAATACTGAATATTAGGATCCCATATCTTCACAATATTGAACTCGAACGACCATAACTCTTTGATAAACAAACTAGGTAAATATTATATAATTTTCATACCCCTTACCTTTCGATTCAGTGGTAGAATTGAGAAGCACGATCATCACGAACATCGCTAATCCAAACATTTTTAGAATCATGCACAGGTTATTAAACACACCATCTTGGTAATGTCATGATATAATGCAGGTAGATTTTAAAATAACTGAAAACCTCCCGTTATTATTTAAAATTTAAAATCTATCAATATTTCCGAAAATACAGTTGAATATGTCACAATTATTAGATGCTAAAAATAAAAAAAAAACATCCTGACAGGTTTGGTGAAGTGTTATTGGTATCAATTAAAATAACAGTGACTTGTCCTCACAATCGCCTGTCCAACCTCGTGGGTTTTCTCTGTGTGCTCCGGTTTCCTCCCACTGCTCGAGGCCCCTACGCGTAAGCAAATTATTGAAATAAAATTAAACCATATGTTAGTCCCGAAATGACCTAGTGTGTGTCGATTGGACGCTAAACCCCATTTCTCTCTATCTCTCTTGTCCTCACAAGAGCTATTACTATTCAAAAAAAGTAGGGGATATTTGATTTTTAAGTGTTATTAAAGTCACCTAATGAAACTGACTGACGAAGAAACAAATGACAAAATGAAATGAAGTTCACATTCATCGATTTATTCCTAATGATCGTTAGACTAAGTAAGGCACAGACTGGCCATTATAAGGGTAAAATGATACCCGGGGTCAAACAGCAAAGTTACCACAGCATCACAACAAAGTCAGTAACGGGTAAATCCTCCTCTGTTTGCCAAACAAGCATTGATCCGACGTGACATACTCCTAATGAGACGTCTAAGGTCATTTTGGTCCAGATTGTCCCATTCCTGTTGCAACGCAGCAGCAAGTTCTTGGACATTGGCAGAGCGTTGTTGACGTTGACGTAAACTCTGTCCAAGCATGTCCCAGACATGCTCGATGGGGGAGAGGTCGGGACTCAGTGCTGGCCAAGGTAATGTGGTGATCTTCTGTTGTTGGAGGTAACCTGTAACGATCCTGGCCCTGTGACATCTTGCGTTGTCATCCTGGAAGATGAAACGGCGGCCATGACGTCGTGCGAACGGCACAACATGGACTGCCAAGATGTTGTGCCGGTAGTACTGGCCTGTAACACGCCCTGCAACAACATGTAAAGCCGTTCTTCCAGCAACAGTGATGCCTCCCCACACCATAACAGAACCACCTCCAAATCGATCATGTCTGATGACGTTAACGTCTTGGAAGCGCTCGTTTCGACGACGCCACACCCTCCTACGTCTGTCCAAAAAATCAACAGTGAACCTTGACTCATCTGAAAACATCACATTGCTCCAGCGTCGATTATCCCAGTGTTGACGATCCCTACACCAACGACGTCTTGCCTGAATGTGATGATCTCTCAAACAAGGGATCACGCGAGGACGTCGGGCGCGAAGGTGACCCCTATGCAGTCGATTCCGAATCGTCTGGCCACTCACTCTCACACCAGTGTCTGTTTGAAGACGAGCGCTGATCTGATTTGCTGTGATGACACGATTTCTCAAGGCCAAGGTACGGATAAATCGATCCTGGGCTTGAGTTGTCGCCTTTGGCCGACCTGAGCGTTTTGTCCTGTACAGATTGTGTATCACGGTATCTTGACCATAGCTTGCTTATGACAGACTGAGAAACATTCATCGTCCGCGCCACAACCGCCTGTGTTGTGTCGATCTGTAGCATGCCAAGGGCACGTAACCTTTCATTTTGGGTAAGCCGACGCATATCAAAATTTGTTTTCTGGTCACTAAAACAATTAAACTGATGTTTCCACCCTGGAATTCAATGCCACAATGACTGTAACATTCAAAGTCAGAGTCGTGCAAATCTTGGGTTGGACCCCCATGATGATCCCAAGCATCACCTGCATTCCATGCGGCAGCTATTGGTGCGTTTGGGCGTCACATGTAACTGGAAATGTTTCTTCTGTTAGGTTCTATAGTGACTTTTTTCGTAGTCATTTGCATATTTTAGTATTATGCCCCCAAAATCAAATATCCCCTACTTTTTTTGAATATTATATTATCGTAAATAGTATATCTGATATAAATATTGTCTATACTAGATCCTAATAACCCGCACTTGAACAATCGATAACATCTTAAAGATTTGCTGGTTACTGTTTTCTGTGTTGCTTTGAATTATCAGATTTCACTATCGACGTTTAATGGCATAATCAATTTATCTCCAGATTATTACTTACCAAACTTTTACCCAGTAGACGTTTTAAAGCCCCAATAACACTCTTTTTGTAATTGAATATTATATGTCCCAATCTTTAATCTGGTCAACAAATTGTATTATTTTACAATATTCAAATAAATTGATGATACAAATTTCATCTTAACACACCTAATTTAAAAACTTGGAAAAATTCAACTACATGATTTGAAAAGGTTAACGTAAACCTTTTTAAATGTGACATGGATTTTAAAATATTTTCGAGCCCTCTGGACAAGTAAAATATGATGTAATGGATAATTTACACAACAGGTAGGGCAAATAGACATCTGGTACTTAGAATAAGACTATCATTTATTTTCTAGAACTGCCAAGCCAGCAAGAGTGTCATTGTCCCTTTAAGGTATCTGGTATAAAAAATTTAGCTCCAGTATAAGTGCAAAGGGGTTCGGTGCAAACAAATGGTATAAGCCATTTAGCTCAAGTTTACTTAACTAAACTACGTATAAATCTAAGCATCTGGTATAAAGCAATAGCTGATCTTTTATCCGGTAAAAGTCTAACGCATCTGGTATAAACAATTATGCTCCAGTTTACTTTACTGGACTTTAACTCGATGTAAGTTCAAAGGGACTTGGGGTAAAGAATTTAGCTCCAGTTTACTTTGCTGAACTTGTAGCCAGTAGAAGTCTTAGATACTTGGTATAAAGATAGGCTG
The DNA here is from genome assembly GCA_963678685.1 of Patella ulyssiponensis. Taxonomy (NCBI): domain Eukaryota; kingdom Metazoa; phylum Mollusca; class Gastropoda; family Patellidae; genus Patella; species Patella ulyssiponensis. The sequence goes on from OY783228.1 coordinate 77,720,544, forward strand.
GCACTGCCAGGCAGGATACGCCCACATTTTCGAGAGATGGATAGAGAACAAGCAATACCGAAAGTGATTTTTCCTACATCATTAAGTTAGAATTTGATATGTGCAAATATCGAAATGAATTAAGATCTTTGGGTTATAAAGGTTCATTTCAGTAGGCTTCAAATGCGACTGGGGATCATGTTGCTAAGTGGGTAAGATGCTGGCTCGGTAGCCTTGAGGTTGGGTGTTTGATCCCTGCATTGGGTAACAAAGTTCATCTAGATTATCTGGCGTGGTTTCCCCTTGTTAGTGATGAAGGATGGATGGCCTGACAAGAACAGCTGTCAATTTTGGTCCGATTTTCAGAAAATTCGACCTCAACCTTCATTTCGATGTAACAGTGATATAATCAAACGGTTTTTTAAATGGGATAATAATTCTGCCCCGAGAGGGACCACAAGCTAAAAAAAAGGTCATTTTTCGTACAATCAGGGGCCATAATTCAGGAAGTTACAATCCGATATGCACAAATATCGAAAGGAACTAAGATTGTTAAGTTGTAAACATGTGTTTCAAGTTTCATGAAAATTGAATGAAGATTGTGACCTCTACAGGGTTCACAACCTTGATATACCATATTTTTACACTCTTCGAGTACAAGCGGCAGCCAAGTTTTCAGTCAATTGTGGTCCGATTTTCACGAAATTCGACCTCAACCTCCATTACGATGTAACGGTGATATAATCAAACGGTTTTTTAATGGGATAATAACTCTGACCCAAGAGGGACCACAAGCTAAAAGATAGGCTGGCACTGCCAGGCAGGATACGCCCACATTTTCGAGAGATGGATAGAGAACAAGCAATACCGAAAGTGATTTTTCCTACATCATTAAGTCCTGTTTTTCATACTGTATTGGGAGCAGCCATTTTGTTGGTCAGTTCCAGTCTGATGTTCATGAAATTCGAAGCCGACAATGATTATGGTGTGACGGTACAAAACCTAGAAATGTGACTTTTTGTCAAAATCGGATAAGAATTGTGACCTGTAGAGAGTCCACAACCATGATATACCATATTTTTACACTGTTCGCGTACAAACGGCGACCATTTCGTCAGGCAATTTCGGTACGATTTTCACAAAATTCGAACTCAACCTTCCTTACGGTGCAACAGTAATATAATCAGAGGTTTTTTTTTTAAATCGGATAATAATTGTTCGAGAGATAGAGAACAAGCAATACCGAAAGTGATTTTTCCTACAATGAAAGGCCATAATTCATTAAGTTACAATTTGATATGTGCAAATATCAAAAAGAATAAAGATCTTTAGGTTATAAACATCCATTTCAGGTTTCATCAAAATCGAATTAAAATTGTGACCTCTACAGGGTCCACAACTTTGATATACCATATTTTTACACTATTCGCGTACAAACGGCGGCCATTTTGTTTGGCAATTATGGTCCGATTTTCTCGAAAATCGAACTCAACCTTCCGTAGGGTGTAACGGTGATAGAGTCGAACGTTTTTTTAAATCAGATAATAATTGTGACCTCCAGAGGGACCATAGGAGATTTTTCGGACATTCAGGGGCCATAATTCAGGAAGTTACGATCCAATATGCGCAAGGAACCAAGATCTTTGGGTTATAACCATGCATTTCAAGTTTCATCAAAATCGAATTAAAATTGTGACCTATACCATTTTTTAACAGTATTCGTGTACAAACGGCGGTCATTTTGTCTGTCAATTTTTGTCCGATTTTCCCGAAATTCGAACTCAAACCTTCCTTAAGGTGTAACGGTGATATAATGAAACGTTTTTTTAAATCGGAAAATAATTGTGACCTCCAGAGGGACCACAAGCTAAAAAACAGAAAGGCAATTTACGATCCGATATGCGCAAATACCGAAAGGAACCAAGACCTTTGGGTTATAACCATGCATTTCAAGTTTCATCAAAATCGAATTAAAATTGTGACCTATACAGGGTCCACAACCATGATATATCATTTTTTAACAGTATTCTCGTACAAACGGTGGCCATTTTGTATGGCAATTTTGGTCTGATTTTCCCGAAATTCGCACTCAACCTTCCTTAAGGTGTAACGGTGATATAATCAAACGTTTTTATACGCCCACATTTTCATGTGGACGTATTATGTCGTCGCCCCTGTCCGTCCGGACGTCCGTCCGTCCGTCTGGACGTCCGTCCGGACGTCCGTTCGGACGTCCGTCCGTCCACAATTTGTTTGTGGACTCTCTACAGGTCACAATTCTTATCCGATTTTGACGAAACTTGAAATATAGGTTTATCCCCAAAAGATCTCGGCTACTTTCGATATTGGCACTTATAGGATCAAAACTTCATGGATTATGGCCCCTGATTGTACGAAAAATCATGTTTTTAGCTTGTGGACCCTATAGAGGTCACAATTTTGAACCGATTTTGATGAAACTTGACATGCATGTTTATAACCCAAAGATCTTGGTTCCTTTCGATATTTGCGACTCGGAATGTAATTTCCTGAATTATGGCCCCTGATTGTCCGAAAAATCACCCCTTTTAGCTTGTGGTCCCTCTGGAGGTCACAATTATTATTCGATTTAAAAAAACGTTTGATTATATCACCGTTACACCCTAAGGAAGGTTGAGTTCGAATTTCGGGAAAATCGGACCAAAATTGCCATACAAAATGGCCGCCGTTTGTACGCGAATACTGTTAAAAAATGGTATATCAAGGTTGTGGACCCTGTGGAGGTCACAATTTTGATTCGATTTTGATGAAACTTGAAATTCATGGTTATAACCCAAAGATCTTGGTTCTTTTCGATATTTGCGCATATCGGATCGTAACTTCCTGAATTATGGCCCCTGGTTATACGCAAAATCCCCCTTTATTTAGCTTGTGGTCCCTCTGGAGGTCACAATTATTATCCAATTTAAAAAAACGTTTGATTATATCACCGTTACACTGTAAGGAAGGTTGAGTTTGAATTTCGGGAAAATCGGACCAAAATTGAATGACAAAATGGCCGCCGTTTGTACGCGAATACTGTTAAAAAAATGATATACATATCATGGTTGTGGACCCTGTATAGGTCACAATTTTAATTCGATTTTGATGAGGAAGGTTGAGTTCTAATTTCGTGAAAATCGTATCAAAATTGCCGGACGAAATGGTCGCCGTTTGTACGCGAATAGTGTAAAAATATGGTATATCATGGTTGTGGACTCTCTACAGGTCACAATTCTTATCCGATTTTGATGAAAAGTCACATTTCTAGGTTGTGTACCGTCACACCATAATCATTGTCGGTTTCGAATTTCATTAATATCAGACTGGAACTGACCAACTAAATGGCTACTCCCAATACAGTATGAAATACAGGACTTAAAGATGTAGGAAAAATCACTTTCGATATTGCTTGTTCTCTGTCCATCTCTCGAAAATGTGGGCGTATCCTGCCTGGCAGTGCCAGCCTATCTTTTTAAATCGGATAATAATTGTGACCTCCAGAGGGACCACAAGCTAAAAAAAGGCGATTTTGCGTATAATCAGGGGCCATAATTCAGGAAGTTACGATCCGATATGCGCAAATATTGAAAGGAACCAAGATCTTTGGGTTATAACCATGAATTTCAAGTTTCATCAAAATCGAATTAAAATTGTGACCTCTACAGGGTCCACAACCTTGATATACCATTTTTTAACAGTTTTCGCGTACCAACTGGCGGCCATTTTGTATGGCAATTTTGGTCCGATTTTCCCGAAATTCGAACTCAACCTTCCTTAGGGTGTAACGGTGATATAATCGAACGGTTTTTTAAATCGGATAATAATTTTGATCTCCAGAGGGACCATAAGCTAAAAAAGGTGATTTGTCGGACAATCAGGGGCCATAATTCAGGAAATTACGTTCCGATAGGCGCAAATATCGAAAGGAACCAAGATCTTTGGGTTATAAACATGCATGTCACGTTTCATCAAAATCGGTTCAAAATTTTGACCTCTATAGGGTCCACAATCTAAAAACGTGATTTTTCGTACAATCAGGGACCATAATCCATGAAGTTTTGATCCGATACATGCCAATATCAAAAGCAGCCGAGATCTTATGTGGATAAACCTATATTTCAAGTTTCGTCAAAATCAGATAAGAATTGTGACCTGTAGAGAGTCCACAAACAAATTTTGGACGGACGGACAGGGGCGACGACAATATACGTCCACATGAAAATGTGGGCGTATAAAAAGGTCATTTTTCGGACAATCAGGGGCCATAATTCAGGAAGTTACGAGCCAATGGGAGGCAATATCAAAAAGAACCAAGATCTTTGGGTTATAAACATACATGTCAAGTTTCATCAAAATCGGTTCAAAATTGTGACCTCTATAGGGTCCACAACCTTGATATAACATATTTTCACACTAATCGCGTACAAACGGCGGCCATTTTGTCTGTCAATTTTGGTCCGATTTTCACGAAATTTTACCTCAATCTTCATTACCATGTAACGGTGATATAATCAAACGGTTTTTTAAATCGGATAATAATTTTGACCTCCAGTGGGACCACAAGCTAAAAAGGGTGATTTTTCGTACAATCAGGGGCCATAATTCAGGAAGTTACGAATCAATGAGCATAAATATCGAAAGGAACCAAGATCTTCGGGTTATAAACATGCATGTCAAGTTTCATCAAAATCGGTTCAAAATTGTGACCTCTATAGGGTCCACAACCTAGATATAACATATTTTCACACTATTCGCATACAAACGGCGGCCATTTTGTCCGTCAATCTTGGTTCGATTTTCACGAAATTCGAACTCAGCCTTAAATACCATGTAACAGTGATATAATCAAACGGTTTTTTAAATCGGATAATAATTTTGACCTCCAGAGGGACCACAAGCTAAAAAGGGCATAATTCAGGAGGTTACGATCCGATGGGTGCAAATATCGAAAGTAACCAAGATCTTTGTGTTATAAACATACATGTTAAGTTTCATCAAAATCGGTTCACAATTGTGACCTCTATAGGGTCCACAACCTTGATATAACATATTTTCACACTATTCGCGTACAAACGGCAGCCATTTTGTTTCTCAATTTTGGTCCGATTTTCACGAAATTTGAACTCAACCTTTATTACCATGTAACGGTGATATAATCAAACTTTTAAATCGGATAATAATTTTGACCTCCAGATGGACCACAAGCTAAAACGGGCGATTTCGGACAACCAGGGGCCATAATTCAGGAAGTTACGATCCGATGGGCGCAAATATCGAAAGGAACCAAGATTTTGGGGTTATAAACATGCATGTCAAGTTTCATCACAATCGGTTCAAAATTGTGATCTCTATAGGGTTCGCAAGCTAAAAACATGATATTTCGTACAATCAGGGGCCATAATCCATGAAGGTCCGATCCGATACATGCCAAAATCGAAAGGAACCGAGATCTTATGGGCATAAACCTATATTTCAAGATTCGTCAAAATCGGATAAGAATTGTGACCTGTAGAGAGTCCACAAACAAATTGTGGAAGGACGGACGTCCGGACGGACAGGGGCGACATGAAAATGTGGGCGTATAAAAATTAAGCTCCTGTTTACTTAGCTGAACTTTTACCCGCTAGAAGTCTAAAAGCATCTGGTACAAACAATTTAGCCCTCGACGATACATAACAGCAACTGGCGATACAACACTTTTAATGCCAAGATTTAGGGTGCATCTCCTATTCAATCTTGTTTCACTGTCTACACTGTTTAGAACATTCTCAAAAAATGCATTTCACATTTCTGTTGTGTGCATATTTCTGAATTTGCTGAACATTCTGTCTTTTGCTGGGTTCTTCAATGACGACACGACCACTATTTAAAATCTAAACTAGTTTAAACATCCCAAATGAATCAATATATTTTGCAATGTAGTTAACATCAATAAAACCGTGTTTATAAACCACTTGAGACAAAGAATTGGTAAATGTTACTTTTGCTTCGAAAGATCACTGTAGAATACCAGCAGATGTCATATTCTGCATTTAAAGCAGTACTTGCATACCACCCCCATCCCCAAATATAAAAAAAATTAAAACATAATCGTTTATTAGGTTTTGTGAAATCATTACTATACAGTCACAATGGATTGTGAATTCCGTGGTTAGACAGATAAGGGTATATTATGTCTGGTTGAGCGGGACTGTATAGTCGTCTGGAAAGGACGAAAAACCGAGGTTCTGTGTACACATTGCCCTGCACGTAAAAGATCTCTTGACAGTTGGAATTCGACCATAGTTCCGCTGTCAGGGCAAAACTTCCCTCATAGCACACTTTATGGCGTATTGGAAAGGGGGAGTGAGGCAGACACACAGACAAGGTTTCATATTTTTATACGCCTACATTTTCATGTGGACGTATTGTGTCGTCGCCCCTGTCCGTCCGTCCACAATTTGTTTGTCCGATTTTGACGAAACTTGAAATATAGGTTTATCCCCATAAGATCTCGGCTGCTTTCGATATTGGCATGTATCAGATGGAAACTTCATGGATTATGGCCCCTGATTGTACGAAATATCATGTTTTAGCTTGTGGACCCTATAGAGGTCACAATTTTGAACTGATTGTGATGAAACTTGACATGCATGTTTATAACCCCAAGATCTTGGTTCCTTTCGATATTTGCGCCCATCGGATCGTAACTTCCTGAATTATGGCCCCTGATTGTCCGAAAAATCGCCCTTTTTAGCTTATGGTCCCTCTGGAGGTCAAAATTATTATCCGATTTAAAACAACGTTTAATTATATAACTGTTACATGGTAATGAAGGTTGAGATCGAATTTCCTGAAAATCGGACCAAAATTGACATACAAAATGGCCGCCGTTTATACGCGAATAGTGTGAAAATATGTTATTTCAAGGTTGTGGACCCTATAGAGGTCACAATTTTGAACTGATTGTGATGAAACTTGACATGTATGTTTATAAGCCAAAGATCTTGGTTCCTTTCTATATTTGCGGCCATCAGATCCTAACTTCTTGAATTATGGCCCCTGATTGTCCGAAAAATTGCCCTTTTTAGCTTGTGGTCCCTCTGGAGGTCAAAATTATCATCTGATTTAAAAAAAACGTTTGACTATATCACCGTTACATGGTAATGAAGGTTGAGTTTAAATTTTGAGAAAATCGGACCCAAATGGACAGACAAAATGGCCGCCGTTTGTACGCGATTAGTGTGAAAATATGTTATATCAAGGTTGTGGACCCTATAGAGGCCAGCATATTACCCACTTAGCAACATGATCCCCAGTCGAATTTGAAGCCTACTGAAATGCACCTTTATAACCCAAAGATCTTAATTCATTTCGATATTTGCACATATCAAATTCTAACTTAATGATGTAGGAAAAATCACTTCAGGTATTGCTTGTTCTCTATCCATCTCTCGAAAATGTGGGCGTATCCTGCCTGGCAGTGCCAGCCTATCTTTAAATTTCATTTCAAAAATTCGCTTGCGGGTAGGGGTCTTTAGCAGTGGGGGGAAACCGGAGAAAATCCACGAGGCTGGACAGGCGACCCTACTCCTTGTCACGTACAACCGGGGATACGAAACCACGCCAGTTGATTCAATGGCAGACTGTATGATACAGCGCGCGCACGCTAACCGTTCGGCCATCCACCCCACCCCATACATTTAATCAAATATTTGGCCAAACGCAAAAAAATTATCCAGAATCTGTATGCTTACTATAAAGATCATAACGTGCTATGATCCAATTATATCACTTCTGGTTTTATAACCAATAAAGCGTTATTGCTTGGATGCCTAGTTGTTCCCCTTTAATATTTACTTTTTAAAAGATATAAATAGAGATCTTGATCTAACTGCACACCGCGAATGCAGAGAGAGAGGGGGGGGGAGGGGTTTAATCTCCACTCGACACTAAGTATACCCTGTAAGCGAAGAATACTATTTTCAATTCACATTTTCTGTAAAAGCCTCCATCACACCAAAGGACGACCTAAAACAACACATATTATTTTGAGTCGCGTTGTAAAACTCGTTAATGTCGACCTAGATCGCAAATGTCGCCGTTAATTATTTGTGAATCGGGAGCAGGTCTTGTTAAAAAGACATCAACTCGACCTCATCCCGACGAACGGTCCAGGTCGAACTTTGGTGGCATTGGGAGCCCGGGAAAGCCAGATGTATTCGGAGTCTGGCAATAAGCGTGTATAATGTTGAGCTGAAGAACGTATCCAGCTTTACAACGCGGCTGAAAATAATTAGAGTAGCGTTAGGTCAGGCTTTAGTATTCCAAATACATATGTGTAGTTCTTCAAAAATTGATAATGTCAACAAACGATGTACCTGCCTGCTTAGCGCTGTTTAATTAAACGCTTGCTAATAGATGGTTGTTTTACTCTTAGCGATGGTCCATTACTGTTTATCCAATTAAAACTAAAGGTAAAAGAACTAATATAAATCTATTCAATAAAATATTTATATGGCACCCTATTGATTCTACGGTCTAAAAAAATACACTCAAAAAACCAGGCCAACATGTTTTAAATATGAATGATCTCTGACAGTAACAGAGGATATTTTACAAAGTATTAAACCCGGCTAGCCTATATACCGGAACACATCAGAAAACTGCCGGAAAACACCATGTTATACTGAACTCCAGAAAACACCCGAAAAACACTAAATGCCGGAAAACACACTAAATGCCGGAAGACATCCTAAATATGCAACCCTGAGTCTGGTCCTCTGGAAAGAAACGGAAAAAACCTAACCCTGACCCTAACCCTCTGCACACATAGGACCTGATTATCTGGAAAAACCTAACCCTAACACCCCCTCCCCCCACACACAGAAGAGACCAGACTCGGGGTTACCTATTTAGGGTGTTTTCCGATATTTGGTGTGTATTTAGTGTTTTCCGGTATTCAGTATAAAATGGGGTTTTCCGGTGTAGTATTGACGATTAAACCCACTAGTATGGAAGCCCGATAGTTCATAGTTCCCACTTCCCTGCACCCGCGTTAAGAAAGTCTAAAGCTTCGAAGCCGTGACAAATGGCCACAATGTCATCCATTGAGTGCGAAGCCAAGGCGTTGAGCTTTGGTTTATTCAGTTCTTGCCTTCAAGCTGTTAACTCATAGAGCGGCGAAGCTGCGACGGTGAGGTAAAAAAAAAACATTTATCGCGCCTTCGTACGCAGTTTAACTTGCATAATGCACGAGCTAAATAAGTTTTCTTTAGATCTTAAATGTTTTCTAAATTATTAATGTGACATTAATTAACTTGTCAAGACGTTTACGATAAATAACAATTAATTACTTTCTTGTTAAATTAATAATCATATTTTCTATTCTTGCGCGTTTCCAATGGATAAACAGTAACTACAATGTAAATCAATTTATATATACACTCATAGCACATTAATATGGGCATTTCAGTGGAAACGACTGTTTTATAGTATAAACGTTTCCAACATTCTTGGATTGATTTGAATGGGTCTTGTGTATACATGCTAAATGGTATAGAATAATTCAAAACGGATCATATATATACTTTTGTTTGTATTGGGTGCCGTTTACTTATTTACATTTCATTCAACTTGTCCTGCTCTTCATATTTACATCGAGATTTCGTTGACATTCCATCGTTAATGGGTTGACGTAGCCTTTACCAATAATATATCACATAAATATTACGTGAAACCTGCAAATAAAAAAAGGTGGCTTGATGGTGTTTGAGACGGGTAAGGATTCAACTTATTGTTGATATCTTAAAATTGTATTTCAGAAACTGAAGAGCGTAGAATTTAAATTCAAAAACCTAAGTTCGTAGAATTCGGTCAAGACCTGTGCATATAAAAGAGGTTTCGGCTGATATGGCTATTTTGTTTCTTTCAAGATACCTAGCTAAGAGTTTAAAAAAGATTCGGTCATTCTTGCTATAAGTATTAAAACATATTGGTGATAAAAAAAATTTAAACAAATTGAAATTGTCCTTCAAATTACTTCATTCTGTGTCAAATTTTCAATAGTTGTATTTTTGACAAGATGTGTACATAGTGGTAACCAGTGCACAGGTATATTCGAGACTTAGCCTCGCTTTCCCATGTTTGAATGACATTTTTAAATGGTAAACCGTTCTAATCTAGTTAATTTCTCCAGTATCCGATGCCTTCGAGAATTGATTTTTGTCTTCTTTTGTTAATAAATGTCTAATAGTTTATATAACATTTCAGGTCTAAAGTATGACCTGCAATAGGCAGATTTTGCTCTTGCCTAATGTATGTTTAATCGATCACACTCATACATTGGGTTGTTTGCACAAATTATCTTCATTGGCAAATTGACGTTTTAAATACAGCTACTAATTATAACCGTAATGGGTTGCCGGCGATAGTTTTTGCATAGCATACAAAAGTTTCAAGGTAGTGCTTTTTAATAACCTAAAATTTTAAATACTGTTTGCTTGACTACTTGCTAATTTTGTCATATTTTTAATTTAGAGAGACTTTATCGCCTTTCGAGTATCCAATAATAACAGGGTGATTTTACTTATCTTTATAGCTGTCTGTATTGAATTCTAACAATGTCTGGACTAGATATATTCGATTTGATTGTGATTACACTTTTTGCCACTGGATCAACAGGTAAAGTTTGTTAACTGAAACTATGTAGTAGTCATGTTTATGTATAGGGCTCGCTAGCCTGGAGGTCGCTTGTTCGATCCCTGCATTGGCAGAGAAATTGATGCAGATTTTCCGGAGGGCCTGACAATGACAGCTGTCTATTCGTTAGGATGGGGAGAGAGAGAGAGAGAAATGGGTTTAACGTCCACTCGACACAAACTAGGTCATATGGTTTCAATTTTATTTCAATAATTCGCTTGTGCGTAGGGGTCTTTAGCAGTGGGAGGAAACCGGAGTGTCCGGAGGAAACCCACGAGGTTGAGAAGGCGCCCCTATCTCCATGCCACATACGCTCACACCAGGGATCGAAACCACTGCCGCAAACCAGAGGTGACCGGCCAGCTAGAGGTCGAAGCGCGGCACTCTAGACCACTAGGCCATCCCAACCCCCTCGTTAGGATGGGACGAGAAACCGGAGATAATGAAGACTGACATACGCCATGCAATGTGCTATGGGGGAAATTGTCGGCGCTACGATCTACTTTTATATAGAATTCCAACTGCCAAGGGATCTTTTACGTTCACGCTAATGTATACACGGGTCCTCAGTTTTTCGTTCCGTTCGTCATGCATCACTGAAAAGGGGAAACCACGCCGAAAATAGATTCTTCGACAAGAAACCAATGGCGTTAACTACTGTGAATACGGAATAGGATAATGTCTTCAATGACTGGGTGGTGTATTTGGTTGGGTCCTGTTTATTTTTATCTTTTATGTTTAACAAATTTCGATTTAAAAATTGAAGGTAGATTTGAATGAACCCAAGTTAAACACTTTTCGGTTTAACGATAGTTTTGTTTCTGTTATTTAGAAGTTAGCAGCAATAGATGGCAAGATTCCAAAAGAGATATCATTTATAAAATAACCAAAAAGGCACCATTAGAAAATATTGTTCTGTTGTTTGACAATGACACAGGTAGGTCACGCCCCCGACAGAATACTTAGTGCAGTCCGGCAATGGAAGTGTTGGTTTAAACATATTTTATCAACGTGTGACTAACACGTGCTGAATATTATCCCCTTAATTTATACACACAGCGGTCTTGAGTGACCGTTCAAGTGTGAATCGAGAATTTTAATTACAAATTCTCACAAACTATGCATCCAAGCCCGATCAAAAAAACTAATTTCCAGAAAAAGTAATCGGATATATTATTGTCAGATACCACAGAAGCCTCGCCAGAGAACACTGAAGTCCCGACATTTAGTGTAGGCACATGCCTATCCCCGGATACTCACTGGGACATTGATATTATTGTTAATCTTACATTCTTGACGGATACCGCAGTAGCCCCGTAAACAACACTGACGTCACGACATGCCTATCTCGGGATACTCCCTGGGACGTTTATAATAATAGAAAATGATATAACGAAAAGGGCCATTTATACTTCTAACTCATGTTTTGATATTAAGGTTTGATTGCATCAGAGATAGCATGGAGCGACGGTGGTAACAGGAAAGCTAGAAAATATTTACCTGTTAATGTAGATTTATTAACTAGTGATGGGTTCACGGAATATATTACACGACTTGCACAACGATATAGCGGTACATATCTTCATTTTATAGCCGTGCTAGAAGATATAAATATAATCACTATGATTAAACAGGTAATGTATAATACACGGCTTAAATCAGCAGAAGATACAGGTAATGGGTTGGCTAAACCTCTTTGATTCAGTCCATCAAAATACAGTCCTCTTTTATTCAGTTTGCATACAGTACAGGTACTGGGTTCGCTTAACCGCTTCGATTCAGTTCAGCATACAGCACATTATTGAGTTTTGTTAGCTAAACCTCTTTGATTGATGGGGGGCCAGACGCTGGCTCGCTAGTCTGGATGTGGAGTGTTCGATCCCTGCACTGACCGAGAAAGTTCGTCCAGATTTTCCGGCGGTATTTCCCCTTGTCAGTGATGAATGATGGAGGGCCTGTCAATGATATATGCCTAGTTGTTCTGATGGCACAACAAATCGAGGTCCCATGCAAGTTAAAGATCTCTTGATCCATGATGCTAACTTTTGGGATCAATGGTCGTGATCAATAGGATAACAATACCGAATAGCAGTCTGAAACGTCTTCCATTTCATTTAGCTTAAGTTGATTGCTTTTCTATTTGATAAGCTGGAAGTCTCGTGTTCGATTCCTGTGGTGGCTGAGGAAGTTTATCGGGTTTTCCGGCGTGCCCCAAGCCCCCACCCCCGATCAGTAGTGCAGTACCGAAAACCTGGCATGGTCCGATGTACAGTCGTTCGAAGGAGGCCATTAAACGAGGTCTCGCGTGGGCACATTGACAGCTGGAATTCGGACAGCACACTGCATACCCGTCTTCATTAGCAGATCAGGAGGAAGATAAACCACATTTCAGTTTTCTATTTGATAATTTTATTCAGATAAACTATATTGATGAGAATTCAAAGAAATCCACCAACATCAGACATTGGTCAACATGGATCATATTTCACCATTTACAACTATATAAACCCCTTGAAAATCTAGTTCATCAATTTGACAACATGGCGGTTGTCTATCTTCGTGATAAGGTAGATTATTTTCTAAATATTTATTGATTTTTTTTTTCAATAATTTGCTTTCGCGTAGGGGTCTTTAGCAGTGGGAGGAAACCGGCTGACCCAGTGAAAACCATCGAGGTTGGACAGGCGACCCTACTCCTTGTCACGCACAACCGGGTAATCGAAACGACTCCAGCTGACTCAATGACAGACCTTATGATATAACGGACACGCTAACCATTCAACCACCTTACCCATCCATATAAATGAAGCTAAATGTCATTCAAGGATTAGAGAGAGAGTGAGAGAGAAATGGGTTTAACGTCCACTCGACACATACTAGGTCATTTTGGGACTAACATATGGTTTCAATTTCATTTCAATAATTCGCTTACGCGTAGGGGTCTTTAGCAGTGGGAGGAAACCGGAGTGCCCGGAGGAAACCTACGAGGTTGAGAAGGCGCCCCTATCTCCATGCCACATACGCTCACGCCAGGGATCGAAACCACAGCCACAAGCCAGAGGTGACCGACCAGCTAGAGGTCGAAGCGCGGCACTCTGGGCCAATAGGCCATCCTAACCCCCCAATTCAAGGATTACGTTTTCAAAAATGTTTATTTTTTCAGTGTTCAAACCATAAATTTTAAAAATCTTGTTTTAATTTGGTAAAAATTAATTGTTTTATTTTAGGTTGACGAATATGCATGTTTAAGTGACGTCATGACCCTTGTGATTACAAAGAATGGTCCCAAGTTCCAATTTGTTGACATGTCACGTGATAACATTAAGCTATTCCCCAACCTCAACTATGGATATAATGGAAGACATTTTGGCATCATTATCAAAACTGTAAGAAATAATATATGTTATTGTATATATAAGATGTGTCTGCAAATACCCAAATATCAGTGAAAAAATAGCATTTTGTTATACCAGAACACTAACGCAAGCTAACAGCTAGACTGATCTTCCCAGCAGAAATCACAAAATAAACAGATGGCACATTAATTAATTGCACATTTATCTTTTTCAAAAATACTTAGTCTAAGCAGAAAATGTTCACGACCAAACTCAATCAAGGTGTTGAAACTCATCAAGGCATTGAACTAATACACACTTTCAAAAGTTTGAAGATTCTAGCTTGATAAGACGGACAATTATTGTGTCCCAGTGAGAGTGACGGACAAACAGACAGTGGGATAGATAGTCTCCCCCTCTCTTCGAAATGCGGGGAAAAGAAATGATTAAAAAATGGTGAAAATCTGCTAAAAATGGATTAATTTGAAACCATAAAATGTTTTAAAACAACCTCCTCAATTATACTTTCATTGCATGTTTGATTACAGTGGAGGTCTTATATTCAAGAAGAACTTATTAATGATGAACTTGTCTACAAAGGTTATATACCTGATGTAGTAGATGTTATTGCTCTTAAACTTAACTTTACGTGAGTACATTTGTTCAGTGTGCTATGGCGGAAGATTATTTGGATAATCGAATAGTTAGCGCGTTGTATCATTGGTCTGCCATTGAGTCAACAGGCGTGGGATAATTCCCCGATTGTGCGTGACAAGAATTACAATCGCATGTCCATCCTTACAGGCTTTCCCAGGGTCCTCCCGTTTCCTCCCATAGCTAAGAACCCCTACATGCAATCGAATTATTGAAATAATAGTTTGTGTCGAGTGGATGTTAAATTGTCGCTCTCTCTTTGTATTTGCTTGGCGAGACCAATCGTATCTATTTGTTAGATCTGTCAACTATCGGGAGAATTTGTTGCCATTGATGTTCTATGTGTATTTTTTTCTGTATCTCAGTTATTCTTCTTTACATCATCATTTTCTTTAGATATTCGTTTTACAATGATAGAGAGAGTACATGGGATGACTTAATCAACGATACCAAAACTGGCGTGACTTATAAAATAGCAGATGGCGTAAGTATGCTGATACTAACATGATACTTGTTTAACGTCCTACTCTTATGCGCCTAACCTGGGCTAATGGAAGACGGGCATACGCCATACAGTGTGCTATGAGGGAAATTTTGCCCGGGCAGCGGCGCTACGGCCTACTCTTATATCGAATTCCAAAAGCCAAGGGATCTTTTATGTGTACACAGAACCTCGGTTTTTCGTCGTATCCGAACGACTAGACAGCTGTCCTGCATCACTGACAAGGAGAAGATACTTGTTATGATCATAGAGTAAAGTCATTTTCAAATTTCTCTATTGTGAGCCAAGATATTAGCGTTTGAAGGTTTGACAAAATGTGTGCAATAATTTCAACCACGGTACTGATTGTTCGAGGCTAAGTCTGAACTGTTCCATTCTATTTGATATCGGAGAAATCCGACGCCATGGAGAATTTATTAATGTCCGGATAAGTTAATTAATGTCTAATTAATAATTTAGATAACATTTCAGCCCTAAAGAAAGACTTGAAATAGGCAGATTTAGCTCTTGCGTAATGTATGTTTAATAAACTTGGATAATTTAATAGACATTTCACTTTAATGATTCTTCGTGTGAATATGTTGTACAGGAATTTGATATTATGGCTACCCCTTCAATTGTGAACGAGAGGAGAATGCAAGTGATGGATTATGCCTTCCCTGCATACTTCACGGATAAACTAATTCCAACATACGTGAAAAGAGTGGGTACATCGTTGTTACTTTACAGCAAACCATTCCAGACTATAGTGTTAGTTAGTATTATGGTCACCTTATTTTTTTGCTGCTGCATTCTGTGGACAGTAGAATACATTAATCCATATAATATGGACAAAGACAAGGCATCGATGCAAGTAAAGATATTTCATGTTGTTGGAATTGCTCTGAACCAAAGTAAGTTGGTAGATTTCTATGGCAACACAAATACCGATATAATTGAATTAAAATTAATTCCATATCAAGATAAATTAATACGACCTTTGTAACTTGACTCTGAAGTTCAGAATTTTCTCAAAATTGTACGCTTTATTGCAACTGAAATATAGCCCTATAACAATCTTTTGTTGTTTTAATGTATCAAATGAAAATAAGAAACTTTGTGCAAAGTTTTATGTTTTTGGATCAAAGATATTTCTCAAAAACAGTGATTGAGAGTTGACTAAATGCTCAATTAAAGTCTGAGAATGCTTTGTAAACTTGGGCAAAATCTTGAGCGTCTCTACCGGTAAGGTCAAATCTGCTATTTAACGTTTACACGACAACAACTAGGTCTCAAGTCAGAACTAAAATGGTACAATTAAATGCCAGCGTGTCCTTGGCGCACACTTAAAAGAAACAGTATGCAAGACTTGGGTAAAGAGATGGCCATTCGTACTATAATAGTTCAATTATAGGTAATGCAAAATAGATTTATCGAAAATTTCGTTCAAATTGCCCCACTCCGAGCGAACAATATTAGCTTTTGAAGGTTTAACAAGGTGGGTGCATTAATTGCAACCATCACACTAGCTGTTCGAAGCTTAGCCTTGCTTCATCTTTTTTGGGTGAAATCCAAATGTGGCTGAACCGTTCTAATCTAATATCCGATGTCTTCGAAAGTCTGACGAATAGTGAATAGCGTATATCCAGGCCCCGAGTTCACAAAGCTTTCTCAGACTTAAGTTGAGAATTTACTCAAAATTGTTCACCTTATTTTAACTAAAGTATAGCCCTTTATAAAACTTTTATTGTTTTGATGTATCAAATACACCAATAAGAAAATATGTGCAAAGTTTAGTGCTTCTAGATCAATTATATTTCTCATAAATGAATGAATGAAATATTGTTTAATGGCACATCCGCTCCAACCGGGCTATATTGCGCCAAACATATGATGATGTTACGAGACAAACTAGAAACAAATAATCACATTATCTATATATATATACATAAATAAAAACAAATATCACAGTAAACATCAGCTAAAAATAAATCACAAACTTTATGTATATATATTTAAAACATGAAAGAGAATATTCGGATATGTACAATTAAAATTTTCGATAAAAATTTGTCTCTTTTAAAAAGTCTAGCGCTTTACAATATAGGCCCGGCTGGGCAAACAAATGATGAAGTGACTGACAACGGTAATACCGTGATCTTATATGCTTGAGATGCTTGCACTCAATCAAAATGTGTTTAACTGTCAAAGGAACATGACAGTGTTCACATTCTGGTTGAGGCTCTCGCTTTAAAATGAAAATGTGAGTTAAAAAGGTATGACCAATACGAGAGCGACACAAAACAACTTCATCTCTCCTGTTAGTTCTATAGGAGCTTGGCCATTCTCCTAGGAGAGGCTTTATGTGATGAAGTTTGTTTGTGCCTGCAAGATCCCAAGACCGTTGCCAGCGGTCATAAATATACGAATTTATAACATATTTAAAATCCTTAAAAGGAATGCAAAAATCGGATACGGGAAGATCTAAAGCAGACTTGGCGGCCGAGTCTGCTTGATCATTCCCTTTAATATCCATATGACTGGGGAGCCAGCAAAGAACAATGTCCTTGCTACTCAACTCGAATGAAAGCAGCAGACGATAAATGTCTGCTACTAATGGGTGATCAAGCTGTTTGTTACTAATTGCTTGAAGACAGGACAAAGAATCAGAAAAGATGATGTGTTTTAAATTTGATGAGGATTGAATGAACTCCAAAGCTTGGAGAATAGCCTGAAGCTCAGCTATAAAAATAGAAGCAGCAGGTGGTAGGCGAACAGACATGGTCTCGGATGGCGTCACTGTAGCCGAAGCTACCCGATCACCATCTTTCGATCCATCTGTGAAAATAGGAGCATAATCACCATACTTAGACCTTAACTCTCTAAAGAGAGATTGGAACACCGTTGAGCTAGTATCTCTCTTTTTGTGCTGAGAAAGATCGAAATCAATCTTTGGCGGAGATATAGCCCACGGTGGAGTCTTAAAGACAGGGGTATTCGCAATACTGTCGAGGCTGATACCAGCCTCAGACAAAAGGGGTTGTATGCGAATACCGAATGATGGAATGACTTTAGTCTTTAACAGATATAAATGCTCATGTAATGGTCTAAATATGGTGTTAAATGAAATATGATTTGGAAGAGATGCAATTTTCGTAGCATACTGCAGGGCCAGTTTATCACGTCTGTTGTGCAGTGAGGGCTCATGCGCCTCGACGTATAAACTGTCCACTGGAGATGTACGAAATGCTCCTAAACTGATTCTAAGTCCTTGGTTGTGTATGGTATCGAGCTCTTTGAGATAAGACTCGCGGGCAGACCCATACACAATACACCCATAATCGAGTTTTGATCTTATGAGTGCTCGTTATAATCTGAGCAAGACCTTACGATCTGCTCCCCAGTCAGTATTTGATAAGACTCTCAATATGTTGAGGGCTTTCAGACATTTCTTTTTGAGGTTTTTAATGTGGGGGATAAATGATAATTTCTTATCAAATATCAGCCCCAGAAATTTGGTTTCATCCACGATTGGAAGGCGATTGCCATCCAAGAACAATTCTGGATCAGGATGCAAACCTCGTTTCTGACAGAAATGCATGCAGACAGTCTTGGATTTCGAAAAACGAAATCCATTTTCGGTTGCCCATTGTTGAAGTGAATTCAAACAAAGCTGCAACTTACGTTCGATTATCCGCATGTCTGTAGAACCAAAGCACATCTGAAAGTCATCAACATAGAGAGCGCCATTTGTACCTGGTTTAAGGCACGCTGGGATAGTGTTAATTTTTATAGCAAATAATGTTGGTGATAAAATACTTCCCTGGGGGACTCCCATTTCCTGAGGAAATGGGTCAGAGAATATTGATCCCAGTCGTACCTTAAATGACCTATCTTCCAGGAAATTTTTAATGAAGATAGGTAAGCGACCTCGTAGGCCGAGGTTATGGAGGTCGCGCATGATACCATGTTTCCATGTAGTATCATAAGCTTTCTCCAGATCGAAAAATATTGCAACTAAATGTTGCTTCTGGATGAAAGCATCCCTGACGAACGTTTCAAATCTGACGAGATGATCAAGAGTGCTCCTTTGGGACCGAAATCCACATTGGAGGTCTGTAATGAGGTTGTTGGACTCAAGGTACCAAACAAGCCTTCGATTGATCAATCTCTCCATGGTTTTGCAAATACAGCTAGTTAAAGCGATCGGACGATAATTGGTAGGATTCGTATGATCTTTACCTGGTTTAGGGATGGGAATTATTGTGGCTTCATGCCACGAAGGAGGAAACTTCCCATCTACCCAAATCCGGTTAAAAAGATCTAATAAAATTAAGAGGGTTGGAAAAGGTAAATGTTTTAAAATTTGGTAGTGTATTTCATCTGGACCAGTTGCAGTATCCCGAGCTCGCTTAAGCGAATCCCGAAGTTCTGCAATGGAAAATGTATCATTATAGCATTCATCATTGCGGGACTTGAAATTAAGTCGCCTTTTCTCCTGTTGTTGTCTAATGCCTCGAAAGGCATCAGAGGAGAAATTGGATGATGAATTATATGAAAATGTACAGAGAAATAGCAATATCAGGAAATGTTGTTAAGGTGGTATCATCAACATTGAGATGGTTAACTGATAATGCACTACTTTTACCTTTAATCCTACGAATCCTATCCCATACCGACTTAGATGTGGTACGGGAATTGATCCTTGAGACATAACTCTCCCATGAAGATTTCTTTGCTTGACGTATGGTTCTACGGGCCTTCGCCCGGACCATTTGGTATGCCGCAATATTCTCCATGGAAGGATGATTCTTTAATCGTCTCAGGATACGATCACGCTCTTTAAGAGCGGATTTGCAATCGTCATTAAACCATGGTTTATTGAAACGTTTGGGTTCAGTCGTGGTTTTTGGAATCGCCTGCTCAGCTACATCTTGTAGAATTGAAGTAAATAAGGCCATGGGCTCATCTGCATCTTCTAACTCCTTAGTATCAAAAGAGAAGAGACACAAAGATTCAAAAAGAGCCCAATCAGCCTTATGTAACTTCCACCTCTGGGGTCTTTCGACCGGAGAGGGACCATTATTATCAATCAGGATAGGAAAGTGGTCACTACCACACAGATCTTCATTAACTCTCCATGTAAAATCCTGAAACAGGACCGGAGAGCAAATAGTCAGATCGAGGGAAGAAAAAGAAGCTGTGGCAGGATGTAGATAAGTAGGCGAGTCATCATTTATTAAACACAAATTATTATTGTTAATGAAGTCCGCTATTTGATTACCTCTGTTGTTATCATCTGGACTACCCCAGAGGGAATGATGACCATTGAAATCTCCCGTAATAATAAACGGGAGAGGAAGTTGTGCAACAAGGTCATCAAGATCTCTGGAATTAAGATGTAAACTTGGTGGAAGATATACAGAGCAGAGTGTTATAGGAATATGCAAAGTCACCCTAACTGCAACTGCCTGTAAAGGCGAGTTGAGAGTGACTTGACTCTGAGGGACATCGCCATTAAGAATAATAGAAACACCCCCATGAGCTCTACCATCACCAACTGCATGATGATGATAACCAACAAAATGTCTAAAAGACAAAGTGTCAGAATTCCGTAAAAAAGTTTCCTGTAAACAAATAGCTAAAGGATTATATTTTTGAATTAAAAGTTGGACTTCATTAAAATTTGGTTTTAAACCACGACAATTCCATTGAATAATGGAATTGACCATTGTCAGGGATAGTTAATTTTTGACGGTTTGCCGGCGGGATCCTTATGGATCTCCGCTACGACAACACCGTCCATCAGATCATCCCCATATCTATTATAGAGAGAGATAGGGTTTTGTGAACCCTTTTTCTCTCTCTCACGGATCTTTGCCAATTTCTTTTCTTTTTTAGAAAGAACTTGTGTGGGTGGAATACCCTTTGGCTGCGAGCTTGACCCAGTAGAACTGGAATCAAGAATGACAGCTTCAGGGGAGGGCGAGGGCGGTGACCCCTTGCCATTCTTGGTGGAAGTGCTGGGGATGACCCCAACATCTTTAGTTTTGGGCAAGGAGGATGGATCCTCGCCCGGCAAAGAATTAATAATTTTTATTGAGCTCTCACTTGTTTGTGAGGAGCTCGATATCCCTTTATCATGATCTGATGTTATTGATTTAGGCATATTCTCTTTATCAGGCCAGGTTATATCTGTCTGAACGGAAATGGATTTTGTAGAATCTTTGACTGCATTTGAGAATGATTTCCCTTGTGGTGCAATGGGAAAAACTGCAGAAAGCTCTACCTGTTTCCGTGCATCAAAGTATGGTATCTTCCGCTCAGACATAATCTGTTGAATCTGCTTCTCTTTCTGCCATACTGGACACTCGCGAGAGTAAGCAAAATGCTTACCCTTGCAATTTACACAGCAAAACTCAGTCTGACAAGTAGCGCTCTCGTGGCCATCATGACCACAGCGAGCGCAGGTGTCCTTACCTCGGCAGACAGTTTTGCTATGTCCAAACTTTTGGCATTTATAGCAGCGAAGAGGATTAGCAATATAAGCATCAACAGGAATATTCAAATAACCTGCCTTGAGAGTCTTTGGTAATTCGGGGCGATTGAAAGTGAGGATGTAGGTGCTGGTTGCAATCACCTGATCTCCTCGGCGTACACTTATTCTTTTAACATGTTGGACGCCTTGAGATGAAAGGTACTCCACCATTTCATCCTCACTGCTGCCTTCAAGATCCCGACAGCGAATTACACCTCTACATGAATTTAACGATCTGTGTGGAGATACTTTGATAGATATGTTTGCCAAGGAAGTTGATTGAAGTAGCATGGTAGCATGCTGCTCCTTGGCGCATTGTATCAACAGTGTTCCATTTTTTAATTTTTTAATAGTTTTGGGTTCACCGGCTATACCCTTGGCTATTAAGAAAGGTGAAACTTTTGACAGATCAGTAGAGGCACTCTCAATTAAGAGAAACCTCGGCCATGCCTTTGAATTTTTTTTTGAATTAATAAATAAATTAGAAACGTCCTCTGTATTAGGACGTTTCTGTCTTTTATTTTGTTCCTTAATTGTTGGTGTGGGGGGGATTTGAGAATCCATGAAAGTATTTTTTAAAATTCACCCCTCGTCGTCCCCCAGGTTACTTTCCTGCCTACAATGGGGAGGACTAGCACGGATATCCGGCGCGTGGCCTCAGGGCTCGACGAGGGGTATACTCAAGCCAGAAAGTAAAAATACTTGTCTAACCTGATTGACCCAAGCCGCTGCTATGTAGAATGTACACAGGACACAAAGGTAGATAATTGCTGAGTATCAAAAACAACAAAGCAAACAAGAGAGATGTACATTCTACAGAGCCAATACGACCAAAGCCGATTGATCAGAGTGGGCCACTCTGACCTCCCGTCTAGGTGAACCATGGGCCAAAGTAATGTGTTGCAGAGAAAGGGCTCGCAAGCCAAGTCCCCACTCAATTACCAGGATTCCACTCTCCACCGACACGGGTCGCAACGCACGGCAAACACGTTGCCCCATTACAGGGATCCTTTTAGTCGCCTTTTACGACACGCAGGATATACGAAGGGTATATTCTTATCACCCCCTACACCCCAGGGGGGTATTTCTCATAAACTGTGATTCCAAGTTGAGCAAATTCTCAACTTAAGTCTGAGAATGCTTTGTGAACTTGGGGCCAGGTCTTAATAAAGACCTGCAATAGGTCGATTAAGCTCTTGCATGCTGCATGTTTAAATAATATGGTCATAAATTGCTGTTGCCCCAGATCAATGGTAAGCCCAGTGTTTGGTAACCACTCTAAGGCAAGTTGTAGGTATTAACCGTATCATTCGCCAAGTATTCATTGACTTATTTCCAGCGTAATCTGATACTGAGATATAACTGCCTATATATTTTTTTAAATTGCTATATAAACCGTTGTTTCTAATTATTTTAGGTGGGATACTAAAAATAAATTCGTTAACAGGTCGGATATGGTTGGTTTCCTTCTGGTTTTTCTGTATCATCATGGGATCTGTATACAGAGCTAACTTGGTGGCATTCTTTGCGTATACTAAACCAGCTGGAGAGTTTACAAGCTTAGAAGATATGATAGATAGTGGTTACCGTATTGGATGTGTTAGTGGGAGTACATTTTTTACAGATTCAGAGGCAAGTCTGTTGTGCGAGTGAAGACTTTACAGCGTATTGGTGTTTGTAAACTTTTGTCGTCTTGATGGCTACTTGTATACGACAGGACGATTGACCCAATACTACCCAACGCTACTACCACATACCACCACAATTTATCTTATTATAGTGGAAAACTTACATAATATACTTCAAATATTCACAAAAAATAATTAATGTTCGGAAGTAGCAAGGTATCAGAATCCATGAGCTAAAACGTCTGAGAGGGGAGGGGGCTGCATGGTCAACTGGCCTGGTTTCGATTCCCCGGTTGTACGTGTCAAGGAGTAGGATCCCCCACCATTGCTAATAAAAGACAACTACGCACAAGCGAATTACTGAAATACAATTGAACTAAACATTACCAGCGTTTTAGGTTGTAGTGTGGAATTAGCAAATGAAACGAAACTGTGGGTAAGCCACTAGAAACGTCAACGCTGGTTGATTTTAATCAATCAATGTCTGACGCCATAGGTCAAAAGCCGATCTTATGACCTCTGACGCGACCTATCACTACAACCGCTCAGTGTATACCACCGAAAGTATACAAAAAAACGATGCAAAATATAGATCTGTATTATATTCTGACTGGGGTTTCCCCATCATACGGAAATGAAGAATGTACATAGCGGGGTGCTAAATAACCACGATTTTATATGATAAATAAACAACTCTCTGGAGCGATATTTCTTTGTCCCGAAGCAACTTGAACTGGATGTTTACTGTACGGCTTTTACTGATGGATCTTCCACAGATAGGTCTTCTATATATTCTAATAGTAAGTGCAGGGAGACAACACGACACATAGGGGATCACGTGGGCAAGACTGGCTCTCCAGCCTGGATGTCGGTGTTCATCCTGGTTTTCCGACGCGGTTTCCCCCTGCTAGTGATGCAGGGTGGAGTGCCTGACAAGGAGGGTTGTCTAGTCGTTCGGATGGGACGACAAACCGAGCTCCCGTGTACACATTGCCGTGCACGTAATCCCTTGGTAGTTGAAATTCGATATAAGAGTAGGCCGAAGAGCCGCTGTCCGGGCAAAATATCCCTCAAAGAATCACTGTATGGTCCAGGTTAGGAGCAGAACAGTTGGGCGTTAAACCCCATTTCATTTAATTTCATTGCACCACACATAATTTACACAAACACAGATATGGACAAGACACCTTACTCAGAAATCACAAACAATTCAAATGGAGGAATATAACCCATTGTGTAATGCCAACATTGTTGCGCCATTTTTGTTGAACAAATGTCTGATTTGCAATTCAACCAGTTTGTGTCGTTAACTTGTGAATTTATTTACATTGTACTTTTTCAGAACCATTCTATACCGGTGTACAAAAGGTTGTTTGAAGTTCTCAAAACCAACATGCGGTTATATCCTGAGACGGGGAGCACTGATATTGCAGTACATCTAGCTAACCTGCTTGCCGGAAATTACGTATATTTAACGGACTCTTCGTCAACAAGCCACATATATGCCACCAACTGTAATGTTGTCAGATTTCATTCTTCAATTTATGAATATATTTTTGCTTTCGGAGTGCAAAAGAAATCACCTTTGAAATACGACCTTGAAGAAGCGTAAGTAGAACATTAAGGTAAAGAAGAATTATGGGAGATTAGATAAAGTGTCTGCTGTTCTCACTATAGTCTCGATCTTAATCTGCATATCGCAGGCCTTTCTTTGGGTCTGAAATGTTATATAAACTATTAGCAACCCTCGTTCTCTCTGGAGCAAGGGTATATCCCAAGTCGACAACCGTTGCACATGTTTAATCAAAATGCGTGCATTTATATTACAGTATGAATGAATTAGAACAGACTGGGATGCTTACCAAATGGCAAAAGAAATGGTGGCCCCAAAGACGAAAAGACTATTGTGACGCTCCTCTACGTGTGAAGCAGCTCCATCTTTCGGATATTTACAGTATATTTATTTTATTGTCTGTATGTCTTGCTGTATGTTTGTGCGTGCTGTGTTTTGAACTTTTCAGAAATCAAAATATTAGTCGTAAATTTCGATTACACCACTGATTCTTATTAAATTATTGCTAAAACCATATTTCCCGAGTTTTATTGTACCCCGTCTTTCGAAGAAACCAGGGAACTATGAAAATGGGTTCGTTCGTCCTTCTATCGGTCTGTCCGTCAAACTTTTTTTTGGGACACAATAACTCTCCTGCGTAATGAGCTAGAATGTAGGTGTTTATTAGAAAGAAAGAAAAAAAAATGGTGTTTAAATGGCACATCAGCTCCAACCGGGCTATATGGTGCCAGACATATGATCTTTACGAAACAGGCTAAAATATATAACAGCAAAGCATTATATGCATAAATAAAAACAATATCACAGTAAGTAAAACCTAAAAATAAAAACTATCTTTTATGCATATAAATATTTAAATACAAAAATGAAATGATATATATACAATCAAAATTTATGATAAAATCCTGTCTCTTTTAAAAAGTCTAACACTTTACCATATAAACCCGGTTGGGCAAACATGTGATGTAATGACTGACGGCGGTAAAAATGAGATCGAATATCTTTGAGATGCTTGCACACAATCAAAATGTGCTTAACTGTCAAAGGAACATGATAGTGCTCACATTCTGGTCGAGGCTCTCGCTTTAATATGAAAATGTGAGTTAAAAAGGTATGACCTATGCGAGAGCGACACAAGACAACCTCATCTCTCCTGTTGGTTAGGTGTTTATTAGGCCAATGCGTGTTGCATTTCGAAGTTGAGCATTTTCTGCTCAGGGTAAGCAGAGCGATAAGCAATTTGATTGGTTGGTAATTTGGAACACTTATTTTTATAGTCCCCCGCCTTGGAAGAAATCACGGTACTATTTAAAGTTACAATTTCATATTTTCTAAGAAAGTCAAAACATAATTATTTCTCTGTCTTTTGCTCAAAAGGTTGTCAACTCACTATTATACGATCATGGGCAAAATTTTTGGGGCATTAAAATGGGTGACACAGGTTGATTGAGGAAATAGTTACTCAATTACCTCCCTTGTTTTCCCATTCCTCTCCATGGACAGCCATCTTCAAACGTTTGAATTTGAAGTTGAAAATGATATTTTTGCCAATTTCTCAACTGGCATTAGTGAATTATAGGATTATTCTTAAACAAGGTAGGACTGTTTATAGGTTCAATCTATTTTAGGGCTTTATTTTAATACATTTTAAAAATATAACTTAAAAAAATGCTATTGCAACTTTAATAGTGTCATCCGTCTATATGCGCGTCTTTCTGTCCGTCACACTTTTTGGGACACATATAACTCTCCTTCTAATGGGGTAGGCGTTTATTATTTGATGCCGTGATCGAGTTTGATGATGGAATGAAATGAAATGGGGTTTAACGTAATACAGGTTTGCTCACAAACTGGGCTAATGAAGACGGACATACGTCATACGGTGTGCTATGAGAGAAATTTGACCCAGGCAGCGGCGCTACGGCAAATAAAAGCAATCGGATTGAATGGTGCATTTGGAGATAACTTTGGTTGTAATCATGACCGTTCATTGGGGGGGGGGCAGAACCCGAAATGCCAGAAAAAATTTCCGGTTTACAGAGAGCGGCGCCGGTCTTCCTTGGAACTACATTGTATGGACCTGCCCCCACCCCCTTCAAAGGAAATTTTTTGGTAATATTTGACGGTTGCAAACACTTTTTCCTGATTTTTCAGCCCGTGGTCAAAGTGGTCTAATACAGCCTAATTAAGATGGCTGACTCGAATTCCAATCGTTTACAGCCCAAGAAGTTTTGAAAATTTAACTGCCGCAAATGCGTTGTCTTGCTATTCTATCCTGCGAATACAGCAACTTCGATGTGGTTCAATATAGTCTACCTGGCTAACCCGAATTTCAAACAACCAATCAGGTTTGGGGGTCTTACCCTCCCGGAGACAATTTTGAAAATGTAACCACCGCAAAGACGTTTTCAGCTATTCTAGCCCGTCTAAGAAACACCAAAAGTATCCAATTGTTGTGTAACCGAAATCCCACTCTGAATTCCAATCAGACTGTTGCAGCTGCAATCACAAATAATAATTAATGCCCGAAACATGTCGCACAAAGTAGAGTGGCTCCAGACAAAAAATTTTAATCCATATATTAGGGTTCGATGGCAGGGAAACAAAACTAGAAATGCCCGAAAAAAAGAAATTCGGGTTTACAGACAGCGGCGCCGGTTTTCTCCGAGAGGCGAAGAAGCGGAACTGACCTTGTATGGAATCACAAGAAAATTTTGGAATATTTGACGGCCGCAAACGTGTTTTCCTGCTATTCCAGCCCGTAAAATCAGTGTTTCATTAGAATTCGGGCACCTCGTACGCCTATGGTTATAATGAAGTAAGAACGATTAAACTACGAATATAGATGCATTATATCATTAACTTAACAAAATTCGACAAGCAGTTTGATTGGTCAAGTCTTTGGGACATAGCAACTCAGCTTTTAATTGTGAATTGAGGTAGAATGTTTAATCTTGATGTAGATGTTCACTAGATGAATGTCTTCACAGAGTTCATCGATTCACATTTCGAGCTATAGCTTAGCAGAGCTGGAAGATGGTTTCGGAGAGATAACGTTGATACTGGTTGATAGAGAGTGATGAATCATTGTAAAGATGATACTCCGTTTGATTCCTCGATACTACTACAGCCTAAATCTGTTACAGTTCAAAGATTTCATCAATCTGATTAAAATAATTTCATTTCGTTTTTTTTATACTTTCGATGGCCTACACTACGTGTGTGGAAACTCTTGGTCTATCAGTTCGAAGTCGATCATCCGTGGCGTTATATTGTGATTAATTCCATAGTAATTTATATATTTGTCCCCCGCCTTTCGAAGACAGTTAGGGGACTATTAAAATGGGTTCGTCCGTCTGTCACACTTTTTGGGACACAATAACTCTCTTCCTAATTGAGCTAGAATGTTCAAACCTGGTGTATGTGTTGATTAGGTCAATACCTTGATGGAGTTTGAAGATAAGCATTTTCAGCATAGGGTAAGCAGAGATAAGCAATTTGATTGGTTGATGCTTTTGGACACGATAACTTTAGTTATAATTAAGTGAGATTGATGAAACTTGGTGTATAGTTTCATTACAGTAATACCTTGACTAAGTTCGATAATGAGCATTTTCTGCTCAGGGTAAGCAGAGCGATACGCAATTTGATTGGTCGAGACTTTGGAACACAATAACTCTCCTAATTGAGTTAAAATGTTCAATCTTTGTGTATATGCTTATCATGTCAATGCCTTGATGAAGTTCGAAGATGAGCATTTTCCGCTTAGGGTAGGCAGAGATATGCAATTTGATTGGTTGATACTTTGGGACAAGATAACTTAGGTTCAAGGATTCGACAATAACAGTGTATAGAAACGATTGACTCGGACACGAGGGCCCTTTCCAGGGACCCTTTTGTCAAGCATGGGGGCCCTTTTGTCTGCCTTTAGGGTCCCCCTAACTAGGGTACATTTTCATTTTTCTCGTCGGTTTTAGCATTTTTCTTTATAAAACACTTTTGGATGACACTTCGTGTACAGTTTGATTGCTCGATACGTTTGAAAAAAATAAATGTGCGATTAATTAATTTGTGTCATCTATTTATATTGGGATTTCGGCGGGGGACATCTGCCTCACGGTTGGCTTGTTCTATGATTAATTCAACCGGGTATGGGGGTGCATTTTGTAGGACTGGTCCCGGTGAACAACACCTGCAGAATGAATGAATGAATGAAATGTTTTATGGCACGGTAGCTCCAACTGGGCCATATTGCGCCAATAATGATGAGATTTACGAGACAAATTAAAACAATATCACAGGGGTGTATTCATATATGTAATTAAAAACAAATATCACAGAAAATATAATTAAAATTAAATATATCAATTCCTTTACATATATAAATATTTAAAAAAAATATATGATAAAGTACAATTAAAATTTCGAATAAAAGTTTGTCTCTTTTAAAAATACTAACAATTTATCATAAAGCTCCGGTTGAGCAAATAGCTGACGTGCTGACTGACAACGGTAAAATTTAGATCTAATATTCTTGAGATGATTGTACTCAATCAAGATGTGTTTTACTGTCAAAGGAACATGACAGTGAACACATTCTGGTTGAGGCTCTCGCTTCAAAATGAAAATATGAGTTACAAAAGTATGACCAATGCGAGAGCAATCTAATTAAAATATAGATCTTTATATCGTTTCGTTTTATATACTTTCGATGGCCTACACTCATGCAGATCTAACAAGTTATAGTGGGAGCTCACGTTCCATGACGTCAGGTATCAAGCACGGGTCATTCATTCGATTAACCAATTAGCGACCGCCATGCTTTTTAAAATCTACTTTTGTTTTGATTTCTATCCGCTGGTGTTACTGTTAGTATAGACGTCATTGGCTGGTAATATCTACCCACAGTTCCACGCATGAAAAGGTCAAACGGTCGATTCGACAGACCATTTGATTGGCTGACCCCTCATTTCAGGCAGAACACCAGTTAAATAACAAGTCTTCCAGATCCAAGAGTAGTAAAGACAAGAAAAAACGAAATTTTGAACTATAAAAAACGAAACGAATTGGATCTGTGTTTTTATCAGATTGATGCGAGAGCGACACAAAACCACTTCATCCCTCCTGTTTGTTCTATAGGAGTTTGGCCAGTCTCCTAAGAGAGGCTTAATGTGATGAAGTTTATTTGTGTCTGCAAGATCCCAAGACCGTTGTCAGCGGTCGTATATAAAAGAGTTAATGGACGATTTAAAATCGGTAAAAGAAATTGTGATACGGGAAGATTTAAAGCAGACTTGGCAGCTAAGTCTGCTTTATCATTCCCTTTTATGTCAACATGACTGGGAAGCCAGCAAAGGACAGTGTCCTTGCCGTTAAACTCGTGTGATAGTAGCAGACGATAAGTAGTCTGCTACTAATGGGTGTACAAGCTGCTTGTTGGTTATTGCCTGTAAATAGGACAAAGAATCAGTAAATATAATGTATTTTAAACAGGGAGAGGATTGAATGAACTGCAATGCCTGAAGAATGGCCTGGAGTTCAGTTGTAAAGATTGAAGCAGCAGGTGGAAGACGCCTCAGATGGTGTCACGGTAGCCGAAGCTACCCGATCGCCATCTTTAGAACCATCTGCGTAGATGGGAGCATAATCACCATATTTAGACCTTTACTCTCTAAAGAGAGATTGGAACACCGTAGAGCTAGTATCTCTCTTTTTATGTTGAGTAAGATCGAAATCAATCTTTGGAGGAGATACAGCCCACGGTGGAGTCCTAAAGACAGGGGTATTCGCAATACTGTCAAAGCTGATACCAGCCTCAAACAAAAGGGGTTGCATGCGAATACCGAATGATGGAACAACATTCGTCTTTACCAGATATAAATGCTCATGAAGAGGTCTAAATATGGTGTTCAATGAAATGTGATTTGGAAGTGATGCAATTTTCGTAGCATACTGCAGGGCCAGTCTATCACGTCTGTTGTGCAATGAGGGCTCGTGCGCCTCGACGTATAAACTGTCCACTGAAGATGTACGAAATGCTCCTAAACTGATTCTAAGTCCCTGGTTGTGTATGGTGTCAAGCTCTTTGAGATAAGACTTGCGAGCAGACCCATACACAATACACCCATAATCGAGTTTAGGTCGAATTAATGCTCGATATAATCGGAGCAAGACCTTGCGTTCTGCTCCCCAGTCAGTATTTGATAAGACTCTCAATATGTTGAGGGCTTTCAGACATTTTTTTAAGGCTTTTAATATAGGGGATAAATGACAATTTCTTATCAAATATAAGCCCCAGAAATTTGGTTTCATCCACAACAGGAAGGCGATTGCCATCCAAATAAAGTTCTGGATCAGGATGCAAACCTCGTTTCTGACAGAAATGCATGCAGACAGTCTTGGGTTTCATTTCGGTTGCCCATTGTTGAAGTGAATTCAAACAAAGCTGCAACTTACGTTCGATTATCCGCATGTCTGTAGAACCATAGCACATCTGAAAGACATCAACATAAAGAGCGCCGTTTTACCTGGTTTAAGGCACGCTGGGATCGTATTAATTTTTATAGCAAAGAGAGTAGGAGATAAAATGCTTCCCTGTGGAACCCCCATTTCCTGAGGAAATGGGTCTGAATATTGATCCCAGTCGTACCTTATATTGATCTGAGTCGTACCTTAAATGACCTATCTTCCAGGAAATATTTTTAATGAAGATAGGTAAGCGACCTCGTAGACCGAGGTCGCGCATGATACCATGTAGTATCCTAAGCTTTCTCCAGATCGACAAATATTGCAACTAAATGTTGCTTCTGGATGAAAGCGTCCCTGACGAACGTTTCAAATCTGACGAGATGATCAAGTGTGCTCATTTGGGACCGAAATCCACATTGGAGGTCTGTAATGAGGTTGTTGGGCTCGAGGTACCAAACAAGCCTTCGATTGATCAATCTCTCCATGGTTTTGCAAATACAGCTAGTTAAAGCAATCGGACTATAACTGGTAGGATTTGTATGATCTTTACCCGGTTTAGGGATGGGAATTATTGTGGCTTCATGCCACAAAGGAGGGAACTTCCCATCAACCCAAATCCGGTTAAAAAGATCCAATAAAATTAAGATAGTTGGAAAAGGTAAGTGTTTCAGAATTTGGTAGTGTATTTCATCTGGACCAGTTGCAGTATCCCGAGCTCGCTTCAGCGAATCACGGAGCTCTGCAATGGAAAAAAGATCATTATAGCATTCATCATTACGGGAGGAGAAACTTGATGATGAATTGTATCAAAATGTACTGGCCAGAGAATTAGCAATATCAGGAAATGTTGTCAAGGTGGAATTATCAACATTTAGATTAAAATTATGACACATCTCCAGCCTATAGAATAACAAATATTCAGTTTTAAAGCATTGATGAAATCTAACCGAGTTATTGGTTGCCCTTAACACAATTATTTTCTTTTAATTAATTATATTACGAGACAATAGAAAATACTAATACGAATTTAATTTGAACGTCTAATCAATGACCAAATAATAAGTATCCAAACAAAACCCAAAGAAAATAAACAGCATGTGGGACACCTCACTCACCCCACATCTATTGTTTAGAGTCTGGGTCTACCAGGTCATGACTAATACCAGGTCATGACAACAAAGGTTGTTTAATGTAGAGTCTGTAACAATTTTGTGACACTTCAACAAATTGAATTAAATAATATTAGTGAAACGGATTACATGTAAAAAATAACATATCATATATGGATTCTTATTATACCATTTCCAGGAGTTGAATAATATTACGTCTGGAAACCACCTGCACTAGCAATGTATCTAAAGTTAACAAGCGTTCGCCATTTTGGACTGTCCATTTGTGATTCAGAGGAGCTATATCAAATATTAAATTTCAGTAGTTTATTTCAAATTAATTATTACGTCAAAGCAGCTCACAGTGTAAATTTATGGTATCACTATTTAAAGTGAGAAGTTTACACCAGTGATACTAATTAATTAGAATAGACAATAGTCCTACACCCACAGTCCAGTAACCTCTTAATCCTTTAACAAAACAATCAAGTGAGCGGAACGTGGTCAATCATTCTTGAAAGCTTGTTTGTGTTTAAAGAACGATGAGTCCCCAGTAACAAATGAACAACGTGTATTTGGGTGTTTACATCGCTGTGGTCTCAAATTGATGCCGGCAAACAGTAAGTTCTGAACGACACAACTAGGGTGGTTTCAGTAATTGTCGTGAAAACATGTGTCAACACAAACCTAAAACCCAGAGTTGGTGTTGTACTTTAATTCTTAAATTCATTGTATCTTTAATTATTGGTTAACATTTTATATATCTTTAATTATTGGTTAACATATTTTAAAGTCAAATCTTAGGTATTAATGAAAATGAATGACAGAGCCGGTTTTGTCTATGCATAGACTACCGATCTGCAACATACATTATACCAGAGCTAAAACGGCCTGCCTATTGTAGGTATTTCTTTAGGCCTGGGATGTTATCTAAATTATTAGACATTAATTAACTTATCCAGACCATAAAGAACTCCTGGTGTCACGTTAGCCTTCGATTAGACTGGCCCAGTCTCTTCTATTTATTTTACATTTCGATTTATATAAAAGTATTAATTTTTAGTATAAACCAACACTTTCGTTTCCATTTGTATAAAAAAAAATTGAGTAAACCTGTAACCAGCACCAGAGACTGGACAATTTGCGAGCTTCACAATAAAATGGGCGTTCCTGTCCTGTTTTACGTTGTTCCTTATTTGGAATGATTGACAGGTGTCAAGCAAGCCCCGAGTCACGAATTTGTAAATAAAGTCTCGATTATCGCGGCTTCACACACACGCCGTTGTAATTGTGGAATCATGTCCGAATTAGCGGATATTGACGAGGCGATTGCAAACGTTTTACCGGCTCTTGGTTATAAGGATCAAAAGGAGTATCAGAGGTCAATAATGACTGCTTATTTACAAAAGAAAGACGTTTTTTTTGTGCGCGCACAAACATCTGGCACCTACACCAGTTTGTTAGTCGACAGCCATGTTTATTATCACGTACACGACGTCACACGACCTACATAATGCAGATTGACCTACTAGATGAGAATGAAGCTCTATTTGCCCAGTCTCTAGAGATAACGTTTTTTTTTTTTTTAGAGGACTGGCCAATTTTTGGTGTGTGGAGAAGACTGGCCACCAGTCTAGCCTTCGATATTTACTGGATAAGAATCCTATACGCTTCTTAACGTTCATTGATAATTAAATCACAAAATGGATAATCGAGACAATACTTTTAATCGTACTGATTTTAGTAATGATGATCGAGGTCTGGTGGAAATTTCAATCGCTTAAATCTCGGTTCATATTGGATCAATCTGACTGAAATTTTCAGTAAATCACCTTTACGTTATCTAGCTTTTACAGTGAGAACTGCAAACTCTTTATCCAATCTCCCATAAATCTTTAATATAGATAAACTGTGTTATTTAAAGATACATAATGGGAGATTAGATAACAAGTTGGCAGTTCTCACTATAAAAGTTACAAACTAGCTAATTTTAAGGCGATTTGCTGAAAATGTAAGTCAAATTGATCCACTATGAACCGAAAACTAAGCGAATGAAAATTCCACTTATCCTCGATCATCATTACTTAAGTCGTGGGATTATACCATTGGTAACATAATAGCAATGTCGAAACACCAAGGAATGAATGAAATGTTGTTTTATGGCACATCTGCTCCAACCGGGCTATATTGCGCCAAACATGATGAAATATACGAGACAAGCTAAATGACATCACAAAATTTTACATATGCATAAATAAAAACAATATCACAGTATATCAAATTTAAAAATAAAAAACAATCTTTTATGCATACAAAAGTTAAAATACTAAAACACTAGATAAATATATATATATTTATATACAAATTAAAATTTATAATAAAAACCTGTCTCTTTTAAAAAATTTAGCATTTCGCAATATAACCCAGGTTGGGCAAACAAATGATGTAGTGACCGGCAACGGTAATATCTTGATCTTATATGTTTGAGATGCTTGCACTCGATCAAAATGTGTTTAACTGCCAAAGGAACATGACAGTGTTCACATTCTGGTTGAGGCTCTCGCTTTAAGATGAAATTATGCGTTAAAAAAGTGTGACCTATACGAGAGCGACACAAAATAATTTCATCCCTCCTGTTGGTTCTGTAGGCGAAACACCAAGGAAAAAACATTGCATGTCGAAACACCAAGGAAAAAACACTGCATGTGGTGCCACTGACAACTATTCAGAAGTTAGTATGCATTCACCTAATATGGATGGATATTCAACCTGTGAAATGTTGAAATCTGATTCTCTTAAAAGTGAATTAGATGTTTATAAAACCAAGTTTCCGAAGAAAAGAGGAAAAATAAATACCGTATCTGGTCTAGTTCAAGCGAACAGTGGGTTTTCAAATGGCAATGCATGTACTTCTTTCGATGCGGGTCATTCACCCCAAAGAACGATCGTTTCTCTCAGCGAGTTCATCAAATGACTCAATGACTACCATGGAGAGGGAAACCCTTGGAACTGAAAGATCATGTATAAGTGAGAAAAGTTGGGCAGTTGTCAAGATTATTTAAAATGGAGGAAACAAAAGTAATCAGGGTGAAGACCTCTGACATCATGTTAACCCAAAGACTCCTTCCGTCAATGGTATTGAAAGAATTTTAGCAGAAATAGAGAAGATTCACTACCTAATTGAAAATAGAGAAGAAGGCGCGTCATCTGCTCTTGGTAAATATATCATTTGTGGGAAATTAAGAACAGAAGAATCATTCTGCTGTCAAGATAGTCTCTGGAAATATCATAAACTGCCTGCTATTGGACAGGGTCCTTATATTGCTTCGCCAGATCTACACACAGAAAATTAAACCACAAAAACAAGAATGTCCTCTTCCGGTCAATCTATAAACAATGATGATGCTTCCACCAAGAAGATATTCATTTTTTTCACTTTTGAACAGCCTTGGATATGTGTTCAATGAAAATGCAAACAATATGCTGTGGGCTTTTTGTATCCTGTCGTGCCGCGGATGTATCTCATAGATCCGAGGTAGCACGACATCCACAGCACATATTACTTCCATGTGTCCCCACGTCAGCGTCCACATCTGCTCTTCAAGAGAGAGAGAAATGGGGTTTAACGTCCACTCGACATAAACTAGGTCATTTTGGGACTAACATATGTTACAATAATTCGCTTGCGCGTAGGGGTCTTTAGCAGTGGAAGGAAACCGGAATACCCGGAGGAAACCCAAGAGGATGAGAAGGCGCCCCTATTTCCATGCCACATACGCTCACATCAGGGATCGAAACAACAGCCGCAAGCCAGAGGTGACCGGCCAGCTAGAGGTCGAAGCGCGGCATTCTAGACCACTACCCCCCCCCTCTTCAAAATGGAGTAACCTACGAATTCCAACCAATTGAAAATGCAGATGCTACCATGTTTCTTTACGTGCTGTGGTTGACCCATCTTCTCTAGGGTCAGTTGTTTAAAGAAATGATTATTTCTAATAATATACCCTTACAATTTGTGAATATTGAGTCAATTATCTAGAATTTTATGTACTGTATATAATTTAATTCAATGGTGATAATAAACATACATTATGTAACATTTAGATGAAAAACTAGCCATTCTTTAAAAAACGAAATTCTTAAAACAGATTGGAACACATTACTAATACAACCGTCTTTAGATGAATCATGTAGTAGTTTTACAAATGTTTTAATGAAAATTGCTAAACAAAATATTCCAAACAAACTTGTAACCATTAGACCAAGAGACAAACCGTGGATGAATAACACAATCAGGAAAATGAGTAAACTAAAAAATAAAATTCATAAAAAAGCTAAAAAGTCAGATTTGGCAGACCACTGGGTAGAATTTAGAAAAATCAGGAATGAATATATTAACCTTATTAGAACTTGTAAAGAACAATATTACTCGAATTTGGATGATAAAATTAACGATAAAAATAATTTTGGCTCTAAAACCTGGTGGAAACTAATAAATTCATTTGTAAAAGACAACGGTTCATCAAAAGACGAAATACCACCTCTCACTGTAGACAATGACACAGTATTCTCACAAAAAGGAAAGGCAAATGCACTTAACAACTACTTTATAAAGCAAACACAACTAAATGACACAAAGCACCCTCTTCCCACAACACAAAACACAGAAGCAACACTGACTAACATCACATTAACTCAACAAGAAGTTAAAGATATGCTTTTATCAATAGATGTATCTAAAAGTTCTGGTCCTGATAATATTAGTGGAAAATTACTAAAAACAGTTGCCTTAGAAATCTCATTACCGCTCTGCTCTTTATTTAACTTGTCAATCCAGAACGAGACCTATCCAAGTCCATGGAAATTTGCAAATGTTTTGGCCTTACACAAAAAAGACAGCAAAAGTGAATGTTCAAATTATAGACCCGTATCCTTATTATGCTTAATTTCAAAAATTTTTGAAAAATGTATATACAAGCATATCTTTAACTTCTTTTTAGATAACAAAATAATAACAAAGTGTCAAAGTGGTTTTATGAAAGGAGATTCAACTATCTATCAACTTATTGATCTTAATCATTTCTTTTCAAGAGCAATCGATTCCGGCAGCTACACGAGAACGGTGTTCTGTGACATCAGCAAAGCTTTTGATAGAGTCTGGCATACCGGACTTTGTCACAAGCTAGACAGTGCAGGGATCCGAGGAGGACTTCTTAATTGGATGAAAAGTTACTTAAGTAACAGAAAACAGTGTGTAATTATAAGTGGCGCCTCCTCCGACCCCTCCATTGTCCCTGCTGGTGTTCCGCAGGGCTCCGTTCTCGGACCTCTATTGTTTTTACTTTATATTAATGATATAATTGAAAATTTACAATCCAACGTAAAATTATTTGCTGATGATACGACATTATATTTATTAATTGAAGATTCTACAGAAGGCGCGGAAATTTTAAATTCAGATATTGAGAGAATTAACGAATGGGCATCGAAGTGGCTGGTTACCTTCAATCCCACGAAAACTGAATCACTCACAATTTCGTCACGCAGGCCTTTCGATTCACCACCACTATTCATGAACGACATTAAAATAAAAGAAGTACAAGAGCACAAACACTTAGGTTTATTTTTTCAACACAATTCTAAATGGGATTTCCACATCAACAGTATTTGCAAAAAAGTTAGTAAACTAATTAATTGCTTTAGATCCTTCAAATATCGTTTAAATAGAAAATCTCTTCACACTATCTACTCTTCGTTTATCTTACCTCATTTTGATTATGCAGACATTATCTGGGATGGGTGTACTGATCAGTTATCTAACCAACTAGAAAAACTTCACTTAGACGCACTGCGCACCATATGTGGCGCTGTGAAGGGAACCAGCCATGCATTAATTTATAAAGAAACGGGTACTATAACTCTCAAAGAGCGGCGCAAACGACACAAACTAGCAATGTTTTTTAAAATAATAAACCATCAAACTCCCGAATACCTATCCAGCAACTTAAAAAAGAAACCACAAAGATATTCATTAAGAGTAGATAATGTTCCCGAGTTCTATTGTAGGACAACGTTATACTACAACTCTTTTTCCCCTTCCGCAACTAGACTCTGGAACACTTTAGATTCATCTATCAAAACATCAAAATCTCTATCTACATTCAAGAAACAACTATGTAAATTTGACAACTCCGTTCCTTCCTATTATTTTATCGGCAAACGTAAGTTTCAAATTATTCATTCTAAATTTAGACTTGGATGTAGTGACCTGAATGGACATCTCTTTCTTCGCCATATCTCCGATTCGCCTTTTTGTTCTTGTGGACATCATTTCGAAGACGTCTATCACTTTCTTCTCGTTTGCCCCTTACATTCAGATATCAGACAGAATACGATTCATTGCCTAACTCATTCCAACATCAACATTACTACTTTACTCTTTGGAAATAATGAACTCTCGGATGCTGAAAATATTAATATTTTTAAACAGGTGCATAGGTTTATTGAATATTCGAAACGTTTTAATTAATTGAAGCCTCATTGTTAATTATTACTCGTAATTTATGTAATATTTATTATAATAACAGGGTAGCAATACATGTACATATTATTAATTTATTAATTCATAAAATTTATAATAGGGTACTTTACTTTACTGTACTTTACTCATTTATAAATGTAACACTTATTACAATGTAAATATGTTATAACTTTGTTTTGGAGAGGGGTGATATAGGCTTGTCCTGTTCCCCAATCCTTTCAGTTACCTGAATAAATATTGTTTAAAAACAAAAAAAAAAAAAAATTCTTGCTATGATAGTTCGAAAGTAGATAATGTAAAATGAATCTATTGCAAGCAAAAATATTAGCCTTTGAAAGTTTGACAGACGTGTGCAATAATTTGAAAGTTTGACAGAAGTGTGCAATAATTTCAACCAGTCTCGTTTCTCCATATTAGATTAAATCAAAGTATCACTGAACCGTTCTAATCTATGTAATATCGGGGAAATATGATCCCATTGAGAGTTGGATCAGTTAATTAATGTCTAATTGATGCTTTAGACCAAAATTTCAGGTCAAGACCTGAAATTAGCAGATTTAGCTCTTGCATAATGCATGTTTACTACTTGACCTC
Source organism: Patella ulyssiponensis (assembly GCA_963678685.1). Taxonomy (NCBI): domain Eukaryota; kingdom Metazoa; phylum Mollusca; class Gastropoda; family Patellidae; genus Patella; species Patella ulyssiponensis. The sequence continues at coordinate 77,760,145 of OY783228.1, forward strand.
AAACACTTTTAGAGTGCAGATAACAGAATCGTGCAAATGATGATACGAGCATAATATTTGGCACAATTGTTCTCCAAGGGTTATTAAGCTGCAATACTTTGTTCCATAGTGAATGAATGTATCTGCCTTCTATGGGCGTCTTCAGATAGTAATAATGTGAGAAAGAGAAATGGGGTTTAACGTCCACTCGACACAAACTAGGTCATTTTGGGACTAACATATGGTTTCAATTTTATTTAGTAGTGGGAGGAAACAGGAGTGCCCGGAGGAAACCCACGAGGTTGAGAAGGCGCCCCTATCTCCATACCACTACGGTCACACCAGGGATCGAAACCACAGCCACAAGCCAGAGGTGACCGGCCAGCTAGAGGTCGAAGCGCGGCACTCTAGACCACCCCAACCCCCTATTAATAATGTATATATATATACACAATATACATATCTATTTTAATTTCGAAAACAAATTTACATTAAAAACACAATGTTCTCTCTTCATACGCCGAGACATTTTGTTTTTATCACTTCGCATGTTTATTCATGACTTTCATACATTTGTATGTCTTTGCAATGTAAGGAGGGTAATATTAGAGGTAGTACCTTTGTTTCAGTACTCAGCCACTACCGACACAGATCCTCACCGGAGGCCAAACTCTCGTTCATGGCTCCAAGTAAACCGCTTTGGCTGGCGTGCTAAACTAGATGCGGGTAGCACACAGACGGTCTCTGTATGCGATGGATTAAATTTGCCCGAAAATCCCAAGTGCACATTGATGATGGTCTTGAACGTCTCAAGGGTTATTGTCGAGCACTACCAAGGCACATTGGTGACATCATAGCTCAAGGGTGATTGTCGGGCACTACCAAGGCACATTGGTGACATCACAGCTGTTAAACCCAGCATGGGGCTCAGTGTCAGCTAAGGAGAAAGTACAGTATATGCGGACATCATACTGTGCAGCAACCTACTAGTATCCCAAATGCTGTCTAATAAACCCCAGATCAGTTAGGTAGCCACACCTGAATGGACAGGACGTGCCAGCGCGGGGGAGCCGAGCCAAGGATTAATTACGCCGTTTTAGGCCCCCAATACATTCATGGGCGACTAACCAATCTCAAAGAGCTCGACATAATACATAACCTTACATCACTTTAGAAGCGTTTCGTATATCTCCAGTTGACAGCGTATCAGTCGAGGCATCTTTAGCACCATATTAAGACCCCATCACAAACATTTATATCTGCTCAAGACTAAAGTTATCCACCATTCGGTATTAGCATACAGTCCCTTTTGATGACAGTATTGCAAATACTTTTTTTTTTAAGACTCCGACGCGGGCTATAATTACCCCAAAGATTGCCGTCGATCTTACTCAAAATAAAAAAGATATATACTAAGCTCCACTGTGTGTCAGTGTCTCTTTCGAACGCTGGGGTCTGAATAAGCCGATTATGCTCCGATATATATATATATATACAGATGGTTCGAAAGATGATAATCGGGTAGCTGCGCAACCAGAATGTGAGCACTGTCATGTTGCTTTGGCAGTTAAGCACATTTTGATTGGGTGCAATTATCTCAAGAACACACGGTCGAAATATTACCCTTGCAAGTTTCAGCAATATTTATTTGCCCAACCGCTCTAGTGGTCTAGAGTGCCGCGCTTCGACCTCTAGCTGGCCGGTCACCTCTGGCTTGCGGCTGTGGTTTCGAGCCCTGGTGTGAGCGTATGTGGCATGGAGATAGGGGCGCCTTCTCAACCTCGTGGGTTTCCTCCGGGCACTCCGGTTTCCTCCCACTGCTAAAGACCCCTATGCGCAAGCGAATTATTGAAATAAAATTAAAAACCATGTTAGTCCCGAAATGACCTAGTTGTGTCGAGTGGACGTTAAACCCCATTTCTCTCTCTCTCTATTTGCCCAACCGCTCTTATATTGTAATAGTAAAATTCGAAGTCCTCGTGGATGATCTCTGCGTTGATAATTGTGGCAGAGAGCAAGCAAGGTTTACACGGGTGTACATCATACGACTGTGACGACCAAGCACGTAGTTACCACCCCTTTTAGAAACGGTAGCAACGCATTTCATTCTTATGTTCCTCAGACTGCAGGACCAGTTGTTTGGCCTCTGGTCATCTTCTTAGAAGACGAATAACCACAACGTTACACTAACATCACACCTTTCCGTTACGTGCCATCTACTATGTTCGGACAGGACAGGGGCAATGATAATGATATGATTACATGTTTTGTAATGGTCATGTAATGACTAATGGAAAGTTTAAAAAGTAATGGGTAATGTAATTAATTATATTGTAGTGTCACAGTAGTTCGTGTTCCCCTACCAATCCGTAGGTTACCTCCAATTCTCTTACCGATCCGTAACTAATTGCCTGTAGTTTGATGAGTAGAAGTAAAGATTTCAATGAGAACAGACGTTTGTTGTTTCTGCTCCTCTACTCGCCGCTGTCTTGGCTAGAATATTTAGTATCTTTGTGATGCCAACTGACCAGACCTGCGCCTCTAGAATAATAGCGGCACGGCATCACATTGGTGTCAGAAGTTGTTAAAATTCAACGAGAATTTGTTTCTGAAGGCCACGTGTCAGTGTGACTTCCTTATCATCGCCGACATCGGTCGAATATTGTGAAGGATTGGAGCCGTCAGAATCGACATTCCCTTTGACATATTTCACCCCGGTGAGATCTTTCCTATTATATTTTTGAAATTTGTATGTTGTATTATTGTCTATGTCGTATTGGAGCATACATGTAAATTTTGATAGATATTCAAGGACACGGTGGGCCTAGCAATTTGCTTTGTTATAGTCTGTTTTGTAATAGTGTTCCCTAACCTGTACGTGTAAAACATAGGCTATAGTCTATTTCATTCAAGTGGTCCAAAATAATTTTTGTTGTTTTTCCCACTTGTTCTTAAACCATTTCTATAGTCTATTGTTGTTTTAATTTGTTTGTTTTCTATTTCTGACGATTTATGAGTGCTTCCGAATTGTTAACATTTGTTGAACGTCACCCAAGCTGCCAGCCGACTGCATCTAGTGATCGTGTAGCTGTTCTTATTTCTGACAGTAAGGGACGTTATCTACAACAACAGCTCACCGACAGCCGTTTCCCAGTGGAGTGTTTAACCTACCCAGGTGCCCGTACGGCTACCGCTGTTCAGTCTGCCATTGAAGATTTGGGTCATATATTTGAACGTCACCACAAATTAATGTTTGTCTACTCCTGGCTTGGGACGTGTGATATTACTCATAAACGCCGTCGTCCTGATACGCACATTGTTCTTCGTTATTCGGAGGGGGAAGATATTTCAGCAAAGTTGCTGCCAGAGTTCAAGAAACTGGGGGACTTTGTTATTTCTTCCAATCACAGCATTAAATTTGTCTGACTTCCTACCTATTCGGCTGTGGCCTACAACCAACATTTGGGTTACAAAGAGCCAACTCCAAAAAATATTGACAAAATTATTAAATTCTATTATTTGTGACTTGAATAGATCCTGAGGACGCAACACATCGAGGTTTGATTGTGACCTAGTCAAAAGTAGGTCACCAAGACGTACCATAAATTATACACTATTGAAAGACGGAATTCACCCTGGAGAGTTGTTAGCAAGGAAGTGGTTGCATAGACACCAGCTAGATATAATCAAGGAGTGTTGGATAGACCACGAAAGTCTATCAATTCATCCAGACCCTCAAGAATTACAATCATTTTAACCTAACATGGCCACTGGAAACCCATGGGGTAATATCGACACAGTAGCAACTCCTGGGATAGGAGGTTCCGAATCAAATATTAATGGTTCCTACACAAACCCCATGAAGGTCATATGCCGATCTTGTCACTACAACAGCACACAACAGCAACCAAGGGGGGTAATGATTGCCTTCCACTTTTAATGAAAATTGCTGATAGTATAGACGAACTAGCTGGAGATGTCAAATCTGGAAACCAGTCCATTTTACAGCACATACAATCCCTTAATGAAACCCTGGGTATTTCCCAGGCTCAAAATCCTTTAAACAGGTTCAAACTCAAGTACACAACAACTCTCATCTACGCCAAGAGCAGGGCACCGTGCCCCTCCTTTACAGCCGGTTTTGAACACCATCAGACATTGGGAGTATAACCACCCACTTCCGCCCCAAGAGAATTGGACGCTACTACATGAAGATGCACAGATTCAAAGAGACCCATCGACCAATATGGCTACTGCCAACCATAGCTACAGATCTGATGTACCAAGGCAGAAACTTCCAACATTCGATGGCACTGGAGATTGGGATTCTTTTATGTTGCCATTTAACCGAGCAGCAATCAGAAATAACTGGGATGATGTAGACAAATTAGACCGTCTTATCGAATGTATTAGAGGTCAAGCAGCAAGGTTTCAGGCCTCCCTTCCTTCACTGATACAACGGGATTTAGCCACTTTAATATCTTACATGGAAAAGCGGTTCAATCGCAAGGAGCCTCCGACAACACGAGTCAAATGAAGAATTCTCAGAAGAAGTGCGACGCCTGGTTACATTGGCTTATAAAGACGTTAATCTCGTTCTACAAGACGAGTTGGCAGCGGAAGCTTTTCTGAAGGGTTACAGAAACCCCAGAGTTGCTTATGAAGCCTTAAACCGTAACCCGAAGACTATAGCTGAAGCGCTTGACATCGTTACACAGCTAGAACAGAGCAACTTTAGGCCGAGATGCTGATGTTGCACGAAAATGTAGACGGGTATCATGGAATGATATGGGCATGGATGCCTCATTAGATGAGGCCTCAGATGATGGTGTTCGACAAGTTGCCCATGTCGCCAATCCCGCAGCTTTCCCAGTCTATGGCGAGGGCCATTGTTTGGAAGAGATATGAAGGTTATTAGGGCAATGCTAGAAAAATTGAGAGGTCACCCGGATCCTATGGGCCTAGGATTGTCATCCACTCAATCGAGCCGACCACATTCTCCGAAACCTAGTACTCCAACAGAGGGTCAAAAACCAAAGCTATCTCCAACTACATCCGAATGCTTTACATGTAGAGAGAAAGGACATTTCCAACGGGATTGTCCAAGGCGTATATCACGATCTCCAAGCCCTTCTAAAACTGGCCAAAAGCTATACAAGATTGCGGCACAGCCTGATAAAGGGATTCTGGTTCCAGTTGCAGTTGCCGAAACTGGTACCGACGGCGTAGTGGACACTGGGGCTGACATAACTGTATTTTCAATGGAATATGCAGATAAAATTGCATTGCCATACCGAGAACACACCACCACAACGTTAATGAACGCTGGAAATGGGAAGGAGATGAATGGATTCTTAGATGTCCCGGTACGGATGTACCTTGGTGAGATTCCTATTGATTGTAAGATCTGTGTCGCGCCGATACGGGAAGATGTACTGATCGGAATGGATGTGCTGGGAGTTATTCTTGCCAGGCAAGGTGATATCCTAATAGATGGGACACTGGTCCCCGGGCGGCACAGTTATCAAAATGATTGTCATATTGCAAGAGCAACGACCCCGTCAGACATCATGTTATCGCCCATGACAGAAACTGTTATTATGGCAGAATTGGATAATCCTGATGAAGGAAAAGTTGGCGTTCTTGACCCAGCCTCTCTGAAATCCGGAGCACACACTGGATCTGTCCTGGCCAATATGACAAATAAAATTCCGATAAGAATGGTGAATCCAACAAATTCGACCATTAAAATTGCAAAGGGAACCCATTTAGGCAAAAAGGGTCGAAACTGTTGCTTGCGAATCTAATTTAGATGATGTATCGGTCGTTAACAAGTCTAGTGGCAGGGCTCCAGAACACCTCAGAGATATTCTGCAAGAGGCAACGAAGAACTTGACTGATGATCAAGCAGGAATCCTGAAGAGCCTGGTCACAGAGTTCCGTGATATTTTTGCTGTGAATGGCAGCGACGTAGGATGTTTTTCTGGTATAACACATCATAAAGACACTGGTAATGCTAAACCTATACGCCAACCGCCTCGTCGAACCCCACCTGGGTTCCAGACGGAAGAAAAGGGACACTTGCGACAATTGTTGGATAATGGTACAGTGGTTCCGTCTACTTCAGAGTGGGCATCTCCTGTTGTCCTGGTTCGCAAGAAAGATGGTGGCGTACGGTGGTGTATTGACTACCGTAAGATCAACGATGTAACGACCAAGGATTCGTACTCCTTGCCGAACATTTCTGACTGTTTAGATACTCTTGCTGGTGCCTCTATATTTACTACTTTGGACTTACAAACTGGTTACCACCAAATAGAGGTAGCACCTGAAGATCAAAATAAAACGGCATTTACTACGAGATACGGGTTGTTTGAATATACACGAATACCGTTTGGCCTTTGTGGGGCACCAGGCACATTTCAGAGGGCCATGGAACTTGTCCTTAGAGGTCTTCAGTGGGACCATGTATTGATTTATTTAGATGACGTAATCATTGCTTCAAATAATTTTGAGGACCATGTGGAACACCTCCGGGAAGTTTTCAAAAGATTTCGGAATTTCAACTTAAAGCTCAAACCTAGGAAGTGCAAGATCTGCCAGGACAGACGGTATAGAAGCCAACAAAGATTTGATAGCTGTGGTTAGTGACTGGCCCATTCCACAAAACGTGAAACAGTTACAAGCATTTCTTGGCTTAACGAATTATTATCGCCGCTTTATTCCCGAATATGCAGACAAAGCAGAGTCATTGTATCAACTGTTTAAAAAGGATGTCAGTTTTGAGTGGTCAATAAGCCAACATAACGCCTTTGAATTGCTGAAACAGTCTCTTACACGGCCACCAGTTTTGTCCTTTCCCTTACCACAAGAGACATTCATACTAGATACGGATGCCTCGAATGTTGCCGTGGGCGCAGTATTGTCACAGACTCAGAATGGAGAAGAGCGTGTCATTAGCTATGGAAGCAAACGACTTGGGCCAGCTCAGGAGCGTTATTGTGACACCAGACGCGAATTGTTAGCAATTGTCACCTTCACAGACAAGTACAAGCATTACCTGCTTGGACGAAGATTCATATTACGAACTGATCATGGTTCCTTGACTTGGCTGTATAGATTTAAATCACCCCAAGGGCAATTAGCCAGGTGGCTAGAGCAGTTAAGTCAGTTTGATATGATCATTCAACATCGCAGCGGAAAGCTCCATGGTAATGCGGATTCCCTTAGCCGTTATCCGTTTGATGAGGAATGTGACTGCTATTACGCGGGAACTTATCTGTCCCGACTTCCATGTGGTGGTTTCAGATACTGCACGAGAGTCCACGACCAATGGGCCAAGTTTGAATCTGATATCTATGATGTGCTTCCTATAGCCGTTCGTCATGTACGAGATCGTGGCTCTGTCATAGAACAGCCATCCGGAGAAAGCTGGCTGGAAGGTTACGACTCTGCAGAGATCAGTCAATTTCAGCAGGACGATCCAGTCCCAAAGATTCTACACACATGGCTTACAGATGCTCCTCCAATTGACAAGCAACATCTATTTTCAGAAAACCCAGCATTAAGACATTTTTGGTTGTGTTTTCCACAGCTCATTCTGACTAATAATGTTATCTTCTATACTTGGAAAGATGAGAGCGGTAACCGGTCCCTCCTACTGGTACCAAACAAATTGAAAAGAATAGTTTTAGAGCTTTGCCACAATTCAGTTGTCGCAGACTATCCAGGGTTTCTTCGGACGCTTAGTCGTGTGAAGCAGCATTTATACTGGTACTCTATGAGGAAAGATGTTGAGAATCACGTTGTAGCTTGTCCACAGTGTTCTGTTCACAAGAAATCATCTCACTCACACGTTTCTGGCTTACAAGAATACCGGGCAGGATTGACACTAGATCGAGTCCAACTCGATATCCTAGGACCCTTCCCAGAATCAAGGAAAGGTAACCGATATATTCTAGTACTGGTTGATCAGTTCACCAAGTGGACCGAAGCCTACCCCTTACCTGACCAAACTGCCGAATCAGTAGCTAGAAAATTCGTAAATGAATTCATCCCCCGATTTGGAGTTCCGCTAGAGGTTCATACGGACCAGGGACGTAATTTTGATAGCTATATGATGAAGCTATATGATGAAACAAGGACGACGCCCTACCTCTAATGGACTAGTCGAGCGGTTTAATCGCACATTATTACAAATGATAAGATGTTATATTGACCGTCAGGACGAGTATATCCCACTTTTAACTAGTGTGTATCGCAGTACACCCCACACCAGTACCAGTTTAACACCAAACCAACTGATGCTTGGCCGGGAAGTTCGCTTACCACAGGAATTGATATTTGGATTGATTGATCATAAAAACAACTCCACGAATGACTATGTGGAGAACCTTCGATCATCAATCGAAGAAACCCATGAGATAGCCCGTAAAAACCTAAAGAGATCTGCTGTAGGACAGAAGCGTCTCCATGTCCTCCGAATAAACCAGAAAACTTATCAAGTTGGTGACAGTCTACATTTTGGACACAGCCAGAAGAGTGGGTAAATGTCCGGAACTCCAAGCACAGTGGAAAGGGCCAACTGTCATCACACGAGTTCTTGGACCTGATCTGTTTGAAGAAGCGGACTGTTTACCACCATGACCGTTTGAAACGATGTACTCTTGAAAGTACTCCAATTTGGATCAAAAAATTGCGACGTCAACTTCGTGTAGACATGACAGTACAATCAGATGATGTTGACCTTGTTGATGGTAGTACAACATCTATTGAGGGTAATCTCAAGTCCGGATCAGATAATGTTGGATTTGTTGATCAGGGAACAACATCTACAGAGGATGATTCATCAACCTCACCAGTTATCAGCGAACCTGTCATAAACGACTCTACGTTTCAAGGCTCCGTTGAATCGGCAGATTGGCCTGGGATACTGGATCCTGGTAGGTCTGTCGAGTCAACCGACTCCCAACACCAACTGTTTCCCGACCTAAAGCTACCAGATACCAGATTTTCGCGTTATGGACGACCAATAAAGAAGCCGGCTAAATACAACGATGTATAACCTGTTCAGTGATTTTGTGATTGAAAACTTTAAAATGGGGAATCTTGTGTACATCAGTTTAATTAAAACTCTAAAAATTAAGGGGGGAATAGTGTAGTGTCACAGTAGTTCATGTTCCCCTACCAATCCGTAGGTTACCTCCAATTCCTATTCTCTTACCGATCCGTAACTAATTGCCTGTAGTTTGATGAGTAGAAGTAAAGATTTCAATGAGAACAGACGTTTGTTGTTTCTGCTCCTCTACTCGCCGCTGTCTTGGCTAGAATATTTAGTATCTTTGTGGTGCCAACTAACCAGACCTGCGCCTCTAGAATAATAGCGGCACGGCATCACAATATTTAAAAAAAACTTGTAATGTTCAATTACACTTCAATTACTTTTGATTGCATTTATAAGATTTTAAACCATAATATATGATATGTAGTTCTATGTTAATATTAGGTCTAGAATATTAGGACTGGAACAGAACAAATATCTTACTCACCTGGTTGAATTTAGAACTAAAAATGAAAGCTGTAGTTGATGTACAATAATACAATAGATTAATCTTTTGATCTTTACTAAAACATTTGCATTTAAAGTTTTGAAGAAAGAATCTTGTTATTATAATGATTTGTGTTAATGGTTTCATTACCAAATTGTACTCATTCTGGTTATTTGTATAAACATATGCAGATTATAATTAGAGCTTCATTGATTGATCCAACCTAGATGAATAGTACATACATAGGACAGACATTTCAGAAGTCAAAATGCTTCCTCCAGTGCTACGTCATTTTGTTGTACCAGTTAGTTGTCAATGATGGTCTGAAAACAGCTAATAATCAACTCAAATCAATCTTAGCCAAAGCATCAGTAATAGCGAAGTTTGTGAGGTGCTCTCTCCGTGCTACGGATCTTAGATGGTGAAAAACGACTGCAAGCAGCTAATGCAACAAGGTGGAATTCTCAGTTAGTAATGATCCGTTCTCTACTTGAAATCTATGAATCTAAACTCAGTACACTGGAAACCCAACAACTTTCAAGCTACGAAAGAAAAATATTACAAGAAGTCTCAACCACATTAAAACCTTTTGAACATGCCACTAACCTGATACAGCAAAGCAACAATGTTTCTGGAAGCATTTCCACCCCTGTAGCACAAGGTCTACATCACCAACTTAACACTATCCACGATGTATTCCAGTAAGATGATTGGGGCATTTAAAGAATCCATTGAAAATCGACTAGGTCACCGAGGTGAATTAAGAATATATGATTCAAACTAAGATAATGCAAAGAAGAATGTACCAGTGTGGAGAGACTCATCAGCAAAGCTGAACAGTTTGAAAAATAATCACTAAGGATGCCCACAAAGAATGCAGTACACCACCGAAAAAGTCTGCGAAATTGGACATTTCTTTAGTTTCATGACAGAAGATGCAGCTTGTATTAATAAACCAACATCATACTTGAGACTGCCATGTATACCAATGGATTCAGACCCTATATTATTTTGGAATCAAAACTAAGACAACCACCCAGTTTTGTCAAAAATGTCTTGTAAATATTTATCATCACTGACTTCCCTTGTCCCTGTGGAACGACTGTTTAGCGTGGCTGGGAAACTGTTGTAAACTTTGATGAAAGTGCCCCCCTGGGGTGTAGGGGGGTGATAAGAATATACCCTTCGTATTTCCTGCGTGTCGTAAAAGGCGACTAAAAGGATCCCTGTAATGGGGCAACGTGTTTGCCGTGCGTTGCGACCCGTGTCGGTGGAGAGTGGGATCCTGGTAATTGAGCGGGGATTTGACTTGCGAGCCCTTTCTCTGCAACACATTGCTTCGGCCCATAATTCACCTAGACGGGAGGTTAGAGTGGCCCACTCTGATCAATCGGCTTTGGTCGTGTTTAGCCGACGAGTAGGCGCATCTTTCCCATAAATCTGTAATTTATTTATTGCAGTTCTACCTTTGTGTCCTAAGTGCCTACTCTAAAGCAGCGGCTTGGGTCAACTGGATAAAGTAAAAATATGAAATCTTTACTTTGTCTAGGTATATCCCTGTCTGTCCTCTTAGGGCGTATGCGCTGGATATCCTCGCAGTAGCCTGCATGGATATTGCAACCCGTTGGTGGTTGGAGAGCAGGCAGGGATGAATCTTTATAATTGCACTCATGGCTTCCCAATCGAAGAAGACTCGTTCATTAAAACGTACGTCGACCGAGGAATTGGAACCAAATAATATACCAAACAACCCCCCTGGGGTGTAGGGGGTGATAAGAATATACCCTTCGTATGTCCTGCGTGTCGTAAGAGGCGACTAAAAGGATCCCTGTAATGGGGCAACGTGTTTGCCGTGCGTTGCGACCCGTGTCGGTGGAGAGTGGAATCCTGGTAATTGAGTGGGGATTTGGCTTGCGAGCCCTTTCTCTGCAACACATTACTTTGGCCCATGGTTCACCTAGACGGGAGGTCAGAGTGGCCCACTCTGATCAATCGGCTCTGGTCATTTCAGCAACAAAGAGGGTGCTTTTTTCTTTGTCTCTCATGCTTTGTTTTTTCAACTAAGCTGTTTAACCTTTGTGTCCTAGGTACCCTCTTTGAAGCGTGGCCTGGGTCAATCAAGTTTGATATATTATTTTATACATCATGCTTGAGTATACCCTTCGCCTAGCCCTGAGGCAATGCGCTGGTCACCCGCGCTAGCCCTCCCCTTGTAGGCAGGGAAGTAACCTGGGGGGTGGCGAAGGGTGAATATCCAAAAATTAATTTCATGGATCCCCCAATCCCCAACTCAAATTTGAAAAGAAAGAAGACAGACGAAGGTCCTGATATTCCTGTAAAGGTATCTAGATCTTGGCCGAGGTTTCTCCTTATCGAGAGCACCTCTAATGTAGATTTCTCAAGAGTGTCACCTTTCTTGATATCGAAAGGCATCGCCGGCTTGGCTGGAGAGCCCAAAAATATCAAGAAATTGAAAAGTGGAGCCCTATTGATAGAATGTGTTAAAGAACAACATGCAACAATGTTATTAAAATCAGACATGCTTGCTACATATCCTATCAAAGTGACTCCACATAAATCACTTAACTCTTCTAGAGGTGTTATTCGCTGCCGGGACCTTGAAGGCAGCAGTGAGGAAGAAATGGTAGAAAATTTATCGTCACAAAATGTCACACATGTTAAAAGAATCAGTGTTCGACGTGGTGATAAAATAATCCCCACTAGTACGTACATCCTCACTTTCAACCGTCCCGACATCCCGAAATCGATAAAGGCAGGTTATCTTAATATACCTGTTGATGCCTACATTTCTAATCCTTTACGATGCTTTAAATGCCAAAAGTATGGTCACAGCAAAACAGTATGCAGAGGTAAAGAGACGTGTGCCCGGTGTGGCCTTGATGGTCACGAGAGCTCTACCTGTGCTGCTGAATTTTGTTGTGTAAACTGCAAGGGTAAGCATTCTGCTTATTCCCGAGAATGTCCCGTTTGGCAAAAGGAAAAGAAAATTCAACAGGTGATGTCTGAAAGAAAGATCCCTTATTATGACGCTAAAAAACAGGTGGAAATAACAACATTTATTCCACCTACTGGATCTTTTGCTAGTAAAGCAAAGGTCCAAACAAGATCTATTAGCGTTCAGACATCAGAATCCTGCCTAAAAGGAGAAACAACAACGGTTTTACAGGACAGTACAAAGAGTAAATCTTCACCTACGGGTACTACGAGCTCAACACAGACGTCTGTCGGCTCGGAAAAAAATATTAGTAATAAAAATAATAATAAACATACTGGCACTAAGGTAGGAGGTAATAATCAAAAGCCTTCTATACCTGAGAAGCCAATTAAAAAAACAGACTCTTCTCTAGATAAGTATAAAAAAGGGAACCGGAAAGGCTCTGGTCCCTTAGACTTATATAATCGATTTGGAGTTGAGTCGATGGAGGAAGAGAGCATTATTGTTGTTGATATACACAACCCCCCTCCCCATAACAAACCACATAGAAGTCCTGTAAAACCTCCCTGATTATGGTTAATTCCATTATACAGTGGAATTGTCGTGGTCTTAAGCCAAATTTTAATGAAGTCCAACTTTTAATTCAAAATAAAAATCCATTAGCTATTTGTCTACAAGAAACCTTTTTGAAAAATTCTGACAGTTTGTCATTCAGACATTTTGTTTCCTATCATCATTTTTCAAACAATGATGGTAGAGCACATGGTGGTGCTTCCATTATTGTCAATGGAGACATCCCACAGAGTCAAGTCACCCTGAATACCCCCTTGCAGGCAGTAGCCGCTCGGGTGACATTACACATTCCTTTTACACTCTGTTCACTCTATTTACCACCAAGCCTAAATTTAAACCCCAGAGATCTTGATGACCTTATTTCCCAGCTTCCTCTCCCATATGTTCTTATGGGAGATTTTAATGGTCATCACCCACTCTGGGGTAGTTCTGATGATAACTTAAGAGGTAGACAAATAGTAGACTTCATTAATAATAATAATTTGTGCTTATTAAATGACGAATCGCCAACTTATCTACATCCTGCCACAGCTTCTTTTTCTTCCCTGGATCTCACCATTTGCTCCCCGGTCCTGTTTCAGGATTTTACATGGAGAGTAAATGAGGATCTATGTGGTAGTGACCACTTTCCTATCATAATTGATAATAATGGTCCCTCTCCGGTCGAAAGACCCCAGAGGTGGAAGTTGCATAAGGCTGATTGGGCTCTTTTTGAATCTTTGTGTCTCTTCTCTTTTGATGCAAAGGAGTTAGAAGATGCAGATGAGCCTATGGCCTTATTTACTTCAATTCTCCAAGATGTAGCTGAGCAGGCGATTCCAAAAACCACGACAGAACCAAAACGTTTCAATAAACCATGGTTTAACGACGATTGCAAATCCGCTCTTAAAGAGCGTGATCGTATCCTGAGACGACTAAAGAACCATCCTTCCATGAAGAATATTGCAGCATACCAAATGGTCCGGGCGAAGGCCCGTAGAACCATACGCCAAGCAAAGAAGTCTTCATGGGAGGGATATGTCTCCAGGATCAATTCCCGTACCACATCTAAGTCGGTATGGGATAGGATTCGTAGGATTAAAGGTAAAAGTAGTGCGTTATCAGTTAACCATCTCAATGTTGATAATACCAACCTAACAACATTTCCTGATATTGCTAATTCTCTGGCCAGTACCTTTTCATTCAATTCATCATCCAATTTCTCCTCCGATGCCTTTCGAGGCATAAGACAGCAACAGGAGAAAAGGCGACTTAATTTCAAGTCCCGCAATGATGAATGTTATAATGATCGTTTTTCCATTGCAGAGCTCCGTGATTCGTTAAAGCGAGCTCGGGACACTGCAACTGGTCCAGATGAAATACACTACCAAATTTTAAAACATTTACCTTTTCCTACACTCTTAATCTTACTGGATCTTTTCAACCGAATTTGGGCTGATGGGAATTTCCCTCCTTCGTGGCATGAAGCCACAATAATTCCCATCCCTAAACCGGGAAAAGATCATACGAATCCTACCAACTATCGTCCGATCGCTTTAACTAGCTGTATTTGCAAAACCATGGAGAGATTGATCAATCGAAGGCTTGTTTGGTACCTAGAGTCCAACAACCTCATTACAGACCTCCAATGTGGATTTCGGTCCCAAAGGAGCACTCTTGATCATCTCGTTAGATTTGAAACGTTCGTCAGGGACGCTTTCATCCAGAAGCAACATTTAGTTGCAATTTTTTTCGATCTGGAGAAAGCATATGATACCACGTGGAAACACGGTATCATGCGCGACCTCCATAACCTCGGCCTACGAGGTCGCTTACCTATCTTCATTAAAAATTTCCTCGAAGATAGGTCATTTAAGGTACGACTGGGATCAATTTTCTCTGACCCATTTCCTCAGGAAATGGGGGTTCCACAGGGAAGCATTTTATCTCCTACTCTTTTTGCTATAAAAATTAATACGATCCCAGCGTCCCTTAAACCAGGTACAAACGGCGCTCTTTATGTTGATGACTTTCAGATGTGTTATGGTAGTACAGACATGCGGATAATCGAACGTAAGTTGCAGCTTTGTTTGAATTCACTTCAACAATGGGCAACCGAAAATGGATTTCGTTTTTCGAAATCCAAGACTGTCTGCATGCATTTCTGTCAGAAACGAGGTTTACATCCAGATCCAGAACTCTTCTTGGATGGCAATCGCCTACCAGTCGTGGATGAAACCAAATTTCTGGGGCTGATATTTGATAAGAAATTATCATTTATCCCCCACATTAAAAACCTTAAAAAGAAATGTCTGAAAGCCCTCAACATATTGAGAGTCTTATCAAATACTGACTGGGGAGCAGACCGTAAGGTCTTGCTCAGATTATATCGAGCTTTAATAAGATCAAAACTCGATTATGGGTGTATTGTGTATGGGTCTGCCCGCGAGTCTTATCTCAAAGAGCTCGACACCATACACAACCAGGGACTTAGAATCAGTTTAGGAGCATTTCGTACTTCTCCAGTGGACAGTTTATACGTCGAGGCGCACGAGCCCTCACTGCACAACAGACGTGATAAACTGGCCCTGCAGTATGCTACGAAAATTGCATCACTTCCGAATCACATTTCTTTTAACACCATATTTAGACCTCTTCATGAACATTTATATCTCCGGAAGACTAAAGTCATTCCATCATTTGGTATTCGCATACAACCCCTTTTGTCTGAGGCTGGTATAAGCCTTGACAGTATTGCGAATACCCCTTTCTTTGAGACTCCACCGTGGGCTGTATCTCCCCCAAAGATCGATTTTGATCTAACTCAACATAAAAAGAGAGATACTAGCTCTACGGTTTTCCAGTCTCTCTTTCGAGAGCTAAGGTCTAAATATGGTGATTATGCTCCAATATATACAGATGGTTCGAAAGATGATGATCGGGTAGCTTCGGCTACCGTGACACCATCTGAGACCATTTCTGTCCGCCTCCCACCTGCTGCTTCCATCTTTACAGCTGAACTCCTGGCCATTATCCAGGCATTGGAGTTCATTCAATCATCATCTAATCTCAAATATATAATTTTTACTGATTCTTTGTCCTCATTGCAAGCAATACATAACAAACAGCTTGATCACCCACTAGTAGTAGATATTTACCGTCTGCTACTAGCGAACGAGTTCAACAGCAAGGACATTGTTCTTTGCTGGCTCCCCAGTCATATGGATATTAAAGGGAATGATCAAGCAGACTCGGCTGCCAAGTCTGCTTTAGATCTTCCCATTTCCGAATTTTTCATTCCTTATAAGGATTTTAAATTTATTATCAATTCATTTATTAATGACCGCTGGCAACGGTCTTGGGATCTTGCAGGCACAAATAAACTTCATCACAGTAAGCCTTTCTTGGGAGACTGGCCAAGCTCCTATAGAACTAACAGGAGGGATGAAGTTGTTTTGTGTCGCTCTCGTATTGGTCATACCTTTTTAACACACATTTTCATTTTGAAGCGAGAGCCTCAACCAGAATGTGTTCACTGTCATGTTCCTTTGACAGTTAAGCATATTTTGATTGAGTGCAATCATCTCAAGAATGTAAGATCAAAATATTACCGTTGCCAGTCGCTACACCAATTGTTTGCTCAACCGGAGCTATATGGAAAATTGTTAAACTTTTTAAAAGAGACAAACTTTTATTATAAATTTTAATTATATATATATTCCGTATTTTTTTTATTTTAACTATTTATATACATAAAAGACATTTAGTTGTATTTATTTTTAGTACCTTTATTGACTGTGATACTTGTTTTTATTTATGTATATAAATATATTTATGTGATATTTGTTTAATTTGTCTCGTTAAATCATCATTTGTTTGGCACCATATAGCCCGGTTGGAGCTGTCGTGCCATAAAACTCCATTTCTTTCTTTCTTTATACCAAACAAAACTTCCCGAACCTGGCCTAGATTTCTGGTTATACAGAGTACGAATGATATCAACTTAGCTAAAACTTCTCCTTTTTTGATTTCTAAAGGTCTTGCTTGCTTAGCTGGCGAGCCCAAAAGTGTCAAAAAAATGAGAAATGGTACCCTGTTAGTGGAATGTGCTAAAGAATCACATGCTACATCATTATTAAAATCAAAAACTTTAGCCAACATTCCGATCAAAGTTGCACCGCATAACTCTCTTAATTCTTCAAGAGGTGTTATTCGGACTCAGGATTTAGAAGGCAGCTGTGAGGAAGAGATGCTTGAAAATCTCGCCTCACAAGGTGTTACTTACGTTAAACGAATTTCCATCAGACGTAATGGTAATGTTATCCAAACCAACACCTATATCCTGACCTTTGATAAACCAGATCTTCCTAGGATGATCAAAGCTGGTTTTCTTGCCATACCAGTTACCCCTTACATTCCAAATCCATTGCGTTGTTTCCATTGTCAACGCTTTGGACACAGTAAAAATGTATGTAAGGGGAAAGCTGTATGTGCTCGATGTGGACAAGATGGTCACGAAAGTACCTCTTGTCAGCTCGATCATAACTGCATTAACTGTAAAGGGCCTCATTTTGCTTATTCTAGAGAGTGCCCAATATGGAAGAAAGAAAAACAAGTTCAGCAGGTGAAGACAGAAAAAAATATTCCGTATCCTGAAGCAAGGAAGCTGGTTGAGGCTGCAACTCCAACATTTGCAATGTCTTTTGCAAGTGCAGTCAAGCCGAAAACCGCTTCTATTGCTTGCCAAACGCCTGCTGAATTTCCAGCTGAGATTGAGGATTCCTCGTCGCAACAAAAACCTCCGGTTCCACCTAAACCGAGAATTAAAATCCCCAGCTCCCAGTCTGGCATTCAGCCTGTTGAGTCTGCAATAGAGGAGATTGTGCCCCCCACTCCTCAACCAATTGGTGGAAATCCACCCAAAAACAAGGAACGTTCTGAAAAAGGCGTTCCCCGCAAATTAAATACCTTCCGTAGCAGGAAGGGTGACGAGGATCCTGTTGGAACCTATAACAGGTTCGGGATACAGGACAATCTTATGGATGTTGTTGTTGAAGTACATGACCCCAAGCAACATCAAAGAAGTCCCGTTAAACCTCCCTGAAAATGGCTAATTCCATAATCCAATGGAATTGTCGTGGTCTTAAACCAAATTTTAATGAAGTTCAAATCTTAATTCAAAAATTTAATCCCTTAGCTATTTGTTTACAAGAAACTTTTTTAAAGAATTCAGATGTCTTATCACTTAAGACACTTTGTTGCTTATCATTATTGTAATAATAATGATGTTAGAGCACACGGTGGTGTTTCCATTTTCCTTAATGGAAATATTCCGCAGAGTAAAGTCGCCCTCAACTCGCCTTTACAAGCAGTTGCAGTTAGAGTGACTCTACATATTCCAATCACTCTCTGTTCTGTATATTTACCACCTAGTTTACATCTGAACCCTAGAGATCTCGATGACCTTGTTGCACAACTTCCCCTCCCGTTTATAATTACGGGAGATTTCAATGGTCATCATTCACTCTGGGGTAGTTCAGATGATAACAATAGAGGTAAACAAATAGTGGACTTCATTAACATTAATAATTTGTGTTTATTAAATAATGACTCGCCTACTTATCTACATCCTGCCACGGCTTCTTTTTCTTCTCTTGATCTAACAATTTGCTCTCCGGTCCTTTTTCAGGATTTTACATGGAGGGTAAATGAAGATTTATGTGGTAGTGATCATTTTCCCATCTTGATAGATAATAATGCCCCCTCTCCGGTTGAAAGACCGCAGAGATGGAAGTTGCATAAGGCTGATTGGGCTCTTTTTGAATCCTTGTGTCTCTATTCTTTTGATGTAAAGGAGTTAGAAGATGCAGATGAGCACATGGCCTTATTCACTTCAATTCTTCAAGATGTAGCTGAGCAGGCGATTCCAAAGACCACGACTGAGCCCAAACGTTTCAATAAACCATGGTTTAATATCGATTGCAAATCCGCTCTTAAAGAGCGTGATCGTATTTTAAGACGCCTTGAGAAACACCCTTCCATGGAGAATCTTGCAGCATTCCAAATGGTCCGGGCGAAAGCCCGTAGAATCATACGCCAGGCAAAGAAGTCTTCATGGCAGGGCTATGTCTCAAGGATAAATTCCCGTACGTCTTCCAAATCATTATGGGATAGGATTCGTAGAATTAAAGGTAAAAGTAGTGCATTATCAGTTAACCATCTAGATGTTGATAATACCACCTTAACAACATTTCCTGATATTGCTAATTCACTGGCCAGTACAATTTCATTCAATTCATCATCCAATTTTTCCTCTGATGCCTTTCAGGGCATTAAACATCAGCAGGAGAAAAGGCGACTTAACTTCAAGTCCCGTAATGATGAATGTTATAATGATAAGTTTTCTATTGCTGAACTCCGTGATTCTCTCAAACGAGCTCGAGATACTGCAACTGGTCCAGATGAAATTCACTACCAGATTTTAAAACATTTAGTCATTCCATCATTCGGTATTCGCATACAACCCCTTTTGTCTGAGGCTGGTATCAGCCTTGACAGTATTGCGAATACCCCTTTCTTTAGGACTCCACCGTGGGCTGTATCTCCCCCAAAGATCGATTTCGATCTAACTCGGCATAAAAAGAGTGATACTAGCTCCTCGGTTTTTCAGTCTCTCTTTAGAGAGCTAAGGTCTAAATATGGTGCTTATGCTCCAATATATACAGATGGTTCGAAAGATGACGATCGGGTAGCTTCGGCTACCGTGACACCATCCGAGACCATTTCTGTCCGCCTCCCACCTGCTGCTTCCATATTTACAGCTGAACTCCAGGCCATTCTTCACGCTTTGGAGTTCATACAATCATCTCATCAACAACAGCACATTATCTTCACTGATTCTCTGTCCTCACTTCAAGCAATTTACAATAAAAAGCTTGAACACCCATTAGTAGCAGATGTTTATCGTCTGCTACTATCTTACGAGCTTTCAAGCAAAGACATCGTCTTTTGCTGGCTCCCCAGTCACGTTGATATAAGGGGGAATGATCAAGCAGATTTTGCTGCCAAAGCTGCTTTAGATCTCCCCCTATCACCATTTTTAATACCATATCAAGATTTTAAATCATCGATTAATCATTTCATTTATGGCCGCTGGCAACGGTCTTGGGATCTTGCTGGCACAAACAAACTTCATCATATTAAGCCTCTCTTAGGAGATTGGCCAAACTCCTACAGAACTAACAGGAGGGATGAAGTTGTTTTGTGTCGCTCTCGTATTGGTCATACCTTTTTGACTCATATTTTCATTTTGAAGCGAGAGCCTCAACCAGAATGTGAACACTGTCATGTTCCTTTGACAGTGAAACACATTTTGATTGAGTGCAAGCATCTCAAGAACCTAAGATCGAAATATTACCGTTGCCAGTCTTTGCATCAATTATTTGCCCAACCGGGCTTATATTGTAAATTGTTAGACTTTTTAAAAGAGACAAGCTTTTATTATAAATTTTAATTGTATATTTATCATTTCATTTTGTATGTTTTAAATATTTATATGCATAAAAGATTTATTTGATTTTTTAATCTTATTTACTGTGATACTGTTTTTATTTATGCATATAAAACTTTTTCTGTGATATTTATTTAACTTGTCTCGCATAAATCTTTGTAGGTTTGGCGCAATATAGCCCGGTTGGTGCCGAAGTGCCATAAAACCATATTTCATTCATTCATTTTAAAACATTTACCTTTTTCTACACTCTTAATATTATTAGATCTTTTCAACCGGATTTGGGTTGATGGGAATTTCCCGCCTTCGTGGCATGAAGCCACAATAATTCCCATCCCTAAACCGGGTAAAGATCCTACGAATCCTAACAATTATCGTCCGATCGCTTTAACTAGCTGCATTTGCAAAATCATGGAGAGATTGATCAATCGAAGGCTTGTTTGGTACCTAGAGTCCAACAACCTTATTACAGACCTCCAATGTGGATTTCGGTCCCAAAGGAGCACTCTTGATCATCTCGTTCGATTTGAAACGTTTGTCAGGGATGCTTTCATCCAGAAACAACATTTAGTTGCTATATTCTTTGATCTGGAGAAAGCTTATGATACCACATGGAAATATGGTATCATGCGCGACCTGCATAACCTCGGTCTGCGGGGTCGCTTACCTATCTTCATTAAAAACTTCTTAGAAGATAGGTCGTTTAAGGTACGTTTAGGATAAATATTCTCCGACTCCTTTCCTCAGGAAATGGGGGTTCCTCAGGGAAGTATATTATCCCCCACACTTTTTTCTATCAAAATAAATACCATGCCGACGTGCCTTAAACGCGGGGTCGACGGCTCTCTTTATGTTGATGACTTTCAGATGTGTTACGGATCGACAAGTATGCAGACAATCGAACGTCAGTTGCAGCTTTGCTTGAATTCTATTCAACGATGGGTAACTGACAATGGATTTCGTTTTTTCGAAATCCAAGACTGTCTGCATGCACTTTTGTCAAAGAAGAGATTTACATCCTCATCCGGAACTTACACTGGATGGTAGTCCCATTCCAGTTGTAGATGAAACGAAATTCTTGGGTTTGATATTTGATAAGAAATTATCATTTATCCCCCATATCAAATCCCTCAAGAAAAAATGTCTGAAAGCCCTCAACATATTGAGAGTCTTATCAAACACTGACTGGGGTGCAGACCGTAAGGTCCTGCTCAGATTGTATCGAGCATTAATACGATCTAAACTCGATTATGGGTGTATTGTGTATGGGTCTGCCCGCGAGTCGTATCTCAAAGAGCTAGACACCATACACAACCAAGGACTTAGAATCAGTTTAGGAGCATTCCGAACATCTCCAGTGCAGAGTTTATACGTCGAGGCGCACGAGCCCTCATTGCACGACAGACGTGATAAACTTGCACTGCAGTATGCCACAAAAATTGCATCTCTGCCTCATCACATTTCATTTAACACCATATTTAGACCTCTTCATGAGCATTTGTATCTGATGAAGACTAATACTATTCCATCATTTGGTATTCGCATTCAACCCCTTTTGTCAGAGACTGGTATAAGTAATGACAGTATTGCGAATACACCTTTCTTTGAGACACCACCATGGTCTATATCTCCTCCTAAGATCGATCTAGATCTTACAAAAAATAGGAAGAAAGATACTAGTTCCACAGTGTTCCAAACTCTCTTCGGAGAGTTGAGGTCTTAATATGGTGATTATGCTCCAATTTATACAGATGGTTCCAAAGATGGCGATCGGGTAGCTTCGGCTACTGTCACGCCATCTGAGACCATTTCTGTTCGCCTTCCTCCTGCTGCTTCAATATTTACTGTTGAACTCCAGGCCATCTTTCAGGCACTGGAGTTCATTCAATCCTCTCCATCTTTAAAACATGTTATATTTACTGATTCTTTGTCCTCTTTACAGGCAATAAACAATAAGCAGCTTGTACGCCCTTTAGTAGCAGACATATATCGTCTGCTACTGTCACACGAGTTTAGCGGCAAGGACACTGTCCTTTGCTGGCTCCCCAGTCATGTTGATATTAAAGGGAATGATGAAGCAGACTTAGCTGCCAAGTCTGCGTTAGATCTTCCCATATCACAATTTCTTTTACCTTTCACCGATTTTAAATCGTCCATCAACTTTTTTATTTTTGACCGCTGGCAACGGTCTTGGGATCTTGCAGACACAAATAAACTTCATCACATTAAGCCTCTCTTAGGAGACTGGCGAAGCTCCTATAGAACCAGTAGGAGGGATGAAGTGGTTTTGTGTCGCTCACGCATTGGTCATACTTTTTTAACTCATATTTTCATTTTGAAGCGAGAGCCTCAACCAGAATGTGATCACTGTCATGTTCCTTTGACAGTTAAGCACATTTTGATTGAGTGCAAGCATCTCAAGGATATTAGATCTCATTTTTACCGTTGTCAGTCACTTGTTTGCCCAACCGGGTTTATATGATAAAGTATTAGACTTTTTAAAAGAGACAGGATTTTATCATACATTTTAATTGTATATATATATATATATATATATATATATATATATATCCAGAAAAATCAGCACAACCGTAAAGCTGCACTACTTTGTTTCACGGTAAACGATGAAAAGATAAAAGGTATGCCGACACAAACTGATTTCAACACTGGTTTAATAACATTTTAACATTTTAAAGTACTTTTCGTCCGTCTTGGGACTATTCATAATTAATGTCATAACAAATAGATGGACAGTATAGTATATTTATACATATTTATATTTACATAGTAACACTGTGGTTTTAATTGGCTATAGTTACCATTGTCTATGGTTACATAGTATATAGGTAACGAGCAGAAAACATGTATACACGTGTGTTAATCTGTAGTATATGGGTTCAATTAAGGAACAATGAGTGGAAGATAATCCTAGATTGAAGAAGATTAATGAAGCTAATGGTCAATTGTTACTTATTGACTATTAAGTTGAGGAACGACTTTTTTAATAAAATGGTTTTCCATTAATTTCCTTTTCGTGGTGTCATCGACTTTCATTTTGTAAAAAGGGAAAATTTGAAATTTTACTTGTAGGTGTTGTGCACATTTAAAGATATGTCTATTTACAAATAAGGGCCCATTTTCAATATTACAATCCCGTCGATGGTTACGTACTCTATCCCGTAGATTACACGAAGTTTCTCCAATATAGATTTTTAGACAGCCTAAGCAAGTCAAGACATATATGAGATTTTTTGTGTCACAATTCATATTGTCGTTGACACTAAACGTAAAGTTGTGGAAAGTATATTTGCTATTTGGCGTAATATGGTCGCAACATTTACATCGAAGGTCCGAGCATTTAGATACATGAAAGCCGGTCATTGTGATAGATGAATTGAATTTTGCTTTGGTTAGGAGGCGTTTCAGATTAGGTGGCTGTCTTTGTGATTTAATGAATTGAACATTATCAAATTTCGTTCTGAGGTTGTCGTTTGATGCCAATAGTGTCCTGCTCTCGTACATTGTTTTAAAGAAGTTGGGATGTTGGGGGTTATGGGTAGTGACAAAGGTAATTATATTATCCGAATTGTCTTTTGCTTTAGTAGCCCTCAGTGTTTGGATATCAATTGCCAAAGCCTTATTTATCCCAACTTCTATTACCTCGAGGGGGTAATACTGCTTCAATAAATTTCTTTTTAGCTCACCCAATCTGACAACCCGTAGGTCTTCATCTATCACAATGGTGCATATTTTTCTAGCTAAAGAAAATGGTATATTATTTTTGGTATGGCGTGGGTGACAAGATTTATATGAAAGATAGTTTTTGGTATCTGTTTCTTTAGAATACATATCCGTTATAAGGAGTTCTCCCCTTCGTTTCACTAGAACGTCCAAGAATGCGATTTGCAGATCGTTCGTTTCAATTGTGAATTTGATATTTATATCTAAATCATTCATTATTTTGTGCAAATCTGCAATGTTGCCAATTCGGTCATTCCAAATACAGAATATATCGTCTAGGAATCGTTTCAACTGAATTTCTAAATATAATCTGTAATCCACGCCATGTTCAATTTCTACAATGGAGTATAGTTTTTCTTCAAGAAATCCCATTGTTAAATTACTTAATTGTGGTGCCGCCTTGGTGCCCATCGCTATACCAAGAATCTGTTTATAATTTGTTTCGCCAAATGTAAAAGTGTTGTTAGTCAGGATGATTCGTATAGCTTTGAGGATGAAGTTGTTTGAAATTTTTTCATATATCATTTCTTTTTTGTATTTAAATATTTATATGCATAAAGGATGTGTTTTATTTTTAGTTTTTACTTACTGTGATATTGTTTTTATTTAGGCATATAATGCTTTTCTGTGATATATTTTAACCTGTCTCGTAACTATCATCATAAGTTTGGCGCAATATAGCCCGGTTGGCGCTAACGTGCCATTAAACTCCAATTCATTTCATTTCATTTGATGAAAGTGCTTAAAATATTGTTAATAAGTTATTACTATATGATATGCATATCTTTAAGGTTTTGTGATAATTTAATTTTGACGAAGTTAGTGTTTGTTTCGAGAGAGAGAGAATGGGGTTTAACGTCCATTCAACACAACCAGGTCATTTCGGGACTAACATACGGTTTCAATTTTATTTCAATAATTCGCTTGCGCGTAGGGGTCTTTAGACGTGGGAGGAAACCGGAGTGCCCGGAGGAAACCCACGAGGTTGAGAAGGCGCCCCTATCTCCAGAGGTGACCGGCCAGCTAGAGGTCGAAGCGCGGCACTCTAGACCATCCCAACCCACCGTGTTTGTTTCGTGTTTTGATGAAAATATATATATTTTTTAATATGAGTATAATGTTTTTAGTGCTTATTGTGATACATGGTTTGTAATTGTCCTTTAAATGTGATAAATATATTTAAAATGATTAAATTTTTTATTCTATTCATTGGGTACGGGGGGGGGGGGGTAAAGTAACGGGTAATGGTAATTCATTACGTTCAAATATGCTATTCTATTCATTGGGAAATGGGTTCACAGTAATGGTAATTAATTACATTCAATGTAATGGTAATTATAATTACATTGCTAAAAATGAGAAAATAATTGTAATGCTTACTTTATAAAAGTAATGGTCCCAGCCCTGTGTTCTGGTACGTGGAATCTGCTGCCACTGAATCATCTGAAAACAATACATTGATATAAACTTACATATAAAATGATATCAATTAAATACTAACTAATTAAACATATATGCTGCCACTGAATCATCTGAAAACAATACATTGATATAAACTTACATATAAAATGATATCAATAAAATACTAACTAATTAAACATATATGCATTGAAAAATACTATCATTACGTTCATAACATTCTGTCCTCGTTTAACAATATTTTTAATGTGTGGTTTAACAGTCATTTGGCGATCAAAGGTCACCCAAATAAGCTTCGCCTGATCTTTAAAATCAATTCGAATATTGTTCAAGTCCAGTTTCATAGACAACACTTTCCTGTGACACCTACACGAAATCCTCAGTCATAAGATCATTTCGACAATTTGTCTAAGTCTTCTTGCATTCTCGTTCTAACCTTGCCGTAGTTATTCGCTGCATGCCAGATTGAACTTTCGTCTGCATAAGTTTCTTAATGTAGTAAACAGGTCGCAATGCGATGGAATTACTGCTTATTAACTGATCGATGTTTCGACTGGGCTTCTCCAGTCGTTATCAAGCAAATGATAAGATGTGAAAATATCACAAGTCAATAAGCTTTTCTTACCGTAGTTATTAGACTGAAGGTCATTAATCATGAGAGAGAGAGAAATGGGGTTTAACGTCCACTCGACACAAACTAGGTCATTTCGGGACTAACATATGGTTTAATTTTATTTCAACAATTCGCTTGCGCGAAGGGGTCTTTAGCAGTGGGAGGAAACCCACGAGGTTGAGAAGGCGCCCCTATCCCCATGCCACATTCCAGACCATCCCAACCCCGGCTTATTTCAGAAAACTGGGGTGTGCCATTTTCGATTTCGTATTTGTTGGTAATTGACAGACTTGCATGCATTAACTTGTATTTGCCTATCGCTTAGAAAATTTCGATCCAGTGGAACATTCGTCGGTTACCCCTAGTCCATGAACCATTTTACGTACGTGACCCACCCAAACTAAGTCAAATGCCTTGGTCAGGTCGACGAATACTGCACAGATAATAGTGAAGTGATTATGTCATGCTGTAACCTTGCAATATGATCAATAGTGGGGCGCTGCTGTCTATATCCACTTTGATTTGGACTTAATCCATTGCTCATACAATAATATTTTATACTTATTTGCCAGATACCCCGTTCAGGCGCTAATTTTGAACTGGTTTAAAAAAAAAAAACCGGGGATCGTTAAACCAATTTAACTTAAGTGTCTGAGCGCACATGCGGGGCAAATAAACCAGTTTAAAAAAAACCCAGCTTGCCACCTGTCTTCGAGGAGGCTTTTCATTTTAAACTGGTTCATCTTGGCCGTCCGAACGGGTTGGCTTAAAAGCCCCAGATCCCTTTGGATATGCGCAATGCGTTACATTCCTGGGAAAATGGCGGCTTCGTGCAGTGCCGATGCCATACGACCATAATAGAGGGGTGAACTGGGGCGACGGGGAAACACATTTCCTCATTTGTGTGTGTGGGAAGAAGGCGCTATACAGGCACAACTGGATGACACCGTCTGCAACAAGAAAGTGTGGCAGTCTATTGCCAATTTAGTTATTTATTTTCAAATCGGAATTGGACTTATTTCTGACCTACTATAAAAATTGCATTTATATCTATACTACTCAAAAGAAGGTAAGGGTCAAACCTTTTTTTCTACCAGATAATTGTCTATGCACATATCAGATATATAAAATTATTGGCGGAAATCGTGTCAAAATTGGTTCACGATATCCTGACGACAAAACCTGTGTACAAGGCATGTCATTTTCAAACAAAACGATTTGCATCGCCCAAACGCAGTAGGGTACGATTTTTTGGAGTTGATTATGTCCTTGCACGTGCACTGTGCATTTTACATGAATAGTTTTGGCATAAAAAACACTTCCATGACCGTACTGCTCTCAGTTGTAATTTCAGCATGGTCAGACATCAGCTGGGTGAACTTGACAGAGGAAGAGCCATTGCGTGGCTTCAACAGGGTTTTACACAGAGGAATGTGGCATAGAGAATCGATTGTAGCCAGAGTGTGATGGGAGACTATGGCAGCGTTTCCAACAACCAATTCAATTCAGAATCGCCCACGGTCTGGTAGGCCAAGATCAACGTCAAGACCGTCATTGTGCTTGATAACGATATGAGGATACTTGTCGAAACGTCGTGCTTTTAGAATAAACCAGTGATTGTTCCCCATCACCCCCCTGGGGTGTAGGGGGTGATAAGAATATACCCTTCGTATGTCCTGCGTGTCGTAAGAGGCGACTAAAAGGATCCCTGTAATGGGGCAACGTGTTTGCCGTGCGTTGCGACCCGTGTCGGTGGAGAGTGGAATCCTGGTAATTGAGTGGGGATTTGGCTTGCGAGCCCTTTCTCTGCAACACATTACTTTGGCCCATGGTTCACCTAGACGGGAGGTCAGAGTGGCCCACTCTGATCAATCGGCTTTGGTCGTTTTTAGCTCTGTAGAATGTACGTTTTTCCAATTTCTTTGCTTTGTTGTTTCCACTCAGCAAGTTTACCTTTGTGTCCTGAGTACATTCTACAGTGCGGCGGCTCGGGTCAATCGGGTTGGCTAAGTATTTATACTTACTGGCTTGAGTATACCCCTCGTCGAGCCCTGAGGCAATGCACTGGTAGTCCGTGCTAGTCCTCCCCCTGGTAGGCAGGGAAGTAACCTGGGGGACGACGAGGGGTGAATCATTAAAAATTTATTTCATGGATTCCCCAATCCCCCCCACACCAATTAATAAAAAGAAACAGAAACGTTCTAGTACAGAGGACGTTTCTGATTTATTTCAAAATACATTAAAAATATCAAAGACATGGCCGAGGTTTCTCTTAATTGAGAGTCCCTCTACGGACCTATCCAAAGTATCGCCATTTTTAATATCCAAGGGCATAACTGGCTTGGCCGGTGAGCCCAAGGCCATTAAAAAACTTAAAAACGGAACACTTTTGATAGAATGTGCTAAGGAACAGCATGCTACCATGCTGCTTAAATCAACATCCTTAGCAGACATTCCTATCAAGGTGTCTCCACATAGGTCATTAAACTCAAGTAGAGGTGTAATTCGCTGTCGGGATCTTGAAGGCAGCAGTGAGGAAGAAATGGTGGAATACCTTTCTTCCCAAGGCGTCCGACATGTTAAAAGAATAAGTGTACGCTGAGGAGAAAAGGTGATTCCTACAAGCACCTATATCCTCACTTTCAATCGTCCCGACATTCCAAAGACTCTCAAGGCAGGTTATCTGAACATACCTGTTGATTCTTACATCAGTAACCCACTTCGGTGTTATAAATGCCAGAAATTTGGATACAGTAAAACCGTCTGCAGAGGTAAGGACACCTGCGCTCGCTGTGGTCATGATGGCCACGAGAGCGCTACCTGCCAGGCGGAAGTTTGCTGTATCAATTGCAAGGGTAAGCACTTTGCTTATTCTCGCGAATGTCAAGTATGGCAAAAAGAAAAAAAGAATTCAACAGGTAATGTCGGAGCGAAAAATATCTTATTTCGATGCTCGAAAACAAGTGGACCTAACTGCGCTCTTTCCCGTTCCATCCCAAGGGAAATCTTTTGCAGGCGCAGTAAAGGTATCTTCCAAAAGCATCTCTGTTCAGACAGATATAACCTGGCCAGATAAAGGGAAATTGTCTATCATATCATCAGATCATGATAAAGGGGTATCGAGCTCCTCTCAAACAAATGAGAGCTCGAATGAAACAATTTCTTTGACTGGCGAGGGTTCATCCTCCTTGCCTCAATCTGAAGTTGGGATTATTCCTAACACTTCTAACCAGAATGGCAAGGGTCCATCTCCCTCGCCTCCCCTTGAAGCTGTCATCCTTGGTTCAGGTTCTACTGGGTCAGGATCGCAGTCAAAGGGTAATTCTTCGTCAAAGAAAGAAAAATTAGCAAAGTTTAAGGAGGGAGGAAAGAAGGGTTCAAAAGACCCTATTTCCCTCTATAATAGATATGGGGATGATCTGATGGACGGTGTTGCCTATGCGGATGTCCATATGGACCCACATGGGAAGCCGTCAAAAAATAAAATTCCCTGACAATGTTAAATTCCATTATTCAATGGAATTGTCGTGGTTTAAAACCAAATTTTAATGAAGTCCAATTATTAATTCAAAAGCACAATCCTTTAGCTATTTGTTTACAAGAAACTTTTTTACGGAATTCTGACAATTTGTCTTTTAGACATTTTGTTGGTTACCATCATCACGCAGTTGGTGATGGTAGAGCTCATGGGGGTGTTTCTATTATTCTTAATGGAGATATCCCTCAGAGTAAAGTCACTCTCAACTCGCCCTTACAGGCAGTTGCAGTTCGGGTGACTTTGCATATTCCTATAACACTCTGCTCTGTATATCTTCCACCAAATTTACATCTTAATCCCAGAGATCTTGATGACCTTGTTGCACAACTTCCTCTCCCGTTTATTATTACGGGAGATTTCAATGGTCATCATTCCCTCTGGGGTAGTCCAGATGATAACAACAGAGGTAAACAAATAGCGGACTTCATTAACATTAATAATTTGTGTTTATTAAATGATGACTCGCCTACTTATCTACATCCTGCCACAGCTTCTTTTTCTTCCCTGGATCTCACCATTTGCTCTCCGGTCCTGTTTCAGGATTTTACATGGAGAATAAATGAAGATCTATGTGGTAGTGACCACTTTCCTATCATAATTGATAATAATGGTCCCTCTCCGGTCGAAAGACCCCAGAGGTGGAAGTTGCATAAGGCCGATTGGGTTCTATTTGAATCTTTGTGTCTCTTCTCCTTTGATGCAAAGGAGTTAGAAGATGCAGATGAGCCTATGGCCTTATTCACTTCAATTCTTCAAGATGTAGCTGAGCAGGCGATTCCAAAAACCACGACTGAACCAAAACGTTTCAATAAACCATGGTTTAACGACGATTGCAAATCCGCTCTTAAAGAGCGTGATCGTATCCTGAGACGATTAAAGAACCATCCTTCCATGGAGAATATTGCGGCATACCAAATGGTCCGGGCGAAGGCCCGTAGAACCATTCGTCAAGCAAAGAAATCTTCATGGGAGAGTTATGTCTCAAGGATCAATTCCCGTACCACATCTAAGTCGGTATGGGATAGGATTCGTAGGATTAAAGGTAAAAGTAGTGCATTATCAGTTAACCATCTCAATGTTGATGATACCACCTTAACAACATTTCCTGATATTGCTAATTCTCTGGCCAGTACATTTTCATATAGGGGAGCAGACCGTAAAGTCTTGCTCAGATTATATCGAGCGCTTATAAGATCTAAACTCGATTATGGGTGTATTGTGTATGGGTCTGCCCGCGAGTCTTATCTCAAAGAGCTCGACACCATACACAACCAAGGACTTAGAATCAGTTTAGGAGCATTTCGTACATCTCCAGTGGACAGTTTATACGTCGAGGCGCATGAGCCCTCACTGCACAACAGACGTGATAAGCTGGCCCTGCAGTATGCTACGAAAATTGCATCACTTCCAAATCATATTTCATTTAACACCATATTTAGACCCCGCCATGAGCATTTGTATCTGGTAAAGACTAATGCTGTTCCATCATTCGGTATTCGCATACAACCCCTTTTGTCTGAGGCTGGTATCAGCCTCGACAGTATTGCGAATACCCCTGTCTTTAGGACTCCACCGTGGGCTATATCTCCACCAAAGATTGATTTCGATCTTTCTCAGCACAAAAAGAGAGATACTAGCTCAACGGTGTTCCAATCTCTTTTTAGAGAGTTAAGGTCTAAGTATGGTGATTATGCTCCTATTTTCACAGATGGATCGAAAGATGGTGATCGGGTAGCTTCGGCTACAGTGACGCCATCCGAGACCATCTCTGTTCGCCTGCCACCTGCTGCTTCTATTTTTACAGCTGAGCTTCAGGCTATTCTCCAAGCCTCATCAAATTTAAAACACATCATCTTTTCTGATTCTTTGTCCTGTCTTCAAGCAATTAGTAACAAACAGCTTGATCACCCATTAGTAGCAGACATTTATCGTCTGCTACTTTCATTCGAGTTGAGTAGCAAGGACATTGTTCTTTGCTGGCTCCCCAGTCATATGGATATTAAAGGGAATGATCAAGCAGACTCGGCTGCCAAGTCTGCTTTAGATCTTCCCGTATCCGATTTTTGCATTCCTTTTAAGGATTTTAAATGTGTTGTAAATTCGTCTATTTATGACCGCTGGCAACGGTCTTGGGATCTTGCAGGCACAAACAAACTTCATCACATTAAGCCTCTCTTAGGAGAATGGCCAAGCTCCTATAGAACTAACAGGAGAGATGAAGTTGTTTTGTGTCGCTCTCGTCTTGGTCATACCTTTTTAACTCACATTTTCATCTTAAAGCGAGAGCCTCAACCAGAATGTGAACACTGTCATGTTCCTTTGACAGTTAAACACATTTTGATTGAGTGCAAGCATCTCAAGCATATAAGATCACGGTATTACCGTTGTCAGTCACTTCATCATTTGTTTGCCCAACCGGGCCTATACTGTAAAGCGCTAGACTTTTTAAAAGAGACAAATTTTTATCGAAAATTTTAATTGTAAATATCCGAATATTCTCTTTCATGTTTTAAATATATATACATAAAGTTTGTGATTTATTTTTAGCTGATGCTTACTGTGATATTTGTTTTTATTTATGTATATATAGATAATGTGATTATTTGTTTCTAGTTTGTCTCGTAACATCATCATATGTTTGGCGCAATATAGCCCGGTTGGAGCGGATGTGCCATTAAACAACATTTCATTCATTCATTGTTCCCCATCAAAAACTGTGTTCTCTTAAAGAATAAGAGAAGAGCGTGAAGCACAGAAAACAGCTAGAGACGGGAGGGCTGAGGAACAACGACCTGAGGATAAGGAAAGAGAAAGGCAACATGAATCAAGATTATGGAGTTTGTTTGCCAATCAGGGATTTCAGCAGCAACAATTTTCTTAACAACAAAATGGACATGTTGCGGAGCAACAATTTTTTCAAGTACCTTATGGACACACATATACAAATTTATAAAACCATATTATGTTCAAGACGTATCATTTTTTGCCAAAATATCTAACATGTAGCTCGTTTATTGTCATTGATAACAGTTCATATTTGTTTGTAAAAATGGTTTTATTTGCCATTCCATTGTACCACAACTGAAGTTTTAATATATTTCCATGTTTTAATTATTAATATCCATATCATTATCAAATATTATTTTCAAGATGTACCATTTTGTGCTAAAATATCTGACATGTAGCGCAATTGTCAGTGATAACAGTTTATTTTGGTTTGTACAAATACATAAATTGTCATTCCATTTCACCAAGGCTCAAGTTTTAATAAATTTATTTCCATGTTTAAATATGATCAATAGTGGAGCGCTGTTGTCTATAGCCACTTTGATTTGGACTTATTAATCCATTACTCTCACAGTAATATTTTAGCCTATTATTTACACTGAAAAAAATCTTGTGTTGGGTCACAACACAAGTACTTGTGTTAAAATTATTCTACACAAACTTGTGTTGTTTTACATTGCATCAACACAAACTTGTGTTCTTTTTAATGCTGTAACACAAACTTGTGTTGATTTATAAAATCTTGTGTTTTTGTCTTAAAATTAACACAAGTAATGTGTATACTATCGTCAATAAATATTTTGTGTTTTTAATTTTAAAAATTAAACTCCATACAAAGTCTTAATTTTGAGGTCCATAAGTTATAAAAAAGGTATTTTTTTACACAGACAATATAGCCAGACAGACTTGAATGTTAATTGGTGTTTAGCTGTCTGTAGTTAAAATAAAGTTGTTGACTTTTTTAATTGGCCCAATAAACTGGTAGATTAAAGGAATACCTAATACACCTGTTGAGCATTCCGGTGTGATTTTAACAATTGACTCCAAACGCGTTGACAAGAAAATGGGTAAAACTCTTTTGTAATGTAATTTGTTAATAAAGTCAACGTAATCTAAGCTACATTTTGTCTGCGATATCACCTCGGTGGAAGCGGACGTTAAATAAAGCGATTTCTCACACAAACATTTACCATTAACAGCGTGCTGAAATGATTTTTGAGCAGTGATATAATGGACACCACAGAGAATACAAGACCGCAGGTTTGTAAATATTTATGAAAAAAAAAAATACCATGTATTTATTTCTTTAGCATTGATATTGTTTCTTTGTATATATTATTATTTCGTTTCCTTTAAAAAACCCAAACATTCCCCCGGAATTATATGTCATACTTTTCTTTCCGCATCGCCTTGTTCGTACTTGTAGCAAAAAACTGACCGTCGCAAAATTCATTAAAATGACTAATAATACTAAGGCAGTGATCAATGGTGAATACCGATTAAGATGAAGTGGATTATCAGCGCAGTAATTCACTTCGCGCGCGCAGATTACTCATCGGAAATTAGGACGGAGATTCGCGCATGCGCGGTAATAATTTGTCATTTACAATGGCGGGCACAGTGAAAAAAATATTTCGGTATGATATTGTTGTCCCTATCCGTCTACAATTTGTTACTGGTCACAAGTTTTATCCGATATTGACGAAACCTGAAATATCTTTCTTTCGCTATAAGCATGTACTGGATTGGTTCGTATCTTCATGGATTATGACCCCTGATTAGCTTGTGCACACTCTAGAGGTCACAATTTTTATCCGATTTTAATAACCGTTTAAATATTATCACTGTTGAACCATAATGATAATTAGGTTGGAATTTCGTGTAAATCGGGCCGACATTTTAATTTCATAAATTAAAAAACTTACCTGAGATGAACATTAGGATATATATATATATATCTCGTTGTATTTAACTCGCCCGAAGTTCAAATCATGCGCACACTAGTCTTCATGATTCCGCAGTTTTCGGTCTCGCCTTTTCACTCGCCTTTTCTATAGTAACGCCCTTGTAATTATGGAGGAAGCAGCGGGCGGAGCCTGGAAGGTAATGATATGCCAAAAGAAGATATAGCGAAGGTGTAGCGATTTTGAATCTTTCTTATAAATCTCTAACGGTAAATCTGTTTGATCTTTGCGGTGCATTCTATGTCCGGAATAACTTGCCCCTGGCTTTGGATAAATACAAGGGAATTTAGGGTTACTCTTTTTAAGGTTTATATATTATACATTTTCATGTGTTCGTATATTATCGTCGCTTCTGTTTTAAAAAGTTTAATTTTCGCTCCTCATAGGGAATTTTAACTCCATTGGCTTGACAACTAATCCAATTTTAAATCAGACAATGTACACTGGGTTACTTCAAATGGTGGCAGACCAAGTCATGTTATGAAATGGGGTTTAACGTCCTACTCCTTTGCACCTAACCTGGGCTAATGGAAGACGGGGAGTCATGTTATGGCTGGAAGACAGGTTCTCTATAAGGAGGGAACAACTCGATACAAACTAGGTCATTTCGGCACTAACAAAAGTGTTCTCGCAAGTATAGTGCTTGACAATAAAAAAGTATCAGAGTATGTAATAACTCGCATGTGTAAACGAGTGGTTGGCAAAAGGATTAAGACTTGGTAATGTAGTGCTGGTTATAGACAGTTTAGCATTGGAGTTGAGGGATCAAATTAGCAATTTCATAGCAGTTTTGGTTAATAAAGATAATAATTTTAACACTGAAATCAATAGGCAAATAATTGGTAGTTTGAGATCTAACTTGTAATGCAGTTATCTCCCTTTGACTACAACAAATCGTGTTTCACTGTGCATGCAATGAGGGAAATTTTGTCCGCCAACTCTTTATTTCGCAGGGTGTACACAGGGCCTCGGTGATTCGTCCCATCCGAACGACTAGAAAACTCTCCTTGTCAGACTATCCGCCCTGCATCACTGGCGAGTGGGAAACATGCCGTGTAGTAAAATCTCGATGAACTTTATCGGACAACTACGGGAGCGAACCCGCGACCACCAGACTATAGCAAGGCAGCGGCTTACTCACTCAGCCATTGTGGCTCCTGCATACTCCTGATGTTAAAAACTATTGCGTCTATCAGGTTTAAAGATACATTATGGAAGATTAAATAAAGAGAGAGAAATTGGGTTTAACGTCCACTCGACACAAACTAGGTCATTTGGGGACTTATACATGGTTTCAATTTTATTTCAATAATTCGCTTGCGCGTAGGGATCTTTAGCAGTGCGAGGAAACCGGAGTGCCCGGAGGAAAAATACGAGGTTGAGAAGGCGCCCCTATCTCCATGCCACATACGCGCACACCAGGGATCGAAGCCACAGCCGCAAGACAGAGGTGACTGGCCAGCTAGAGGTCGAAGCGCGACACTCTAGACCTCTAGGCCCCCCACCCCCGATTAGATAAAGAACTGCCAGTTCTCACGAAAATAGTTATAAACTAGATAATGTAAAGGGAATTTGCTGCGAATTTAAGTCAAATTGATCCACTCTGAACCGAGAATTTAACGATTTCAGTCTAGCCTTGATCATCATTACTTAAGTCGGTACGATATAACACATAGTCTCGATTGTCCATTTAATAATTAATTCTTGAATGAAAGTTGAGCAGCAAATCGGATCCTAATTCAGGAAATATCGAGAGTTGATTATTGTCTGGATAATTTAATTAATTTTTTTATATAAATAATTTACATAACATTTCAGGCCTACAGAAAGACAAGTAATAGGTAGATTTAGCTGTTGCATAATGTATGTGTAAACGAATTCATATTTCGTTATAAACGAACTGATTGATTAATAACGAAAAAATATATATAAGAGTGGGATCTTTTACGGAAGGTGCTACAAACGTTTCCTCTCTGGCAGGAGGGGGGGGGCTGACAAGGACAGCTGTCTAGTCGTTCGGATGGGACGAAAAACCGAGGTCCCGTCTAAACACTGGTATGCACGTAAAAGATCCCTTGACAATTGGAATTCAATATAAGAGTAGGTCGTAGTGCCGTTGTCCGGGCACAAGTTCCCTCATAGCACACTGTATGGTGTATGCCCGCCTCGTTTAGCATAGTTCGGAGCAAAACAGTCGGATGTTAAGCCCAATTTCATTTCATTTATTTATTCTTTTAATGACAGGATGTTATTCGGGTATCTAAGAGATCAATTTTCAAGTTGAGTTACAATTCATAAATTCAGAAAGGCGCTGCATCCATTTTCTGGGTATAAATTACATCTGTATTAAAGATACATTATGGGAGATAAGATGAAGAGTTGGCAGTTCTCACTATAATAGTTAAAAACTATATAGTGTAAATGTAATTTGCTGAAAATTTCAGTCAAATTGATCCACTATAGGCCGAGAACGGAGTGCGTGAAATTTCTGAATAGCCTCGGTCATCATTACTAAAATCATTAATAAAAACAGAGTAGTCTCGATTATCTAAATGTTGTGATTTAATTACAATGGCCGTTCAGCGGCATATTTGAATCTAATCCAGCTTACATCGAAGGTCGGCCGTGACATCGAGAGTTTATTATTGTCTGGATAAGTTAATTAATGCAGTCTAATTAATAATTTAGATAACATTTCAGGCCTAAAGAAAGACACGTAATAGGCAAATTTTGCTCTTGCATAGTGCAAGTTTAATTAGACAGGGAAATTTGTTACGTTTGAAAACTCGTTTCAACGACCACACATGTTTAGGTTTACATTTTTTCTTGAACAGCTTTATATTTTTTCCACACAGAAGGCTTTGCAGATTTTAGATTTAATCATAAAATGTTTTATATTCATTACTTTATTTATTTATTCCCCTAAGGCTGGAAATCTCAAAAATTTCTCTAAAGAAATATTTAAACCATTGATCAAAGATTCGGAAGCTAGTTGACATGAAAATAGAGTTAGCTATTAATGCGTTTCATGCCGGTTTATATTGGATTAGTTCTAACGGATTAGCTGAAGGGAATAGAATGCTTTTTATACACCCACGTTCTCAAGTAGGCGAATATTGTCGTCGCCATTTTCCACCCGGTCATGCGCATAATATGTTTGTAGACAGTCTACAGGTTACAAATGTATGTTTATAACACAAAGATCACTCTTCCTTTCAATTATGAGCATATTTTTTTTTAAAATAAAAAGAATTTGTAAAGTTCATTATTGCCTCGAGTCAAAGCAAGGGTAGCCTTTTTAATGATGTCGATACTTTATGGCCAACAGTATCGTTTCCAGTCCTGACATGATAAAACTTTCAGCAAGTGTCAGCAATTCATTTGACTTTGTAACATGTTTAAGGGTGAATCTTGCGTTTTGATTGGTCAAGTAACATGTTTAAGGGTGAATCTTGCGTTTTGATTGGTCAAGTAGATACTGTCGATTAGACAATAACGCCCCTCTGTTTTGGTAATTTCTTTTAAAATCCGACAATAGCATGTTACAATGTCGATAAACAGAACCCTGTTTCGCATTTAGAGAAGTGTTATTGTCCATTGGACGTATCTTGAGATTTTACACAAGAACCCGCGACGTTTACGCGTACATGTCCATTGGACAATAACACCCAATCTGTTTCACAGAGGGAATTACTTACGAATTAACTCTGTAACAGATGACTCTCCACAACAAGTGCGTTGACTGCACGTGGTGTCAGTTATTGGCTCAACGGCTCGTGCAATGTTTACATAACACCTAACTGCTTCGGGCTAAATTATGCATTTTACTCCCCATTTACACTAAATAGGAAATATTTTTTAACTACAAATACTTAAAACGTCTTTATTTATTTTTCTTTTACCTCAAAAAATGTTTGAGAATTTAATTTGTCGGAGTAAAAAAGTTAATATGCCGTACTCATTAAGCCTCGTCGATGTCATGCTTATCAGTGATTGTAGCGGCCAAGCGAATATTCACTGCGGGATCAGTTTGTGCTAGCGAGCCAGCTATTTGCCACCGTAGCCCCCCATCGAACTTGTATTTATTTATTCAGATAAACTATATTGATAAAAATTCTAAAAAATCTACGAACATCAGACATTGGTCAATATGGATTATATTTCATCACTTGACAGAGTATCACACACTGGAAAATTTGGTGACAAAGTTTGACAATATGGCGCTTGTCAGGCTTTGTGAAAAGGTTAGTTCGGGCTTATTTGTTACTTCAAATGTGTCCGTGAGGTCATTGTTTTTATTATATTCATATTAACGCTTTTATTTTATTCATATTAAAGTTTGCCATATTGCAATTTAAATTTCAAAAAACGCATGTCCCTTAAGCAACGACTGTGGGTTTTCCAACATCTAGACGTTGCAAGATTACTTTACAATCTACCGACACGTTACCTGTAGCGATTAATCAGATGTTGTGACATAGTGGCTTTAACGGAAACCTTAACATTGAACGAGCATTAAACTTTGCAACTCGATTACCACAGAAAGACAATTTAGCTGGAATACGCGAAACTTGGTATTTGTGATGGTCGTGGAATCTGACAGGCGCCCAATCAGACTGAGTGCCCAATCGAAATTAGTGTCGAAATATGCAAGGTATTACGAGTCCAAGTGAGGTCAAGCCTTCTATTGAAGATAAAAATAAGGGTTGATAAGTGTTCTTTACATTAGATACCATCGTAACGTCGATGTTCATGGACAGAAACATGTTATCCATTGAGTGGCGATTTTAATTAATCAATCCGAAATTGGCTTTTAGTTTTAAATATTGATCTTAATAACAAATGATTATGGTAAACAAGAATGACAGACATAAAGGATAAACAATTGTTTTTATATATTTGTAAATACTGAACCATCCTCGGACTGGTAGTCCTAGCAGAGATATTATAGCAGCAAAATCGACACATAGAGCCTTTCAGCTTAAGTAGTATTAATTTTCTATTTGTTCTCAGGATGGCGAGGATACCTGTACCAATCCAGATGATGTAATAACACTTGTAATGTCACCAAATGGTTCAGTATTTACTCCTATTGATACGTCACATCTCTTTGTATTGTTTCCTAATATGGCATTTGGTTATAATGGGGGGCACCTTGATGTATTGACCAAATCGGTAATACTTCGTGCTTTACATTATCTTTAAAAAAAAAAATAAGCATGTTAGGTGTTGTTACATTTGATTGACACGTTTCAGATAATTGAGAATCGAGAGAGGGAGAGATATGGGCTTTAACGTCTACTCGACAAAAATAAAGTAAATTCGGGACTAACATATGGTTCAATTTGATTTCAGTAATTCGCTTGTGCGTAGGGGGTCTTTATCAGTGGGAGGAAAATTGCTAATATGACATTTATATTACTAAATTATAGCAATTATTGCGTCATCAATTACAAATCCTTTTTTCCTTGGTAATCGAAAACTTAAAATCAAAAATTGGGTTGATACTTGCTTCAAAACGGCGCAGTAAAATCCGGCGATCGAAAACTCACTGAATTGATGTCAATGGTCAATAATGATGTCAATGATCAAGTACTGGCGTCGAGTATAGTCACATAACTTTAGATAATGAAAAGAAATGTTTTGCTCAGGCTCTGACAGGGCTAATGAGGACAGTCATACGCCATACGATGTGGTATCAGGGTAATTTTTCCCCGGGCAGCGGCACTAAATCGAATTGCAACTATCAAGGTGGCTTTTACGTTTCTGTAATTGTTATTTTTAGCAAAGAGTTTTTAGGGGCATTCCATGTCAAGTGTACACAAAATTTGGGCGATTTTGACATGACCATCACAGATTTTGATGATTTTAAGTGTGCAAGTTTACAATGACGAAAAAACATGAAATAATAAAGGGATACGAATTGTTATGATGCTCAATACCTGAAACATCAATTTCGATCAAACTCACAAGTTTGTTGTTTTCCATGAACATAAACTTTAACAGTTTTGGTCAATTGTAAAAGTTGGTCAATCTTTAAATTGCTCAAATTATATTTGGTATTATTCTTGCTTTCTCAGTGGCCACCTTTAATCGATGAAAAAGATGTAAATGGAACAAAAATATTTGTAGGATATATAGCCGATATTATGGAATACATATCACAGTATCTTAATTTCACGTAAGTATGTAAGGGTAAGGAGGATCGCGTCATACACAAAGGAATTCAGAGAGAGGGAGGGGGGTATTCTAGTTGTACTCTAGCATTTTTATTAACATAATTCACATTTGTCCGTTTGGTCAGTATGAGCAACTCTATTCGGATGCAGTTCTATAAATGGTGTGTGAATTATTTTAAAGGAGCTAAATTGCTGATATTTGGGATCTAGTAATAGACACAAATGGGTCACAGCGCACACAATGATGTAATATGAACATATCTAAACTGATTAACATTCAATCGTTTCCGTTTTTACGTTTCAAATCAGTTATGTTCGGTGAAATACGCCTGAAGTCTCAATCGAATGGCAATCTCTAGCGGTTGTTATTCCAGTCTACACCGACAGTATTTATTGTGCATGCTCTCCAGATAAGAAAATAGCGTCAACGCTTAACATGACTCGTATATGTCTAGCCTCGTTCTTCGAGTCCCTTGTTACAAATGGAACTAAAACTCACTATGGTACACGATTCGTGTACCAATGGTTATGTTTTCAATGTCGAGGACTTTGAGTGATATTGAGTTGAGACTTAACTACTTTAAATTTAGAACATATAAGGAACGTACGTTTGCGGCCCACACATTTCAGTTTCGGTTCCAAATAATTAAATATACATTAAAAATGCAAGACCTAAACTCTGCTTATTGCACATCTTTCTTTAGGTCGGAAATGTTATTTAAATTATTAATTACATGTAAATATTTATTAACTTATCCAGTTTCGATGTCATCGCTAGCCTGTGATATTTACTGGATTGGAATCCGATCTGCTGCTAAACTCTCATTCATGATTAAGTCATAAAATGGATAACCGAGACTATGGTTTTTTTTTATCGTACTGACTTTAGTAATGACGATGGAGGCTAGGTCTAAATTCAATCGCTAAATTTTCCGTTTAGAATGGATCAATTTGACTTATATCTTCAGCAAATTACCATAACATTATCTGCCAGCTCAACTTCCATAATATATATTTAAGTTTGGAACTCAGTTACTTATTGAGACCCGTACGAATTGTAAATTAAATTCGATTGTCAATAATCACATCATAAACAATTACGACAGAGATAATTTTGTCGTTATATTGTTTAATTCTTCCATAATATTGTAGCTATAGTATTTACAATGATAAAGAGAGCACTTGGTCTGGATTTGTAAACGGAACCTGGGAAGGGATGTTTCTTAAAATGAAGAATGGGGTAAGTAATTCAGTTTCTATTCATGTTCCTGAAAACTTATGTATAAAGAAAATATAGTACCATGTGTGTCGTTTGGCAGTTAATTTTCTATCCCCAATATTATAATTCCAATCTTCAGATGCGATACAATGCACACCCGTATGTAAACCATATCCTCCATTGTCGGGTGCGGAACAATACCTGTAAAGCTGCCCTGTCATGTGGCCCTTGTACAAATAAAATATATGATTTTGAGTACACAACCTAAAACAATATAGATTGCAAATCATAAAAAATGAAATGAAATGGAATGGAGTTTAACGTCCTACTTTTCTGCACCTGACCTGGGCTAATGGAAGACGGGCATACGCCATACAGTGTGCTATGAGGGAAATTTTGCCCGGGCAGCGGCACTACGGCCTACTCTTATATCGAATTCCAACTGCCAAGGGATCTTTTACGTGCACGCCAATGTGTACACGGGACCTCGGTTTTTCGTCCCATCCGAACGACTAGGCAGCTGTCCTTGTCAGGCCCTCCTTCTGCAAAATCATAAAAAAATTAAACTATTTGGTAAAACAAGATACAAGGAT
The DNA here is from genome assembly GCA_963678685.1 of Patella ulyssiponensis. Classification (NCBI taxonomy): domain Eukaryota; kingdom Metazoa; phylum Mollusca; class Gastropoda; family Patellidae; genus Patella; species Patella ulyssiponensis. Next base: position 77,802,743 of record OY783228.1, read on the forward strand.
TTGAAAATAAAATAAATAGCAGGCAACAGGTACAGATGGAATATAACACATTAAAACAAATTGGTAAATGAAATAGTCACATGAAAGCTTTTCGGAACAATTCTGTTTTAAGGGTCCTTTTTAAAGCAAATGTCGTTCCAAAATTTCGGAGCTGCTCTCGAAGGAGTGTTTTACTTTTTGGTATTTCAACTAGGCCTAATTTCAACTAGGTGAAGATTTGAGGAAGCTTGGTTACGTGCTCTCTCATTTCGTCTACTTCTCCTATGTTTTAAGCTTGCTTTCGAGAGGCACCCCGATGCCGCGGTGAGTATGACACGACTCTCTTTATATTATTTACTTACCTATGGCCACCGGGTCGCTCAAGGTGCTGTTTGAGAAAGTTCCTCGGTATTTTCGAGTCTGGTTTCCCCTTTTCAATGGAGCGCGACGGTGGGAATTGTATGAACATACGTCTACTCGTACGAATTGGAAGAGTACACAACAGAACCCAATCTCGATTCCAGAGATAAGTTTACCCTTTGTTCATTGCTGGGACAAATCGCCGGCCATTTTGAATGTCAAGTGATGTGTATCCTTTCGTCATTAGTTTCACAACATCCAGGATGGTGGCTCTCGTGTCTTTAGAAATTTTAGCCTAACCACTCATTTTTTTCGATAAAATTACTCCCTGAATAAATTGTCAAATCGGCTGTTGTCAAATGACTTTTGATGTCAAGATGTGGAAAATATTACAAGGATCATTAATATGTAGCCCATACAGTGAACCGATGGCTTATAAACGAGAAATTGACAGCATGTCATTCTAACAAACCCTATCCATCAGTAGCTAATGACCGTCGGGTTATCTCTGGGATCGCGATTGAAAAGAACCCTGTATAGTTGGAATTCGGAGAGAAAACACAAACGGTCTTGTCTGCATCCTTCATTTTCCCCCATGGCACAATAGAACAATAAGACGTTAAACCCCGTTTCATTTCATTTATTGTAGGAGTTTGATATTTCTTGCTCGCCGTCGTCAGTGCAGGATTGGCGCCTGGAGGTTGTGGATTATGCCTTTCCGTCGTACCTTTATGACAGCACCCATGCTATTTACAAACAAGAGTCAGCAGCTCCTTCTTATGTGATTTCTGGCAGCCCCTTTCAGGTCATCGTCTTGGTTTTAATACTTGTAACATGTACCGTGTGTTGTGGTATGTTGTGGTTTCTGGTAAAGGAGAATCCTGTCCAACAGCATGGTGAAAATCCTAACACAATTCATGTTATTGTGTTCTATGTGGTAGGAGTTGCTCTTAATCAAGGTATGTGTAATAGAATAGAATTCGACCTCCACTCCACCCGCCAAAAAAAATAAAAAAATAATAAGGTTCACTCTTTTGGGTAGATTGGGTGTTTTACCCACTCTTAGAATATTTCTCGACTTCTAGTTCTATGACCAACGGGGGGGGGGTGGCCTAGTGATCTAGAGTGCCGCGCTTCGACCTCTAGCTGGCCGGTCATCCCTGACTTGTGGCTGTGGTTTCGATCCCTGGTGTGAGCGTATGTGGCGTGGAGATAGGGGCGCCTTCTCAACCCCGTGGGTTTCCTCCAGGCATTCCGGTTTTCTCCCACTGCTAAAGACCCCTACGCCGAAACGAATTATTGAAATAAGGTTGAAACCACATGTTAGTCCCAGAATGACCTTGTTTGTGTCGAGTGGACTTTAAACCCCATTCCTCTCTCTATCCGTACGACCAGCCTTCCAAACTAAGAATGTGTTGTTTAGCAGGGCCAATTGTCCCGTGCACGGATACCGTAGATGAATAAAACAATTTGTCATTAAATCATATTACATGTCAATAGGGAGATGCCCTCTTAATAATAGATAATATCTAATTCTATCGACCATCATTATATAGAAAAAAGAAATGTATAGCTCCTTTTATTTTGACGATGGTATAAGACTGCAGACACAATTTTAACAAAAAGGAAGTTGGGATAGGGTTCGCAGTTCAAATCACTAGTAATGTCGAATAGCAAAATAACGTCTCTTGTGATAATTCCGTCTGACAATGCCAGGTAGGAAAATTCTTGTGATATCATCATAAAACCATCTTAATTTCCATGGACGTTACTTTGTATGTTGTAGGTATTACAATGAGGGCATATTCACAAAAAAGCCGAATCTTTATCGCCGCTTTTTGGAGTTTAAGTATTATCATAGGTGCCGTCTACAGAGCTAATTTAGTGGCTATTTTAACGGGCTCGAAAACGGTGGTGCCCTTTAACAGTCTAGAAGAAATGATAAGCAGCAGCAGTTACACATTGGGTGCAATAGCAAATACGTCTCTGTTACACATTCTGCAGGTAAAATCATTAAGATCTATGAAATATTTTATAGTTAGTTTGCTGGAAAATTAATCTACAAGATTTAATACATGGTGTTTTAACAAGATATATCCCCTTATACCCCCGTTATCTCCATGTGTGGAATTATAATTCGGCATGATCTTCGAATAGTTTTGGTAAAGCGTTTTTGGTCTGTGGTGTTTTTAATACCACAAGTATTGGAAGGCATTTAAAATCGGATAAACATGGGTCATAATCAATGACGTTGCCGTCCGATATCTGTCGAAAAACTTGTATAATGTAGTAACACACAGGGAGATAAAGGGGTCTGAGAGGAAAGTTTGGGAGACAAAATGTGAAACACTTGGGGTACAAAAACACCAAATAATTAAAATAGGTATCTAATTATATTAAATTCCATAAACTATAAATTTTAATCAAATTTATTTAGTCCAACCTCTGTCATAAATAGCTTTTTATATTTGACGATCACAATTAACGTGATACCCGATACCCTCAGACAAACAGTAGCTATCTCCCAACAGCAGCTTATCCGAAAGGAAAATTTGCATATGGATCAATTTCGCCATAAGAAATCTGTCCGGGCTAATTGTTTCTCATTATTCCATATCTACAGAATTTTTTTTTAGCTTACTTCCTTTGTAGAATGATAAAGTACCAATATACAGAAAACTATACCAAGAAATGGTCAAAGATGGACATTTGACTAAAGAACGTAGAACACAAACAGATAATGTTTTGCAGGGAAAATATGTATTCTTCACCGAAATGATTTCCACTGCGGATTTTTATTCTCAACACTGTGATGTTGTATGCTTTGAAAGTAGTCTTTATACCGTAACGTACGCACTGTCTACACCAAAACAATCACCCATACGGCATGACCTAGAGAGAGTGTAAGTTAGTTTACAATGTTTTTCGAGATTTGTTTTTCATGTGATACTTATTAATTTTCACGCTTGTTTCATTTAATTTAAAGTAGAATACAATAATCTTAATACAGTTTTGAATAATTAAATTACGAACATTCAAATTTAAAGTATAACACCGGAAGGATTACTGGCGTGTTGTGGTACCTCAGGTCACGCCTTACCACATCTATAATCTAGTTATACCATGAACTTTTGAGTAAAAACGAGAGTATCCTCGACGTTTGTCGAAACGTCGCTTAGTACCAAACTCGGTTATTGTTTATCCATAAAATTGTATCTTGTGTTAGAAAACATTTCAAAGTGAAACCGGAAGTAAACAAAATCGCCGAAAAATTGTCATTTAACGTAGGTTCAAAACAAACAAACAAAAAGCTTTCGAAAATCGGAATCAAAATGGCGGATGAATATCTCTTTAATGCGTTTCGTTTTTGTAAAATTCTCGCTGGCACACAAAATGTTATCGGATATGATCTCTGAAAATGAAAGATAAAATCTTGGGCTAACAATACCAAATGTTAAGTCTTATGTTTTAAATAGAATTATTCATGGTGCCTCAAATAGTGACGGAGTTACGCCGTCTTGAATATCGAAAAACTGCCAAAGGAAATTTTGGCAACGTTGATTCTAAAACTAATCAAGCGAACTTCCAAATTCCGAAGTCAGTCAATGAGAGACCCCAAAGGATCCGAGAGACCCGACGAATATCTCTAAAAGCAAGAGACAACCTCAATGTCATGTTACGCCGTATTACGAATAAGTCAACATGATTTTAAAAGTTATCCAATTTACTGACTAAACCAAAAGTTAAGCCCTGGACACATCTAAAAAGAGAGCAAATTAGACCACCCACTCTTTTATTGCTTCGTCATCCATATCTACAACGAAGGTATTCTTTCTATTTTTTTAACAGCGTGAGATATCTAGACGCATCTGGAATACTAAAAAGGTTATTACAGAAATGGATGCCCAATGGAAAGCAGAGGTCTTGTGATGACTCCGTGAAGACAAAGCAACTCCATTTAGCTGACATTTACGGTGTATTTATTTTACCAAGTTGTTGTGTGGTCGTTTGTTGCTTTGTTCTGTGTATGGAAAGGATGTATGTAACTGTTATGAAAGCGAGCAGGCGAACACCAAAACGTTAGATTCCTGTTGCCACAAATTGGAATATCGATTCGTAATGGAATACCAGCATCAGCGATTTCGCCTAGTAGCGTGGATAGTCGGATTCAAATGGAATCATAAATCCACAACGTGACTGATTGTCTTTAATATTATTAGACCTCATCTTGCGATCCACATCAGAAATGTGAGAATAGCTTGACACGAATCCCTGAATACGCATCATTGGTGACTTGTTAACTTTTTAAAAATTAACACTTTCTTACTCTTCGTTATTCTAATCTCGTGTTTATATATCTTACTTACACCATGAATGCTGATTTCAAGAATTGTCTGAACCCCACAGTGGGGGGTTGGGATGGTCTGGTGGTCTAGAGCGCCGCGCTTCGACCTCTAGCTGGCCGGTAACCTCTGGCTTGCGGCTGTGGTTTCGATCCCTGGTGTGAGCGTATGTGGCATGGAGATAGGGGCGCCTTCTCAACCTTGTGGGTTTCCTCCGGGCACTCCGGTTTCCTCCCACACTGAAAAAAAACTTGTGTTGAAACAACACAAACTTGTGTTGTTTTCAACACAAGTTGGGTGTTACTATTTAACAACACAAACCTGTGTTGAAACAACACAAACTTGTGTTAAATGTTGAAACAACACAAGACTTGTGTTAAAATTTGCCAAACAACACAAACTTGTGTTGAAACTTGTGTGAAAATCTACACAATACTTGTGTTGAAATTTCTGAAACTTGTGTTGAAACTTCTGAAACTTGTGTTGAAATTTCTGAAACTTGTGTTGAAATTTCTGAAACTTGTGTTGTTTCATACAAACTTGTGTATAACCACTAACAAAAACTTGTGTTGTATTTTACCGATTTATATCCAGTATTATAGCAACCCTTGCCATTCAATCGCCTCCCCAAACTAATTTTTGATAAATGACATAACAATTATTTTATTTGATACAATATTGTTTATTCAATAAAAAATATGAAAAATTAAATTAATGCCAAATCAATAATAAACAGTCATCTCAAAGGTTAACAAACAAAGTTAATTCCAAAAATAATAAAATTTTGTTAGATATTGACAAATAAGAGAGAGAGAGAGAGAAATGGGGTTTAACGTTCACTCAACACAACCAGGTCATTTCGGGACTAACATACGGTTTCAATTTTATTTCAATAATTCGCTTGCGCGTAGAGGTCTTTAGCCGTGGGAGGAAACCAGAGTGCCCGGGGGAAACCCACGAGGTTGAGAAGGCGCCCCTATCTCCATGCCACATACGCTCACACCAGGGCTCGAAACCACAGCCGCAAGCCAGAGGTGACCGGCCAACTAGAGGTCGAAGCGCAGCACTCTAGACCACTAGGCCATCCCAACCCCCCTTGGCAAATAAGAAACATAATAAAAAGAATAAAAAAAATAGCTGTTTAAATTGAAAAAAAACAAGCAAGCACTGAAACATTTGGAATATTAATAAACAAAGTTAATTCCAATATTAATAAAATTGTGTTCAATAATAACAAAACTCCCCACTCCACCCCCAAATCACAAAATAAAAAAAATCTATTTAAATTTCTTTTTGAAATTAACCTTAAAAAGAACTAAGAAAATAATAGATACGTACACGATATCCGTACCCCCACAACATACATTTTACATATATCTAAATTTAATAACAACCAAATCAAGCACCACATTATGCATTAAATTGAAATACTTTTAAGAAGAGATATTCCCTTTAAAAGATTAGGAATTCAAAAATTTCTACAGTACATAAAAGGAAACTAATAGATAAGATAGGGGACAAATAATTATATATAAATGAAATAAATAAAGCATAAAAATCAAATAAAATTGAGAATTTTCAAACTTTGTAAAAAAAAAACAACTATTGATGAATAAAGTCATCTAATAGAAACGAGGCATACACATTCGGAATGTTTACCAATTGTTTAAAAAATAGTGGTTGATTTCATCATACAATAATACATTTTTCTAATTATAGACTGTTTCTATTAATTATTGATAATTCCTCTTTTATGATTACACTGCAGTCTATATAATGAAACAATATTTAGAGAGGGGTTGGTGTTTGACACTAAAAGGTAATGGTGACAAATAACATTCGGGTTCGGGTTTCCACAATAAGATCTATAAAAGAATTTGATGGCGTTATATTCAGAATTTAGAGTTGCTTTCTTTCTTTGGTATTAATATTTACTAAATACATATTCTTCTCCAAGGATGTTCAAGTCCCTGAAAAATATAAAAATCGTGATTAAAATACATTTATCGACAAATGGGGTTTCGATTTGGATTTTTCTTTGCACATCAGTCAGAATCTATGACCACTCGGACCAAAGACCACTCGGACCAAGACCACTCGGACCAAAACGAAGACCACTCGGACCAAACAAATAGACCACTCGGACCAAACAAAAAGACTACTCGGACCACAATAAAAAGAATACTCGGACCAAATATTTTTATAGATAAATAATTGTTAATATGACTACTCGGATCGCTAATAAATAAAGTACTCGGACCAAACAAAACGACTACTCGGACCAAATGTTTTAATAGGATTACATGTCATTTCGGACAATTTAAAACACGAAAGAAAATATTTATTAACATGAAACACGTGGTTAGTAAAAGGCTCCACCAAACGATAAAACATTAGTTGCACTTACGGTTCTTTGATAATCATCGTTTCCCGTAAAAGTAATGTATTTGTTTAAATCCAATAATATGCTGATCAATTTATTTGAAAATGACCTACACAAAAACAAAAATTTACACGACATGCACTCTTTTTACAAGTCCCTAGAAATTGTTAACGATAACCCGGTGAGCTGCACGTTGACATGCATTCCTCCCGCTTGGCAATACCAATCGATAAATTAGTGCGTACCTAAAAAGCAAAGTGTTTCTGAGGAAAATATTAGAAATAGCAACGATCAAAGAGGGATAAGTAAAGCTGATTAACCGATAATCCCGATGTTATTGTAGTATGTGCAAAGAAATCTTGCGGTTCTTTGGTAGATGATAAAAACGTGAGTTGTCAATCATCGATAATGGCGGCCGTGTGTTGATTGCAATTATTCCGGCACAATTATTCCGTTTCACAAAAAAAAACCATTGGCAGTGATCGATCAATCAAGCTCGTTTTTTTTGGTTGGTCCGAGTGGTCTTCCAACGTAAATTGAACGGTCCGATAGGCAACAAATATTGTTTTTTTAGGTTGGTCCGAGTGGTCTTCCAACGTAAATTGAACGGTCCGAGAGGCAACAAATATTGTTTTTTTAGGTTGGTCCGAGTGGTCTTCCAACGTAAATTGAACGGTCCGAGAGGCAACAAATATTGTTTGGCAAAATGAAAGTAAAATAGCTTACTGTCTCGCGGGGGGGGGGGGGGGTCATAATTGAACAAGGGAATGTCAGGTAGCATTATTGCTTACTCCTCTTTCAAACTCAAATTGCATTCATCACCAATTTACACACTGAACCAAATGGCCAGTCAGTTTGATGGCGTTATACGAGTCTAGAACCAAATCAAGCCATAACTATGTTCATTTGAAGTTTATCTCTGTTTCTGATGAGTACACACCCACCTTTCTGTGTATAAATGGGTTTTGTACAGTCTGTGCCGTAACATTTCTGGGGATTACATTTAACCTATTAAGTTTGATATAGGTTTATAAAAAGTCTTACCTGCTCAACACTCCCTATGTCTTATAGTTTATAGTATGCAGTTAAACGAGATAATTTCCAATTGTTCATGTTCTTGGTCTAAAATAAATAAAATACTTTAACTATAAGTCAGATCTTTAGTATTAAGCAATTGGATAAATACAATTGTCGCTGGTAACATTTGAATAAATACAACATATCATGAATATAACTGAGTGGAAGTTTGAATTATTATTTGTCTAAGACAACTGGTCATTTACAAATTGAAATAGCTACTCTTCATAAAGTAAATACATGAATAATTTTCCCAATTTACCTGGATTTAATTGTAGGTCTTTGTACGAATTCACATTTCTTTTTAAAGCAATTAACTATCGCTGGATTGTGTTGCTAAAATCTACTGCAATCTGAAAAATAGAACACAATCATCAGTTGTATCAACTATCTACATGAATGTAGGTCATGTCTGCTTTTTTTTTTTTATCAAAATGGCGGTCAGAAAAGAAAAACAAACATTGCAATTCAAGACTGACTGTTGTCCAGGCTGTATCCTAACAATGATTTTTTGAATATTTAATCACACCGAAAAACAATTATGCTCACGCGGTTATGAAATAATATTGAATTAGCTTACCTAAAAATATACTTTTTGGTCAGTTTGTCTGCCGGCCATTTTACTATCAATGGAACACAATCATCAGTTGTATCAACTATCTACATGAATGTAGGTCATGTCTGGGTTTTTTTCAAAATGGCGGTCAGAAAGGAAAAACGAACATTGCAATTCAAGACTTACTGTTTTTCAGGTTGTATCCTAACAACGATTTTTGGAATATTTAATCATACCGAAAAACAATCATGCTCACGCAGTTATGATATAATATTTAATTAGCTTACCTCATAATATACTTTTTGACCAGTTTGTCAGCCCGCCATTTTACTATCATTAGCCACACGTACTTCGGTCAATTAAAATGGGCGTAGATTTTGTTTTAACCGAAACGAAAAATTTGCGTTATAAATACATTGTATTATAAAATACAAAAAAAAATCGCAAACCTTGTTTCACATTAATATCACTTTTTGAGTTGGTTCTAATCGATACTAATCCACGAAGGAATTATCACACTGCTTAAGAATAGTGTGTGAAAGAGCATTATTTAACGTCCGCTTCCACCGAAGTTAACCTTTTGTAGTATAGTAGGGTTTAATATCGCAAAAATACTGCAATAAATATTTCTTCCTTTTTTTAAAAGTAATTTATTTTGATTGGTCATTTACAAGCGAGCAATACATGTCAAATTTCGATTAATAAACCAATTAAATTAAATAAAAAGATTAACTCGACTATTTCCACGCCCATTCAAACATGTTATAAAACGTAGATATAACACTATTGTCACACCTCGAAGATTTTGTTTGATGTGTAAAGTTTATTGGGGCAATATCAATCAGACACTTACAAATGCAGACATTGTAACAACCCGTCTCTGTCTATTGTCTGAGACAAGACGTGAAAATAAACAAATAGTAGAATCAGAATTTTATTATGTGTATAATTAAAAAGTTTTAAACTAGATAATAATTGACTAAAGCGTTGATCTCTTTATATTATACTGTTATAAAATACATTGCTTTAAAAGATGAATTAAATGTATCGCACTGTATATACCTGGCGATTTCAACTTAATGTTTGTAATAATTAATATAAGGTTGTAGTTAATTAGGAATATTAAAAAAAAGAAAATCAAGTGAATTCCTAGACCTTCAAATTCAGGAAGAGTGGTTTTACTTTACGCTGAGCCAGTTCCCCAACCCATTCAGATTTTCCTCAATAAAAATCATATTATTACAGATAATAAGTAATCTAGTACATGTTATCTTAAAATTCGACAAACAGTATTATAAGAAAAAACACACAAGATTTTATAATTCTACACAAGTTTGTGTTAAGACATTGAAAAGAACACAAACTTGTGTTGATGCAATGTAAAACAACACAAGCTTGTGTAGAATATTTTTAACACAAGTCCTTGTGTTGAGATCCAACACAAGAGTTTTTTCAGTGCACTGCTAAAGACCCCTACGCGCAAGTATATTAATGAAATAAAATTGAAACCATATGTTAGTCCCAAAATGAACTAGTTTGTGTCGAGTGGAGGTTAAACCCCATTTCTCTCTCTCTGAACCCCACAAGTACTAATTACAGCATTAATGCAGAATTCATGTATCATCTGTAATATCTGAGCCCCCATCTTCAATAGAAAATGAAATGAAATGAAATGGGGTTTAATGTCCTACTCTTATGCATACGCCATACAGTGTGCTATGAGGGTAATTTTGCCCGGGCAGCGGCGCTACGGCCTACTCTTATATCGAATTCCAACTGCCAAGGGATCTTTTACGTGCACTCCAATGTGTACACGGGACCTCGGTTTTTCGTCCCATCCGAACGACTAGGCAGCTGTCCTTGCCAGGCCCTCCTTCTGTATCACTGACAAGGGGAAATCACGCTGGAAAATCGAGATGAACTTTCTCGGCCAATGCAGGGATCGAACACCCGACCTCCAGGCTAGTGAACCAGCGCCTTATCCACTTAGCCACCGTGATTCCCTATCTTCAATAGAATGCTTGATCTCGCCTTAACTACGTACATCTTATCAAGCCCTTCACGTAATGCCCTGTATAGTTCGCCAAGTTCGATTGGGTAACAAACCCAGCTAGGGGACCTATCCGATTCATCGGTCGTCGTGAATACCAAGACTCGCGCTTCTAGCTAAAAGGTTTACAAGTGACAATCGAGTTGCAAAGTTCAAAGATCGATCAATGGTTTTCCGCGAGTTTCTCAATTTAACAAAAAAAACCTACTTTCAACGGCTGTATACTTTTTTGTTTACAGTGTGTTATGTGCCACGACCTCCGATTAGACAATGCTAATTAGTCACGTGTCTATACAACGGGCGCAAAAGTTCGGGAAGTGCTAAGTATTGGAGCAACGGTGTAAAACAAGCAGGCGTTGCTTAAGGAACATGCCGAGTCCCACTTTTGTAAAGTGAAATCTATCCCTAAGAATCAATCCATGTCCAATTCAACTGGTGTCGTGATCCACATCGCATATGTTGAGGGATATTCCATCCCCCGGTCTTTCAAAATCAAAGATATGTCATTTACATTTAGGTATGTCAACACTAGTTTTTATACGCCCACATTTTCATGTGGACGTATTATGTCGTCGCCCCTGTCCGTCCGGACGTCCGTCCGTCCGGACATCCGTCCGTCCGTCCACAATTTGTTTGTGGACTCTCTACAGGTCACAATTCTTATCCGATTTTGACGAAACTTGAAATATAGGTTTATCCCCATAAGATCTCGGCTGCTTTCGATATTGGCATGTATCGGATGGAAACTTCATGGATTATGGCCCCTGATTGTACGAAATATCATGTTTTTAGCTTGTGGACCCTATAGAGGTCACAATTTTGAACCGATTGTGATGAAACCTGACATGCATGTTTATAACACCAAGATCTTGGTTCCTTTCGATATTTGCGCCCATCGGATCGTAACTTCCTGAATTATGGCCCCTGATTGTCCGAAAAATCGCCCTTTTTAGCTTGTGGTCCGTCTGGAGGTCAAAATTATTATCCGATTTAAAAAACCGTTCGATTATATCACCGTTACATGGTAATGAAGGTTGAGTTCGAATTTCGTGAAAATCGGACCAAAATTGACATACAAAATGGCCGCCGTTTGTACGCGAATAGTGTGAAAATATGTTATTTCAAGGTTGTGGACCCTATAGAGGTCACAATTTTGAACCGATTGTGATGAAACTTGACATGCATGTTTATAACCCCAAGATCTTGGTCCCTTTCGATATTTGCGCCCATCGGATTGTAACTTCCTGAATTATGGCCCCTGATTGTACGAAAAATTGCCCTTTTTAGCTTGTGGTCCCTCTGGAGGTCAAAATTATTATCCGATTTAAAAAAACCGTTTGATTATATCACTGTTACATGGTAATGAAGGTTGAGATCGAATTTCCTGAAAATCGGACGAAAATTGACATACAAAATGGCGGCCGTTTATACGCGAATAGTGTGAAAATATGTTATTTCAAGGTTGTGGACCCTATAGAGGTCACAATTTTGAACCGATTGTGATGAAACTTGACGTGTATGTTTATAAGCCAAAGATCTTGGTTCCTCTCTATATTTGCGGCCACCAGATCCTAACTTCTTGAATTATGGCCCCTGATTGTCCGAAAAATCGCCCTTTTTAGCTTGTGGTCCCTCTGGAGGTCAAAATTATCATCCGATTTAAAAAAACGTTTGACTATATCACCGTTACATGGTAATGAAGGTTGAGTTCAAATTTTGTGAAAATCGGACCCAAATGGACAGACAAAATGGACGCCGTTTGTACGCGATTAGTGTGAAAATATGTTATATCAAGGTTGTGGACTCTATAGAGGTCACAATTTTGAACCGATTTTGATGAAACTTGACATGCATGTTTATAACCTAACGATCTTGATTCCTTTCGATATTTGCGCCCATTGATTCGTAACTTCCTGAATTATGGCCCCTGATTGTACGAAAAATCACCCTTTTTAGCTTGTGGTCCCACGGGAGGTCAAAATTATTATCCGATTTAAAACAACGTTTGATTATATCACCGTTACATGGTAATGAAGATTGAGTTCAAATTTTGTGAAAATCGGATCAAAATTGACAGACAAAATGGCCGCCGTTTGTACGCGAATAGTGTGAAAATATGTTATATCAAGGTTGTGAACCCTATAGAGGCCAGCATCTTACCCACTTAGCAACATGATCCCCAGTCGAATTTGAAGCCTACTGAAATGCACCTTTATAACCCAAAGATCTTAATTCATTTCGATATTTGCACATATCAAATTCTAACTTAATGATGTAGGAAAAATCACTTTCGGTATTGCTTGTTCTCTATCCATCTCTCGAAAATGTGGGCGTATCCTGCCTGGCAGTGCCAGCCTATCTTTTTAGCTTGTGGTCCCTCTGCGGTCAGAATTATTATCCCATTTAAAAAACAGTTTGATATATCACTGTTACATCGTAATGAAGGTTGAGGTCGAATTTCGTGAAAATTGAACCAAAATTGACAGCTGTCTTGTCAGGCCATCCATCCTTCATCACTAACAAGGGGAAACCATGCCAGAAAATCTAGATGAACTTTGTCACCCAATGCAGGGATCAAACACCCAACCTCAAGGCTGCCGAGCCAGCATCTTACCCACTTAGCAACATGATTCCCAGTCGAATTTGAAGCCTACTGAAATGCACCTTTATAACCCAAAGATCTTAATTCATTTCGATATTTGCACATATCATATTCTAACTTAATGATGTAGGAAAAATCACTTTCGGTATTGCTTGTTCTCTATCCATCTCTCGAAAATGTGGGCGTATCCTGCCTGGCAGTGCCAGCCTATCTTTATTATTTTAAATTAATTAATATACACTAAGTATACGTTAATCCACTTGTTTTTATTTATATATATATATATATATATATATACAATACGGTGATGCGTTTTAGTTTGTGAATATCGCCATATGTGTGGGTCATTATAGCCCAGTGCAGTCGATTTGCCGCTTTCTTATAGTTCATCTGAAGACAAGAAGTTGCCGTGTATTGAACAAATGCATGTTTCTGACTTCGTGAAGTGGTTGTTCAGATTATAATATTCTCTCCAAGCCCTAATGCACTACACATCGTCGCCACAGACATTACACAAGAGACATTTGAAGAGCACAGGGGAAGAACGATCTTAGTCACTTTTTTAACGAACCACAGTTAATGGCGCCATCTGGTAGCAAATTGTATAAGCTTTCTGTGGAACAATCAATTTCAGGTAAAAAAAGAACGGAGTTACATCGAATCAAGGCCCTTCCGAAATGACCTCCCGGACAAATACGTCCATCGTACCCTTTATTTGACCTTAATTTGACTGAAAAGTGGAAGTAAGTTTTTGTACTGGTATTATGGTTCGTATTAAACATCATTTTGAATTTGTAATTAAACCCACTTATTGTTCTGTTCGCGTCAAGCATTCTCGTCCAAAAAAGTTTGTTTTACCTTTCATGCGAAAGTACAAAAATGTGACTTAGATCGTTCATCACCTGAACTCTTCGTTTATATTGAACATATCTTTTCATACGTTTTTATGTAGGTTCGAGGGGCCCGCGGACGCTAGGTGTGTAAGACGTTGACTCGCTCGCCTGGAGGTCGGGTGTTCGATCCCTGCATACGTTTTTATGTAGGTTCGGGGAGCCTGCGGACGCTATGGGTGTAAGACGTTGACTAGCTCGCCTGGAGGTTGGGTGTTCGATCCCTGCATTGGCCGAGAAAGTTCATCCAGAATGTCCGGCGTGGTTCCCCCTTGCCAGTGATGTAGGACGGGCGGCCGGACGTGGACAGCCTGTATAGTCGTCTGGAAAGGACGAAAAACCGAGGTTCTGTGTACACATTGCTCTGCACGTAAAAGATCTCTTGACAGTTGGTATTCGACCATAGTTCCGCTGTCAGGGCAAAATTTCCCTCATAGCACACTTTATGGCGTATTGGAGAGGGGGAGAGAGAGGCAGACACACAAACAAGGTTATTGCGGAACTTTCATATAATTTAATTTTTATTTCAGTAATTCGCTTGCGCGTAGGGGTCGTTAGCAGTGGAAGGAAACTGGCTTCAAGGAGAAAACCCACGAAGTTGGAAAGATGATCCTACTCATTGACACGTACAACAGGGGAATCAAAACCAGGCCCGTGGACTCAATGACAGACCACGCGCTATCCATCCCCCAACCCCCGCCCCTAAATAAAATACATGCTTTAACACTAGTTTAATGAAAATCAATGATGTAAACGAAATTTACGACAAACATATTGATTTCGTATTAGTTCACCACACAGTACACAGAAACATACAGCAAGACATGCAGACAATAAAATAAATATACTGTAAATATCCGACAGATGGAGCTGCTTCACACGCAATGACGTGTTACATAATTCCTTTGGTCTATCTGGCCACCATTTCTTTTTCCATCTATCAAGCATCCCATTCTGTTGTACCTCATTCATACTGTAATTTAAATGTAAACATTCACGTGTCGTACACGAGGTAGAGTATTCCTACATTTCATTTTGAGACGTTTATTACCTCCTTAAAATTCTGGCGTGGTTCCCCCTTGTCTGTGATGCATCATGGGATCCTTACAAGGATAGCTGTCGAGTCGTTCAGATAGGACGCAAGAACGAGGTCCCGTATACAAATTGGCGAGCACGTAAAAGATCCCTCGACAGTTTGGATTAGATTTAAAAGTAGGCAGTAACACACTGTGGCGTATGCCCGTCATCTTTAGCCCAGTTTGGAGCAGAACAGAAGGACGTTAAACTCCATATTTCATTTCATTTTTACTACCTTCTTAAAAGCGTGCAGTGTACTTAGTAAGCGATCTGTTACATTCACGTCAACGCGTGCACGGTATGTGGTCCTAACCGAATGAGGAAGCAAACATTCCATGTCAGCCTAACAGGCGTGACTCCTTACTTGTGAAGACATTAGACGTAACAGAAACCATCGATATGAATTTGGAAGCATAGCTTTCGATAATACATAATCTACCAGTCTGAGTTTTCCATGAATTAACATTGACAAGGCAGGCACGGGCCCGTAGCCAGCTCATAAAATTGGGGGGGGGGGGCGAGGCTACGGAACTTTTTGGAGGGGCTAAGGATGTGGCCGGCTACGAAAACTACTAAGAAATCATTATTGTTGGCGAAATATTTGCGGGGCTAATTCGATTTTGGGGTGGCTCCCTCCCCCCCCCCCCCCCGTGGCTACGGGCCCGGGCAGGCAGACCGACAGACAGACAAATCCAATTTAATAGTCCTCAGCCTTCTGGGAAATGTGGGGATCAGAAATCTAGCATGGTAGTATTAACTATAAGATGGGGGGCGGGGTGTTATGTTCGCTTGCAAACATCCATGCGTAGTAACATGAAATGGAACGGACTTGAACCTCATACTTTTTTCTACACCGACTGGGCCTATGGAGACCGGTTCGTATGAGGGAGGGGGTTGGGATGGCCTAGTGGTCTAGAGTGCTGGGCTTCGACCTCTAGCTGGCAGGTCACCTCTGGCTTGCAGGTGTGGTTTCGAGCCCTGGTGTGAGCGTATGTGGCGCCTTCTCAACCTAGTAGGTTTCCTCCGGGCACTCCGGTTTCCTCCCACTGCTAAAGACCCTACGCGCAAGCGAATTATTGAAATAAAATTAAACCATATGTTAGTCCCGAAATGACCTAGTTGTGTCGAGTGGACGTTAAACCCCAATTTTCGCTCTCTCTCGCGTATGAGGGATCCATATAATTCCACATTTATATTTTATACTTACACTCGTTCCATCTTAATTTTTAACGATGAATTCTTTGGCACCCCAAACGCTATAATGATGTCATACAAAACCGAATTGAGTCTGATGATGTCACAGCTATTGGCGTATAAATAACTTGTAGAAGCAGTATCTGCAATGTATACGTAATTTCCGTCCAGTAGATGAGCCAGATGTACATCATTATCAGCGCTCACTGTCTCTGGATATAATCGTTTATTTGTATTGAGAACCTCGAAAACTCGTTTGTACACAGGGATGGAATGGTTCTGAAAACACCAAGGTACAGATGTAATATGCATCATATAGTTTGGTAAACACATTGTCATGTTTGATAGACGCGTAGGCTCGCTAGCCTGAAGCTTTTGGCTTCGCTCCTCTAAAAGTCTTTTGTACACTGGGATAGAATGGTTCTGAAGACACAAATCTAAAGATGTTATATGCATCATGTTGTTTGTAAGACGCGTTGGTGTTGGATGAGAAAGTGTGGTTTCTTCTTGTTAGTGGTGCAGGACGACGTCTGGTTGTTCGGATAGGAAACCGGAAGTCCTGCCTATACATTGTATACAGGTAAGGGAACCCTTTAAAATTTAGAATTCAAAATAACTGTAGTCGTAGCGCAAAATGTCCCTCCTAGCACCCAGCAAGGCGTATGTCCCTCTTCATTGGCCGATTTCTTTTTTATTTCTAAGTGAGAATCTTTGGTAAAGCATTGTAGGTCTGATAAGAAAATTTACAGGCAATTTAAATTCAAAGATCAGGTCGTTTCTGCACGAAATAGAAACCCTCACATACTATAAATACCAGGCAAAAATCCTACGTGACTTGTCCATTGTGCGGTGCCGATTTGTGATTTTTTTGCTTTTTCTTTTTGACATTTCCAATATATGTCTAGCACAATGTTAAGAATGTCAGCTATACAGTTATTAGTGTCTGAAATTCTGTCCGATACAAATAGAAATATTTATAGGCTTCCGCCTTAAACAGTTGTAACTTGAAAAGACTTGGTTTAGAACACGAAAACGTAAGGATGTCTAATTATCAAAAAAACTCTACCTCCAACTCTTGTAAGAGGGAGCTGCCACTAAGAACCCCCATACGATAATCACCGTCTAAAATATCTTCCAAACTGTTAAACACAACTGGTTTACTATATGCAAAAAACGCTACCAGGTTGCCTTTGTACACCGATCCCATGACGATACAGAAAAACCAGAAGGACACCAAAAGTAGCCGACCTGTTAACGAATCTATTTTCAGTACACCACCTGAAAAAACAAGAAATGAGAGAGAGAAATGGGGTTTAAAGTCCACTCGACACAACGTTCGTCATTTCGGGACTAACATATGGTTCAATTTTATTTCAATAATTCGCTTGCGCTTAGGGGTTTTTACCAGTGGAAGGAAACCGGAGGACACGGAGAACACTCACGAGGTTGGACAGGCGACCCCACTCCTTATCACGTACAACCGGAGATTCCAAACCGAAAAGACAAGAAATAGAATAACAATGACAAAAGATAACTTTAATTAAAAGCGGAAATTTCATATTTTCTAAAAAAGTCAAAACATAATTATTCTATGTCTATTGCTCAAAAGGTTGTCAACTCACGATTATACGATCATAGGTATCATTCTCACACTTATAAAATCATTCACACAGGAAATAATGGAATAGCTATATCTTCAAACGGTTGAATTCGAAGTTGAAAAGGATATTTTTGACAATTTCTCAACTGGCAGTAGTGCATTAGAGGATTATTCTTTAACAAGGAAAGACGGCTTATAGATACCATCTATTTTAAGACTTTATTTTAATATATTTTAGTTTGCCATGACACAAAACATACAACCCAATGTTTCAAACTTCGAAAGCATAATTCTCGAAATCTCTAAACCGGTCAGTTACTGCTGATAAATGGAAAGGCTGTCATACATGTAAGCCCCCCCCCCCCACTCCATGTACATCTTTCCCTAATAAAATCAATGTATCCCCACCAATCTCCGCTGACTTACCTTGATTTAGAATGATGCCAGCCATATGAAATATCCCATCCTTCACCGACGTCTTTTCCTTTTTGTTGTTATACGGATTAATATTTTCTGCTGTCAAAAGAATGCAGCAGACAGAAATAAAGCAACCTAAAATACCAACTAACACTACAGTCTGGAAAGGTTTAGTGTAGAGCAGGCCAGATTTATCCGGTTTCTTACGGTAAGTAGGTATGAATTTGTCATTGTACAACGCGGGGAAAACGTAATCCATAAAATCCATTCTTTCCTCTATCACCATGGATGCGGTGCCCATAATATCATATTCCTGGAAATAAAATAGACAAATTAAATATGGCCTAATTAAACTGAAACTTATAATTATCAAATATTACTGATGTTAACGAAAGACGGGAAGGGACATTCCAACTTCAGTGTTCCGACTTCGAATAAGTTCCAACTTCCAACTTCCATGTTCCATGTTTCATTCTCCATTTTATCAGTAGCCACGTGTGTGTAAGATTGTGATAATAGTAATAGTTTAAATAAAGCAAGTTTTTATCAATATTTATAGTTTATAAATACAGTTAGTACAGATATCTAATACTAATTGAATTATTTTTTAAGTCGGAGGGGTGGCCGAATGGTTAGCGTGTGCGCGCTGTACCATTAGGTCTGTTATTGATTCAACTGGCTTGGTTTCGATTCCCCGGTCGTACGTGACAGTTAGTAGGCTCGCCTATCCAGTCCCCGGGTTATCTACGGGTCTTTCGGTTTCACGTCACAGCGAAAGACCCCTACGTGCAAGCGAATTATTGAAATGTAATTGAAACCATATGCCCCGAAATGAAATGAAATGGGGTTTAACGTCCTACTTTACTGCACCTACCCTGGGCTAATGAAAGACGATCATACGCCATACAGTGTGCTGTGCGGGCTACTCTTATCTCAAATTCCAACTAACAGCCAATAGGCCGTGATGTGAAATTTCTAGCAAGCTTGCTTCTGTTTCTCCATCCCGACCATTTTCAGGCGGAAAACAAACTACATCATCTAATTCTCCTAGTATTACTTTGTATTTCCACACAACTTTTCTTTTATCAACTCTTTGACGTTTGACAGAAAACGTAAAATAAATATGGGCTTACTTATCAATGTGCGATGGTATTTGAATTTCGCGGTGATTTGGTTTTAATAGATCACGTGACATAGCTCGCCAATCAGACACACACTACGAAGGGTCAACGGGTCGTGTAGAGTGAAAGGTCACCGGTATGTTTACGTTTCGATAGTAAAAAAAGCGGAAGAATAACTAGGGCTGTATACTCCGTGTAGATTTTGTTTAAAAACACCGATCTAAAACCGTTTACTGCGAGAAACTGGGAAAAATTTAGGGAATGTGCTAACCAGTGGATCAAATTAGAAGGAAACGACAGGCTTGTACTGGAGACAAAATGCTATATTGATGTGCAGACAAGACTCATTGGGGTATACTAACAATACAGACTTCTCACATTCCACGTACGTACGTTACCAACGTAAAAAAAAACAACTGTGTATGAATAAAGTTATGTTTAGAGCAGCTAATATTTTACCAGCGAAATCAGAAAAAGAATAATAGGTCTGGTTAATTTGTTGAGAGAATCTTATCTGAACATTTTCCAATTTTATTGCAAATGCAAGTTGATGAAGATATTCTCCATGCATGACAACTCAGACCAAGGACTACTCAGACCAAGACAGAAGACCACTATGGTAAAGACTGTCACCTCAGACTGTCACCATTGAGGTGAAATACCATGCACAGTACTTTATAAGAAATATAGGGGGCATATTCTTGCGCATTCCCCCCTGGTTGCCTTACTGTAGCTGCGGAAATTTATGCCCTTCTTGTTAAACTCAACTGTAACAAATGACAGGGTTAGGTTGACTATAGAGATCAAGAACCAAACGATATTTTCACTGCGGATGCATATCAGGCTGCATTACGCTACAGATAGTTGTATTTGTTACAAGTGAAAGCTTTCTAGTATGGATTTGTGAAAATTGTTCGAATATGAAAGTGACAGCAAAATGGTATTGATGAAATTATGTGATTTTTTATGAAAAGGCCTGAACCTGTATACATGTACATATGATATGTATTTTTGTAAGCGGTTTGTACATTGGTGTGCACGTAAAAAGACCCCTTGGCAGTTGGAATTCGATATAAGAGTAGGCCATAGTCATAGTGCTGTGCCGGCAAAATTTCCCTCATAATAAACTGTATAGCACAAGCCCGTCTTCCTTAACCCAGTACATGTATAAGAGCTACAGATAGATGTATTTTTTAGAAGTGAAAGTGTTAGGGTTAGGTTGACTATAGAGATCAAGAACCAAACGATATTTTGACTGCGGATGCATATCAGGCTGCATTAGGCTACAGATAGTTGTATTTGTTACAAGTGAAAGCTTTCTGGTATGGATTTGTGAAAATTGTTCGAATATGAAAGTGACAGCCAAATCATATTGATGAAATTATGTGATTTTTATGAGTAGGCCTTAACCTGTAAACATATGTATTTTTGTAAGCCGTTTTTACATTCCATATTTTAAACATGTTTTACTTAAATGTACTGTACATGTCGATATATTTTCATATCATATTTAGTTATTTTAAGCTGACATATATATGTTTTTATTTTACTTCTTTATTCTAATTCAATTCAGACGTGTTTTCTCTTTGTCAGTGGTGCAGGCGGAGGGGCTGACAAGGTACAAGGACTGCTGTCTAGTCGTTCGAATGTGACGAAAAACCGAAGTCCTCTGTAACATTGGTGTGCACGTAAAAAGATCCCTTGGCAGTTGGAATTTGATATAAGAGTAGGCCATAGTGCTGTGCCCGGGCAAAATTTTCCTCATGGTACACTGTATAGTGTATGCCCGTCTTCATTAGTCCAGTACATGTATAAGAGCAGAACAGTAGGACGACGTTTAACTCCATTTTATTTCTTATTCATTTTACTGGAACCATTTGATTTAGTTAACTGTTTGTTTTTCTCATATATGTACTTTTCTTTACTGGTATATCTTTTAATTTTGTACAGCAGTGTATATGCACACAAGACCTGATCTGTGTGTAAATACATGTATTCTGTGCAGCTTAGCCGCCCCCCCCCCCCCCAAAAAAAATTGATGATTTCTTAGGAGTATTCTTAGCCGGCCACATCCTCAGCCCCTCCAAAAAATTCCGTAGCCCCATACCCCAATTTTATGAGCTGGCGACGGGCCCGATTCTGTGGATATAAAAATCCGAAAAGCAGATTAGAACCCAATATAAAATTGCATTCATTTTTTTTTTATTACTGTATTTCTTTCTTTAAATAAATGTATACTTATTTGACATCTCTTATAATATGTCTATATTGTTTGTTTTTTTTTTAAAAAACAAAAACAAGTATAATTGGTGCATGTACAGAGGTACGTAGTTGTGAGGTGAATCATTATTAATATTCTTTTGTATAAGTGGGCTCAGATGGTATTATTTTTTTTGTCTTTTTCTCAACATTATATATAATTATTATACCGAACCAGTATTTCAATCATGCCAAAAACGTTTTAATCTGTATATTATATTTATATTTCTTATGGATATTGTTTAATTGAAATAAAATGGAAAAATTGCTTTTTTCCAGGAAATATCACATTCATTGATACAATTTCGCTTTTGACCATATTTTTGCCGCAAATGAGGGGCTAGCCGTGGTCACGGTGTCAACACAACATTTATCTGATGTTGTTGTCCCGTAATTCAAGCATATTTGCAGAAAAATTCTCTCATACAAATGTAAACAAGCCAACGTGTTCCGTCTCGTAAAAGGTATTCTCTGGTCTATTTATGGCTATTGACCCCTGACCTAATGACGTTGATTGCTTTTCTGGTTTCTGATTGGCTTAGAATTTGATTTCTTCACCACATTATGGCTGCACTTGACAAATATAGTCCGAGGTGTAATTCGAGTGTTGGTCTGATTGTGCAAACCATCGCAATAGAAATGTGTACTACAGTGACGACTTACTTGTTTACTTGTGCAGCAAAGGGTCAGATTTTCGCCTGGAATTTGCTGGGACAAAATGAAACGATTTTCGTGGCTAAATCACAGCCTACAATGGATCTTTTATGTACACGCCAATATGTACACGGGACCTCGGTTTTATGTCCCATCCGAATGACTAGACAGCTGTCTTTGTCAGGCCCTCCGTTCTGCATCACTGCCAAGGTGAAACAACGCCGGATCGAACACCCGACCTCCAGGCTAGCGAGCCAGCGTTTATGTTACATGTATATTTGTTGCTTTGTATCAATGTAGTTTTTTGTAATTGTATGCTGCTTTTCGTGGGCGTTTTTATGCAATAAATTTACTTTACTTTTTACCCACTTAGCCCACTCAGCCACGTGTTCACCCACCCCGAAATGACCTGATTTGTGCCGAGTGTGCTGTGAATCATTATTCTTTATTACAATTTGGAAGTAAATGTAATAATAAACATTGGAAATAACAGTAATCAAATGCAATGGAGTTTAACGGCATACTGTTCTTTCTTGAGGTTTATGGTGGCAATTTTTCCTGGACAGCGAAGCTACGACCAATTTAACGAATTCCATCAGGGATCTTTTACGTATGCACCAGTACCAGTGCCTACATATGTAAAAGTTAAAGTACTAGCTTGTCTTAAATTCGTTTTATTAATTATGGCATCTCAGTAAGAAGGGGGGGGGGGATTATGCGAGTCCTTGATCCTGATGGAATATATCGTCGTTAGACCAATCGATTAATCAGGCGTCAGGACCATACTTCATCTGGCATTAAATTTGGATGGGTTAACACCTTATTATTTTGCAATACAGGAGCAATTGGCGGATTTACGTGACTCTGGAGATAGCATTCATCAAGACGGTTTGCGATATTGTTTTTTGCCAGTTCTCCAACAGGAACTAGTAGTCAGGACGCTCAGATGGGGGGGGGGGGGAGGGGTCAAATGGGCACAAATCCAGACCCAACTTATAGAGTAAAATTTTGCGTAGAAGATGATGCCGAGTGGTAACCAGTCCGTCGTTGGGAGCGTTTTCGAGATATTGGCAGTCAAAGGTCAAATGATTTCATTTGCACTGAAACTGAATGCGCAGTCAGTCTTGTATCATGAAAATAAGCTAAAAATGATCGAAAGTAATCACCCTTTCAATAAAAATGTAAACCTGCTAAATTGTTCTTTGTGATCCTGGAGGTTAAAAGGTCAAATTTTCCGCTTAGCACTAGGAAGATTTAAAGCAATAAATGTCAGCGTAAAATATAAAAACTGTAGCGAAACCTGATCTAATTAATAGTAGGAATAATTAAAATTTATCTTTAGGTGGTCTTAGCACTGTACATTTACTTTTGAACGTCGAAAAAGACTATTCGAAATTGTACATAATATACGTAATAGTTATTTAAATGTAAACCCCCACATTGTCATTTACCTCAATAACAAACTTGGATTAGGGAAGAAAACCCATATTCAATCTTAAGCAGGGTTTCTAGAGAATCGCCAAAAATGTGCTTCAATCATGTCTTTATTTTTCGATATCCAAGCTTCCAGCCCCCACCCCTACAGAAATTTGGCTACAGTACAGGTAAGGTAAGGTACCAAGCACTGACAAATTGCAATCATGCTTAAAGAACGGCATGTAATAGGCGAGGAACCCAGCTAATGTTTAACAAGTTTTATTGGGAAATGTAATGCCCTTTCTTATTTCTTATTGGTGAATAAATAAATGTAAACCATTTTATTTTTAACGTTGTTTATTAACAAAGAAATAAATACGAAATAATTTATTTTATTTCATTACTTGTAAACAGGATGCAAGCATATAGCAGCCATGTCAGAAACCAAACAAAGAAATGGAAATTACAACGTCTTAGTTTTTAAAATAAATGATACACAGGGGCGGATCTAGGAATTTTGAAAAGGGGGGGGGGTTGACGCAAAATGAGGGCTCTGACCACGGAGACGGGGCACGCCGTCGAGAGGGGTTTTTTTTTGGGGGGGGGGGGGCGGAGGTCCCAAGAAAATCATTCGTGATTTCCTTGCATCTGTAGCCATTCCAAGAGCTGTTTGGCTGATATTTCGTCTAAGTAAACGTTCGGAACGCACATATTTGGGTCTGAGAAAAGTCACTTTTAGCAGTAAAAAAGGGCACTGTCGAAAATTAGGACCCCTCGCCCCCCCCCCCTAAATCCATACATGTACATATAGGTGTTTTAAATGACAGGGATCTTACTACATGTTCTGGCGGTAGTGGTTTTTTAAAACATTTAAAACCTGTAAATTATCTGATATTGCATATTACTAATTGAACAGTTATTAAAAGGATTACAATCCCTGTATCTAAAGCTTTCCAATGAAACAGATTATTCTTGTATTATGTATATTGCCAAAATAAGCATAGCACAATTAATATATAAAAATAAAAAAGCTAAAAATTATCAGCAGATCGCAATGCAGGATATGCCCACATGGACAGAGAACAAGCTAACGAAAAAAAAAAATAATGTGAATTTTTTGTACAACCAGGGGCCATACTCCAGGAGGTTACGGTCCGGTGTGCGTATCGAACGCAACCAACGTCCACGTGATAAAGCAGGCGTATAAAAAGGAAAATTACATCTGTCAAGATCAATTTAAAAAAATTGATACGTGCGCACGCTGTATCATACGGCCTACCGTTGAGTCAACTGGTGTGGTTTCGAATCCCCTTTTGTACGTGGCAAGAGGAATTCAGGGTCGCTTTCCAACATCGTGTGTTTTGTCCGGGTACTCCAGTCCTCTCAATGCTAAAGATCCCTACGCGCAAGCGAATTGTTGAAATAAAATTAAACCATATGTTAGTCCTAAAATGACCTAGTTTGTGTCGAGTGGACGTTAAATAAACCCCATTCTCGCCCTCTCTCTCTCTCTCTCTCTCTCTCTCTCTCTCTCTCTCTTCGTCAAATAGTTGTTTAAGCTCATTCATTTTAATTTTTTAATCACGTGATGTTCTGGCCATCTGACCGTATTGCTATCACGTGATACTATGAACTTGGAACTTGGAACACGGAACACTGAAGTTGGAAGTTGGAATGTCGGTCTTTCGTAGATATCTGTACTAAGTGTATTTATAAACTATAAATATTGATAAAAACTGGCTTTATTTAAGCTATTATCACAATCTTACACACACGTGGCTACCGATAAAATGGAGAATGAAACATGGAACATGGAACATGGAAGTTGGAAGTCGGAAGTAGGAACATGGAAGTTGGAACTTAGAAGTTTGCAGTCGGAACTTTGAAGTTGGAATGTCCCTCCCCGTCTTCCGTAGATATTCAATATTTCATATTGAAATTTGATATATGGGCGACTGTAGGACTGATAATATAGGCAAAACAACAAATAACACACAAATACGAATCAATTTTTAGGAGGGGTGGGGCGATGACAATGCACATCATCTAGTCCTGCTGAACAAAAAGGTTCAGTGTGCGTGTTGGCGTGCACGTAAAACAAACCGTTCAAAGTGCACGTAAAGGATCCTTGACAGTTGGATTGGTCTGGGTAATATTGACGTCATAGCGCACTGACTGGGGTAGGCTCGTCTACATTAGCCCAGTTGGAACAGAAGAGTAGGACTTAACACCCCAGCTTATTTCAATTCCGTTCATAGTTCTTCCATAGCACACTGTATGGCGCATTGTTATTGTACTTCTCCCATAGCAGGGGGGGTTGGGATGGCCTAGTGGTCTAGAGTGCCGCGCTTCGACCTCTAGCTGACCAGTCACCTCTGGCTTGCGGCTGTGGTTTCGAGCCCTGGTGTGAGCGTATGTGGCATGGAGATAGGGGCGCCTTCTCAACCTCGTGGGTTTCCTCCGGGCACTCCGGTTTCCTCCCACGGCTAAAAACCCCTACGCGCAAGCGAATTATTGAAATAAAATTAAAACCGTATGTTAGTCCCGAAATGACCTGGTTGTGTTGAGTGGACGTTAAACGCCATTTCTCTCTCTCCCATAGCACACTGTGTGGCGCATTGTTATTGTCGTTACCCCGGAAGGTATAGAACGTTTAACTCGATGATTGCCCTATCTACTTAATATATAACACTTTAATCATAGCATATACACTGCCTCTACATCGATAAGGGGGTTCGAAGGCCGAATGTTTAGCGCGCGTGGTTTCGAATCCAAGGTTGTACGTGTCAAGGAGTAGGGTCGCCTATCCAGCCTCCGGTTTCCCCCCACTGCTAAAGACCCCTACGCGCAAGCGAAATATTGAAATAAAATTAAAACTATATGTTGGTCTCGAAATGACCTAGTCGAGTAGACGATAAACCCCATCTCTCTCTCTCTCTTTCTCATTGTCTCTCTCTCTACCTCTCTAAATCGATAACATTTTAAGTAAATATACTCACGCCATTTAATATTCTATAGATTAGACCGGTTTTTGTTCCATTGATATAACCATTCCATGAACTTTCTTTATCGTTGTAAAACGAATATCTTAAGAAAAAGATGATTTGAAAAACATACTGTAATCATGCAATGTATAATATATAGGACATTGAAATGGACGACCATGTGATCTCCGTAAATTTTCTGGGGCCATAGCAACTGTGTAGTAAGGGGACGCTTTCCAGAAAAAAAATAGTAAACTGCACGGCGGCGTAAGCTCTCTCTCTCTCCTTCTCTCTCATTTACAAGCTTGATGCAGATCAGTAGAACGTTAAACTTATCAATACGATAAGGACTGATATTCACCTTGATGTTCGTAAGATAAAAATATAAATATACTCACGTAAAGTTAAGTTTAAGAGCCATGTAATCTAATATCTCTACTATGTAACCTTTATAGACCAGTTTACCATTTAAACTCTCTTCTTTAATAAACGACACCCACTGGTATCAATATGAAATAAAAACAAAAATGTAAAGACGCATAACCGGCTGCATCACCCAGTACACTTACAAAATCAAAAGGATACATTTAACTTTCAAATTAGGCAGTTTAGGGTTCATATTTAATAGTTATAAGTATCAGTGGTTGGGTTGTGTACTTGATCCACGTTTAGAACATTTCAGTTTCAAATCAACACAAACTAGGGCAACCTTTGGGCGGGTCGTCGAAATTGTCAACTAGGCCTTGAACATGCGCTACCGAGCTATTTTAACGACTACCGTCGAATTAGTGTTCGTTAAGGCGTAGCGAACCATACAAGAACACCCGAAGGCTGCCCTGACCGTAACATTACCCGCTAAGTTGGGATTCAAAGCAGTCACGGCGTTTAACATCCGGAACACATTTGGAAAGTAAAATACTATTTCTTACAGTTTTTGTAAGGACGGCCAAGTGTCTTCCATTGTAGCCATAGTTGATGTTAGGAAACAGTTGAATGTTATCACGTGACACGTCAACAGGTTGGAACTCTGGGCCATCCTTTGTCATCACAAGGGTCATGACGTCACCTAAACATGCATATTCATCAACCTCAAATAAAAAAATAAACAAGATATATATACCTTCAAACAAATCATCCAGTTACAACAATATGGGAAATATAAATTAAAATACGGATGTGACGAGGGTCGCCTGTCCAACCCCGTGGGTTGCCTCCGGGTCCCCCGGTTTCCTCCAGATGCTAAAGACCCGAACGCGCAAGCGAAATATTGGAGTAAAATTAAACCATATGTTAGTCCTGAAAGGACCTACTTTGTGTTGAGTGGACGTTAAACCCCATTTAGATGTGACGCCATCCTTTCGAATAATGGTACGGGTAATGTTCCAAGCGTACATTGTTTATACGTTCCAATTACTTTATGTCTCGCTGTCGACCATTAAACCGCACTCATAATATTTCATTCCATTTTAATCAGATTGTATGACTCCTTTATAGTCTCTACAGTGAATCACCCAGAAGCTGTACTTGATAACAAAAGGTAAATTTCACCTTTATCCAGACACCACATAAAACATACAGCCTGAGGCACTGGTCTCCATTTCCAGATGAAGACTGACTGGTGGTTTAATTTGATTGAAAACGTATCACGTATATTGAATTAGTTGCTCGTCTCTTAGGTAAGACATTTTAATTGTATTAACACTAAATTAAGCAGTTTTATTCTCCAAAATATTATCGGGATTGGCTCTTTAAATAACGTCCCATACAAGCGCTAAATGATAGTTGAAACAAAAATTGATTACCTTATTACGAAGATAAACCACAATCATATTGTCAAATTTATTCACTAGACGTTCAAGAGGTTGGTAAACATGTAAATGGTGAAATATAATCCATGTTGACCAATCTCTGATGTTAGTAGATTTTTTAGAATTTGTATCGATGCTGTTGATCTGGAACATGTATAAATTTATGAAATAAGATTGTATTATTGTTCATATTTTCTAAAGGACAGGGTGGGGAGGTGTTTATCGTGCGCGCTTTAGGTCATTGAATCTGATATTGAGTCAATTAAGTGGTATGGTTTTGATCGTACGTTAAAGTAATTGGGTAATATGCCACCCACCCATGTTTACTTCGCACTGCTAACGACTCATGTGCGTAAGCCAATTATTGAAATACATTTAGCCACGTGTTAGCAGCGAAATGGCCTAGGTTGTGTAGAATGGCATCTTCAATAGAAGGCTTGATCTCGCCTTAACTACATATATCTTATCAAGCCCTTCACGTAATACCCTGTATATTTCACCACTAAGTTCGATTGTCACAAGACCAGCTTGGGAACCTATCAAATTCATCGGTCGTCGTGAATACCAAGTCTCGCGCTTTATAGCTAAAATGCCTACATGTGACAATCGAGTTGCAAAGTTCAAAGATCGATCAATGTCACGGTTGCTGTTTTCCCACGAGTTTCTCAATTTAAAAAACCCTCTTTGTTTATAGTGTGTTTGGTGCCACGAACTCTGACTGGACAATGCTAATTAGTCACTTGTAAAAACAACTAGCGTAAAGTTCGGGGAATTGCCGAGTATTCAAGCAATGGAGAGATGTTGTATAACTCGCGAACGTTGCTTAAGGAACATGGTCGAATGATCGTTAAACCTTCTCTCTCTCTCAT
The DNA here is from genome assembly GCA_963678685.1 of Patella ulyssiponensis. NCBI lineage: Eukaryota > Metazoa > Mollusca > Gastropoda > Patellidae > Patella > Patella ulyssiponensis. The sequence continues at coordinate 77,832,382 of OY783228.1, forward strand.
TTCATTTCACTTGATCGCTAAACGTGAAACAATGCATGACCCTGTCAACAAATGAGATTGATTTGAAAATATCTTTAGGGAGGGTAGTCCATGTATTATCCAGAATATTTTAACTTGTGTCGGTTTTATAATTCCGCTACATCTTTAAACTAGATTATACCGTGCAATTACATTGATTTCCTTGAATAAATGTTTATGATTTGACCTCAGTAGGTTATATTAATGCAATCGAAACAATTTTTGATGTTATCGTTTTAAATCCATTAGTGTTTTTATCAAAATAATGACAATTAAGTACAAAATAAATAAAACACCCCATTATAATTAAAATATAAATAAAACCTTTTAGTCGCCATGTTGTTGTTAATTAAAATTTTACTGGCTTTGTGTCACGAGATGTATGTACATAACATGGCAATACGTTTTTACTTATCTGTTTTGTCGATATTATTATGTATATATGTGTACGAATTAGCCAATGTCTATAAGCCACCGCCTCTAATGGAAAATTAAGGTCTTACTTTTCTGCTTCGATTGATAAAGGGCATACGTCAGGGATTTGTTGCCCTTACATCGGCTCTAAGGCCTTCAAAGTTAAACTATCAGGTCCGTGTGTGCACGGGACCTCGGTTTGTCGTTCCATATGAACGGCTAAACAGTTGTCCTTGTGAGACCCCCAGCCGGCCTTCGTTTTGCGCCATTACCAAGGAAAAGCCACACCGGAAAATCCCGGGGGAACTTTCTCGGCCAACACAGGTCGAGGCAAGCGAACCAGCTTCTTACTTACTTTGCCTTCGTGATCCCGATGATATTCAAATAAACCTTAAAACCTCACCTGGTTAAAAACTGCAAATAAATTTGTATCTTTTAAGACAGCTATAAAATTTAAATATTTTCCGATATATCGCTGTGCAAGTCCTTTAATGTAATCCATGAATTCTGCACTGGTCAATGAATCTATATTAATACTTAAATATGTCCTGTCGCTCCATCGTATATCAGATACAAACAAACCTTAAGGACAAAACAAAATGTGTAACTAGTGAATACATTCTGGCAGTATCCTACATCACCAACCAAAAACGCGCAATTTAAAATGATAAAGAATTTTATACTTTAAATCTCATATGAAATGATGTTAGTCCCAAAATGACCTGGTTTGTGTCGAGTGGACGTTAAACCCCATTTCTCTCTCTCTCTCTCTCTCTCTCTCTCATATGAACTGGACAATGCGGATTCCCTGTTTGCTGGGATACCGACAAAACAGCACTGCTAGAATTATGACTAATTATTTGCAAAACATTCAAATAGGTGCTGAAATTAACAAAAAACATTAAATCGCTCTTTGACAAGGGCTTACCGATTGCCATTAAAAAGCTACCCCAACTTTTCATACGTACATTATTTAAACGTGCCAAGGTTGTCGGACAGGCGAATTTTTGTTTTCCGTTGATGGAACCACAACGATATTAATACTTGATCGAAGCTGACATCTTATATAGAAATTAAGAAATACGTTGGAAGAAGTCATTGGCACTGGGTTTCGTTCGATACATTACCTCAGATATTCTGTTTGTCTTTATGAGATTGGCAAACTGTGTGCCTCGTCGTTCAGATGACACTAAAAGCCGGTTTTGTAATTCGCAGTGGGCGTCAGCACCATTGTCCGTGAAAATGATATCATTTCTGCTGCTCAGCAATACAATTACTAAATGTTCGTTGTAGAAATACCTAAATAGTTTTTAGACCAGATGATGAACCAAATTTTATTCAATTCGTGTGACCTACCTGTGGTATTGTCAAACAATATAACAATATTATCTAATAGCATTGAAGATCGGATTATTTTATAAATTACATCTCTCCTTGAATCGAACCATCTACTGCTGTTACTTTCTAGTTAAGAAAAACATTCAAATTACAATGAAATAGGATATCATAATTATAATTTGTATGGGGATTTCATATTAATCTTAAGGAAATTAAATTAAAAGGAGGAATATTAACGTCATATTTTACATAGCCATCAGCGATGTTTCATTCTGCGAACTTCGTAGGCAGCTGCCGGGGGCTTGAGCAACAAAATCGAAATGAGATAGATTTGATAACGTTTAAAAGTTAAAGGTCGTGTGGCTCCATTGTTTCGAACATTAAATAGAGGAAATGGATCTAAAATCCCACGTTAAAGTAAGTTATATTCAATTGTAAACAATATTATTCTAATAACGAATCATTTATTTTTTAATGAAATACGTAAACAAAACAAAGTGAACGACAGTCGTGTATGTCGGCTTCGGACATGCTAAAGTTTTTTTTAAATTATTATTTTGTCGTTTGTGAATCAGTCATTCTTAATTACATCCGTATTGTCTTTTACCATATGTTTGTTTTTTTCATTACAAATGGCATCCGAAACTATGGAATACTAAGGATAAAATGTTAGTTATGAAATATTGTGTATTAGGATGTGTTAAAATATTGGATATTAGAATCACATATGTGTTAAAATACTGAATATTAGGATCCCATATCTTCACAATATTGAACTCGAACGACCATAACTCTTTGATAAACAAACTAGGTAAATATTATATAATTTTCATACCCCTTACCTTTCGATTCAGTGGTAGAATTGAGAAGCACGATCATCACGAACATCGCTAATCCAAACATTTTTAGAATCATCCACAGGTTATTAAACACACCATCTTGGTAATGTCATGATATAAGGCAGGTAGATTTTAAAATAACTGAAAACCTCCCGTTATTATTTAAAATTTAAAATCTATCAATATTTCCGAAAATACAGTTGAACATGTCACAATTATTAGATGCTAAAAATAAAAAAAAAACATCCTGACAGGTTTGGTGAAGTGTTATAGGTATCAATTAAATTAGCAGTGAATTGTTGTCCTCACAATCGCCTGTCCAACCTCGTGGGTTTTCTCTGTGTGCTCCGGTTTCCTCCCACTGCTAGAGACCCCTATGCGTAAGCAAATTATTGAAATAAAATTAAACCATATGATAGTCTCGAAATGACCTAGTGTGTGTCGATTGGACGTTAAACCCCATTTCTCTCTATCTCTCTTGTCCTCACAAGAGCTATTATTATTTTATCGTAAATAGTATATCTGATATAAATATTGTCTATACTAGATCCTAATAATCCGCACTTGAACAATCGATAACATCTTAAAGATTTGCCGGATTACTGTTTTCTGTGTTGCTTTGAATTATCAGATTTCACTATCGACGTTTAATGGCATAATCAATTTATCTCCAGATTATTACTTAGCGAACTTTTACCCAGTAGACGTTTTAAAGCCCAATAACACTCTTTTTGTAATTGAATAATATGTCCCAATCTTTATTCTGGTCAACAAATTGTATTATTTTACAATATTCAAATAAATTGATGATACAAATTTCATCTTAACACACCTAATTTAAAAACTTGGAAAAATTCAACTGCATGATTTGAAAAGGTTAACGTAAACCGTTTCAAATGTGACATGGATTTTAAAATATTTTCGAACCCTCTGGACAAGTAAAATATGATGTAATGGATAATTTACACAACAGGAAGGGCAAATAGAAACTGGTACTTAGAATAAGACTATCATTTATTTCCTAGAACTGCCAAGCCAGCAAGAGTGTTATTGTCCCTTTAAGGTATCTGGTATAAAAAATTTAGCCCCAGTATAAGTGCAAAGGGGTTCGGTGCAAACAAATGGTATAAGCCATTTAGCTCAAGTTTACTTAACTAAACTACGTATAAATCTAAGCATCTGGTATAAAGCAATAGCTGATCTTTTATCCGGTAAAAGTCTAACGCATCTGGTATAAACAATTATGCTCCAGTTTACTTTACTGGACTTTAACTCGATGTAAGTTCAAAGGGACTTAGGGTAAAGAATTTAGCTCCAGTTTACTTTGCTGAACTTGTAGCCAGTATAAGTCTTAGTAACTTGGTATAAAAATAGGCTGGCACTGCCAGGCAGGATACGCCCACATTTTCGAGAGATGGATAGAGAACAAGCAATACCGAAAGTGATTTTTCCTACATCATTAAGTTAGAATTTGATATGTGCAAATATCGAAATGAATTAAGATCTTTGGGTTATAAAGGTTCATTTCAGTAGGCTTCAAATGCGACTGGGGATCATGTTGCTAAGTGGGTAAGATGCTGGCTCGGTAGCCTTGAGGTTGGGTGTTTGATCCCTGCATTGGGTAACAAAGTTCATCTAGATTATCTGGCGTGGTTTCCCCTTGTTAGTGATGAAGGATGGATGGCCTGACAAGAACAGCTGTCAATTTTGGTCCGATTTTCAGAAAATTCGACCTCAACCTTCATTTCGATGTAACAGTGATATAATCAAACGGTTTTTTACATGGGATAATAATTCTGCCCCCAAAGGGACCACAAGCTAAAAAAAGGTTATTTTTCGTACAATCAGGGGCCATAATTCAGGAAGTTACAATCCGATATGCACAAATATCGAAAGGAACTAAGACTGTTAAGTTGTAAACATGTGTTCCAAGTTTTCAGTCAATTGTGGTCCGATTTTCACGAAATTCGACCTCAACCTCCATTACGATGTAACGGTGATATAATCAACCGGTTTTTTAATGGGATAATAACTCTGACCCAAGAGGGACCACAAGCTAAAAGATAGGCTGGCACTGCCAGGCAGGATACGCCCACATTTTCGAGAGATGGATAGAGAACAAGCAATACCGAAAGTGATTTTTCCTACATCATTAAGTCCTGTATTTCATACTGTATTGGGAGCAGCCATTTTGTTGGTCAGTTCCAGTCTGATGTTCATGAAATTCGAAGCCGACAATGATTATGGTGTGACGGTACAAAACCTAGAAATGTGACTTTTTGTCAAAATCGGATAAGAATTGTGACCTGTAGAGAGTCCACAACCATGATATAACATATTTTTACACTGTTCGCGTACAAACGGCGATCATTTCGTCAGGCAATTTCGGTACGATTTTCACAAAATCCGAACTCAACCTTCCTTACAGTGCAACAGTAATATAATCAGAGTTTTTTTTTAAATCGGATAATAATTGTTCGAGAGATAGAGAACAAGCAATACCGAAAGTGATTTTTCCTACAATCAAAGGCCATAATTCATTAAGTTACAATTTGATATGTGCAAATATCAAAAAGAATAAAGATCTTTAGGTTATAAACATCCATTTCAGGTTTCATCAAAATCGAATTAAAATTGTGACCTCTACAGGGTCCACAACTTTGATATACCATATTTTTACACTATTCGCGTACAAACGGCGGCCATTTTGTCTGGCAATTATGGTCCGATTTTCTCGAAAATCGAACTCAACCTTCCGTAGGGTGTAACGGTGATAGAGTCGAACGTTTTTTTCAAATCAGATAATAATTGTGACCTCCAGAGGGACCATAGGCGATTTTTCGGACATTCAGGGGCCATAATTCAGGAAGTTACGATCCAATATGCGCAAAAAACGAAAGGAACCAAGATCTTTGGGTTATAACCATCCATTTCAAGTTTCATCAAAATCGAATTAAAATTGTGACCTATACAGGGTCCACAGCCATGATATACCATTTTTTAACAGTATTCGTGTACAAACGGCGGTCATTTCGTCTGTCAATTTTTGTCCGATTTTCCCGAAATTCGAACTCAAACCTTCCTTAAGGTGTAACGGTGATATAATGAAACGTTTTTTTTAAATCGGAAAATAATTGTGACCTCCAGAGGGACCACAAGCTAAAAAAACAGAAAGGCAATTTACGATCCGATATGCGCAAATATCGAAAGGAACCAAGACCTTTGGGTTATAACCATGCATTTCAAGTTTCATCAAAATCGAATTAAAATTGTGACCTATACAGGGTCCACAACCATGATATATCATTGTTTAACAGTATTCTCGTACAAACAGTGGCCATTTTGTATGGCAATTTTGGTCTGATTTTCCCGAAATTCGCACCCAACCTTCCTTAAGGTGTAACGGTGATATAATCAAACGTTTTTGTAAATCGGATAATAATTGTGACCTCCAGAGGGACCACAAGCTAAAAAAAAGGCGATTTTGCGTATAATCAGGGCCCATAATTCAGGAAGTTACGATCCGATATGCGCAAATATCGAAAGGAACCAAGATCTTTGGGTTATAACCATGAATTTCAAGTTTCATCAAAATCGAATTAAAATTGTGACCTCTACAGGGTCCACAACCTTGATATACCATTTTTTAACAGTTTTCGCGTACCAACTGGCGGCCATTTTGTATAGCAATTTTGGTCCGAATTTCCCGAAATTCGAACTCAACCTTCCTTAGGGTGTAACGGTGATATAATCGAACGGTTTTTTAAATCGGATAATAATTTTGATCTCCAGAGGGACCATAAGCTAAAAAAGGTGATTTTTCGGACAATCAGGGGCCATAATTCAGGAAATTACGTTCCGATAGGCGCAAATATCGAAAGGAACCAATATCTTTGGGTTATAAACATGCATGTCACGTTTCATCAAAATCGGTTCAAAATTTTGACCTCTATAGGGTCCACAAGCTAAAAACGTGATTTTTCGTACAATCAGGGGCCATAATCCGATACATGCCAATATCGAAAGCAGCCGAGATCTTATGTGGATAAACCTATATTTCAAGTTTCGTCAAAATCAGATAAGAATTGTGACCTGTAGAGAGTCCACAAACAAATTTTGGACGGACGGACAGGGACGACGACAATATACGTCCACATGAAAATGTGGGCGTATAAAAAGGTCATTTTTCGGACAATCAGGGGCCATAATTCAGGAAGTTACGAGCCAATGGGCGCAAATATCAAAAAGAACCAAGATCTTTGGGTTATAAACATACATGTCAAGTTTCATCAAAATCGGTTCAAAATTGTGACCTCTATAGGGTCCACAACCTTGATATAACATATTTTCACACTAATCGCGTACAAACGGCGGCCATATTGTTTGTCAATTTTGGTCCGATTTTCACGAAATTTTACCTCAATCTTTATTACCATGTAACGGTGATATAATCAAACTTTTTTTTAAATCGGATAATAATTTTGACCTCCAGTGGGACCACAAGCTAAAAAGGGTGATTTTTCGTACAATCAGGGGCCATAATTCAGGAAGTTACGAATCAATGAGCATAAATATCGAAAGGAACCAAGATCTTCGGGTAATAAACATGCATGTCAAGTTTCATCAAAATCGGTTCAAAATTGTGACCTCTATAGGGTCCACAACCTAGATATAACATATTTTCACACTATTCGCATGCAAACGGCGGCCATTTTGTCCGTCAATCTTGGTTAGATTTTCACGAAATTCGAACTCAGCCTTAATTACCATGTAACAGTGATATAATCAAACGGTTTTTTAAATCGGATAATAATTTTGACCTCCAGAGGGACCACAAGCTAAAAAGGGCATAATTCCGGAGGTTACGATCCGATGGGTGCAAATATCGAAAGTAACCAAGATCTTTGTGTTATAAACATACATGTTAAGTTTCATCAAAATCGGTTCACAATTGTGACCTCTATAGGGTCCACAACCTTGATATAACATATTTTCACACTACCTTGATATAACATATTTTCACACTATTCGCGTACAAACGGCAGCCATTTTGTTTGTCAATTTTGGTCCGATTTTCACGAAATTTGAACTCGTAACGGTGATATAATCAAACTTTTAAATCGGATAATAATTTTGACCTCCAGATGGACCACAAGCTAAAACGGGCGATTTTCGGACAACCAGGGGCCATAATTCAGGAAGTTACGATCCGATGGGCGCAAATATCGAAAGGAACCAAGATTTTGGGGTTATAAACATGCATGTCAAGTTTCATCACAATCGGTTCAAAATTGTGATCTCTATAGGGTCCGCAATCTAAAAACATGATATTTCGTACAATCAGGGGCCATAATCCATGAAGGTCCGATCCGATACATGCCAATATCGAAAGGAACCGAGATCTTATGGGCATAAACTTATATTTCAAGTTTCGTCAAAATCGGATAAGAATTGTGACCTGTAGAGAGTCCACAAACAAATTGTGGAAGGACGGACGTCCGGACGGACAGGGGCGACATGAAAATGTGGGCGTATAAAAATTAAGCTCCTGTTTACTTAGCTGAACTTTTACCCGCTAGAAGTCTAAAAGCATCTGGTACAAACAATTTAGCCCCCGACGATATATAACAGCAACTGGCGATACAACACTTTTAATGCCAAGATTTAGGGTGCATCTCCTATTCAACCTTGTTTCACTGTCTACACTGTTTAGAACATTCTCAAAAAATGCATTTCACATTTCTGTTGTGTGCATATTTCTGAATTTGCTGAACATTCTGTCTTTTGCTGGGTTCTTCAATGACGACACGACCACTATTTAAAATCTAAACTAGTTTAAACATCCCAAATGAATCAATATATTTTGCAATGTAGTTAACATCAATAAAACCGTGTTTATAAACCACTTGAGACAAAGAATTGGTAAATGTTACTTTTGCTTCGAAAGATCACTGTAGAATACCAGCAGATGTCATATTCTGCGTTTAAAGCAGTACTTGCATACCACCCCCACCCCCAAATATAAAAAAAATTAAAACATAATCGTTTATTAGGTTTTGTGAAATCATTACTATACAGTCACAATGGATTGTGAATTCCGTGGTTAGACAGATAAGGGTATATTATGTCTGGTTGAGCGGGACTGTATAGTCGTCTGGAAAGGACGAAAAACCGAGGTTCTGTGTACACATTGCCCTGCACGTAAAAGATCTCTTGACAGTTGGAATTCGACCATAGTTCCGCTGTCAGGGCAAAACTTCCCTCATAGCACACTTTATGGCGTATTGGAAAGGGGGAGTGAGGCAGACACACAGACAAGGTTTCATATTTTTATACGCCCACATTTTCATGTGGACGTATTGTGTCGTCGCCCCTGTCGGTCCGTCCACAATTTGTTTGTCCGATTTTGACGAAACTTGAAATATAGGTTTATCCCATAAGATCTCGGCTGCTTTCGATATTGGCATGTATCAGATGGAAACTTCATGGATTATGGCCCCTGATTGTACGAAATATCATGTTTTAGCTTGTGGACCCTATAGAGGTCACAATTTTGAACCGATTGTGATGAAACTTGACATGCATGTTTATAACCCCAAGATCTTGGTTCCTTTCGATATTTGCGCCCATCGGATCGTAACTTCCTGAATTATGGCCCCTGATTGTCCGAAAAATCGCCCTTTTTAGCTCATGGTCCCTCTGGAGGTCAAAATTATTATCCGATTTAAAACAACGTTTAATTATATAACTGTTACATGGTAATGAAGGTTGAGATCGAATTTCCTGAAAATCGAACCAAAATTGACATACAAAATGGCCGCCGTTTATACGCGAATAGTGTGAAAATATGTTATTTCAAGGATGTGGACCCTATAGAGGTCACAATTTTGAACCGATTGTGATGAAACTTGACATGTATGTTTATAAGCCAAAGATCTTGGTTCCTTTCTATATTTGCGGCCATCAGATCCTAACTTCTTGAATTATGGCCCCTGATTGTCCGAAAAATTGCCCTTTTTAGCTTGTGGTCCCTCTGGAGGTCAAAATTATCATCTGATTTAAAAAAACGTTTGACTATATCACCGTTACATGGTAATGAAGGTTGAGTTTAAATTTTGAGAAAATCGGACCCAAATGGACAGACAAAATGGCCGCCGTTTGTACGCGATTAGTGTGAAAATATGTTATATCAAGGTTGTGGACCCTATAGAGGCCAGCATATTACCCACTTAGCAACATGATCCCCAGTCGAATTTGAAGCCTACTGAAATGCACCTTTATAACCCAAAGATCTTAATTCATTTCGATATTTGCACATATCAAATTCTAACTTAATGATGTAGGAAAAATCACTTCAGGTATTGCTTGTTCTCTATCCATCTCTCGAAAATGTGGGCGTATCCTGCCTGGCAGTGCCAGCCTATCTTTAAATTTCATTTCAAAAATTCGCTTGCGGGTAGGGGTCTTTAGCAGTGGGGGGAAACCGGAGAAAATCCACGAGGCTGGACAGGCGACCCTACTCCTTGTCACGTACAACCGGGGATACGAAACCACGCCAGTTGATTCAATGGCAGACTGTATGATACAGCGCGCGCACGCTAACCGTTCGGCCATCCACCCCACCCCATACATTTAATCAAATATTTGGCCAAACGCAAAAAAATTATCCAGAATCTGTATGCTTACTATAAAGATCATAACGTGCTATGATCCAATTATATCACTTCTGGTTTTATAACCAATAAAACGTTATTGCTTGGATGCCTAGTTGTTCCCCTTTAATATTTACTTTTTAAAAGATATAAATAGAGATCTTGATCTAACTGCACACCGCGAATGCAGAGAGAGAGGGGGGAGGGGTTTAATCTCCACTCGACACTAAGTATACCCTGTAAGCGAAGAATACTATTTTCAATTCACATTTTCTGTAAAAGCCTCCATCACATCAAAGGACGACCTTAAACAACACATATTATTTTGAGTCGCGTTGTAAAACTCGTTAATGTCGACCTAGATCGCAAATGTCGCCGTTAATTATTTGTGAATCGGGAGCAGGTCTTGTTAAAAAGACATCAACTCGACCTCATCCCGACGAACGGTCCAGGTCGAGCTTTGGTGGCATTGGGAGCCCGGGAAAGCCAGATGTATTCGGAGTCTGGCAATAAGCGTGTATAATGTTGAGCTGAAGAACGTATCCAGCTTTACAACGCGGCTGAAAATAATTAGAGTAGCGTTAGGTCAGGCTTTAGTATTCCAAATACATATGTGTAGTTCTTCAAAAATTGATAATGTCAACAAACGATGTACCTGCCTGCTTAGCGCTGTTTAATTAAACGCTTGCTAATAGATGGTTGTTTTACTCTTAGCGATTGTCCATTACTGTTTATCCAATTAAAACTAAAGGTAAAAGAACTAATATAAATCTATTCAATAAAATATTTATATGGCACCCTATTGATTCTACGGTCTAAAAAAATACACTAAAAAAACCAGGCCAACATGTTTTAAATATGAATGATCTCTGACAGTAACAGAGGATATTTTACAAAGTATTAAACCCGGCTAGCCTATATACCGGAACACATCAGAAAACTGCCGGAAAACACCATGTTATACTGAACTCCAGAAAACACCCGAAAAACACTAAATGCCGGAAAACACACTAAATGCCGGAAGACATCCTAAATATGCAACCCTGAGTCTGGTCCTCTGGAAAGAAACGGAAAAAACCTAACCCTGACCCTAACCCTCTGCACACATAGGACCTGATTATCTGGAAAAACCTAACCCTAACACCCCCTCCCCCCACACACAGAAGAGACCAGACTCGGGGTTACCTATTTAGGGTGTTTTCCGATATTTGGTGTGTATTTAGTGTTTTCCGGTATTCAGTATAAAATGGGGTTTTCCGGTGTAGTATTGACGATTAAACACACTAGTATGGAAGCCCGATAGTTCATAGTTCCCACTTCCCTGCACCCGCGTTAAGAAAGTCTAAAGCTTCGAAGCCGTGACAAATGGCCACAATGTCATCCATTGTGTGTGAAGCCAAGGCGTTGAGCTTTGGTTTATTCAGTTCTTGCCTTCAAGCTGTTAACTCATAGAGCGGCGAAGCTGCGACGGTGAGGTAAAAAAAAAACATTTATCGCGCCTTCGTACGCAGTTTAACTTGCATAATGCACGAGCTAAATAAGTTTTCTTTAGATCTTAAATGTTTTCTAAATTATTAATGTGACATTAATTAACTTGTCAAGACGTTTACGATAAATAACAATTAATTACTTTCTTGTTAAATTAATAATCATATTTTCTATTCTTGCGCGTTTCCAATGGATAAACAGTAACTACAATGTAAATCAATTTATATATACACTCATAGCACATTAATATGGGCATTTCAGTGGAAACGACTGTTTTATAGTATAAACGTTTCCAACATTCTTGGATTGATTTGAATGGGTCTTGTGTATACATGCTAAATGGTATAGAATAATTCAAAACGGATCATATATATACTTTTGTTTGTATTGGGTGCCGTTTACTTATTTACATTTCATTCAACTTGTCCTGCTCTTCATATTTACATCGAGATTTCGTTGACATTCCATCGTTAATGGGTTGACGTAGCCTTTACCAATAATATATCACATAAATATTACGTGAAACCTGCAAATAAAAAAAGGTGGCTTGATGGTGTTTGAGACGGGTAAGGATTCAACTTATTGTTGATATCTTAAAATTGTATTTCAGAAACTGAAGAGCGTAGAATTTAAATTCAAAAACCTAAGTTTGTAGAATTCGGTCAAGACCTGTGCATATAAAAGAGGTTTCGGCTGATATGGCTATTTTGTTTCTTTCAAGATACCTAGCAAAGAGTTTAAAAAAAGATTCGGTCATTCTTGCTATAAGCATTAAAACATATTGGTGATAAAAAAAATTTAAACAAATTGAAATTGTCCTTCAAATTACTTCATTCAGTGTCAAATTTTCAATAGTTGTATTTTTGACAAGATGTGTACATAGTGGTAACCAGTGCACAGGTATATTCGAGACTTAGCCTCGCTTTCCCATGTTTGAATTACATTTTTAAATGGTAAACCGTTCTAATCTTGTTAATTTCTCCAGTATCCGATGCCTTCGAGAATTGATTTTTGTCTTCTTTTGTTAATAAATGTCTAATAGTTTATATAACATTTCAGGTCTAAAGTATGACCTGCAATAGGCAGATTTTGCTCTTGCCTAATGTATGTTTAATCGATCACACTCATACATTGGGTTGTTTGCACAAATTATCTTCATTGGCAAATTGACGTTTTAAATACAGCTACTAATTATAACCGTAATGGGTTGCCGGCGATAGTTTTTGCATAGCATACAAAAGTTTCAAGGTAGTGCTTTTTAATAACCTAAAATTTTAAATACTGTTTGCTTGACTACTTGCTAATTTTGTCATATTTTTATTTTAGAGAGACTTTATCGCCTTTCGAGTATCCAATAATAACAGGGTGATTTTACTTATCTTTATAGCTGTCTGTATTGAATTCTAACAATGTCTGGACTAGATATATTCGATTTGATTGTGATTACACTTTTTGCCACTGGATCAACAGGTAAAGTTTGTTAACTGAAACTATATAGTAGTCATGTTTATGTATAGGGCTCGCTAGCCTGGAGGTCGCTTGTTCGATCCCTGCATTGGCAGAGAAATTGATGCAGATTTTCCGGAGGGCCTGACAATGACAGCTGTCTATTCGTTAGGATGGGGAGAGAGAGAGAGAGAAATGGGGTTTAACGTCCACTCGACACAAACTAGGTCATATGGTTTCAATTTTATTTCAATAATTCGCTTGTGCGTAGGGGTCTTTAGCAGTGGGAGGAAACCGGAGTGTCCGGAGGAAACCCACGAGGTTGAGAAGGCGCCCCTATCTCCATACCACATACGCTCACACCAGGGATCGAAACAACTGCCGCAAGCCAGAGGTGACCGGCAAGCTAGAGGTCGAAGCGCGGCACTCTAGACCACTAGGCCATCCCAACCCCCTCGTTAGGACGGGACGTGAAACCGAGGATAATGCAGACTGACATACGCCATGCAATGTGCTATGGGGGAAATTGTCGGTGCTACGTTCTACTTTTATATAGAATTCCAACTGCCAAGGGATCTTTTACGTTCACGCTAATGTATACACGGGTCCTCAGTTTTTCGTTCCGTTCGTCATGCATCACTGAAAAGGGGAAACCACGCCGAAAATAGATTCTTCGACAAGAAACCAATGGCGGTAACTACTGTGAATACGGAATAGGATAATGTCTTGAATGACTGGGTGGTGTATTTGGTTGGGTCATGTTTATTTTTATCTTTTATGTTTAACAAATTTCGATTTAAAAATTGAAGGTAGATTTGAATGAACCCAAGTTATACACTTTTCGGTTTAACGATAGTTTTGTTTCTGTTATTATGAAGGTAGCAGCAATAGATGGCACGATTCCAGAAGAGGTATCATTTATAAAATAACCAAAAAGGCACCATTAGAAAATATTGTTCTGTTGTTTGACAATGACACAGGTAGGTCACGCCCCCGACAGAATACTTAGTGCAGTCCGGCAATGGAAGTGTTGGTTTAAACATATTTTATCAACGTGTGACTAACACGTGCTGAATATTATCCCCTTAATTTGTATATACACAGCGGTCTTGAGTGACCGTTCAAGTGTGAATCGAGAATTTTAATTACAAATTCTCACAAACTATGCATCCAAGTCCGATCAAAAAAACTAATTTCCAGAAAAGTAATCGGATATATTATTGTCAGATACCGCAGTAGCCTCACCAGAGAACACTGAAGTCCCGACATTTAGTGTAGGCACATGCCTATCCCCGGATACTCACTGGGACGTTGATATTATTGTTATTCTTACATTATTGACGGATACCGCAGTAGCCCCGTAAACAACACTGACGTCACGACATGCCTATCCCGGGATACTCCCTGGGACGTTTATAATAATAGAAAATGATATAACGAAAAGGGCCATTTATACTTCTAACTCATGTTTTGATATTAAGGTTTGATTGCATCAGAGATAGCATGGAGCGACGGTGGTAACAGGGAAGCTAGAAAATATTTACCTGTTAATGTAGATTTATTAACTAGTGATGGGTTCACGGAATATATTACACGACTTGCACAACGATATAGCGGTAGATATCTTCATTTTATAGCCGTGCTAGAAGATATAAATATAATCACTATGATTAAACAGGTAATGTATAACACATGGCTTAAATCAGCAGAAGATACAGGTAATGGGTTGGCTAAACCTCTTTGATTCAGTCCATCAAAATACAGTCCTCTTTTATTCAGTTTGCATACAGTACAGGTACTGGGTTCGCTTAACCGCTTCGATTCAGTTCAGCATACAGCACATTATTGAGTTTTGTTAGCTAAACCTCTTTGATTGATGGGGGGCCAGACGCTGGCTCGCTAGTCTGGATGTGGAGTGTTCGATCCCTGCACTGACCGAGAAAGTTCGTCCAGATTTTCCGGCGGTATTTCCCCTTGTCAGTGATGAATGATGGAGGGCCTGTCAATGATATATGCCTAGTTGTTCTGATGGCACAACAAATCGAGGTCCCATGCAAGTTAAAGATCTCTTGTTCCATGATGCTAACTTTTGGGATCAATGGTCGTGATCAATAGGATAACAATACCGAATAGCAGTCTGAAACGTCTTCCATTTCATTTAGCTTAAGTTGATTGCTTTTCTATTTGATAAGCTGGAAGTCTCGTGTTCGATTCCTGTGGTGGCTGAGGAAGTTTATCGGGTTTTCCGGCGTGCCCCAAGCCCCCACCCCCGATCAGTAGTGCAGTACCGAAAACCTGGCATGGTCCGATGTACAGTCGTTCGATGGAGGCCATTAAACGAGGTCTCGCGTGGGCACATTGACAGCTGGAATTCGGATAGCACACTGCATACCCGTCTTCATTAGCAGATCAGGAGCAAGATAAACCACATTTCAGTTTTCTATTTGATAATTTTATTCAGATAAACTATATTGATGAGAATTCAAAGAAATCCACCAACATCAGACATTGGTCAACATGGATCATATTTCACCATTTACAACTATATAAACCCCTTGAAAATCTAGTTCATCAATTTGACAACATGGCGGTTGTCTATCTTCGTGATAAGGTAGATTATTTTCTAAATATTTATTGATTTTTTTTTTCAATAATTTGATTTCGCGTAGGGGTCTTTAGCAGTGGGTGGAAACCGGCTGACCCAGTGAAAACCATCGAGGTTGGACAGGCGACCCTACTCCTTGTCACGTACAACCGGGTAATCGAAACGACTCCAGCTGACTCAATGACAGACCTTATGATATAACGGACACGCTAACCATTCAACCACCTTACCCATCCATATAAATGAAGCTAAATGTCATTCAAGGATTAGAGAGAGAGTGAGAGAGAAATGGGTTTAACGTCCACTCGACACATACTAGGTCATTTTGGGACTAACATATGGTTTCAATTTCATTTCAATAATTCGCTTACGCGTAGGGGTCTTTAGCAGTGGGAGGAAACCGGAGTGCCCGGAGGAAACCTACGAGGTTGAGAAGGCGCCCCTATCTCCATGCCACATACGCTCACGCCAGGGATCGAAACCACAGCCACAAGCCAGAGGTGACCGACCAGCTAGAGGTCGAAGCGCGGCACTCTGGGCCAATAGGCCATCCTAACCCCCCAATTCAAGGATTACGTTTACAAAAATGTTTATTTTTTCAGTGTTCAAACCATAAATTTTAAAAATCTTGTTTTAATTTGGTAAAAATTAATTGTTTTATTTTAGGTTGACGAATATGCATGTTTAAGTGACGTCATGACCCTTGTGATTACAAAGAATGGTCCCAAGTTCCAATTTGTTGACATGTCACGTGATAACATTAAGCTATTCCCCAACCTCAACTATGGATATAATGGAAGACATTTTGGCATCATTATCAAAACTGTAAGAAATAATATATGTTATTGTATATATAAGATGTGTCTGCAAATACCCAAATATCAGTGAAAAAAGAGCATTTTGTTATACCAGAACACTAACGCAAGCTAACAGCTAGACTGATCTTCCCAGCAGAAATCACAAAATAAACAGATGGCACATTAATTAATTGCACATTTATCTTTTTCAAAAATACTTAGTCTAAGCAGAAAATGTTCACGACCAAACTCAATCAAGGTGTTGAAACTCATCAAGGCATTGAACTAATACACACTTTCAAAAGTTTGAAGATTCTAGCTTGATTAGACGGACAATTATTGTGTCCCAGTGAGAGTGACGGACAAACAGACAGTCCGATAGATAGTCTCCCCCTCTCTTCGAAATGCGGGGAAAAGAAATGATTAAAAAATGGTGAAAATCTGCTAAAAATGGATTAATTTGAAACCATAAAATGTTTTAAAACAACCTCCTCAATTATACTTTCATTGCATGTTTGATTACAGTGGAGGTCTTATATTCAAGAAGAACTTATTAATGATAAACTTGTCTACAAAGGTTACATACCTGATGTAGTAGATGTTATTGCTCTTAAACTTAACTTTACGTGAGTACATTTGTTCATAAATGAAATGAAAAGAAATTATGTTTAATTTCCAAACTTTCTCCAGTGTGCTATGGCGGAAGATTATTTGGATAATCGAATAGTTAGCGCGTTGTATCATTGGTCTGCCATTGTGTCAACAGGCGTGGGATAATTCCTCGATTGTGCGTGACAAGAATTACAATCGCATGTCCATCCTTACAGGCTTTCCCAGGGTCCTCCCGTTTCCTCCCATATCTAAGAACCCCTACATGCAATCGAATTATTGAAATAATAGTTTGTGTCGAGTGGATGTTAAATTGTCGCTCTCTCTTTGTATTTGCTTGGCGAGACCAATCGTATCTATTTGTTAGATCTGTCAACTACCGGGAGAATTTGTTGCCATTGATGTTGTTCTATGTGTATTTATTTCTGTATCTCAGTTATTCTTCTTTACATCATCATTTTCTTTAGATATTCGTTTTACAATGATAGACAGAGTACATGGGATGACTTAATCAACGATACCAAAACTGGTGTGACTTATAAAATAGCAAATGGCGTAAGTATGCTGATACTAACATGATACTTGTTTAACGTCCTACTCTTATGCGCCTAACCTGGGCTAATGGAAGACGGGCATACGCCATACAGTGTGCTATGAGGGAAATTTTGCCCGGGCAGCGGCGCTACGGCCTAGTCTTAAATCGAATTCCAAAAGCCATGAGATCTTTTACATGCACGCCAATGTGTACACGGGACCTCGGTTTTTCGTCGTATCCGAACGACTAGACAGCTGTCCTGCATCACTGACAAGGGGAAGATACTTGTTATGATCATAGAGTAAAGTCACCTGAGTGTACCCGATAGTACACATTAAAGATACATGATGAGAGGTTAAATAAAGGGCTAGAGCTGACAGGTCTCACTATAATAGATAAAAACTAGATATGCAATAGAAGTTTGTGAAAATTTCAATCAAATTACTCCATTCAAAACCGAGAATTCAGCGATTGAAATTTGGGTCTAGGTTCGATTATCATTACTAAAGTCGATACGATAAAAAACAATCTCGATACCATGAGCGTTGAACGGAAGAATGGATCCCACTCCATTAAATATCGCAGGCTAACAATGACATCGAGAGTTGATCATGGTCTGGATAAGTTAATTAATGTCTAATTAATAATTTATATAACATTTTAGGCTCACGGATGTACTATAAATGTAGAGATGTTATTCATTATTGATCATTGCTTGATGAAGATACCTGTAAGAGTATTGAAACGTTGCATGTAATAATCCAAGTAGTAGTAAATCCATAAAGTTGTGTTATTATGAACATTTTAGGCCTAAATAAAAACCTGGAATTGGCAGATTTAGCTCTTGTATAATAATGTACGTGTAATGTCAACTCTTTGATCCTAATACACACAAAGATGTGTGAAGAAATATCACTGATGTGTCACAATCAGATTAAAACACAGATCCTATTACCTTTCGTTTTTATAATTCGTTTTACTTGTCTTTACTACATTAGGACCTTTAAGAGTTGTTATCATTGACGTGTTATGGATGATGTGAGAGATTAGCCAATAAATCGGTTTGTTTCGGCGAGTTCTTGATGCACGGAACTGTGGGCAAACTACTAGAAACGTCAACGCTGATTGATTAATACATGTTTGATGTCATAGGTCAAAAGTCGCTCGTTTGACCCCTAGCGTGAACTCCCACTGGGCTCAATAGGGACAATCCCATCGTAACGCACTATGGCACGACACTTAGATCCAAGCATAACCGTGAATATGATAGTGATGAAAAAGTATAAGATAGGAGTATAATAAGAATGGGGACATAATGGAATTAGACGTCGTAGCAGCGACAAAATTTCAAAACTATATAACTGAGCTTTTAATTGTTTGGTCTCATCCCGCGCCTGTTGTACACGTTAATTATAATTGCATAATATTATAGATACATTATGTAAGATTGAGATAAAGAGATAGCTATTCTTGCTATAATAGTTCGAAAAAAGATAATGTCAAATGAATAATTTGAAAATTTCATTCAAATTTCTTTATGGCTAAGTTGGTAAGGCGCTGGCTCGCTAGAGTTGAGGTTGGGTGTTCGATCCCTGCATTGGCCGAGAAAATTCATCTCGATTTTCCGGCGTGGTTTCCCCTTGTCAGTAATTCAGAACGGAGGTTCTGGCAAGGACAGCTGCCTAGTTGTTCGGATGGGAAAAAACCGAGGTCCCGTATACACATTGGCAGTTGGAATTCGATATAAGAGTAGGCCGTAGCACCGCTGCCCGGGCAAAATTTCCCTCATCGCACACTGTATGGCGTATGCCCATCTTCCATTAGCCCAGGTTAGGTGCAGAAGAGTAGGACGTTAAACCCCATTTCATTTCATTTTCAAATTTCTCTATTGTGAGCCAAGATATTAGCGTTTGAAGGTTTGACAAAATGTGTGCAATAATTTCAACCACGGTACTGATTGTTCGAGGCTAAGGCTAAACTGTTCCATTCTATTTGAAATCGGAGAAATCCGACGCCATGGAGAGTTTATTAATGTCCGGATAAGTTAATTAATGTCTAATTAATAATTTAGATAACATTTCAGCCCTAAAGAAAGATTTGCAATTGGCAGATTTAGCTCTTGCGTAATGTATGTTTAATAAACTTGGATAATTTAATGGACATTTCACTTTAATGATTCTTTGTGTGAATATGTTGTACAGGAATTTGATATTATGGCTACCCCTTCAATTGTGAACGAGAGGAGAATGCAAGTGATTGATTATGCCTTCCCTGCATACTTCACGGATAAACTAATTCCAACATACATGAAAAGAGTGGGTACATCGTTGTTACTTTACAGCAAACCATTCCAGACTATAGTGTTAGTTAGTATTATGGTCACCTTCATTTTTTGCTGCTGCATTCTGTGGACAGTAGAATACATTAATCCATATAATATGGACAAAGACAAGGCATCTATGCAAGTAAAGATATTTCATGTTGTTGGAATTGCTCTGAACCAAAGTAAGTTAGTAGATTTCTATGGCAACACAAATACCGATATAATTGAATTAAAATTAATTCCATATCAAGATAAATTAATACGACCTTTGTAACTTGACTCTGGAGTTCAGAATTTTCTCAACATATATAAAAATCGTTTGTTGTTTTAATGTATCAAATGCACCAATAAGAAACTATGTGCAAAGTTATATGTCTTTGGATCAAAGATATTTCTCAAAAACAGTGATTGAAAGTCTGAGAATGCTTTGTGAACTTGGGCAAGATCTTGAGCGTCTCTACCGGTAAGGTCAAATCTGCTATTTAACGTTTACACGACAACAAGTCAGAACTAAAATAGTACAATTAAATGCCAGCGTGTCCTTGGCGTACACTTAAAAGAAACAGTATGCAAGACTTAGGTAAAGAGATGGCCTTTCGTACTATAATAGTTCAATTATAGGTAATGCAAAATAGATTTATCGAAAATTTCGTTCAAATTGCCCCACTCCGAGCGAACAATATTAGCTTTTGAAGGTTTAACAAGGTGGGTGCATTAATTGCAACCATCACACTAGCTGTTCGAAGCTTAGCCTTGCTCCATCTTTTTTGGGTGAAATCCAAATGTGGCTGAACCGTTCTAATCTAATATCCGATGTCTTCGAAAGTCTAACGAATAGTGAATAGCCCCGAGTTCACAAAGCTTTCTCAGACTTAAGTTGAGAATTTACTCAAAAGTGTTCACCTTATTTTAACTAAAGTATAGCCCTTTATAAAACTTTTATTGTTTTGATGTATCAAATACACCAATAAGAAAATATGTGCAAAGTTTAGTGCTTCTAGATCAAATATATTTCTCATAAACTGTGATTCCAAGTTGAGCAAATTCTCAACTTAATTCTGAGAATGCTTTGTGAACTTGGGGCCAGGTCTTAATAAAGACCTGTAATAGGTCGATTAAGCTCTTGCATGCTGCATGTTTAAATAATATGGTCATAAATTGCTGTTGCCCCAGATCAATGGTAAGCCCAGTGTTTGGTAACCACTCTAAGGCAAGTTGTAGGTATTAACCGTATCATTCGCCAACTATTCATTGACTTATTTCCAACGTAATCTGATACTGAGATATAACTGCCTATATATTTTTTTAAATTGCTATATAAACCGTTGTTTCTAATTATTTTAGGTGGGATACTAAAAATAAATTCGTTAACAGGTCGGATATGGTTGGTTTCCTTCTGGTTTTTCTGTATCATCATGGGATCTGTATACAGAGCTAACTTGGTGGCATTCTTTGCGTATACTAAACCAGCTGGAGAGTTTACAAGCTTAGAAGATATGATAGATAGTGGTTACCGTATTGGATGTGTTAGTGGGAGTACATTTTTTACAGATTCAGAGGCAAGTCTGTTGTGCGAGTGAAGACTTTACAGCGTATTGGTGTTTGTAAACTTTTGTCGTCTTGATGGCTACTTGTATACGACAGGACGATTGACCCAATACTACCCAACGCTACTACCACATACCACCACAATTTATCTTATTATAGTGGAAAACTTACATAATATACTTCAAATATTCACAAAAAATAATTAATGTTCGGAAGTAGCAAGGTATCAGAATCCATGAGCTAAAACGTCTGAGAGGGGAGGGGGCTGCATGGTCAACTGGCATGGTCAACTGGCCTGGTTTCGATTCCCCGGTTGTACGTGTCAAGGAGTAGGATCCCCCACCATTGCTAAAAGACAACTACGCACAAGCGAATTACTGAAATACAATTGAACTAAACATTACCAGCGTTTTTGGTTGTAGTGTGGAATTAGCAAATGAAACGAAACTGTGGGTAAGCCACTAGAAACGTCAACGCTGGTTGATTTTAATCAATCAATGTCTGACGCCATAGGTCAAAAGCCGATCTTATGACCTCTGACGCGACCTATCACTACAACCGCTCAGTGTATACCACCGAAAGTATACAAAAAAACGATGCAAAATATAGATCTGTATTATATTCTGACTGGGGTTTCCCCATCATACGGAAATGAAGAATGTACATAGCGGGGTGCTAAATAACCAAGATTTTATATGATAAATAAACAACTCTCTGGAGCGATATTTCTTTGTCCCGATGTAACTTGAACGGGATGTTTACTGTACGGCTTTTACTGATGGATCTTCCACAGATGGGTCTTCTATATATTCTAATAGTAAGTGCAGGGAGACAACACGACACATAGGGGATCACGTGGGCAAGACTGGCTCTCCAGCCTGGATGTCGGTGTTCATCCTGGTTTTCCGACGCGGTTTCCCCTTGCTAGTGATGCAGGGTGGAGTGCCTGACAAGGAGGGTTGTCTAGTCGTTCGGATGGGACGACAAACCGAGCTCCCGTGTACACATTGCCGTGCACGTAATCCCTTGGTAGTTGAAATTCGATATAAGAGTAGGCCGAAGAGCCGCTGTCCGGGCAAAATATCCCTCAAAGAATCACTGTATGGTCCAGGTTAGGAGCAGAACAGTTGGGCGTTAAACCCCATTTCATTTAATTTCATTGCACCATACATAATTTACACAAACACAGATATGGACAAGACACCTTACTCAGAAATCACAAACAATTCAAATAAAGTGAATGGAGGAATATAACCCATTGTGTAATGCCAACATTGTTGCGCCATTTTTGTTGAACAAATGTCTGATTTGCAATTCAACCAGTTTGTGTCGTTAACTTGTGAATTTATTTACATTGTACTTTTTCAGAACCATTCTATCCCGGTGTACAAAAGGTTGTTTGAAGTTCTCAAAACCAACATGCGGTTATATCCTGAGACGGGGAGCACTGATATTGCAGTACATCTAGCTAACCTGCTTGCCGGAAATTACGTATATTTAACGGACTCTTCGTCAACAAGCCACATATATGCCACCAACTGTAACGTTGTCAGATTTCATTCTTCAATTTATGAATATATTTTTGCTTTCGGAGTGCAAAAGAAATCACCTTTGAAATACGACCTTGAAGTAGCGTAAGTAGAACATTAAGGTAAAGAGGAATTATGGGAGATTAGATAAAGTGTCTGCTGTTCTCACTATAGTCTCGATCAAAATCTGCATATCGCAGGCCTTTCTTTGGGTCTGAAATGTTACATAAACTATTAGCAACCCTCGTTCTCTCTGGAGCAAGGGTATATCCCAAGTCGACAACCGTTGCACATGTTTAATCAAAATGCGTGCATTTATATTACAGTATGAATGAATTAGAACAGACTGGGATGCTTACCAAATGGCAAAAGAAATGGTGGCCCCAAAGACGAAAAGACTATTGTGACGCTCCTCTACGTGTGAAGCAGCTCCATCTTTCGGATATTTACAGTATATTTATTTTATTGTCTGTATGTCTTGCTGTATGTTTGTGCGTGCTGTGTTTTGAACTTTTCAGAAATCAAAATATTAGTCGTAAATTTCGATTACACCACTGATTCTTATTAAATTATTGCTAAAACCATATTTCCCGAGTTTTATTGTACCCCGTCTTTCGAAGAAACCAGGGAACTATGAAAATGGGTTCGTTCGTCCTTCTATCGGTCTGTCCTGCGTAATGAGCTAGAATGTAGGTGTTTATTAGAAAGAAAGAAAGAAATGGTGTTTAATGGCACATCAGCTCCAACCGGGCTATATGGTGCCAGACATATGATCTTTACGAAACAGGCTAAAATATATAACAGCAAAGCGTTATATGCATAAATAAAAACAATATCACAGTAAGTAAAACCTAAAAATAAAAACTATCTTTTATGCATATAAATATTTAAATACAAAAATGAAATGATATATATACAATTAAAACCCGATGATATATATACCATATAAACCCGGTTGGGCAAACATGTGATGTAATGACTGACGGCGGTAAAAATGGGATCGAATATCTTTGAGATGCTTGCACACAATCAAAATGTGCTTAACTGTCAAAGGAACATGATAGTGCTCACATTCTGGTCGAGGCCCTCGCTTTAATATGAAAATGTGAGTTAAAAAGGTATGACCTATGCGAGAGCGACACAAGACAACCTCATCTCTCCTGTTGGTTAGGTGTTTATTAGGCCAATGCGTGTTGCATTTCGAAGTTGAGCATTTTCTGCTCAGGGTAAGCAGAGCGATAAGCAATTTGATTGGTTGGTAATTTGGAACACTTATTTTTATAGTCCCCCGCCTTGGAAGAAATCACGGTACTATTTAAAGTTACAATTTCATATTTTCTAAGAAAGTCAAAACATAATTATTTCTATGTCTTTTGCTCAAAAGGTTGTCAACTCACTATTATACGATCATGGGCAAAATTTTTGGGGCATTAAAATGGGTGACACAGGTTGATTGAGGAAATAGTTACTCAATTACCTCCCTTGTTTTCCCATTCCTCTCCATGGACAGCCATCTTCAAACGTTTGAATTTGAAGTTGAAAATGATATTTTTGCCAATTTCTCAACTGGCAATAGTGAATTATAGGATTATTCTTAAACAAGGTAGGACTGTTTATAGGTTCAATCTATTTTAGGGCTTTATTTTAATACATTTTAAAAATATAACTTAAAAAAATGCTATTGCAACTTTAATAGTGTCATCCGTCTATATGCGCGTCTTTCTGTCCGTCACACTTTTTGGGACACATATAACTCTCCTTCTAATGGGGTAGGCGTTTATTATTTGATGCCGTGATCGAGTTTGATGATGGAATGAAATGAAATGGGGTTTAACGTAATACAGGTTTGCTCACAAACTGGGCTAATGAAGACGGACATACGTCATACAGTGTGCTATGAGAGAAATTTGACCCAGGCAGCGGCGCTACGGCAAATAAAAGCAATCGGATTGAATGGTGCATTTGGAGATAACTTTGGTTGTAATCATGACCGTTCATTGGGGGGGGGGGGGCAGAACCCGAAATGCCAGAAAAAATTTCCGGTTTACAGAGAGCGGCGCCGGTCTTCCTTGGAACTACATTGTATGGACCTGCCCCCACCCCCTTCAAAGGAAATTTTTTGGTAATATTTGACGGTTGCAAACACTTTTTCCTGATTTTTCAGCCCGTGGTCAAAGTGGTCTAATACAGCCTAATTAAGATGGCTGACTCGAATTCCAATCGTTTACAGCCCAAGAAGTTTTGAAAATTTAACTGCCGCAAATGCGTTGTCTTGCTATTCTATCCTGCGAATACAGCAACTTCGATGTGGTTCAATATAGTCTACCTGGCTAACCCGAATTTCAAACAACCAATCAGGTTTGGGGGTCTTACCCTCCCGGAGACAATTTTGAAAATGTAACCACCGCAAAGACGTTTTCAGCTATTCTAGCCCGTCTAAGAAACACCAAAAGTATCCAATTGTTGTGTAACCGAAATCCCACTCTGAATTCCAATCAGACTGTTGCAGCTGCAATCACAAATAATAATTAATGCCCGAAACATGTCGCACAAAGTAGAGTGGCTCCAGACAAAAATTTTTAATCCATATATTAGGGTTCGATGGCAGGGAAACAAAACTAGAAATGCCCGAAAAAAAGAAATTCGGGTTTACAGACAGCGGCGCCGGTTTTCTCCGAGAGGCGAAGAAGCGGAACTGACCTTGTATGGAATCACAAGAAAATTTTGGAATATTTGACGGCCGCAAACGTGTTTTCCTGCTATTCCAGCCCGTAAAATCAGTGTTTCATTAGAATTCGGGCACCTCGTACGCCTATGGTTATAATGAAGTAAGAACGATTAAACTACGAATATAGATGCATTATATCATTAACTTAACAAAATTCGACAAGCAGTTTGATTGGTCAAGTCTTTGGGACATAGCAACTCAGCTTTTAATTGTGAATTGAGGTAGAATGTTTAATCTTGATGTAGATGTTCACTAGATGAATGTCTTCACAGAGTTCATCGATTCACATTTCGAGCTATAGCTTAGCAGAGTTGGAAGATGGTTTCGGAGAGATAACTTTGATACTGGTTGATAGAGAGTGATGAATCATTGTAAAGTTGATACTCCGTTTGATTCCTCGATACTACTACAGCCTAAATCTGTTACAGTTCAAAGATTTCATCAATCTGATTAAAATAATTTCATTTCGTTTTTTTTATACTTTCGATGGCCTACACTACGTGTGTGGAAACTCTTGGTCTATCAGTTCGAAGTCGATCATCCGTGGCGTTATATTGTGATTAATTCCATAGTAATTTATATATTTGTCCCCCGCCTTTCGAAGACAGTTAGGGGACTATTAAAATGGGTTCGTCCGTCTGTCACACTTTTTGGGACACAATAACTCTCTTCCTAATTGAGCTAGAATGTTCAAACCTGGTGTATGTGTTGATTAGGTCAATACCTTGATGGAGTTTGAAGATGAGCATTTTCCGCATAGGGTAAGCAGAGATAAGCAATTTGATTGGTTGATGCTTTTGGACACGATAACTTTAGTTATAATTAAGTGAGATTGATGAAACTTGGTGTATAGTTTCATGACTAAGTTCGATAATGAGCATTTTCTGCTCAGGGTAAGCAGAGCGATACGCAATTTGATTGGTCGAGACTTTGGAACACAATAACTCTCTTAATTGAGTTAAAATGTTCAAACTTTGTGTATATGCATATTATGTCAATGACTTGATGAAGTTCGAAGATGAGCATTTTCCGCTTAGGGTAAGCAGAGATAAGCAATTTGATTGGTTGATGCTTTGGGACACGATAACTTTAGTTCTAATTAAGTGAGAGTGATGAAACTTGGTGTATAGTTTCATTACAGTAATACCTTGACTAAGTTCGATAATGAGCATTTTCTGCACAGGGTAAGCAGAGCGATACGCAATTTGATTGGTCGAGACTTGGGAACACAATCACTCTCCTTCTAATTAAGTTAAAATGTTCAAACTTGGCGTATATGCTTATTAGGTCAATGCCTTGATGGAGTTCGAAGATTAGCATTTTCCGCTTAGGGTAAGCAGAGATAAGCAATTTGATTGATTGATGCTTTGGGACACGATAACTTTAGTTCTAATTAAGTGAGAGTGATGAAACTTGGTGTATAGTTTCATTACAGTAATACCTTGACTAAGATCGATAATGAGCATTTTCTGCTCAGGGTAAGCAGAGCGATAAGCAGTTTGATTTGCCGGGACTTTGGAACACAATAACTCTCCTTTGAATTGAGTTAAAATGTTCAAAATTGGTGTTATGCTTATTAGGTCAATGCCTTGATGGAGTTAGAAGATGAGCATTTTCTTCTTAGGGTAGGCAGAGATATGCAATTTGATTGGTTGATACTTTGGGACAAGATAACTTAGGTTCAAAGACTGCATTCTCATTCAGTAATGGATTCGACAATAACAGTGTATAGAAACGATTGACTCGGACACGAGGGCCCTTTCCAGGGACCCTTTTGTCAAGCATGGGGGTCCTTTTGTCTGCCTTTAGGGTCCCCCTAACTAGGGTACATTTTCATTTTTCTCGTCGGTTTTAGCATTTTTCTTTACAAAACACTTTTGGATGACACTTCGTGTACAGTTTGATTGCTCGATACGTTTGAAAAAAATAAATGTGCGATTAATTAATATGTGTCATCTATTTATATTGGGATTTCGGCGGGGGACATCAGCCTCACTGTTGGCTTGTTCTATGATTAATTCAACCGGGTATGGGGGGTGCATTTTGTAGGACTGGTCCCGGTGAACAACACCTGCAGAATGAATGAATGAATGAATGAAATGTTTTATGGCACGGTAGCTCCAACTGGGCCATATTGCGCCAATAATGATGAGATTTACGAGACATTAAAACAATATCACAGGGGTGTATTCATATATGTAATTAAAAACAAATATCACAGAAAATATAATTAAAATTAAATATATCAATTCCTTTACATATATAAATATTTAAAAAAAAAATATGTACAATTAAAATTTCGAATAAAAGTTTGTCTCTTTTAAAAATACTAACAATTTATCATAAAGCTCCGGTTGAGCAAATAGCTGACGTGCTGACTGACAACGGTAAAATTTAGATCTAATATTCTTGAGATGATTGTACTCAATCAAGATGTGTTTTACTGTCAAAGGAACATGACAGTGAACACATTCTGGTTGAGGCTCTCGCTTCAAAATGAAAATATGAGTTACAAAAGTATGACCAATGCGAGAGCAATCTAATTAAAATATAGATCTTTATATCGTTTCGTTTTATATACTTTCGATGGCCTACACTCATGCAGATCTAACAAGTTATAGTGGGAGCTCACGTTCCATGACGTCAGGTATCAAGCACGGGTCATTCATACGATTAACCAATTAGCGATCGCCATGCTTTTTAAAATCTACTTTTGTTTTGATTTCTATCCGCTGGTGTTACTGTTAGTATAGACGTCATTGGCTGGTAATATCTACCCACAGTTCCACGCATGAAAAGAAGGTCAAACGGTCGATTGGCTGACCCCTCATTTCAGGCAGAACACCAGTTAAATAACAAGTCTTCCAGATCCAAGAGTAGTAAAGTCAAGAAAAAACGAAATTTTGAACTATAAAAAACGAAACGAATTGGATCTGTGTTTTAATCAGATTGATGCGAGAGCGACACAAAACCACTTCATCCCTCCTGTTTGTTCTATAGGAGTTTAGCCAGTCTCCTAAGAGAGGCTTAATGTGATGAAGTTTATTTGTGTCTGCAAGATCCCAAGACCGTTGTCAGCGGTCGTATATAAAAGAGTTAATGGACGATTTAAAATCGGTAAAAGAAATTGTGATACGGGAAGATTTAAAGCAGACTTGGCAGCTAAGTCTGCTTTATCATTCCCTTTTATGTCAACATGACTGGGGAGCCAGCAAAGGACAGTGTCCTTGCCGTTAAACTCGTGTGATAGTAGCAGACGATAAGTCTGCTACTAATGGGTGTACAAGCTGCTTGTTGGTTATTGCCTGTAAATAGGACAAAGAATCAGTAAATATAATGTATTTTAAACAGGGATAGGATTGAATGAACTGCAATGCCTGGATTTCAGTTGTAAAGATTGAAGCAGCAGGTGGAAGACGCACAGATGGTGTCACGGTAGCCGAAGCTACCCGATCGCCATCTTTAGAACCATCTGCGTAGATGGGAGCATAATCACCATATTTAGACCTTTACTCTCTAAAGAGAGATTGGAACACCGTAGAGCTAGTATCTCTCTTTTTATGTTGAGTAAGATCGAAATCAATCTTTGGAGGAGATACAGCCCACGGTGGAGTCCTAAAGACAGGGGTATTCACAATACTGTCAAAGCTGATACCAGCCTCAAACAAAAGGGGTTGCATGCGAATACCGAATGATGGAACAACATTCGTCTTTACCAGATATAAATGCTCATGAAGAGGTCTAAATATGGTGTTCAATGAAATGTGATTTGGAAATGATGCAATTTTCGTAGCATACTGCAGGGCCAGTCTATCACGTCTGTTGTGCAATGAGGGCTCGTGCGCCTCGACGTATAAACTGTCCACTGAAGATGTACGAAATGCTCCTAAACTGATTCTAAGTCCCTGGTTGTGTATGGTGTCAAGCTCTTTGAGATAAGACTTGCGAGCAGACCCATACACAATACACCCATAATCGAGTTTAGGTCGAATTAATGCTCGATATAATCGGAGCAAGACCTTGCGTTCTGCTCCCCAGTCAGTATTTGATAAGACTCTCAATATGTTGAGGGCTTTCAGACATTTTTTCTAAGGCTTTTAATATAGGGGATAAATGACAATTTCTTATCAAATATAAGCCCCAGAAATTTGGTTTCATCCACAACAGGAAGGCGATTGCCATCCAAATAAAGTTCTGGATCAGGATGCAAACCTCGTTTCTGACAGAAATACATGCCGACAGTCTTGGGTTTCATTTCGGTTGCCCATTGTTGAAGTGAATTCAAACAAAGCTGCAACTTACGTTCGATTATCCGCATGTCTGTAGAACCATAGCACATCTGAAAGACATCAACATAAAGAGCGCCGTTTGTACCTGGTTTAAGGCACGCTGGGATCGTATTAATTTTTATAGCAAAGAGAGTAGGAGATAAAATGCTTCCCTGTGGAACCCCCATTTCCGGTCTGAATATTGATCCCAGTCGTACCTTATATTGATCTGAGTCGTACCTTAAATGACCTATCTTCCAGGAAATATTTTTAATGAAGATAGGTAAGCGACCTCGTAGACCGAGGTCGCGTATGATACCATGTAGTATCCTAAGCTTTCTCCAGATCGACAAATATTGCAACTAAATGTTGCTTCTGGATGAAAGCGTCCCTGACGAACGTTTCAAATCTGACGAGATGATCAAGTGTGCTCATTTGGGACCGAAATCCACATTGGAGGTCTGTAATGAGGTTGTTGGGCTCGAGGTACCAAACAAGCCTTCGATTGATCAATCTCTCCATGGTTTTGCAAATACAGCTAGTTAAAGCAATCGGACTATAACTGGTAGGATTTGTATGATCTTTACCCGGTTTAGGGATGGGAATTATTGTGGCTTCATGCCACAAAGGAGGGAACTTCCCATCAACCCAAATCCGGTTAAAAAGATCCAATAAAATTAAGAGAGTTGGAAAAGGTAAGTGTTTCAGAATTTGGTAGTGTATTTCATCTGGACCAGTTGCAGTATCCCGAGCTCGCTTCAGCGAATCACGGAGCTCTGCAATGGAAAAAAGATCATTATAGCATTCATCATTACGGGAGGAGAAACTTGATGATGAATTATATCAAATTGTACTGGCCAGAGAATTAGCAATATCAGGAAATGTTGTCAAGGTGGAATTATCAACATTTAGATTAAAATTATGACACATCTCCAGCCTATAGAATAACAAATATTCAGTTTTAAAGCATTGATGAAATCTAACCGAGTTATTGGTTGCCCTTAACACAATTATTTTCTTTTAATTAATTATATTACGAGACAATAGAAAATAATAAGAATTTAATTTGAACGTCTAATCAATGACCAAAATAATAAGTATCCAAACAAAACCCAAAGAAAATAAACAGCATGTGGGACACCTCACTCACTCCACATCTATTGTTTAGAGTCTGGGTCTACCAGGTCATGACTAATACCAGGTCATGACAACAAAGGTTGTTTAATGTAGAGTCTGTAACAATTTTGTGACACTTCAACAAATTGAATTAAATAATATTAGTGAAACGGATTACATGTAAAAAATAACATATCATATATGGATTCTTATTATACCATTTCCAGGAGTTGAATAATATTACGTCTGGAAAACCACCTGCACTATCAATGTATCTAAAGTTAACAAGCGTTCGCCATTTTGGACTGTCCATTTGTGATTCAGAGGAGCTATATCAACTATTAAATTTCAGTAGTTTATTTCAAATTCATTATTACATCAAAGCAGCTCAGTGTAAATTTATTGGTATCACTATTTAAAGTGAGAAGTTTACACCAGTGATACTAATTAATTAGAATAGACAATAGTCCTACACCCACAGTCCAGTAACCTCTTAATCCTTTAACAAAACAATCAAGTGAGCGGAACGTGGGGTTAACCCATATCAATCATTCTTGAAAGCTTGTTTGTGTTTAAAGAACGATGAGTCCCCAGTAACAAATGAACAACGTGTATTTGGGTGTTTACATCGTTGTGGTCTCAAATTGATGCCGGCAAACAGTAAGTTCTGAACGACACAACTAGGGTGGTTTCAGTTATTGGCGTGAAAACATGTGTCAACACAAACCTAAAACCCAGAGTTGGTGTTGTACTTTAATTCTTAAATTCATTGTATCTTTAATTATTGGTTAACATTTTATATATCTTTAATTATTGGTTAACATATTTTAAAGTCAAATCTTAGGTATTAATGAAAATGAATGACAGAGCCGGTTTTGTCTATGCATAGACTACCGATCTGCAACATACATTATACCAGAGCTAAAACGGCCTGCCTATTGTAGGTATTTCTTTAGGCCTGGGATGTTATCTAAATTATTAGACATTAAATAACTTATCCAGACCATAAAGAACTCCTGGTGTCACGTTAGCCTTCGATATTTACTGGATAAGAATCCTATACGCTTCTTAACGTTCATTGATAATTAAATCACAAAATGGATAATCGAGACAATACTTTTAATCGTACTGATTTTAGTAATGATGAACGAGGTTTGGTGGAAATTTCAATCGCTTAAATCTCGGTTCATATTGGATCAATCTGACTGAAATTTTCAGTAAATCACCTTTACGTTATCTAGCTTTTACAGTGAGAACTGCCAACCCTTTATCCAATCTCCCATAATAAATCTTTAATATAGATAGACTGTGTTATTTAAAGATACATAATGGGAGATTAGATAACAAGTTGGCATTTCTCACTATAATAGTTACAAACTAGCTAATTTTAAGGCGATTTGCTGAAAATGTAAGTCAAATTGATCCACTATGAACCGAAAACTAAGCGAATGAAAATTCCACTTATACTCGATCATCATTACTTAAGTCGTGGGATTATACCATTGGTAATAATATTGTTGATAACATAATAGCAATGTCGAAACACCAAGGAATGAATGAAATGTTATTTTATGGCACATCTGCTCCAACCGGGCTATATTGCGCCAAACATGATGAAATATACGAGACAAGCTAAATGACATCACAAAATTTTACATATGCATAAATAAAAACAATATCACAGTATATCAAATTTAAAAATAAAAAACAATCTTTTATGCATACAAAAGTTAAAATACTAAAACACTAGATAAATATATATATATTTATATACAAATTAAAATTTATAATAAAAACCTGTCTCTTTTAAAAAAATTTAGCATTTCGCAATATAACCCAGGTTGGGCAAACAAATGATGTAGTGACCGGCAACGGTAATATCTTGATCTTATATGTTTGAGATGCTTGCACTCGATCAAAATGTGTTTAACTGCCAAAGGAACATGACAGTGTTCACATTCTGGTTGAGGCTCTCGCTTTAAGATGAAAATATGCGTTAAAAAAGTGTGACCTGTGCCAGAGCGACACAAAATAACTTCATCCCTCCTGTTGGTTCTGTAGGCGAAACACCAAGGAAAAAACATTGCATGTCGAAACACCAAGGAAAAAACACTGCATGTGGTGCCACTGACAACTATTCAGAAGTTAGTATGCATTCACCTAATATGGATGGATATTCAACCTGTGAAATGTTGAAATCTGATTCTCTTAAAAGTGAATTAGATGTTTATAAAACCAAGTTTCCGAAGAAAAGAGGAAAAATAAATACCGTATCTGGTCTAGTTCAAGCGAACAGTGGGTTTTCAAATCGCAATGCATGTACTTCTTTCGATGCAGGTCATTCACCCCAAAGAACGATCGTTTCTCTCAGCGAGTTCATCAAATGACTACCATGGAGAGGGAAACCCTTGGAACTGAAAGATCATGTATAAGTGAGAAAAGTTGGGCAGTTGTCAAGATTATTTAAAATGGAGGAAACAACAGTAATCAGGGTGAAGACCTCTGACATCATGTTAACCCAAAGACTCCTTCCGCCAATGGTATTGAAAGAATTTTAGCAGAAATAGAGAAGATTCACTACCTAATTGAAAATAGAGAAGAAGGCGCGTCATCTGCTCTTGGTAAATATATCATTTGTGGGAAATTAAGAACAGAAGAATCATTCTGCTGTCAAGATAGTCTCTTGAAATACAATTGGACGGGTTAGTGAGAATTTAAGAAAAGAAGAAGCATTCTGCTGTAAAAATCTGGGGAAATATCATAAACTGCCTGCTATTGGACAGGGTCCTTATATTCCTTCGCCAGATCTACACATAGAAAATTAAACCACAAAACCAAGAATGTCCTCTTCCGGTCAATCTATAAACAATGATGATGCTTCCACCAAGAAGATATTCATTTTTTTCACTTTTGAACAGCCTTGGATATGTGTTCAATGAAAATGCAAACAATATGCTGTGGGCTTTTTGTATCATGTCGTGCCGCGGATGTATCTCATAGATCCGAGGTAGCACGACATCCACAGCACATATTACTTCCATGTGTCCCCACGCCAGCGTCCACATCTGCTCTTCAAGAGAGAGAAATGGGGTTTAACGTCCACTCGACATAAACTAGGTCATTTTGGGACTAACATATGTTACAATAATTCGCTTGCACGTAGGGGTCTTTAGCAGTGGAAGGAAACCGGAATACCCGGAGGAAACCCAAGAGGATGAGAAGGCGCCCCTATTTCCATGCCACATACGCTCACATCAGGGATCGAAACAACAGCCGCAAGCCAGAGGTGACCGGCCAGCTAGAGGTCGAAGCGCGGCACTCTAGACCACTAGCCCCCTCTCTTCAAAATGGAGTAACCCACGAATTCCAACCAATTGAAAATGCAGATGCTACCATGTTTCTTTACGTGCTGTGGTTGACCCATTTTCTCTAGGGTCAGTTGTTTAAAGAAATGATTATTTCTAATAATATACCCTTACAATTTGTGAATATTGAGTCAATTATCTAGTATTTTATGAACTGTATATAATTTAATTCAATGGTGATAATAAACATACATTATGTAACATTTAGATGAAAAACTAGCCATTCTTGCTATGATAGTTCGAAAGTAGATAATGTAAAAAGAATCTATTGCAAGCAAAAATATTAGCCTTTGAAAGTTTGACAGACGTGTGCAATAATTTGAAAGTTTGACAGACGTGTGCAATAATTTCAACCAGTCTCGTTCCTCCATATTTGATTAAATCAAAGTATCACTGAACCGTTCTAATCTATGTAATATCGGGGAAATATGATCCCATTGAGAGTTGATTAAGGCCTGGATCAGTTAATTAATGTCTAATCGATGCTTTAGACCAAAATTTCAGGCCAAGACCTGAAATTGGCAGATTTAGCTCTTGCATAATGCATGTTTACTACTTGACCTCAAACACTTTTAGAGTGCAGATAACAGAATCGTGCAAATGATGATACAAGCATATTTGGCACAATTGTTCTCCAAGGGTTATTAAGCTGCAATACTTTGTTCCATAGTGAATGAATGTATCTGCCTTCTATGGGCGTCTTCAGATAGTAATAATGTGAGAAAGAGAAATGGGGTTTAACGTCCACTCGACACAAACTAGGTCATTTTGGGACTAACATATGGTTTCAATTTTATTTAGTAGTGGGAGGAAACAGGAGTGCCCGGAGGAAACCCACGAGGTTGAGAAGGCGCCCCTATCTCCATGCCACTACGCTCACACCAGGGGTCGGAACCACAGCCACAAGCCAGAGGTGACCGGCCAGCTAGACGTCGAAGCGCGGCACTCTAGACCACCCCAACCCCCTATTAATAATGTATATATATATGTTACAGGAAACAAGCATAATCAGTAATTATGTATAATTACTGAAATTTTCAGGTATTATGTATAACAACTGATTCACTCAGTAATTATGTCTAATTACTGAAATTTTCAGGAATTAAGCATATTTACTGTAATGAGCCAGCAATAATTATACTTGTTTACTGAAAATATAAAATAACAGAAAGAAACTTGTACAGTTGGCACAATTATTTCCCAATAAATATCAGAGCTCAAGTTGACCTCATCGATATGCAGTCTATGAGTCAAGGTCAGTACAAGTGGATCATGGTATACCAAGACAATCTTACCAAGTTTTGTGTCCTGCGTCCCCTAACTTCCAAGCGTGCTGCTGAAGTTGCCTATCAACTTTTGGACATATTCTTGTTGATGGGTGCCCCCAGTGTACTTCAATCTGATAATGGATCAGAATTCACAGCACAAGTTGTAAATGAACTTAAACTTTTGTGGTCTGAATTGGTCATTGTGCATGGCAAACCTAGACACCCCCAAAGTCAAGGTTCTGTAGAGAGAGCCAATTGCGACATTAAAGATATGTTAGTTGCATGGCTTGGTGACAACAACACCAGTGACTGGACAGTAGGACTCAAATTCGTTCAGTTCCAAAAGAATTCCAGCCTCCACAGTGGCATCAAGAGATCACCATTTGCAGCTTTATTTGGATCAGATGCCCGAGTTGGACTATCTTCTTCCACCCTTCCACGTGAAATTCTCGAGAAACTCCAATCAGAAGACGATCTTTTGGCTGCCACTGAATCTCCATCCAATACCAGTGACTCTATAGCCGCATCCGGTGAACTACCCATTTCAACAGCTGCTGATGATGACTCTGATCCATTGCTTGTCTAACAAGATCCAGTTTCTCTTCAACATGACAGGATCATGGAGAACAGGAAAAGTGCCAGAGAAGCTCAAGAGGAACAAGCTCAACGTATGGTAAAACGCAGCAAACGTGTATTTGGTCCTGTGAGTGTTGGAGAGAATGTGACTGTTCCTATCCCGCATGTCGACAGAGGAAGTGGTGATCCACGCAACCTCATCGGTGTTGTAACTGAAATCAGTGACAATGACATGTTCACAATTGCAGTAACCAGTTTGATGTTTGTGTTACAAAGCTCTATGAAGTAGATGACTTTAACACTGATCAAAGAGTCTCTCTACGTCAAGCTGTTCAAGGAATACATATATTTTGTAATGTGGAGTGATGCAAATAAAGATTGTGCCAACTGTACACGTTTCTTTCTGTTATTTTATATTTTCAGTAAACAAGTATAATTATTGCTGGCTCATTTCAGTAAATATGCATAATTCCTGAAAATTTCAGTAATTAGACATAATTACTGAGTGAATCAGTTGTTATACATAATACCTGAAAATTTCAGTTATTATACATAATTACTGATTATGCTGTTTCCTGTAACATATACACAATATACATATCTATTTTAATTTCGAAAACAAATTTACATTAAAAACACAATGTTCTCTCTTCATACGCCGAGACATTTTGTTTTTATCACTTCGCATGTTTATTCATAACTTTCATACATTTGTATGTCTTTGCAATGTAAGGAGGGTAATATTAGAGGTAGTACCTTTGTTTCAGTACTCAGCCACTACCGACACTGATCCTCATCGGGGGCCAAACTCTCGTTCATGGCTCCAAGTAAACCGCGTTGGCTGGCGTGCTAAACTAGATGCGGGTAGCACACAGACGGTCTCTGTATGCGATGGATTAAATTTGCCCGAAAATCCCAAGTGCACATTGATGATGGTCTTGAACGTCTCAAGGGTTATTGTCGAGCACTACCAAGGCACATTGGTGACATCACAGCTCAAGGGTGATTGTCGGGCACTACCAAGGCACATTGGTGACATCACAGCTGTTAAACCCAGCATGGGGCTCAGTGTCAGCTAAGGAGAAAGTACAGTATATGCGGACATCATACTGTGCAGCAACCTACTAGTATCCCAAATGCTGTCTGATAAACCCCAGATCAGTTAGGTAGCCACACCTGAATGGACAGGACGTGCCAGCGCGTGGCAGCCGAGCGAAGGATTAATTACGCCGTTTTAGGCCCCCAATACATTCATGGGCGACTAACCAATCTCAAAGAGCTCGACATAATACAAAACCTTACATCACTTTAGAAGCGTTTCGTATATCTCCAGTTGACAGCGTATCAGTCGAGGCATCTTTAGCACCATATTAAGACCCCATCACAAACATTTATATCTGCTCAAAACTAAAGTTATCCACCATTCGGTATTAGCATACAGTCCCTTTTGTTTGACAGTATTGCAAATACCTTTTTTTTAAGACTCCGACGCGGGCTATAACTACCCCAAAGATTGCCGTCGATCTTACTCAAAATAAAAAAAGATATATACTAAGCTCCACTGTGTGTCAGTGTCTCTTTCGAACGCTGGGGTCTGAATAAGCCGATTATGCTCCGATATATCTATATATATAAAGATGGTTCGAAAGATGATAATCGGGTAGCTGCGCAACCATAATGTGAGCACTGTCATGTTGCTTTGGCAGTTAAGCACATTTTGATTGGGTGCAATTATCTCAAGAACACACGGTCGAAATATTACCCTTGCAAGTTTCAACAATATTTATTTGCCCAACCGCTCTTATATTGTAATAGTAAAATTCGAAGTCCTCGTGGATGATCTCTGCGTTGATAATTGTGGCAGAGAGCAAGCAAGGTTTACACGGGTGTACATCATACGACTGTGACGACCAAGCACGTAGTTACCACCCCTTTTAGAAACGGTAGCAACGCATTTCATTCTTATGTTCCTCAGACTGCAGGACCAGTTGGTTGGTCTCTGGTCATCTTCTTAGAAGACGAATAACCACAACGTTACACTAACATCACACCTTTCCGTTACGTGCCATCTACTATGTTCGGACAGGACAGGGGCAATGATAATGAAATGATTACATGTTTTGTAATGGTCATGTAATGGCTAATGGAAAGTTTAAAAAGTAATGGGTAATGTAATAAATTATATTGTAGTGTCACAGTAGTTCGTGTTCCCCTACCAATCCGTAGGTTACCTCCAATTCCTATTCTCTTACCGATCCGTAACTAATTGCCTGTAGTTTGATGAGTAGAAGTAAAGATTTCAATGAGAACAGACGTTTGTTGTTTCTGCTCCTCTACTCGCCGCTGTCTTGGCTAGAATATTTAGTATCTTTGTGATGCCAACTAACCAGACCTGCGCCTCTAGAATAATAGCGGCACGGCATCACATTGGTGTCAGAAGTTGTTTTTGAAGGCCACGTGTCAGTGTGACTTCCTTATCATCGCCGACATCGGTCGAATATTGTGAAGGATTGGAGCCGTCAGAATCGACACTCCCTTTGACATATTTCACCCCGGCGAGATCTTTCCTATTATATTTTGGAAATTTGTATGTTGTATTATTGTCTATGTCGTATTGGAGCATACAAAATTTTGATAGATATTCAAGGACACGGTGGGCCTAGCAATTTGCTTTGTTATATACTATTCAAAAAAAGTAGGGGATATTTGATTT
The DNA here is from genome assembly GCA_963678685.1 of Patella ulyssiponensis. Classification (NCBI taxonomy): domain Eukaryota; kingdom Metazoa; phylum Mollusca; class Gastropoda; family Patellidae; genus Patella; species Patella ulyssiponensis. The sequence goes on from OY783228.1 coordinate 77,871,557, forward strand.
TTAAGTGTTATTAAAGTCACCTAATGAAACTGACGAAGAAACAAATGACAAAATGAAATGAAGTTCACATTCATCGATTTATTCCAAATGATCGTTAGACTAAGTAAGGCACAGACTGACCATTATAAGGGTAAAATGATACCCGGGGTCAAACAGCAAAGTTACCACAGCATCACAACAAAGTCAGTAAACGGGTAAATCCTCTTCTGTTTGCCAAACAAGCATTGATCCGACGTGGCATACTCCTAATGAGACGTCTAAGGTCATTTTGAGCCAGATTCTCCCATTCCTGTTGCAACGCAGCAGCAAGTTCTTGGACATTGGCAGGACGTTGTTGACGTTGACGTAACCTCTGTCCAAGCATGTCGGGGGAGAGGTCGGGACTCAGTGCTGGCCAAGGTAATGTGGTGATGTTCTGTTGTTGGAGGTAACCTGTAACGATCCTGGCCCTGTGACATCTTGCGTTGTCATCCTGGAAGATGAAACGGCGGCCATGACGTCGTGCGAACGGCACAACATGGACTGCCAAGATGTTGTCCCGGTAGTACTGGCCTGTAACACGCCCTGCAACAACATGTAAAGCCGTTCTTCCAGCAACAGTGATGCCTCCCCACACCATAACAGAACCACCCCTAAATCGACCATGTCTGATGACGTTAACGTCTTGGAAGCGCTCGTTTCGACGACGCCACACCCTCCTACGTCTGTCCAAAAAATCAACAGTGAACCTTGACTCATCTGAAAACATCACATTCTCCAGCGTCGATTATCCCAGTGTTGACGATCCCTACACCAACGACGTCTTACCTGAATGTGATGATCTCTCAAACAAGGGATCACGCGAGGAAGTCGGGCGCGAAGGTGACCCCTATGCAGTCGATGATTCCGAATCGTCTGGCCACTCACTCTCACACCAGTGTCTTTTTGAAGTCGAGCGCTGATCTGATTTGCTGTGATGACACGATTTCTCAAGGCCAAGGTACGGATAAATCGATCCTGGGCTTGAGTTGTCGCCCTTGGTCGACCTGAGCGTGGTTTGTCCTGTACAGATTGTGTATCACGGTATCTGGACCATAGCCTGCTTATGACAGACTGAGAAACATTCATCGTCCGCGCCACAACCGCCTGTGTTGTGCCGATCTGTAGCATGCCAAGGGCACGTAACCTTTCATTTTGGGTAAGCCGACGCATATCAAAATTTGTTTTCTGGTCACTAAAACAATTAAACTGATGTTTCCACCCTGGAATTCAATGCCACAATGACTGTAACATTCAAAGTCAGAGTCGTGCAAATCTTGGGTTGGACCCCCATGATGATCCCAAGCATCACCTGCATTCCATGCGGTAGCTATTGGTGCGTTTGGGCGTCACATGTAACTGGAAATTTTTCTTCTGTTAGGTTCTATAGTGACTTTTTTCGTAGTCATGTGCATATTTTATTATTATGCCCCCAAAATCAAATATCCCCTTCTTTTTTTGAATAGTATAGTCTGTTTTGTAATAGTGTATTGTTCCCTAACCTGTACGTGTAAAACATAGGCTATAGTCTATTTCATTCAAGTGGCCCAAAATAATTTTTGTTGTTTTTCCCACTTGTTCTTAAACCATTTCTATAGTCTATTGTTGTTTTAATTTCTTTGTTTTCTATTTCTGACGATTTATGAGTGCTTCCGAATTGTTAACATTTGTTGAACGTCACCCAAGCTGCCAGCCGACTGCATCTAGTGATTGTGTAGCTGTTCTTATTTCTGACAGTAAGGGACGTTATCTACAACAACAGTTCACCGACAGCCATTTCCCAGTGGAGTTTTTAACCTACCCAGGTGCCCGTACGGCTACCGCTGTTCAGTCTGCCATTGAAGATTTGGGTCATATATTTGAACGTCACCACAAATTAATGGTTGTCTACTCCTGGCTTGGGACGTGTGATATTACTCATAAACGCCGTCGTCCTGATACGCACATTGTTATTCGGAGGGGGAAGATATTTCAGCAAAGTTGCTGCCAGAGTTCAAGAAACTGGGGGACTTTGTTATTTCTTCCAATCACAGCATTAAATTTGTCGGACTTCCTACCTATTCGGCTGTGGCCTACAACCAACATTTGGGTTACAAAGAGCCAACTCCATCCAAAAAATATTGACAAAATTATTAAATTCTATTATTTGTGACTTGAATAGATCCTGAGGACGCAACACATTGAGGTTTGATTGTGACCTAGTCAAAAGTAGGTCACCAAGACGTACCATAAATTATACACTATTGAAAGACGGAATTCACCCTGGAGAGTTGTTAGCAAGGAAGTGGTTGCATAGACTCCAGCTAGATATAATCAAGGAGTGTTGGATAGACCACGAAAGTCTATCAATTCATCCAGACCCTCAAGAATTACAATCATTTTAACCTAACATGGCCACTGGAAACCCATGGGGTAATATCGACACAGTAGCAACTCCTGGGATAGGAGGTTCCGAATCAAATATTAATGGTTCCTACCCAAACCCCATGAAGGTCATATGCCGATCTTGTCACTACAACAGCAACCAAGGGGAGTAATGATTGCCTTCCACTATTAATGAAAATTGCTGATAGTATAGACAAACTAGCTGGAGATGTCAAATCTGGAAACCAGTCCATTTTACAACACATACAATCCCTTAATGAAACCCTGGGTATTTCCCAGACTCAAAATCCTTTAAACAGAGGTTCAAACTCAAGTACACAACAACTCTCATCTACGCCAAGAGCAGGGCACCGTGCCCCTCCTTTACAGCCGGTTTTGAACACCATCAGACATTGGGAGTATAACCACCCACTTCCGCCCCAAGAGAATTGGACGCTACCACATGAAGATGCACAGATTCAAAGAGCCCCATCGACCCATATGGCTACTGCCAACCATAGCTACAGATCTGATGTACCAAGGCAGAAACTTCCAACATTCGATGGCACTGGAGATTGGGATTCTTTTATGTTGCCATTTAACCGAGCAGCAATCAGAAATAACTGGGATGATGTAGACAAATTAGACCGTCTTATCGAATGTATTAGAGGTCAAGCAGCAAGGTTTCAGGCCTCCCTTCCTTCACAGATACAACGGGATTTTGCCACTTTAATATCTTACATGGAAAAGCGGTTCAATCGCAAGGAGCCTCCGACAACACGAGTCAAATGAAGAATTCTCAGAAGAAGTGCGACGCCTGGTTACATTGGCTTATAAAGACGTTAATCTCGTTCTACAAGACGAGTTGGCAGCGGAAGCTTTTCTGAAGGGTTACAGAAACCCCAGAGTTGCTTATGAAGCCTTAAACCGTAACCCGAAGACTATAGCTGAAGCGCTTGACATCGTTACACAGCTAGAACAGAGCAACTTTAGGCCGAGATGCTGATGTTGCACGAAAATGTAGACGGGTATCATGGAATGATATGGGCATGGATGCCTCATTAGATGAGGCCTCAGATGATGGTGTTCGACAAGTTGCCCATGTCGCCAATCCCGCAGCTTTCCCAGTCTATGGCGAGGGCCATTGTTTGGAAGAGATATGAAGGTTATTAGGGCAATGCTAGAAAAATTGAGAGGTCACCCGGATCCTATGGGCCTAGGATTGTCATCCACTCAATCGAGCCGACCACATTCTCCGAAACCTAGTACTCCAACAGAGGGTCAAAAACCAAAGCTATCTCCAACTACATCCGAATGCTTTACATGTAGAGAGAAAGGACATTTCCAACGGGATTGTCCAAGGCGTATATCACGATCTCCAAGCCCTTCTAAAACTGGCCAAAAGCTATACAAGATTGCGGCACAGCCTGATAAAGGGATTCTGGTTCCAGTTACAGTTGCCGAAACTGGTACCGACGGCGTAGTGGACACTGGGGCTGACATAACTGTATTTTCAATGGAATATGCAGATAAAATTGCATTGCCATACCGAGAACACACCACCACAACGTTAATGAACGCTGGAAATGGGAAGGAGATGAATGGATTCTTAGATGTCCCGGTACGGATGTACATTGGTGAGATTCCTATTGATTGTAAGATCTGTGTCGCGCCGATACGGGAAGATGTACTGATCGGAATGGATGTGCTGGGAGTTATTCTTGCCAGGCAAGGTGATATCCTAATAGATGGGACACTGGTCCCCGGGCGGCACAGTTATCAAAATGATTGTCATATTGCAAGAGCAACGACCCCGTCAGACATCATGTTATCGCCCATGACAGAAACTGTTATTATGGCAGAATTGGATAATCCTGATGAAGGAAAAGTTGGCGTTCTTGACCCAGCCTCTCTGAAATCCGGAGCACACACTGGATCTGTCCTGGCCAATATGACAAATAAAATTCCGATAAGAATGGTGAATCCAACAAATTCGACCATTAAAATTGCAAAGGGAACCCATTTAGGCAAAAAGGGTCGAAACTGTTGCTTGCGAATCTAATTTAGATGATGTATCGGTCGTTAACAAGTCTAGTGGCAGGGCTCCAGAACACCTCAGAGATATTCTGCAAGAGGCAACGAAGAACTTGACTGATGATCAAGCAGGAATCCTGAAGAGCCTGGTCACAGAGTTCCGTGATATTTTTGCTGTGAATGGCAGCGACGTAGGATGTTTTTCTGGTATAACACATCATAAAGACACTGGTAATGCTAAACCTATACGCCAACCGCCTCGTCGAACCCCACCTGGGTTCCAGACGGAAGAAAAGGGACACTTGCGACAATTGTTGGATAATGGTACAGTGGTTCCGTCTACTTCAGAGTGGGCATCTCCTGTTGTCCTGGTTCGCAAGAAAGATGGTGGCGTACGGTGGTGTATTGACTACCGTATGATCAACGATGTAACGACCAAGGATTCGTACTCCTTGCCGAACATTTCTGACTGTTTAGATACTCTTGCTGGTGCCTCTATATTTACTACTTTGGACTTACAAACTGGTTACCACCAAATAGAGGTAGCACCTGAAGATCAAAATAAAACGGCATTTACTACGAGATACGGGTTGTTTGAATATACACGAATACCGTTTGGCCTTTGTGGGGCACCAGGCACATTTCAGAGGGCCATGGAACTTGTCCTTAGAGGTCTTCAGTGGGACCATGTATTGATTTATTTAGATGACGTAATCATTGCTTCAAATAATTTTGAGGACCATGTGGAACACCTCCGGGAAGTTTTCAAAAGATTTCGGAATTTCAACTTAAAGCTCAAACCTAGGAAGTGCAAGATCTGCCAGGACAAAGTGCTGTTTTTGGGACACTATGTGAGTGCAGACGGTATAGAAGCCAACAAAGATTTGATAGCTGTGGTTAGTGACTGGCCCATTCCACAAAACGTGAAACAGTTACAAGCATTTCTTGGCTTAACGAATTATTATCGCCGCTTTATTCCCGAATTTGCAGACAAAGCAGAGTCATTGTATCAACTGTTTAAAAAGGATGTCAGTTTTGAGTGGTCAATAAGCCAACATAACGCCTTTGAATTGCTGAAACAGTCTCTTACACGGCCACCAGTTTTGTCCTTTCCCTTACCACAAGAGACATTCATACTAGATACGGATGCCTCGAATGTTGCCGTGGGCGCAGTATTGTCACAGACTCAGAATGGAGAAGAGCGTGTCATTAGCTATGGAAGCAAACGACTTGGGCCAGCTCAGGAGCGTTATTGTGACACCAGACGCGAATTGTTAGCAATTGTCACCTTCACAGACAAGTACAAGCATTACCTGCTTGGACGAAGATTCATATTACGAACTGATCATGGTTCCTTGACTTGGCTGTATAGATTTAAATCACCCCAAGGGCAATTAGCCAGGTGGCTAGAGCAGTTAAGTCAGTTTGATATGATCATTCAACATCGCAGCGGAAAGCTCCATGGTAATGCGGATTCCCTTAGCCGTTATCCGTTTGATGAGGAATGTGACTGCTATTACGCGGGAACTTATCTGTCCCGACTTCCATGTGGTGGTTTCAGATACTGCACGAGAGTCCACGACCAATGGGCCAAGTTTGAATCTGATATCTATGATGTGCTTCCTATAGCCGTTCGTCATGTACGAGATCGTGGCTCTGTCATAGAACAGCCATCCGGAGAAAGCTGGCTGGAAGGTTACGACTCTGCAGAGATCAGTCAATTTCAGCAGGACGATCCAGTCCCAAAGATTCTACACACATGGCTTACAGATGCTCCTCCAATTGACAAGCAACATCTATTTTCAGAAAACCCAGCATTAAGACATTTTTGGTTGTGTTTTCCACAGCTCATTCTGACTAATAATGTTATCTTCTATACTTGGAAAGATGAGAGCGGTAACCGGCCCCTCCTACTGGTACCAAACAAATTGAAAAGAATAGTTTTAGAGCTTTGCCACAATTCAGTTGTCGCAGACTATCCAGGGTTTCTTCGGACGCTTAGTCGTGTGAAGCAGCATTTATACTGGTACTCTATGAGGAAAGATGTTGAGAATCACGTTGTAGCTTGTCCACAGTGTTCTGTTCACAAGAAATCATCTCACTCACACGTTTCTGGCTTACAAGAATACCGGGCAGGATTGACACTAGATCGAGTCCAACTCGATATCCTAGGACCCTTCCCAGAATCAAGGAAAGGTAACCGATATATTCTAGTACTGGTTGATCAGTTCACCAAGTGGACCGAAGCCTACCCCTTACCTGACCAAACTGCCGAATCAGTAGCTAGAAAATTCGTAAATGAATTCATCCCCCGATTTGGAGTTCCGCTAGAGGTTCATACGGACCAGGGACGTAATTTTGATAGCTATATGATGAAGCTATATGATGAAACAAGGACGACGCCCTACCTCTAATGGACTAGTCGAGCGGTTTAATCGCACATTATTACAAATGATAAGATGTTATATTGACCGTCAGGACGAGTATATCCCACTTTTAACTAGTGTGTATCGCAGTACACCCCACACCAGTACCAGTTTAACACCAAACCAACTGATGCTTGGCCGGGAAGTTCGCTTACCACAGGAATTGATATTTGGATTGATTGATCATAAAAACAACTCCACGAATGACTATGTGGAGAACCTTCGATCATCAATCGAAGAAACCCATGAGATAGCCCGTAAAAACCTAAAGAGATCTGCTGTAGGACAGAAGCGTCTCCATGACCTGCGAATAAACCAGAAAACTTATCAAGTTGGTGACATAGTCTACATTTTGGACACAGCCAGAAGAGTGGGTAAATGTCCGGAACTCCAAGCACAGTGGAAAGGGCCAACTGTCATCACACGAGTTCTTGGACCTGATCTGTTTGAAGAAGCGGACTGTTTACCACCATGACCGTTTGAAACGATGTACTCTTGAAAGTACTCCAATTTGGATCAATAAATTGCGACGTCAACTTCGTGTAGACATGACAGTACAATCAGATGATGTTGACCTTGTTGATGGTAGTACAACATCTATTGAGGGTAATCTCAAGTCCGGATCAGATAATGTTGGATTTGTTGATCAGGGAACAACATCTACAGAGGATGATTCATCAACCTCACCAGTTACCAGCGAACCTGTCATAAACGACTCTACGTTTCAAGGCTCCGTTGAATCGGCAGATTGGCCTGGGATACTGGATCCTGGTAGGTCTGTCGAGTCAACCGACTCCCAACACCAACTGTTTCCCGACCTAAAGCTACCAGATACCAGATTTTCGCGTTATGGACGACCAATAAAGAAGCCGGCTAAATACAACGATGTATAACCTGTTCAGTGATTTTGTGATTGAAAACTTTAAAATGGGGAATCTTGTGTACATCAGTTTAATTAAAACTCTAAAAATTAAGGGGGGAATAGTGTAGTGTCACAGTAGTTCATGTTCCCCTACCAATCCGTAGGTTACCTCCAATTCCTATTCTCTTACCGATCCGTAACTAATTGCCTGTAGTTTGATGAGTAGAAGTAAAGATTTCAATGAGAACAGACGTTTGTTGTTTCTGCTCCTCTACTCGCCGCTGTCTTGGCTAGAATATTTAGTATCTTTGTGGTGCCAACTAACCAGACCTGCGCCTCTAGAATAATAGCGGCACGGCATCACAATATTTAAAAAAAACTTGTAATGTTCAATTACACTTCAATTACTTTTGATTGCATTTATAAGATTTTAAACCATAATATATGATATGTAGTTCTATGTTAATATTAGGTCTAGAATATTAGGACTGGAACAGAACAAATATCTTACTCACCTGGTTGAATTTAGAACTAAAAATGAAAGCTGTAGTTGATGTACAATAATACAATAGATTAATCTTTTGATCTTTACTAAAACATTTGCATTTAAAGTTTTGAAGAAAGAATCTTGTTATTATAATGATTTGTGTTAATGGTTTCATTACCAAATTGTACTCATTCTGGTTATTTGTATAAACATATGCAGATTATAATTAGAGCTTCATTGATTGATCCAACCTAGATGAATAGTACATACATAGGACAGACATTTCAGAAGTCAAAATGCTTCCTCCAGTGCTACGTCATTTTGTTGTACCAGTTAGTTGTCAATGATGGTCTGAAAACAGCTAATAATCAACTCAAATCAATCTTAGCCAAAGCATCAGTAATAGCGAAGTTTGTGAGGTGCTCTCTCCGTGCTACGGATCTTAGATGGTGAAAAACGACTGCAAGCAGCTAATGCAACAAGGTGGAATTCTCAGTTAGTAATGATCCGTTCTCTACTTGAAATCTATGAATCTAAACTCAGTACACTGGAAACCCAACAACTTTCAAGCTACGAAAGAAAAATATTACAAGAAGTCTCAACCACATTAAAACCTTTTGAACATGCCACTAACCTGATACAGCAAAGCAACAATGTTTCTGGAAGCATTTCCACCCCTGTAGCACAAGGTCTACATCACCAACTTAACACTATCCACGATGTATTCCAGTAAGATGATTGGGGCATTTAAAGAATCCATTGAAAATCGACTAGGTCACTGAGGTGAATTAAGAATATATGATTCAAACTAAGATAATGCAAAGAAGAATGTACCAGTGTGGAGAGACTCATCAGCAAAGCTGAACAGTTTGAAAAATAATCACTAAGGATGCCCACAAAGAATGCAGTACACCACCGAAAAAGTCTGCGAAATTGGACATTTCTTTAGTTTCATGACAGAAGATGCAGCTTGTATTAATAAACCAACATCATACTTGAGACTGCCATGTATACCAATGGATTCAGACCCTATATTATTTTGGAATCAAAACTAAGACAACCACCCAGTTTTGTCAAAAATGTCTTGTAAATATTTATCATCACTGACTTCCCTTGTCCCTGTGGAACGACTGTTTAGCGTGGCTGGGAAACTGTTGTAAACTTTGATGAAAGTGCCCCCCTGGGGTGTAGGGGGGTGATAAGAATATACCCTTCGTATTTCCTGCGTGTCGTAAAAGGCGACTAAAAGGATCCCTGTAATGGGGCAACGTGTTTGCCGTGCGTTGCGACCCGTGTCGGTGGAGAGTGGGATCCTGGTAATTGAGCGGGGATTTGACTTGCGAGCCCTTTCTCTGCAACACATTGCTTCGGCCCATAATTCACCTAGACGGGAGGTTAGAGTGGCCCACTCTGATCAATCGGCTTTGGTCGTGTTTAGCCGACGAGTAGGCGCATCTTTCCCATAAATCTGTAATTTATTTATTGCAGTTCTACCTTTGTGTCCTAAGTGCCTACTCTAAAGCAGCGGCTTGGGTCAACTGGATAAAGTAAAAATATGAAATCTTTACTTTGTCTAGGTATATCCCTGTCTGTCCTCTTAGGGCGTATGCGCTGGATATCCTCGCAGTAGCCTGCATGGATATTGCAACCCGTTGGTGGTTGGAGAGCAGGCAGGGATGAATCTTTATAATTGCACTCATGGCTTCCCAATCGAAGAAGACTCGTTCATTAAAACGTACGTCGACCGAGGAATTGGAACCAAATAATATACCAAACAAAACTTCCCGAACCTGGCCTAGATTTCTGGTTATACAGAGTACGAATGATATCAACTTAGCTAAAACTTCTCCTTTTTTGATTTCTAAAGGTCTTGCTTGCTTAGCTGGCGAGCCCAAAAGTGTCAAAAAAATGAGAAATGGTACCCTGTTAGTGGAATGTGCTAAAGAATCACATGCTACATCATTATTAAAATCAAAAACTTTAGCCAACATTCCGATCAAAGTTGCACCGCATAACTCTCTTAATTCTTCAAGAGGTGTTATTCGGACTCAGGATTTAGAAGGCAGCTGTGAGGAAGAGATGCTTGAAAATCTCGCCTCACAAGGTGTTACTTACGTTAAACGAATTTCCATCAGACGTAATGGTAATGTTATCCAAACCAACACCTATATCCTGACCTTTGATAAACCAGATCTTCCTAGGATGATCAAAGCTGGTTTTCTTGCCATACCAGTTACCCCTTACATTCCAAATCCATTGCGTTGTTTCCATTGTCAACGCTTTGGACACAGTAAAAATGTATGTAAGGGGAAAGCTGTATGTGCTCGATGTGGACAAGATGGTCACGAAAGTACCTCTTGTCAGCTCGATCATAACTGCATTAACTGTAAAGGGCCTCATTTTGCTTATTCTAGAGAGTGCCCAATATGGAAGAAAGAAAAACAAGTTCAGCAGGTGAAGACAGAAAAAAATATTCCGTATCCTGAAGCAAGGAAGCTGGTTGAGGCTGCAACTCCAACATTTGCAATGTCTTTTGCAAGTGCAGTCAAGCCGAAAACCGCTTCTATTGCTTGCCAAACGCCTGCTGAATTTCCAGCTGAGATTGAGGATTCCTCGTCGCAACAAAAACCTCCGGTTCCACCTAAACCGAGAATTAAAATCCCCAGCTCCCAGTCTGGCATTCAGCCTGTTGAGTCTGCAATAGAGGAGATTGTGCCCCCCACTCCTCAACCAATTGGTGGAAATCCACCCAAAAACAAGGAACGTTCTGAAAAAGGCGTTCCCCGCAAATTAAATACCTTCCGTAGCAGGAAGGGTGACGAGGATCCTGTTGGAACCTATAACAGGTTCGGGATACAGGACAATCTTATGGATGTTGTTGTTGAAGTACATGACCCCAAGCAACATCAAAGAAGTCCCGTTAAACCTCCCTGAAAATGGCTAATTCCATAATCCAATGGAATTGTCGTGGTCTTAAACCAAATTTTAATGAAGTTCAAATCTTAATTCAAAAATTTAATCCCTTAGCTATTTGTTTACAAGAAACTTTTTTAAAGAATTCAGATGTCTTATCACTTAAGACACTTTGTTGCTTATCATTATTGTAATAATAATGATGTTAGAGCACACGGTGGTGTTTCCATTTTCCTTAATGGAAATATTCCGCAGAGTAAAGTCGCCCTCAACTCGCCTTTACAAGCAGTTGCAGTTAGAGTGACTCTACATATTCCAATCACTCTCTGTTCTGTATATTTACCACCTAGTTTACATCTGAACCCTAGAGATCTCGATGACCTTGTTGCACAACTTCCCCTCCCGTTTATAATTACGGGAGATTTCAATGGTCATCATTCACTCTGGGGTAGTTCAGATGATAACAATAGAGGTAAACAAATAGTGGACTTCATTAACATTAATAATTTGTGTTTATTAAATAATGACTCGCCTACTTATCTACATCCTGCCACGGCTTCTTTTTCTTCTCTTGATCTAACAATTTGCTCTCCGGTCCTTTTTCAGGATTTTACATGGAGGGTAAATGAAGATTTATGTGGTAGTGATCATTTTCCCATCTTGATAGATAATAATGCCCCCTCTCCGGTTGAAAGACCGCAGAGATGGAAGTTGCATAAGGCTGATTGGGCTCTTTTTGAATCCTTGTGTCTCTATTCTTTTGATGTAAAGGAGTTAGAAGATGCAGATGAGCACATGGCCTTATTCACTTCAATTCTTCAAGATGTAGCTGAGCAGGCGATTCCAAAGACCACGACTGAGCCCAAACGTTTCAATAAACCATGGTTTAATATCGATTGCAAATCCGCTCTTAAAGAGCGTGATCGTATTTTAAGACGCCTTGAGAAACACCCTTCCATGGAGAATCTTGCAGCATTCCAAATGGTCCGGGCGAAGGCCCGTAGAATCATACGCCAGGCAAAGAAGTCTTCATGGCAGGGCTATGTCTCAAGGATAAATTCCCGTACGTCTTCCAAATCATTATGGGATAGGATTCGTAGAATTAAAGGTAAAAGTAGTGCATTATCAGTTAACCATCTAGATGTTGATAATACCACCTTAACAACATTTCCTGATATTGCTAATTCACTGGCCAGTACAATTTCATTCAATTCATCATCCAATTTTTCCTCTGATGCCTTTCAGGGCATTAAACATCAGCAGGAGAAAAGGCGACTTAACTTCAAGTCCCGTAATGATGAATGTTATAATGATAAGTTTTCTATTGCTGAACTCCGTGATTCTCTCAAACGAGCTCGAGATACTGCAACTGGTCCAGATGAAATTCACTACCAGATTTTAAAACATTTAGTCATTCCACCATTCGGTATTCGCATACAACCCCTTTTGTCTGAGGCTGGTATCAGCCTTGACAGTATTGCGAATACCCCTTTCTTTAGGACTCCACCGTGGGCTGTATCTCCCCCAAAGATCGATTTCGATCTAACTCGGCATAAAAAGAGTGATACTAGCTCCTCGGTTTTTCAGTCTCTCTTTAGAGAGCTAAGGTCTAAATATGGTGCTTATGCTCCAATATATACAGATGGTTCGAAAGATGACGATCGGGTAGCTTCGGCTACCGTGACACCATCCGAGACCATTTCTGTCCGCCTCCCACCTGCTGCTTCCATATTTACAGCTGAACTCCAGGCCATTCTTCACGCTTTGGAGTTCATACAATCATCTCATCAACAACAGCACATTATCTTCACTGATTCTCTGTCCTCACTTCAAGCAATTTACAATAAAAAGCTTGAACACCCATTAGTAGCAGATGTTTATCGTCTGCTACTATCTTACGAGCTTTCAAGCAAAGACATCGTCTTTTGCTGGCTCCCCAGTCACGTTGATATAAGGGGGAATGATCAAGCAGATTTTGCTGCCAAAGCTGCTTTAGATCTCCCCCTATCACCATTTTTAATACCATATCAAGATTTTAAATCATCGATTAATCATTTCATTTATGGCCGCTGGCAACGGTCTTGGGATCTTGCTGGCACAAACAAACTTCATCATATTAAGCCTCTCTTAGGAGATTGGCCAAACTCCTACAGAACTAACAGGAGGGATGAAGTTGTTTTGTGTCGCTCTCGTATTGGTCATACCTTTTTGACTCATATTTTCATTTTGAAGCGAGAGCCTCAACCAGAATGTGAACACTGTCATGTTCCTTTGACAGTGAAACACATTTTGATTGAGTGCAAGCATCTCAAGAACCTAAGATCGAAATATTACCGTTGCCAGTCTTTGCATCAATTATTTGCCCAACCGGGCTTATATTGTAAATTGTTAGACTTTTTAAAAGAGACAAGCTTTTATTATAAATTTTAATTGTATATTTATCATTTCATTTTGTATGTTTTAAATATTTATATGCATAAAAGATTTATTTGATTTTTTAATCTTATTTACTGTGATACTGTTTTTATTTATGCATATAAAACTTTTTCTGTGATATTTATTTAACTTGTCTCGCATAAATCTTTGTAGGTTTGGCGCAATATAGCCCGGTTGGTGCCGAAGTGCCATAAAACCATATTTCATTCATTCATTTTAAAACATTTACCTTTTTCTACACTCTTAATATTATTAGATCTTTTCAACCGGATTTGGGTTGATGGGAATTTCCCGCCTTCGTGGCATGAAGCCACAATAATTCCCATCCCTAAACCGGGTAAAGATCCTACGAATCCTAACAATTATCGTCCGATCGCTTTAACTAGCTGCATTTGCAAAATCATGGAGAGATTGATCAATCGAAGGCTTGTTTGGTACCTAGAGTCCAACAACCTTATTACAGACCTCCAATGTGGATTTCGGTCCCAAAGGAGCACTCTTGATCATCTCGTTCGATTTGAAACGTTTGTCAGGGATGCTTTCATCCAGAAACAACATTTAGTTGCTATATTCTTTGATCTGGAGAAAGCTTATGATACCACATGGAAATATGGTATCATGCGCGACCTGCATAACCTCGGTCTGCGGGGTCGCTTACCTATCTTCATTAAAAACTTCTTAGAAGATAGGTCGTTTAAGGTACGTTTAGGATAAATATTCTCTGACTCCTTTCCTCAGGAAATGGGGGTTCCTCAGGGAAGTATATTATCCCCCACACTTTTTTCTATCAAAATAAATACCATACCGACGTGCCTTAAACGCGGGGTCGACGGCTCTCTTTATGTTGATGACTTTCAGATGTGTTACGGATCGACAAGTATGCAGACAATCGAACGTCAGTTGCAGCTTTGCTTGAATTCTATTCAACGATGGGTAACTGACAATGGATTTCGTTTTTCGAAATCCAAGACTGTCTGCATGCACTTTTGTCAAAGAAGAGATTTACATCCTCATCCGGAACTTACACTGGATGGTAGTCCCATTCCAGTTGTAGATGAAACGAAATTCTTGGGTTTGATATTTGATAAGAAATTATCATTTATCCCCCATATCAAATCCCTCAAGAAAAAATGTCTGAAAGCCCTCAACATATTGAGAGTCTTATCAAACACTGACTGGGGTGCAGACCGTAAGGTCCTGCTCAGATTGTATCGAGCATTAATACGATCTAAACTCGATTATGGGTGTATTGTGTATGGGTCTGCCCGCGAGTCGTATCTCAAAGAGCTAGACACCATACACAACCAAGGACTTAGAATCAGTTTAGGAGCATTCCGAACATCTCCAGTGCAGAGTTTATACGTCGAGGCGCACGAGCCCTCATTGCACGACAGACGTGATAAACTTGCACTGCAGTATGCCACAAAAATTGCATCTCTGCCTCATCACATTTCATTTAACACCATATTTAGACCTCTTCATGAGCATTTGTATCTGATGAAGACTAATACTATTCCATCATTTGGTATTCGCATTCAACCCCTTTTGTCAGAGACTGGTATAAGTAATGACAGTATTGCGAATACACCTTTCTTTGAGACACCACCATGGTCTATATCTCCTCCTAAGATCGATCTAGATCTTACAAAAAATAGGAAGAAAGATACTAGTTCCACAGTGTTCCAAACTCTCTTCGGAGAGTTGAGGTCTTAATATGGTGATTATGCTCCAATTTATACAGATGGTTCCAAAGATGGCGATCGGGTAGCTTCGGCTACTGTCACGCCATCTGAGACCATTTCTGTTCGCCTTCCTCCTGCTGCTTCAATATTTACTGTTGAACTCCAGGCCATCTTTCAGGCACTGGAGTTCATTCAATCCTCTCCATCTTTAAAACATGTTATATTTACTGATTCTTTGTCCTCTTTACAGGCAATAAACAATAAGCAGCTTGTACGCCCTTTAGTAGCAGACATATATCGTCTGCTACTGTCACACGAGTTTAGCGGCAAGGACACTGTCCTTTGCTGGCTCCCCAGTCATGTTGATATTAAAGGGAATGATGAAGCAGACTTAGCTGCCAAGTCTGCGTTAGATCTTCTTTTACCTTTCACCGATTTTAAATCGTCCATCAACTTTTTTATTTTTGACCGCTGGCAACGGTCTTGGGATCTTGCAGACACAAATAAACTTCATCACATTAAGCCTCTCTTAGGAGACTGGCGAAGCTCCTATAGAACCAGTAGGAGGGATGAAGTGGTTTTGTGTCGCTCACGCATTGGTCATACTTTTTTAACTCATATTTTCATTTTGAAGCGAGAGCCTCAACCAGAATGTGATCACTGTCATGTTCCTTTGACAGTTAAGCACATTTTGATTGAGTGCAAGCATCTCAAGGATATTAGATCTCATTTTTACCGTTGTCAGTCACTTGTTTGCCCAACCGGGTTTATATGATAAAGTATTAGACTTTTTAAAAGAGACAGGATTTTATCATACATTTTAATTGTATATATATATATATATATAGTAGAATAGTTAATTAAAGCTGCTCTTTGGTAATATATAATTGAAATTAAAGATGGCAAAATAAAACTACATTTTTATGCTAACGTTTTCACCGCGATAGCGGCTCATCAGGCGTTTTATTAAACAATAATTGAATTAACAATAGTCTATGACGTCAGGGTGTCATAGTTACATGATAAAATTATTGTACAGGCAAGGGTAGTTAGTTAGTCTACAGACTAAAAATATTTAATCCCACCACAATCTTTATTTCATATAACTTATATATTCTCTTATTTAGAATTAAGTTTTGGGTGGTACTTCTCAATAAAATAGCTTTCTTTTGCCTCCAAGAGGTCGTTGTTTTTGCTATTAAGTTTATATAAAGGAAAAACACTAAATTTACCCCACCACATACTTCAAGGTGCTCACTGAGCGGGATCATCCTATATTTTGGTTGAAGTATGTGCTGTCGATGAAGGTTCATTCTAAGCCTAAGCATCATTTGGGTCTTTCCTATATACTTCCCCTTGCATCCCGGACACGTTATAAGGTAAATTACATAGTTCGATTGGCAATTCATTGCCTGTTTGACATAAAATGTATTATCATCATTAATTGTTATGGATGATCCCTCAATGATAATGTCACAGGTTTTACACTTTGAACTTTAACTTTAGGTTATCTCGAGGAAATATGGTATGAGAGGGTGACAACAACGTTTGGCAATGAATTCGGTGATTTAATTAAGACATCATGGAAACGGTTTTTAGATGATTGTTCTGTGATACTCAGGGTATCCCAAGAAATCATCTCAGAGCTTCATAAAATGTTAAATAATTTAGATGATAGCATACAGTTTACAATTGAGCAGAGTCAAACCACATTAAATTTTCTGGATGTGACAGTTAAGCTTCACGCGAATGGCTCTATTGAAACTGATGTGTATTATAAAAAAACCGATACACATCAATATCTAAATTTTAACTCTTGTCACCCATCTCATACGAAACGAAACATCCCTTATAACCTGGCTAGACGAATTTGTACAATTGTGTCCAATCCAGGTGTCAAAGTTCAGAGATTACAGGAACTAAAAGGTTTCTTATTAAAACAAAACTATCCAGGTAAATTAATAGACGATGCTAACAAGAGAGCATTGAGTCTGGATCAAAGCGTCTTAAGACTACCTAAAGTTCCTGTAAACTCTGATAAAAGGAACGTTGCTTTAGTTACTACATTCAATCCGTCCCAGGAAAATGGGAAATCTATCATTGAAAATTATATCCATATTCTTAAAAGTAGCCAAACAATGCATAAAATATTGAGAAAAACGAATATAATCAACAGTCTTAAGCAACCTTCCAATCTAGCTAGGATTATAACATCTTCTAAATATGATTCAGTCGCTTCAATTCCATTAGTTTCGAAATGCGGTAGTTCAAAGTGTAAAACCTGTGACATTATCATTGAGGGATCATCCATAACAATTAATGATGATAATACATTTTATGTCAAACAGGCAATGAATTGCCAATCGAACTATGTAATTTACCTTATAACGTGTCCGGGATGCAAGGGGAAGTATATAGGAAAGACCCAAATGATGCTTAGGCTTAGAATGAACCTTCATCGACAGCACATACTTCAACCAAAATATAGGATGATCCCGCTCAGTGAGCACCTTGAAGTATGTGGTGGGGGTAAATTTAGTGTTTTTCCTTTATATAAACTTAATAGCAAAAACAACGACCTCTTGGAGGCAAAAGAAAGCTATTTTATTGAGAAGTACCACCCAAAACTTAATTCTAAATAAGAGAATATATAAGTTATATGAAATAAAGATTGTGGTGGGATTAAATATTTTTAGTCTGTAGACTAACTAACTACCCTTGCCTGTACAATAATTTTATCATGTAACTATGACACCCTGACGTCATAGACTATTGTTAATTCAATTATTGTTTAATAAAACGCCTGATGAGCCGCTATCGCGGTGAAAACGTTAGCATAAAAATGTAGTTTTATTTTGCCATCTTTAATTTCAATTATATATATAATCAGCACAACCGTAAAGCTGCACTACTTTGTTTCACGGTAAACGATGAAAAGATAAAAGGTATGCCGACACAAACTGATTTCAACACTGGTTTAATAACATTTTAACATTTTAAAGTACTTTTCGTCCGTCTTGGGACTATTCATAATTAATGTCATAACAAATAGATGGACAGTATAGTATATTTATACATATTTATATTTACATAGTAACACTGTGGTTTTAATTGGCTATAGTTACCATTGTCTATGGTTACATAGTATATAGGTAACGAGCAGAAAACATGTATACACGTGTGTTAATCTGTAGTATATGGGTTCAATTAAGGAACAATGAGTGGAAGATAATCCTAGATTGAAGAAGATTAATGAAGCTAATGGTCAATTGTTACTTATTGACTATTAAGTTGAGGAACGACTTTTTTAATAAAATGGTTTTCCATTAATTTCCTTTTCGTGGTGTCATCGACTTTCATTTTATAAAAAGGGAAAATTTGAAATTTTACTTGTAGGTGTTGTGCACATTTAAAGATATGTCTATTTACAAATAAGGGCCCATTTTCAATATTACAATCCCGTCGATGGTTACGTACTCTATCCCGTAGATTACACGAAGTTTCTCCAATATAGATTTTTAGACAGCCTAAGCAAGTCAAGACATATATGAGATTTTTTGTGTCACAATTCATATTGTCGTTGACACTAAACGTAAAGTTGTGGAAAGTATATTTGCTATTTGGCGTAATATGGTCGCAACATTTACATCGAAGGTCCGAGCATTTAGATACATGAAAGCCGGTCATTGTGATAGATGAATTGAATTTTGCTTTGGTTAGGAGGCGTTTCAGATTAGGTGGCTGTCTTTGTGATTTAATGAATTGAACATTATCAAATTTCGTTCTGAGGTTGTCGTTTGATGCCAATAGTGTCCTGCTCTCGTACATTGTTTTAAAGAAGTTGGGATGTTGGGGGTTATGGGTAGTGACAAAGGTAATTATATTATCCGAATTGTCTTTTGCTTTAGTAGCCCTCAGTGTTTGGATATCAATTGCCAAAGCCTTATTTATCCCAACTTCTATTACCTCGAGGGGGTAATACTGCTTCAATAAATTTCTTTTTAGCTCACCCAATCTGACAACCCGTAGGTCTTCATCTATCACAATGGTGCATATTTTTCTAGCTAAAGAAAATGGTATATTATTTTTGGTATGGCGTGGGTGACAAGATTTATATGAAAGATAGTTTTTGGTATCTGTTTCTTTAGAATACATATCCGTTATAAGGAGTTCTCTCCTTCGTTTCACTAGAACGTCCAAGAATGCGATTTGCAGATCGTTCGTTTCAATTGTGAATTTGATATTTATATCTAAATCATTCATTATTTTGTGCAAATCTGCAATGTTGCCAATTCGGTCATTCCAAATACAGAATATATCGTCTAGGAATCGTTTCAACTGAATTTCTAAATATAATCTGTAATCCACGCCATGTTCAATTTCTACAATGGAGTATAGTTTTTCTTCAAGAAATCCCATTGTTAAATTACTTAATTGTGGTGCCGCCTTGGTGCCCATCGCTATACCAAGAATCTGTTTATAATTTGTTTCGCCAAATGTAAAAGTGTTGTTAGTCAGGATGATTCGTATAGCTTTGAGGATGAAGTTGTTTGAAATTTTTTCATATATCATTTCTTTTTTGTATTTAAATATTTATATGCATAAAGGATGTGTTTTATTTTTAGTTTTTACTTACTGTGATATTGTTTTTATTTAGGCATATAATGCTTTTCTGTGATATATTTTAACCTGTCTCGTAACTATCATCATAAGTTTGGCGCAATATAGCCCGGTTGGCGCTAACGTGCCATTAAACTCCAATTCATTTCATTTCATTTGATGAAAGTGCTTAAAATATTGTTAATAAGTTATTACTATATGATATGCATATCTTTAAGGTTTTGTGATAATTTAATTTTGACGAAGTTAGTGTTTGTTTCGAGAGAGAGAGAATGGGGTTTAACGTCCATTCAACACAACCAGGTCATTTCGGGACTAACATACGGTTTCAATTTTATTTCAATAATTCGCTTGCGCGTAGGGGTCTTTAGACGTGGGAGGAAACCGGAGTGCCCGGAGGAAACCCACGAGGTTGAGAAGGCGCCCCTATCTCCAGAGGTGACCGGCCAGCTAGAGGTCGAAGCGCGGCACTCTAGACCATCCCAACCCACCGTGTTTGTTTCGTGTTTTGATGAAAATATATATATTTTTTAATATGAGTATAATGTTTTTAGTGCTTATTGTGATACATGGTTTGTAATTGTCCTTTAAATGTGATAAATATATTTAAAATGATTAAATTTTTTATTCTATTCATTGGGTACGGGGGGGGGGTAAAGTAACGGGTAATGGTAATTCATTACGTTCAAATATGCTATTCTATTCATTGGGAAATGGGTTCACAGTAATGGTAATTAATTACATTCAATGTAATGGTAATTATAATTACATTGCTAAAAATGAGAAAATAATTGTAATGCTTACTTTATAAAAGTAATGGTCCCAGCCCTGCGTTCTGGTACGTGGAATCTGCTGCCACTGAATCATCTGAAAACAATACATTGATATAAACTTACATATAAAATGATATCAATTAAATACTAACTAATTAAACATATATGCTGCCACTGAATCATCTGAAAACAATACATTGATATAAACTTACATATAAAATGATATCAATAAAATACTAACTAATTAAACATATATGCATTGAAAAATACTATCATTACGTTCATAACATTCTGTCCTCGTTTAACAATATTTTTAATGTGTGGTTTAACAGTCATTTGGCGATCAAAGGTCACCCAAATAAGCTTCGCCTGATCTTTAAAATCAATTCGAATATTGTTCAAGTCCAGTTTCATAGACAACACTTTCCTGTGACACCTACACGAAATCCTCAGTCATAAGATCATTTCGACAATTTGTCTAAGTCTTCTTGCATTCTCGTTCTAACCTTGCCGTAGTTATTCGCTGCATGCCAGATTGAACTTTCGTCTGCATAAGTTTCTTAATGTAGTAAACAGGTCGCAATGCGATGGAATTACTGCTTATTAACTGATCGATGTTTCGACTGGGCTTCTCCAGTCGTTATCAAGCAATGATAAGATGTGAAAATATCACAAGTCAATAAGCTTTTCTTACCGTAGTTATTAGACTGAAGGTAATAATCATGAGAGAGAGAAATGGGGTTTAACGTCCACTCGACACAAACTAGGTCATTTCGGGACTCACATATGGTTTAATTTTATTTCAACAATTCGCTTGCGCGAAGGGGTCTTTAGCAGTGGGAGGAAACCGGAGGAAACCCACGAGGTTGAGAAGGCGCCCCTATCTCCATGCCACATTCCAGACCATCCCAACCCCCGGCTTATATCAGAACCCTGGGGTGTGCCATTTTCGATTTCGTATTTGTTGCTAATTGACAGACTTGCATGCATTAACTCGTATTTGCCTATCGCTTAGAAAATTTCGATCCAGTGGAACATTCGTCGGTTACCCCTAGTCCATGAACCATTTTTATACGTCCACATTCATAATGTGAACGTATTATGCCGTCGCCCCTGTCTGTGTGTGTGTGTGTGTCTGTGGTTCGCCTACAGGGCGCAATTCTTCATGGATTTTCTTCAAACTTGGTATACTTATTCCTTATACCCCAAGGAAGATCCCTATTGTTTTGGGGGCATGCCCGACCCCCAGGGGCCGAGCCACGCCCATTTCTAGTATTTGTTTGTTTGTCGTCTACAGGCCACATTTCTTAACTTATAATCTTGAAACTTTGCATACACATTCTTTGTACCCTAAGAAACATCCCTATCGTTTGGGGTGCATGCCCAACCCCCAGGGGCAGAGCCACGCCCATTTTCTTTTCTTGTGTCTTTGTGTCGCCTACAGGGCGCAATTCTTACTGGATTTTCTTCAAACTTGGTATACTTATTCTTTATACTTGGTATACTTATTCCTTATACCCCAAGGAAGATCCCTATTGTTTTAGGGCATGCCCGACCCCCAGGGGCCGAGCCACGCCCATTTCTAGTATTTGTTTGTTTGTCGTCTACAGGCCACATTTCTTAACTTATAATCTTGAAACTTTGCATACACATTCTTTGTACCCTAAGAAACATCCCTATCGTTTGGGGTGCATGCCCAACCCCCAGGGGCAGAGCCACGCCCATTTTCTTTTCTTGTGTCGCCTACATTGCGCAATTCTTACTGGATTTTCTTCAAACTTGGTATACTTATTCTTTATACTTGGTATACTTATTCCTTATACCCCAAGGAAGATCCCTATTGTTTTTGGTACATGCCCGACCCCCAGGGGCATAGCCACGCCCATTTCTAGTATTTTTTTGTTTGTCGTCTACAGGCCACATTTCTTAACTTATAATCTTGAAACTTTGCATACACATTCTTTGTACCCTAAGGAACATCCCTATCGTTTGGGGTGCATGCCCAACCCCAAGGGGCAGAGCCACGCCCATTTTCTTTTCTTGTGTCTTTGTGTCGCCTACAGGGCGCAATTCTTACTGGATTTTCTTCATACTTGGTATACTTATTCCTTATACTTGGTATACTTATTCCTTATAGCCCAAGGAAGATCCCTGTTGTTTTTGGTGCATGCCCGACCCCCAGGGGCATAGCCACGCCCATTTCTAGTATTTTTTTGTTTGTCGTCTACAGGCCACATTTCTTAACTTATAATCTTGAAACTTTGCATACACATTCTTTGTACCCTAAGGAACATCCCTATCGTTTGGGGTGCATGCCCAACCCCCAGGGGCAGAGCCACGCCCATTTTATTTTCGTGTGTCTTTGTGTCGCCTACAGGGCGCAATTCTTACTGGATTTTCTTCAAACTTGGTATACTTACTCTTTATACTCTAAGGATGATCCCTATCGTTTGGCGTGCATGCCCAACCCCCAGGGGCAGAGCCACGCCCATTTTCTTTTTGTGTGTCTGTGTGTCGCCTACAGGCCGCAATTCTAACTGGATTTTCTTAAAACTTTGTATACTTACTCTTTACACCCTAAGAATGATCCCTATTGTTTTTTGGTGCATGCCCGACCCCCAATGGCAGAGCCACGCCCATTCCTTGTATTTATTTGTTTGTCGTCTACAAGCCACATTTGTTAACGTATCATCTTGAAACTTTGAATGCTTATTCTTTGTACCCTAAGGAACATTCCTATCATTTGGGGTGCATGCTCAACCCCCAGGGGCAGAACCACGCCCATTTTCTTTTTGTGTGTCGCCTACAGGGCGCAATTCTTAATTGGTCATCTTGAAACTTAAAATACTTATTCCTTATACCCTAAGGATGATCCCTTTTGTTTTGGGTGCATGCCCGACCCCCGTGGGACAGCAACACCCATTTCTTGTATTTGTTTGTCGTCTACAGGCTGCATTTCTTAATGTATCATCTTGAAACTTTGAATGCTTATTCTTGGTACCTTAAGGAAGATCCCTATTGTTTTTTGTGCATGCCCGACCCCCAGGGACAGTGCCACGCCCATTTTCTTTTTGTCTGTCTGTGTGTCACCTACAGGCCACAATTCTTAATCGATCGTCTTGAAAACTTTTTTTTATACTTATTCCTTATACCCTAAGGCTGACCACTATTATTTTTGGTGCATGCCGGACCCCCTGGGACAGAGCCACGCCCAATGCTTTTGTGTCGTGTGTTCGCCTACAGGATGCAATTCTTAACAGATCCTTTTAAAACTTTACATACCTATTCCTTATACCCTAACCCCCAGGGGCAGAGCCATGCCCATTTTTACTTCGTGTCTGTGTGTGTTGTCTACAGGCCACGATTCTTAATGGATCGTCTTTAAACTTGGGATATGTATTACTTATAGCCTAAGGACGTTAACTGCATGTCCCGACTCCCACAGTCAAGACACGCCCAATTTTTGTGTTTGTCGTTTACAGGCCGCAATTCTGAATGAAGCAGCTTGGTTCTTGGCTTATGTATTCCTTATAGCCTGAGGGCGTCCACTATTGATTTTGATGAATGTCCCGACCCCCAGGGGCAGGCACGCCCACTTTTTGCCTTTAGCGTTAGGAAGGCACAATTCTGAATGGATTATCTTGGTATACTTATTCCTTATACTCTAAGGACGGCAACTATTGATGTTGAGGCTCGACCCTCAACGCTAAACAAACCAAACGCCTAGCCTTCTTGACAAAGTACCATATCAATCAAAGCAGGAATGTGGACGTATATTGTAGCGTTAGCGTTATGTTTACGTACGTGATCCACCCAAACTAAGTCAAATGCCTTGGTCAGGTCGACGAATACTGCACAGATAATAGTGAAGTGATTATGTCATGCTGTAACCTTGCAATATGATCAATAGTGGGGCGATGCTGTCTATATCCACTTTGATTTGGACTTAATCCGTTGCTCATACAATAATATTTTAGACTATTATTTGCCAGATACCCCGTCCAGACGCTTATTTTGAACTTGTTTAAACAAAACCGGGGATCGTTCAACCAATTTAACTTAAGTGTCTGAGCGCACATGCGGGGCAAATAAACCAGTTTAAAAAAAAACCCAGCTTGCCACCTGTCTTCGAGAAGGCTTTTCATTTTAAACTGGTTCATCGTGGCCGTCTGAACGGGTTGGCTTAAAAGCCCCAGATCCCTTTGGATATGCGCAATGCGTTACATTCCTGGGAAAATGGCGGCTTCGTGCAGTGCCGATGCCATACGACCATAATAGAGGGGTGAACTGGGGCGACGGGGAAACACATTTCCTCATTTGTGTGTGTGGGAAGAAGGCGCTATACAGGCACAACTGGATGACACAAGAAAGTGTGGCAGTCTATTGCCAATTTAGTTATTTATTTTCAAATCGGAATTGGACTTATTTCTGACCTACTATAAAAATTGTATTTATATCTATACTACTCAAAAGAAGGTAAGGGTCAAACCTTTTTTTCTACCAGATAATTGTCTATGCACATATCAGATATATAAAATTATTGGCGGAAATCGTGTCAAAATTGGTTCACGATATCCTGACAACAAAACCTGTGTACAAGGCATGTCATTTTCAAACAAAACGATTTGCATCGCCCAAACGCAGTAGGGTACGATTTTTTGGAGTTGATTATGTCCTTGCACGTGCACTATGCATTTTCCATGAATAGTTTTGGCATAAAAAACACTTCCATGACCGTACTGCTCTCAGTTGTAATTTCAGCATGGTCAGACATCAGCTGGGTGAACTTGAAAGAGGAAGAGCCATTGCGTGGCTTCAACAGGGTTTTACACAGAGGAATGTGGCATAGAGAATCGACTGTAGCCAGAGTGTGATGGGAGACTATGGCAGCGTTTCCAACAACCAATTCAATTCAGAATCGCCCACGGTCTGGTAGGCCAAGATCAACGTCAAGACCGTCATTGTGCTTGATAACGATATGAGGATACGTCGTGCTTTTAGAATAAACCAGTGATTGTTCCCCATCAAAAACTGTGTTCTCTTAAAAGAATAAGAGAAGAGCGTGAAGCACAGAAAACAGCTAGAGACGGGAGGGCTAGAGTAGCAGAGGCGGGAGGGCTGAGGAACAACGACCTGAGGATAAGGAAAGAGAAAGGCAACATGAATCAAGATTATGGAGTTTGTTTGCCAATCATGGATTTCAGCAGCAACAATTTTCTTAACAACAAAATGGACATGTTGCGCAGCAACAATTTTTTCAAGTACCTTATGGACACACATATACAAATTTATAAAACCATATTATGTTCAAGACGTATCATTTTTTGCCAAAATATCTAACATGTAGCTCGTTTATTGTCATTGATAACAGTTCATATTTGTTTGTAAAAATGGTTTTATTTGCCATTCCATTGTACCACAACTGAAGTTTTAATATATTTCCATGTTTTAATTATTAATATCCATATCATTATCAAATATTATTTTCAAGATGTACCATTTTGTGCTAAAATATCTGACATGTAGCGCAATTGTCAGTGATAACAGTTTATTTTGGTTTGTACAAATACATAAATTGTCATTCCATTTCACCAAGGCTCAAGTTTTAATAAATTTATTTCCATGTCTAAATATGATCAATAGTGGAGCGCTGTTGTCTATACTTTTATAGCCACTTTGATTTGGACTTATTAATCCATTACTCTCACAGTAATATTTTAGCCTATTATTTACACTGAAAAAAAACTTGTGTTGGGTCACAACACAAGTACTTGTGTTAAAATTATTCTACACAAACTTGTGTTGTTTTACATTGCATCAACACAAACTTGTGTTCTTTTTAATGCTGTAACACAAACTTGTGTTGATTTATAAAATCTTGTGTTTTTGTCATAAAATTAACACAAGTAATGTGTATACTATCGTCAATTAATATTTTGTGTTTTTAATTTTAAAAATTAAACTCCATACAAAGTCTTAATTTTGAGGTCCATAAGTTATAAAAAAAGGTATTTTTTTACACAGACAATATAGCCAGACAGACTTGAATGTTAATTGGTGTTTAGATGTCTGTAGTTAAAATAAAGTTGTTGACTTTTTTTATTGGCCCAATAAACTGGTAGATTAAAGGAATACCTAATACACCTGGTGAGCATTCCGGTGTGATTTTAACAATTGACTCCAAACGCGTTGACAAGAAAATGGGTAAAACTCTTTTGTAATGTAATTTGTTAATAAAGTCAACGTAATCTAAGCTACATTTTGTCTGCGATATCACCTCGGTGGAAGGGGACGTTAAATAAAGCGATTTCTCACACAAACATTTACCATTAACAGCGTGCTGAAATAATTTTTGAGCAGTGATATAATGGACACCACAGAGAATACAAGACCGCAGGTTTGTAAATATTTATGAAAAAAAAAAAAATACCATGTATTTATTTCTTTAGCATTGATATTGTTTCTTTGTATATATTATTATTTCGTTTCCTTTAAAAAACCCAAACATTCCCCCGGAATTATATGTCATACTTTTCTTTCCGCATCGCCTTGTTCGTACTTGTAGCAAAAAACTGACCGTCGCAAAATTCATTAAAATGACTAATAATACTAAGGCAGTGATCAATGGTGAATACCGATTAAGATTAAGTGGATTATCAGCGCAGTAATTCACTTCGCGCGCGCAGATTACTCATCGGAAATTAGGACGGAGATTCGCGCATGCGCGGTAATAATTTGTCATTTACAATGGCGGGCACAGTGAAAAAAATATTTCGGCATGATATTGTTGTCCCTATCCGTCTACAATTTGTTACTGGTCACAAGTTTTATCCGATATTGACGAAACCTGAAATATCTTTCTTTCGCTATAAGCATGTACTGGATTGGTTCGTATCTTCATGGATTATGACCCCTGATTAGCTTGTGCACACTCTAGAGGTCACAATTTTTATCCGATTTTAATAACCGTTTAAATATTATCACTGTTGAACCATAATGATAATTAGGTTGGAATTTCGTGTAAATCGGGCCGACATTTTAATTTCATAAGTTAAGAAACTTACCTGAGATGAACATTAGGATATATATCTCGTTGTATTTAACTCGCCCGAAGTTCAAATCATGCGCACACTAGTCTTCATGATTCCGCAGTTTTCGGCCTCGCCTTTTCGCTCGCGTTTTCCATAGTAACGCCCTTGTAATTATGGAGGAAGCAGCGGACGGAGCCTGGAAGGTAATGATATGCCAAAAGAAGATATAGCGAAGGTGTAGCGATTTTGAATCTTTATTATAAATCTCTAACGGCAAATCTGTTTGATCTTTGCGGAATAACTTGCACCTGGCTTTGGATAAATACAAGGGAATTTGGGGTTAATCTTTTTAAGGTTTATATATTATACATTTTCATGTGTTCGTATATTATCGTCGCTTCTGTTTTAAAAAGTTTAATTTTCGCTCCTCATAGGGAATTTTAACTCCATTGGCTTGACAACTAATCCAATTTTAAATCAGACAATGTACACTGGGTTACTTCAAATGGTGGCAGACCAAGTCATGTTATGAAATGAAATGAAATGGGGTTTAACGTCCTACTCCTTTGCACCTAACCTGGGCTAATGGAAGACGGGGAGTCATGTTATGGCTGGAGGACAGGTTCTCTATAAGGAGGGAAGAAATGTGTGTGTGTGGGGGGGGGGGTAACGTTCACTCGATACAAACTAGGTCATTTCGGCACTAACATAAGTGTTCTCGTAAGTATAGTGCTTGACAATAGAAAGTATCAGAGTATGTAATAACTCGCATGCATTGGTATAAATCTTAAGCGTAAACGAGTGGTTGGCAAAAGGATTAAGACTTAGTAATGTAGTGCTGGTTTTTAATAGACAATTTTGGGTTGACTTTTTGGTTTAGCATTGGAAATGAAATGAAATGAAATGTTGTTTAATGGCACGACAGCTCCAACCGGGCTATATTGCGCCAAACATATGGTGAGATTTTGCGAGACAAACTAGAAACAATCACAATATTATCTATACATATACATAAATAAAAACAAATATCACAGTAAATATCAATTAAAAATAAATATCAACTTTATGTATATATATTTAAAATATGAAAGTGAAAATCAGCTATATACAATTAAAATTTTCGATAAAAATTTGTCTCTTTTAAAAAATCTAGCGCTTTACAATATAGCCCCGGTTGGGCAAACAACTGATGTAGTGATTGGCAACGGTAATGCCGTAATCTTGTATCTTTGAGATGCTTGCACTCAATCAAAATGTGCTTCACTGTCAAAGGAACATGACAGTGTTCACATTCTGGTTGAGGCTCTCGCTTTAAGATGAAAATATGTGTTAAAAAAGTATGACCTATGCGAGAGCGACACAAGACAACTTCATCTCTCCTGCTCGTACTATAGGAGCTTGGCCAGTCTCCTAAGAGAGGCTTGATGTGGTGAAGTTTATTTGTGTCTGCAAGATCCCAAGACCGTTGCCAGCGGTCATATATAAAACAGTGTATTGGTGATTTAAAATCTGTGAATGGTAAAAGGAATTTTGACATGGGAAGATTTAAAGCAGACTTAGCAGCTAAGTCTGCTTGGTCATTCCCCTTAATATCAACATGACTGGGGAGCCAGCAAAGGACTATGTCCCTGCCGTTAAACTCGTTTGATAGTAGCAGACGATAAATATCTGCTACTAATGGGTGTACAAGCTGTTTATTGTTAATTGCCTGTAAAGAGGACAAGGAATCAGTGAAAATAATATGTTTTGAAGATGAAGAGGATTGAATGAACTCCAGTGCCTGCAAGATTGCCTGGAGCTCAGCAGTAAATATGGAAGCAGCTGGTGGAAGTCTGACAGAAATGATTCCAGATGGCGTGACGGTAGCCGAAGCTACCCGATCACCATCTTTGGAACCATCTGTGTAAAAGGGAGCATAATCACCATATTTAGACTGCAACTCTCGAAAGAGAGACTGAAACACTGTGGAACTAGTATCTCTCTTTTTGTTTTTCGTTAGATCTAAATCGATCTTTGGAGAAGATATAGTCCATGGTGGTGTATCAACCAAAGGGGTATTCGCAATACTGTCATGACTGATGCCAGCCTGTGACAGAAGGGGTTGAATACGAATACCGAATGGTGGAATTGCGTTAGTTTTTAGCATATATAGATGTTCATGATATGGTCTAAATATGGTGTTATATGAAATATGATGAGGAAGAGATGCAATTTTTGTAGCATACTGCAGTGCCAGTTTATCACGTCTGTCGTGCAATGAGGGCTCGTGCGCCTCGACGTATAAACTCTGCACTGGAGATGTACGGAATGCTCCCAGGCTGATTCGAAGTCCTTGGTTGTGTATGGTGTCGAGCTCTTTGAGATAAGACTCGCGGGCAGACCCATACACAATACACCCATAATCGAGTTTTGATCTTATTAAAGCTCGATATAATCTGAGCAAGACCTTACGGTCTGCTCCCCAGTCAGTATTTGATAAGACTCTCAATATGTTGAGGGCTTTCAGACATTTCTTCTTGAGGGTTTTTATATGGGGGATAAATGATAATTTCTTATCAAATATCAAACCCAAGAATTTTGTTTCATCTACAACTGGGATGGGGATGCCATCCAGTGTAAGCTCTGGATCCGGATGTAAACCTCGTCGTTGACAGAAGTGCATGCAAACAGTCTTGGATTTCGAAAATCGAAATCCGTTGTCAGTTGCCCATCGTTGAATAGAATTCAAACAAAGCTGCAACTGACGTTCGATTGTCTGCATACTTGTCGATCCATAACACATCTGAAAGTCATCAACATATAGAGAGCCGTCGACCCCACGTTTAAGGCACGCGGGAATTGCATTAATTTTAATAGCAAATAAAGTGGGAGACAAAATACTTCCCTGAGGAACTCCCATTTCCTGAGGAAATGGATCAGAGAATATTGAACCCAAACGTACCTTAAACGACCTATCTTCTAAGAAATTTTTAATGAAGATAGGTAAGCGACCTCGCAGACCGAGGTTATGCAGGTCGCGCATGATACCATATTTCCATGTGGTATCATAAGCTTTCTCCAGATCAAAAAATATAGCAACTAAATGTTGTTTCTGGATGAAAGCGTCCCTGACGAACGTTTCAAATCGAACGAGATGATCAAGAGTGCTTCTTTGGGACCGAAATCCACATTGAAGGTCAGTAATGAGGTTGTTGGACTCAAGGTACCAAACAAGCCTTCGATTGATCAATCTCTCCATGGTTTTACAAATACAGCTAGTTAAAGCAATCGGACGATAATTAGTAGGATTCGTAGGATCTTTACCCGGTTTAGGGATGGGAATTATTGTGGCTTCATGCCACGAAGGAGGAAAATTCCCTTCAACCCAAATCCGGTTATATAGATCTAATAATATTAAGAGTGTTTGAAAAGGTAAATGTTTTAAAATTTGGTAGTGAATTTCATCTGGACCAGTTGCAGTGTCCCGAGCTCGCTTTAGCGAATCCCGAAGCTCTGCAATGGAAAAGGTATCATTGTAGCATTCATCATTGTGGGACTTGAAATTAAGTCGCCTTTTCTCCTGTTGCTGTTTAATGCCTAGAAAGGCATTGGAGGAGAAATTGGATGATGAATTAAATGACCATTGTCAGAGATGTTTAATAGGACTTCTGGGATGCTGTTTGGGATTGGGGTCGTGAACATCCACAACAACATCCATCAGGTGGTCCTGATTCCCGAACCTGTTATAGGTCTGGACAGGATCATCTTCACCCTTCCTACTACGGAAGGATAGTAATTTAGATCCAGCCTTCGAAGTAGAAGGTTGGTTTTTGGGAGGTTTTGGTGGTTTTCCACCTTTCGGAGGTAGTTTGGGTGGTTTTCCACCATTTGAGAGAGGAGTGTCGGGCACAAACTCCTCTGCTGTCTCGGGCACTGAAGACAAACTCGTCTGGGTGCCGAGAGCTGTTTTGTCAGGTTTTTGGGGAATTGTAGGTTTTGGAGAAGGTGATCCTGTCTGCCCAGAAGCTGGCAGGGGCAACGTTGTCTGACAAGCAACAGAAACGGTTTTTGGCTTCGCTATATTTGCAAACGAATTTGCAAATACAGGCGATGGTGTGAGAAGCTCAACCAATTTCCGTGCTTCAGGGTAAGAAATGTTCTTTTCAGTTTTAATCTGTTGCACCTGCTTCTCTTTTTTCCATAAAGGGCACTCTCTTGAATAAGCAAAGTGTGACCCTTTACAATTGGCACAATGAAGATCAAGTTGGCAAATTTCACTTTCATGGCCATCTTGGCCACATCGTGCACAAATTGGTTTACCCTTACATACATTTTTACTATGCCCAAAGCGCTGGCATTGAAAGCAACGCAATGGGTTGGGTATGTACGGGGAAACTGGAATCGAGAGAAATCCAGCTTTAATCATTTTGGGCAATTCTGGTCTATTAAAGGTCAGGATGTAAGTGTTCGTTAAAATGATGTTACCATTTCGTCGTATAGATATACGTTTAACTACAGTAACACCTTGTGAGGAGAGTTCACTAAGCATCTCTTCCTCATTGCTGCCCTCTAAATCCTGTGATCTTATAACACCTCTAGAAAAATTCAGACTATTATGAGGTGTTACCTTAATTGGAATATTCGCTAAAGATGTTGATTTTAATAAAGATAATGAATGTTGTTCTCTAGCGCATTCAACCAGGAGAGTACCATTCCTCAATTTCTTAACGCTTTTGGGTTCACCAGATAATCCGGCGAGACCCTTAGCGATTAAGAAGGGGGATTGTTTGCTCAATGAGGTGTCATTGGTACTCTCAATGACCAGAAACCTATACCAAGTTCGGGAGATTTTATCTGATATTTCAAAAATATCGTCAGTCGGCCCGCGTTTCGGCGGGCGAAGTTTTTTAACTTGGGAAGCCATTTATAAGCTTTAGGAATTCATCACTGACAGTTCCCCAATCACCAAGGATTGCAACATCCGCACGGGCTATTGCGCGGGTATCCAGCGCTGACGCCCAACGAGAACAGCCAGTGATATACTCAGACAAAGGAAAGAGGAGATCTTTTACTTTACCCGATTGGCCCAAGCCGCTGTTTTTGAGAAGATGCTACAGGACACAAAGGTTAAACTGTACTAAGCTAATAACACAGTAATGGAAAAAAATCATCTTCTCATCAACTAACACGACCAAAGCCGATTGATCAGAGTGGGCCACTCTGACCTCCCGTCTAGGTGAACCATGGGCCAAAGTAATGTGTTGCAGAGAAAGGGCTCGCGAGCCAAACCTCCACTCAATTACCAGGATTCCACTCTCCACCGACACGGGTCGCAACGCACGGCAAACACGTTGCCCCATTACAGGGATCCTTTTAGTCGCCTTTTACGACACGCAGGACATACGAAGGGTATATTCTTATCACCCCCTACACCCCAGGGGGGGGGTTTAGCATTGGAGTTAAGGGATCAAATTAGCAATTTCATAGCAGTTTTGGTTAATAAAGATAATAATTTTAACACTGAAATCAATAGGCAAATAATTGGTAGTTTGAGATCTAACTTGTAATGCAGTTATCTCCCTTTGACTACAACAAATCGTGTTTCACTGTGCATGCAATGAGGGAAATTTTGTCCGCCAACTCTTTATTTCGAAGGGTGTACACAGGGCCTCGGTGATTCGTCCCATCCGAACGACTAGAAAACTCTCCTTGTCAGACTATCCGCCCTGCATCACTGGCGAGTGGAAAACATGCCGTGTAGTAAAATCTCGATGAACTTTATCGGACAACTACGGGAGTGAACCCGCGACCACCAGATTATAGCAAGGCAGCGGCTTACTCACTCAGCCATTGTGGCTCCTGCATACTCCTGATGTTAAAAACTATTGCGTCTATCAGGTTTAAAGATACATTATGGAAGATTAAATAGAGAGAGAGAGAGAGAGAGAGAGAAATTGGGTTTAACGTCCACTCGACACAAACTAGGTCATTTGGGGACTTATACATGGTTTCAATTTTATTTCAATAATTCGCTTGCGCGTAGGGATCTTTAGCAGTGGGAGGAAACCGGAGTGCCCGGAGGAAAAATACGAGGTTTAGAAGGCGCCCCTATCTCCATGCCACATACGCTCACACCAGGGATCGAAGCCGCAAGACAGAGGTGACTGGCCAGCTAGAGGTCGAAGCGCGACACTCTAGACCTCTAGGCCCCCACCCCCGATTAGATAAAGAACTGCCAGTTCTCACGAAAATAGTTATAAACTAGATAATGTAAAGGGAATTTGCTGAGAATTTAAGTCAAATTGATCCACTCTGAACCGAGAATTTAACGATTTCAGTCTAGCCTTGATCATCATTACTTAAGTCGGTACGATATAACACATAGTCTCGATTGTCCATTTAATAATTAATTCTTGAATGAAAGTTGAGCAGCAAATCGGATCCTAATTCAGGAAATATCGAGAGTTGATTATTGTCTGGATAATTTAATTAATTATTTTATATAAATAATTTACATAACATTTCGGGCCTACAGAAAGACATGCAATAGGTAGATTTAGCTGTTGCATAATGTATGTGTAAACGAATTCATATTTCGTTATAAACGAATTGATTGATTAATAACGAAAATATATATTATTATAAGAGTGGGATCGTTTACGAAAGAGGCTACGAATGCTTCCTCTCTGGATCGGTCCGTATAAACATGTTTTGACAGTTATTTATTCCGGCAGTAGGGAGGGCCTGACAAGGACAGCTGTCTAGTCGTTCGGATGGGATGAAAAACCAAGGTCCCGTGTAAACATTGGCATGCACGTAAAAAATCCCTTGACAGTTGGAATTCAATATAAGAGTAGGTCGTAGTGCCGTTGTCCAGGCACAAGTTCCCTCATTATAGCACATTGTATGGTGTATGCCCGCCTCGTTTAGCATAGTTCGGAGCAGAACTGTTGGATGTTAAACCCAATTTCATTTCATTTATTTATTCCTTTAATGACAGGATGTTATTCGGGTATCTAAGAGATCAATTTTCAAGTTGAGTTACAATTCATAAATTCGGAAAGGCGCTGCTTCCATTTTCTGGGTATAAATTACATCTGTGTTAAAGATACATTATGGGAGATAAGATGAAGAGTTGGCAGTTCTCACTATAATAGTTAAAAACTATATAGTGTAAATGTAATTTGCTGAAAATTTCAGTCAAATTGATCCACTATAGGCCGAGAACGGAGTGCGTGAAATTTCTGAATAGCCTCGGTCATCATTACTAAAATCATTAATAAAAACAGAGTAGTCTCGATTATCTAAATGTTGTGATTTAATTACAATGGCCGTTCAGCGGCATATTTGAATCTAATCCAGCTTACATCGAAGGTCGGCCTTGACATCGAGAGTTTATTATTGTCTGGATAAGTTAATTAATGCAGTCTAATTAATAATTTAGATAACATTTCAGGCCTAAAGAAAGACACGTAATAGGCAAATTTTGCTCTTGCATAATGCAAGTTTAATTAGACAGGGAAATTTGTTACTTTTGAAAACTCGTTTCAACGACCACACATGTTTAGGTTTACATTTTTTCTTGAACAGCTTTATATTTTTTCCACACAGAAGGCTTTGCAGATTTTAGATTTAATCATAAAATGTTTTATGTTCATTACTTTATTTATTTATTCCCCTAAGGCTGGAAATCTCAAAAATTTCTCTAAAGAAATATTTAAACCATTGATCAAAGATTCGGAAGCTAGTTGACATGAAAATAGAGTTAGCTATTAATGCGTTTCATGCCGGTTTATATTGGATTAGTTCTAACGGATTAGCTGAAGGGAATAGAATGCTTTTTATACACCCACGTTCTCAAGTAGGCGAATATTGTCGTCGCCATTTTCCACCCGGTCATGCGCATAATATGTTTGTAGACATTCTACAGGTTACAAATGTATGTTTATAAAACAAAGATCACACTTCCTTTCAATTATGAGCAGATTTTTTTTTTTTAAAATAAAAAGAATTTGTAAAGTTCATTATTGCCTCGAGTCAAAGCAAGGGTAGCCTTTTTAATGATGTCGATACTTTATGGCCAACACTATCGTTTCCAGTCCTGACATGATAAAACTTTCAGCAAGTGTCAGCAATCATTTGACTTTGTAACATGTTTAAGGGTGAATCTTGCGTTTTGATTGGTCAAGTAGAGATACTGTTGATTATAGACAATAACGCCCCTCTGTTTTGGTAATTTCCTTTAAAATCCGACAATAGCATGTTACAATGTCCATAAACGCCCCCTGTTTCGCATTTAGATGAGTGTTATTGTCCATTGGACGTATCTTGAGATTTTTCAGTAGAATCCGCGATGTTTACGCGTACATGTCTATAGGACAATAACATTCCTCTCAATGCCACTCAGGAAGTGTTTATATCCTTGACAAGGCACTCATTGTAATTATATTTTCACTTTGCTTACTTCTTTTTTAAAATGTTAACCTATTCCAATGGTTTTTCACTTGTACATTGATTATTTATCACTAAAAAGTAAATACATCTATCTATATCTGACAATTAAGGCGAGGGTTTAATATAGGCTATTCCTGTTCCCTAAACCCTATTCAGATAGAAATTTGAATAACAAGATAAAAAAAGAGACTATAAGGAAAGTATTAGATCGAAGGCGATTTATTGTCTTGTCGACATAGTGTTTAGCTGAATTATAAATCATTGACCCCTGTTGAAGCTTTGCAAGTAGTAGTGAGATCCAGGGATGCTCATGGAATGCTAGTTACTGCAACAATAGTTTCCGATAGTGTATCAAGGATGTTTAATTGTTGTTGTATGGTATTTAATAGACTTTAGACCATATCCCGTTTTACCGCATTTCTTCAAAACCACAGGTCCTTTATGAAATACATATTATTACTGTCATTGAAAACAGATTAAAGCCATCTTGGAAATGACGTCCATTTTGAAAATTAAAGTGGCTAATGTGATTGTCTTATTTCATTACCGTAAACGAAAACCTACTCAAAGTTTAATGCTCTTTTTCAGATTTGAATGATTATTATTAAAGTTATCCGCATCGCTATATAGAATGTAAGCAATATCTAAATCGAAATGCAACATTTTCTTTGGGAAATCATTGTAAACAATTGTGAAGTAAAACAGATTCAAAAAGCAAACATTTTCGCAACCCACAACATCCGCATTGGTTTCATGGCGGCCTGTAGCAGATTCTAACCGTATCAATAGTTCCATTGTTACGTTGGAAAAACACTGTTAGATTGAAAGGACAAGACCGTAATCAGAGCCCTTGTGGAGATTACAGAACCGACCAAGCACACAAGGTAGTCTTGGGGGACTGGGATCATACACAGATCTCTTGATTACCCAGTGTAAGAACCATGGAGATTAAGGCACGTTTATTGTGCGACGAGGGGGGGGGGGTCCGCGTTGAATCAAAAGGTCTACCATTAAGTCGACTGGCCTGTTTTCGATTTCCCGTTTGTACGGGACAAGGAGTAAGGTCACCTGTCCAACCTCCTGCCCTCACCCACTGCTAAAGACCCCTACACGCAAACTAATTATTGAAATACAATTGAGCCATTTGTTAGTCCCGAGATGACCCAGATTGTGTATAATTATGTTGATCTAGGGAAGTAAAACACAAATTTGATCAAATCTCAAAAAGTTTATTTTTGTTCATCCTACATGAATTATTTTTTTTAATAATCGGATAAAAAAAGAAATGTCAACATAATTATGGTGTTCAATACATATCACATCATTAGTTGAACTAACAAAATGTAAAAACAAACGTTTTTGTTCATTGAAAACTATCTTAAAGATGCGTTGGCGTTATATAGGAGCTAAATCTTGCTTTTTGCAGGTCTTTAATTTTGCTTCAAATGTTGGGGGGTTGGGATGGCCTAGTGGTCTAGAGTGCCGCGCTTCGACCTCTAGCTGGCCGGTCACCTCTGGCTTGTGGCTGTGGTTTCGAGCCCTGGTGTGAGCGTATGTGGCATGGAGATAGGGGCGCCTGCTCAACCTCGTGGGTTTCTTCCGGGCACTCCGGTTTCCTCCCACGGCTAAAGACCCCTACGCGCAAGCGAACTATTGAAATAAAATTAAAACCCTATGTTAGTCCCGAAATGACCTGGTTGTGTTGAGTGGACGTTAATAAACCATTTATGATACATCTTGAATTTCGCTTAGAATAATGTAATTTGCATGACATTTTCAATATATTCATTTTGGATAATGGCGAGATAGTGAGAAAGGGAGATGTGGTTTAAGCAGGTCATTTCGGGACTAGCATATGGTTCAAATCTATTTCAATAATTCGCATACGAGTAGGGGTCTTGGACAGGCGACCAGTCGGCCATCCAACCCGCCAGTATAGTAAGTAAGATCGGCTACATCTTTAATATGGCGTGATCTAGTGCAAGATTTTAAGTCCATTCCTGTCAATAGATACATCACTAGTAACGAGAACTGTGTAAACTTTATTTATTTGCACGCGAACTACTTATTACTATCGAAAAACTGGTGGAGGTGTTAAGGAATACCAATGTTGATGAAATGGAATGGAATTTAACGTCTTTCTGTCATCAACCTAGCTAATAGAAAGGTTAGTCCCCAATGCACCATGTCCCGAGTTCACAAAGTATTTCCAGGCTGAAAGGGGCAGATATAGGGCCGACTGTTCTGGCTATAATAGTTAACAAATAGATTAGAGAACAGAATATATTGAAAATTTTAATCAAATTGCTTCACGCTGATTCAGTTTTACGCCAGCCTCTATCATCATTACCAACGTTTGTACGATGATAAACAAAGCCTCGATTATCCATTTTTAGGTTAAATTATCCATCACAAAATGGATTCAAATCCACTAAATATCATAGGTTAGTTTATTTCTAATTAAAAATTGATATAACATTTCATGCCTTAAGAATTTACTCAGCTTTCAAGCACTGACTGTTTCTGAGAAATATCTTTGATCCAGAAACACAAAAGTTCTTATTCACGTATTTGATACATTAAAAAAGTTGTATAAAGAGCTATATTATCATTACAATAAGGTGAACACCTTTGAGTTAAATTTTAGTGATAGGTCCCTTTGTCCACGATCTGGTACTTACAGAGACGTTCTGATAGTTTCGATAAATCAACATAATTGCTACGACAAACCCCTGCTACGATAGGAATGTCCAGATTGAGTCCACGGTCACTATAGATGTGGGAAACGTGCGTAAAATTCATCCTTAATACTATGTTCCCAT
The DNA here is from genome assembly GCA_963678685.1 of Patella ulyssiponensis. Classification (NCBI taxonomy): domain Eukaryota; kingdom Metazoa; phylum Mollusca; class Gastropoda; family Patellidae; genus Patella; species Patella ulyssiponensis. The sequence continues at coordinate 77,910,458 of OY783228.1, forward strand.
TGTCGTGAGATAAGGTTGCCTCTATTGATTCCGTACTTGCAAATACGTTTCATTACAATTAACACCACTGCTACGATTGACTTCAATATACTATGATAAGACCTGATAGGATCAGCACGATTACTCCGCCGTGAAAAGCACGATTTCAATAACAGCACGAATCGTTAAAGTAAAGCCAGGCTGACACTTGCACGATTCCGTGGCGCGCCTCGAGTCGGCACGACACCGTCCGATTTGCGCAAACTCGTCGTGCCAATGCGGGAAGTGCGTAAACAATGCGCAAACTATGATGCGTGAACTCGTAGTGTCAGTTCGTGTCAATGTGGACACTGATGGGCACGACAAAAGTAAACGGGTACTGCACGAGCGTCAAATTTGAAGAGCACTGAGTACAATTCTCTTTTTGCTTTGTCGAAATTCACGATCTGGTACGTGCAGACCACAGTATAATGAAATGAAGTGGGGTTTAACGTCCTACTCGTTTGCACCTAACCTGGGCTCATGAAAGACGGGCATAGGCTATACAGTGTGCTATGAGGGAAATTTTGCCTAGGCAGTGGCGCTACGGCCTACTCTTATATCGAATTCCAACTGCCAAGGGATCGTTTACGTGCACGCCAATGTGAACACGGGACTTCGGTTTTCCGTCCCATCCGTATGACTAGACCGGTCCTTGTCAGGCCCTCCGTTCTGCATCACTGACAAGGAGAAACCACGCCGGCCACCGTATAATAAACCTGATAGGAGCACCACAATTACTCCACGACTAAAACCGGGGAGTTGGGGTGGCCTAGTGGTCTAGGGTGCCGCGCTTCGACCTCTAGCTGGCCGGTCACCTGTGGTTTCGATCCCTGTCCCTGGTGTGAGCGTATGTGGCATGGAGATACGGGCGCCTTCTCAACCTTGTGGGTTTCCTCCCACTGCTAAAGACCCCTACGCGCAAGCGAATTATTGAAATGAAATTGAAACCATATGTTAGTCCCAAAATGACCTGTGGACGTTAAACCCCATTTCTCTCTCTCTCACGATTAAAACCACGATTCGTGATAGTGGGAAACTAGCATTAGACCTGAAAGGATCTTCACGATAACACCACGATTTCAATCGTAGCGCGAATCGTGATAGCGAGAACCTAGCATAAGATGGTACATTTATCGTCTATACCCACTAAAACTATGTGAGACCGCCCATTCATTCCGATAAGAAATAAAATGGGGTTTTACGTCCTACTCCAACTGGGCTAATGAAGAGGAAAAACTTTTTCAGTACATCGGCGCTAATACCTTCTCTTATATCGAATTCCAATGAATCTTTAACAACTATACGTTTCCACTGACAAGGAGGGGCCACGCCGGAAAATCTCGATGAACTTTCTCGGCCATCTCAAGGAGCGAACACGTGACCTCTGAGTCAACGTTCTACCCACTGAGCCACCGTGACTCCCAATCTGATCAGCCAGTCTCTATATACCCATTAACAGAACACAGTTTTTATGGCATACAATCACTAGTTTTATTCTAAAAGCACGACGTTTCGACAAGTATCCTCTTATCGTTATCAAGCACAACTGACAATTTCAGCCGATACGTTTCAAGTCAGTAGCTTGAAGCGTATATATGGTATTAGTGTCAGTGGCCTGTGGCACGAAGTAACAGTATATTGTCGCATACATAATATATTATGTCAACGCTTGGGCGATATAATATATTATGTCAACGCTTGGAACTAGGATGGAGGTGACTAGGCATGAACTTGCAACGATAGATTTAATTGGCGCTTTGATAACCAATGAATGCTTTGGAGACATATTTTGGCGGTATTTTCCATCATGGAATCGGTAAGTTTCGATTGTTTTTTTCTTTTCTGTTTTTTCTCTCTTTTCTGTGTCTGTGAGACATATAGATTTATTTTGCAATAAACGTACACATGAATACAAATACTAGGCTAAACATGCATATAGGTGAAAATAGCGAAGGAAACCCAAAGACAAAGTGTTTAAAATTTGCAAGTTGGTCTTCGGCCTCGGCTCGAAACAAAAAACAAGATGGCACCGATAACAATTGTAAAAGATTATATTGTTAATATTAGAAAACAGTAGGCCTATAATCAACCGTCACGTGTGAAATTAAAATTATATAAACCATTTCTGGGATACGTGTGTAAACTTTCTTTCAGCTTTCAGATAGGAACAGCTCGAGCCTTGACTCTATTATTACGTATAAAAATAGTCTAAACATGAACTAATTTCAAATGATTTACATGTAAGGCCTATATCAATTATAATAATAATAATCTCGTCATTTTACAAGTGTACGGTAGCAAATTAGGCCTGCCTTTTCTTTCAATTTGGCCTGCCTTTTTTTTTCAATTTGGCCCATGCGGATTGGCACAGCCACAGATTCGCCGACCACTATGGGATAGGCAGTGCCGTCGGAAGCGGAGGGGGGCTGCAATAATTAGCAAAAATATGTAAAAACATTGGAAAATACCTACTTTTTCGAAAGCATCTTCAGTACAGCCCCCCCCCCCCAATCGAAATTTCGTTCCGACGGCACTGCCTATAGTCCTATATATATATATAATATATATAGTAGTATAGCTATGAGGGAGGAGGTTGAGCATAAACCTAATAACTTTGTTTTGGGCCACTTGTACCTTGACTTTGCTATAATTTAATACCACAAGGTTGTTTTTTGTTTTCAATAAAATAGTTGCTGAGGCCCGGCCTTACACATGGTTTATCATGTGCCATGCTTAGGCCTACAGCTTGCAAAAAGCAATTGGCTCATGTAAGCGCGGTCAATGTTTTTTTAGTCTATACAGTCCTGCCAACAGCTGATTAAAATATTGATATGTGAGCAATATGCAAGTATATATTACACACGATAGAAAGTAAACTTGTTCAAAATTGACCATAGGCGGAATATCTGTATTATCTAGCAAGATCAGGTTGTCCTATATAAAAAGTTTTACAGTTAACTATATGGCTAGGCACAACCATAATCTTCTGAGTTGACTGGGCCCCTGTGTGGTCGAGTTGCTAGGACCATTTGCCGCTCATGGTGGCTCGGTAAGACCAACTGAATGATGACGCTTGCTGCTCATGGTTAGGGTTCCAAGTTCATATCCCTGCGATATTGCAAGGTCAACCTTGTGGATTTTTTCAACTGTGTCCCTGCTTGTCAGGTGAGAGCTGACGCAGAAAGGCCTCGTAGTCAGAAGGGACTGAAACAATCAGAATCCTGTGTTCATTTGGCAGATTGGCAGTTACAAATTTATGAAAACCGAAGGTATATTTATAATAATCATGCGTCCTTTGAAATGCGAAGACACGATTACCATCAAAATGCGAAGACACGATTACCATCAATATGCGCATGTGTTCCAAGAAAATATGACTCCTGCATCACATTCTAAATTCGGCGCATGATAAGTTTGACGGTCTAGAACCAGTCGAGCTAAAATCGAACAAATGTTGGGTAGCATGTCTCAAGCGGTTGAACTTTTTAGGAGTCAAATGGATTTGGTCTACTATTTGAAAAATATTTAGTGCGCCACGAGATAAACTCAGTGCATAGACCTGGCTTAAGTCTTGAAAGTTAGTTTAAAATTGAAAAATATCCCTTTATCTTGTCAAAAAACCCAGATGTGCATATTCAGCAACCCATCTTAAGCTGACCATGGATAAATCTGATATGCAATAACTGTTTCTTCACAGTATTACGAAACTCGACGAGGTTGTACCATAGGTTTTGAATATTTCATCATTATTAATAATGTGCCTATTTAGACCGGGAGCCCAGAGGGTCGAACCTAGACGAACGAGGTACCAATATCTGACCTTATAGGCATCTACATACTAACCTGGGATGCACAGAAGTGGGCGTCTGCCGGGGCCCAGTCCATGGGTGTGACCCTGGTGACCCCTATAATGACCCCAAAAATGGGTTAAACTCATACATTCGAGGTACCGGTCAAAACCAATTTTAAATGAAAGAATACACTCTACTGAGTACGAAAATGCCCATAACAGACGATTTTGGCCCTGGGATGGCCCAAACTGACACTCCAAATATAGATCCAAGAGGTCTTGAAAAAAAAATTATATTCATACATTCGAGGTACCAGTTGAAACCAATTACAAATGAAAGAGTATATCCCACTGCGTACGAAATTACCCATAACAGACGATTAGACCCCTGGGGTGGCCCAGACTGACACCCCAAAGCCGAAGGGGTGGGGTGGGGCAAAAATAGGGTTTGCTCATACATTCGAGCTACCGGTCAAAACCAATTTAAAATGAAAGAGTACATCTCACTGAGTACACAATTGCTCATAACAGAAGATTTCGGCCCTGGGACTTCCCAAAGTTGCACCCCATCCCAGGGGCTTAAAAAAGGGTCATATTCATACATTCGATATATCCCACTGAGTACAAAATTACCCATAACAGACGATTGGACCCTTGGGATGGCCCAGACCAACACACCAAAGCCGAAAAGAGGTGGTTTGGGAGGGGGTGGGCGCAAATAGGGTATACTCATAGAATTCTCTTGCTCATAATAGAAGATTTCAGCCCTGGCACTGCCCAAACTGACACACAAAACATGACCCCCTGAGTTTAAAAAAGGGTTATACTCATACATTCACGGTACCAGTTCAAACTAATTCTAAATGAACGAATATATCCCGCTGAGTACGGAATTGTCCATAACAGAAGATTACATGTGACTGAGTACGGAATTGTCTATAACAGACGCTTGTGACCCTGAAACGGCCCAAACTGACGCCATAGTTATGACCCTTGGGGCTTAAAAATGGTTATATTCATACAATATATTCATTTTAAATGAAAGTATAGACGCCACTGAGTACAAAATGGCTCATAACAGATTTACACCCCCACATTGTTTTTAAATTGTCTGTTATATATGGTCCAGGTTAATTGGTTTCCCTTTAATAGTTTTAAATACATTGATCTTGATAAATCAACAGCTTGCCAGCCCACTGCCTTTTAATGCCTGAAAGAGTTTCCGCTGTGATGGTTCAGTTATAAATGGCACCCTAATCGAAGGTCTTGCGTTTTTATTGTATTTCATTGTTGTGTTTGTGTTGCATGTTCTTTGTATATTTGTGTACTATTTATATATTTGCATTGTTTGTGTTATCACCCTAGGTAGGAGTGGACGTAAAACCCCAGGAACGAGCGAACATATCTTAATCATTTGCTTGATAACGTCGAGAGTATCCTTGTGGAAACATCGTTTAGTACCTTGTACATGTATATAGACGATTTTGGTCTAAACTGACACTCTAAATTTTACATCCCTAGGTTGAAAAAAGTTATTCTAACAAATCTTGACCCCCACCCTCACCCCCCTTCCCCGCCCGCCCCCTTTCTAGATGGAAGTAGATGTAAAAACAAGGAACGAACGAACATATCTGCATCGTTTGCTTGATAACAACGAGAGTATCCTCGTCGAAACGTCGCTTAGTACCTTGTATGAAGATGATTCTGGCTCTGAGATGGTCCTAACTGACATCCTAAATTTTGCCCTCTAGGTTTGAAAAAAAATATACTGATAAGTTTTGCCCCCCCCCCCTCCACTTTGATTTGCCGAGGACTGCATGAAATGTTCTGGGCCATTTTTTGAAAAAATTGTACAAAGCCGATGGTTCCATAAACTTTTCTACACCATTGCCAACGATGCTGCAAGGCCTGGATGCCGGCCAGGAAGATTTTTTTTGATTTTTTACCCCACCCCCCTAAAAAATTTCACATATATAGCCAGTTTTTTCCATTTCTGGTGATTCCTGATGGGTTCACAAGATGGTCTGGTATGAAAACAATATTAACACTACAGGTGCATGATTGTACTTGTTGGTGACAAAATTAAAGTCTGTTTCAATCTGGCCTCACAATACCATTTTATGCATTTTGTCAGTTTGAACAATCATCTTTTATGGGTCATTTCGTTATCAGCGAGATGCACACTTTCATTTAAAATTAAATTGAACTGATACCTCGAATGTGTGAATATAAATTTTTCTCGAGCCTCGAGGTCGATATTATGGTGTCAGCTTGTCCCCCAGGGCCGAAACCAACTGTTATGGACAATTTCGAACTCAGTGAGATGTACTCTTCCATTTAAAATTGGTTTGACTGGTACTTCGAATATATGAGTATAACCTATTTTTGACCCTTCGGCTCTGCGGTCCATATTTAGGGTGTCAATTTGGGCCGTCCAAGGGCCACAAGCGTCTGTTATGGGCAACTTCGTACCTAGTGAGATGTACTCTTTCATTTAGAGTTGGTTTTGACCGGTACCGCGAATTTATGGCCCCATCGTCTTTGGGCGTCAATTTTGGCCATTCCATGGGCCCAATCGTCTGTTATGGACAATTCTGTAATCAGCGGCATATACTCTTTTATATAACTACTAATAACTCGAATGTATGAATATAACCCTTTTTTTAAGCCGCCCAGGGAGGATGGGGGGCGTCGTATTTATAGTGTCAGTTTGGGCAGTCCCAAGGCCAAAATCGTCTGTTATGAGCAATTTCGCACTCAGTGAGATGTACCCTTCCATTTAAAATTGGTCTTGACTGGTACCTCGAATGTATGAGCAAACTCTATTTTTGCCCCACCTCACTCCCTTCGGCTTTGGGGTGTCAGTCTGGGCCACCCCAGGGGTCTAATCGTCTGTTATGGGTAATTTCGTACTCAGTGGGATATACTCTTTCATTTGTAATTGGTTTCAACTGGTACCTCGAATGTATGAATATAATTTTTTTTTCAAGCCCCCTGGGGTTCATATTTGGGGTGTCAGTTTGGGCCATCCCAGGACCAAAATCGTCTGTTATGGGCAATTTCGTACTCAGTAGAGTGTATTCTTTCATTTAAAATTGGTTTTGACCGGTACCTCGAATGTATGAGTTTAACCCATTTTTGGGGTCATTATAGGGGTCACCAGGGTCACACCCATGGACTGGGCCCCGGCAGACGCCCTCTTCTGTGCATCCCAGGTTAGTATGTAGATGCATATATGGTCAGATATTGGTACCTCGTTCGTCTAGGTTCGACCCTCTGGGCTCCTAGTCTAATTGTCCAGAAAAGATATATTTGTATTCCAAATTATATTCTTGTTCATTGAAGTTGATATTATAATTTTTTGAATTTTAAGTTAAGAAATTATTAAGCTTATATTTCCATTAATTTGTGGCTAAGAATCGTGAAACAACATTCATTACCAACTGTTAAAATCCATGTTATTGTTAGTTGGTTCATTAATAAACACTTTTACTTTTTACAGTCTAAATCTAAGAGAACTGAGTTTGATGCCAATCAAGTTAAAATATTAAATTCTGCATGGAATAGCGGAATCGGACACGCAAAAATAAATAAAACAATAAATGTTACTGCCGAAGAATCGGGCTTGTCGCCAACTCAAGTAAAGGTGAGACTCAATTTGGTTTTGATACATTATTGCCCATTAAGTAATATATTGATACTGCACGAGGCGAAAGCCGAGTGTTGTTTCAATATATTACGCAATGTCTTAAGCGCGAGAGCATTAAAGCCCCAATAACACCCTTGTTGTAATTGAATAATATGTCCCAATCTTTATTCTGGCCAACAAATTGTATTATTCTACAATATTCAAATTAATTGATGATACAAATTTCATCTTAACACACCCATTTTAAAGAATTGGAAAAATTCAACTACATGATTTGAAAAGGTTAACGTAAACCTTTTCAAATGTGACTTGGATTTTAAAATATTTTCGAACCCTCTGAACAAGTAAAATATAATGTAATGGATAATTTACACAACAGGTAGGACAAATAAACATCTAGTACTTACAATAAGACTATTATTTATTTTCTAGAGCTGCCAAGCCAGCAAGAGTGTTATTGTCCCTTTAAACTTCTTATAATTCAGACACTATCTCGCACGTGCATTTCAATGAAATACGGCACACAAGTTCACTATATTAGATAATGTACTATTGGCAAGATGCCCGTACATTATTGGAAATAATGGTACGCCAACATCAAAGGATTACGTCACATCTGTATTTTAAAATCATTTATTTAAAATTTAAGTACCGGTACAAAAAGTGCATCTGTAATTTATTTGTTGCATCAAGTTAGCAGTTGTCTTTGGTCAATTTAAATTGAATGTTGATGTCAGGTAGCTTAAATGAACACCTATATTTTTGGTTGGCCAGAAAATTTATGTGCATGAGTTAGAGAAAATTATAGGCCAACTTCACGTTTTCTGAGAGATTCAAAGAATTTTATTTATCTGTCTTTTAAAATAGGTTAAGGTTCAGTGTCATAAAATAATTACATAATTAATATAGAAGTGAATAGCACATTTCAAATGTCTTTTCACAGTGTTGATTATTGTAAAAATTTAACATAAAAAATTGTTAGTCTATATTATAGGAATAGATAACTGAACATTCCTTACTGTTGCAAGCTAGGGAATTAGTATAAAATGACATGGTTTCAGGTTTTCTCCCAACAGAAAAGGTGCATGCATTGAATTGATCGAGTTTGAAACACTTCATTGGACAGATGGCATTTACAGCCTCCGATAGCACTTTTCAGATATTTTTATACAGACGAGACGCCTAAATTTCTTGTGTGGGCAACCTGATTCTGTCTGAGTGCTAGTCCTCTGGATGACATATCTCCTAAGTCCAGTCAGTGGCGTTGCAGGGTGTATTGCCGCCTGGGGCCAAATATATATGTGCGCCCCTATTGGTGTAGTATAAATATAGTTGAGAGCAAATCGAGCCATCTACGTCTTTGGTGTTTGTGTTGTGTGAGGCATTATAAGCCTTTCTTGAACTTAAATATCACCAAGGGACACCCAGTGGACACTCAAGTGTGTAACTACCCTCTGCACTTAGGCAGAGTCCCCCTATCAGTAAATTTAAATCTGGCTTAAAAACTCATCTATTTAGACAATTTTATGTGAACTGTGAAGCGCTTAAAAATGAAGTAGTCATAATGGAGCGCTATACAAGAATCATAATAATAATAATTATTTTATAATATACAAAGAACTGCCCAAGTTTTTAATAAATTACGTATTTTCAGCTCGAAGTTGCCGTCCCTGTAAAGGTGCCGCTCTCGAGGCTCCGCCAGTGAGTCCATTTATTCTGTTTGCGTTCTATAAATAGCCTACTGTTTACTAGGGGTGGGCGATATAACCGGTATACCGGTGTATTGCGATTCAAACTCGCCAATACATCATATCGTGATACACGTCCAAGAACCGGTTCAGTCAATACGATCGGCAACTTCCGTAATAATCATCGGAATATTCCGCGAGACTGTCAATTCTATTGAAAACTTGAGAATTTCCTTGACGCAATTTTGACGTTAGCGAAACAAATCGCGGCACGTGCCTGGCGGTAGCGAATCAACTCGCGGACCCTTCGAACTTGGCAACGGCATTAGCGAACCCAAGCGAGAAATCAATCAACTTATTTCTATTGTTTCTAATTCATTAATTAATGGTGATTGGGTAATAAAAGTAAAACCCGCGATGAAAAGGAATGTTTAATTCGCTAAACATCCAATAAGAATTATATGTTTCAACACCGGATCTTTCAGTATTTACGTAATAGGTCAGAGGGGAAAATTCACACCGTGCGAATCACTTTAGCGCTATTCCAATATTTTCACGCTGTCACTTACGGCTAATAATTATATGATATTGAAAGTGAAATAGAATCAGATTTTATAATTTACTGCCAGGCATATTGTGGAATATGATAATGTCGAAGAAATCAACTTTTTATTATTTTTTTTTTGACGTTATGATGCGAAGAATGCGTCTACTCGAGCCGAGATCAAACGTGTCGCCGCCATCTTGGATACGTTCGCTCAAACAGATGATAACAAAACTTACGGCTAATAATTCTAGACTTTGGAAAGCTAAATTGAATCAATACTTTTAGGATTTAATACAAGCTAAATTAAGGAAAATTACACTGTCGAAGATTTCAACGAAGCAAAGAAAACGACAATTCCCGTCATAAATCCAAAGAAAGGCAGAAATGATAAGCCAATGATAAATGCCGTAGGCAATGAAGTGACCGTTATTAGAGTGATGTTTCTTTTTAAAAGTTATATTTATATTTACTTTGAACACTGCTGCCAACACGAAGTACTATATTTTTGTTTGTTTTTTTTAAAAAAATCGTAAGGGATACTTTTTCACGTTATTTTGCCAATATGATAGAGAAAAGTCATAATTTTAATGGAACTGGCTTTTCAATATAATTTATAGTAGGCCTAATATAAATGCTACTTAGTACAATTGAATTTTATATCATTGGGAAGAACACGACAATGTTTACATTTTTGTAACAGAGTATTTTTATGTATAGAAAATATTTTTTTTAGTTATTTTCAATTTTGAAGAGGGTATTAGGATTAACAATAATCCACTAATTGGCTGAGGGAGGTGGGCCCTGAGCTTAGGGGTAGGGTAGCTAATCTTTTAATTGGCTCAGGGTGTTTAATGTTGAATGTTGCATTATGCAATAAATGTAACGCAGAAGTGAGGTAAATAAAACATGGGTTTTGTGGATATCTTGTTCTTGTAGTTGACTAGTTGTACAATAGAAGAATTGCATGTTCAAAGACCTTCACATGAGTTTCAGTGTTGCTATGAGATACATTTAAGGCTGTACTTTTGCAATAAATCTGGAGTTAACAATTTCACAATATATTGCAATATGTATTGCAATACGACAAATCATATCGCAATATATCGCAATACGATTTTTTTGGCAATACCCACCCCTACTGTTTACTGGGGGATGCCTAGATTTGTCAACCAAATTTCAATATCTTGCTAGTGCCCTAGGCAACTGAATTTTCGTCAGGTACAAAACTCGGAAAATATTTTCCGACTTTTCTCCTCAACGAGTTTTATGATTTGACTCGATTGAAAATACAAAACTCGGAAAATATTTTCCGACTTTTCAGTTTGAAACAAAAAGTCGGACAATTTTTTCCGAGTTTTCCGAGTTTTGTGTTTTCAATCGAGTCAAATCATAAAACTCGGAAAAAGAAAAAGTTGGAAAACTATCAAAAATATTATTTTTTTTAAATTGGCGAAAGTAGTTGTAGTAATACATCTATTTAATAAGTTGGACACAATCTGTAACTTTTCAGTTATATTTTAACCAAAATAATGCAATATGGCAGTTATAATCGAATATCCGAGTTTTCCGAGTTTTGTATTTTGGCCTATACGAAAATATAAAACTCGGAAAGTAGCAAAAAGATATCAAAATAAACTAGTTTTCATTGCATAATTATAATTATGACAGTAACACATCTATTTAATAAGTTGGACATGATCTATAACCTTTTCAGTTAGATTTTAACCAAAATAATGCAATATAGCAGTTATAATTAAATTTCCGAGTTTTTCGAGTTTTGTATTTTCGCCTATACGAAAATACAAAACTCGGAAAACTCGGAAAGTGGCAAAAAGATATCAAAATAAACTATTTAGCATTGGATAATTATGATTATGACAGTAACACATCTATTTAATAAGTTGGACATGATCTATAGCGAAGTTGCGAAGAAATTCGACCATTTTTTAAAAAAAAATCTTCTTTAGGCCCTTTTAGCTGGATTTTCCTTCGCGCATGCGTAGCGCCGGAATCAAAGACACGATGCCTACCAAATTTAGGCCAGCCACTTGTCTCCCTGGTACCCTGAAAATTTCAAGGCTCTACCTGCATTCCTTCTAGGCGTTTGTTCTTGGCACCCCACTTTTTCGCCCAAAAATCTTCAGTTTTTTACTGACTCTATAAGGGAAAAAAAGTCGTTTATGCCCGCGAAAGCGGCCCAAATTGTCCGAGGAACCTGAAATTTAGACACAACACGTATATTTACACTAGCCACACCTGGGTACCACTCCAATTTCGATCCGATGAAAATATGGCAGTTATAATTAAATTTCCGAGTTTTCCGAGTTTTGTATTTTCGCCTATACCAAAATACAAAACTCGGAAAACTCGGAAAGTGGCAAAAAGATATCAAAATAAGGCACGATGACTACCAAATTTCGGCCAGCAACTTGTCTCCTTGGTACCCAGGTACCCTGAAAATTTCAAGGCTCTACCTGCATTCCTTCTAGGCGTTTGTTCTTGGCATCCCACTTTTTCGCCCAAAAATATTCAAAGTTTTTTACGGACTCCATAAGTGGAAAAAAGTCGTTTATGCCGGCGAAAACGGCCCAAATTGTCCGAGGAACCTGAAATTTAGACACAACACGTACACACCTGGGTACCACTCCAATTTCGATCCGATGAAAATATGGCAGTTATAATTAAATTTCCGAGTTTTCCGAGTTTTGTATTTTCGCCTATACGCAAATACAAAACTCGGAAAACTCGGAAAGTGGCAAAAAGATATCAAAAAAAGGCACGATGCCTACCAAATTGTCCGAGGAACCTGAAATTTTCGCCTATACGCAAATACAAAACTCGGAAAGTGGCAAAAAGATATCAAAATAAGGCACGATGCCTACCAAATTTCGGCCAGCAACTTGTCGCCCTGGTACCCAGGTACCCTGAAAATTTCAAGGCTCTACCTGCATTCCTTCTAGGCGTTTGTTCTTGGCACCCCACTTTTTCGCCCAAAAATCTTCAGTTTTTTACTGACTCTATAAGGGAAAAAAAGTCGTTTATGCCCGCGAAAGCGGCCCAAATTGTCCGAGGAACCTGAAATTTAGACACAACACGTACATTTACACTAGCCACACCTGGGTACCACTCCGATTTCGATCCGATGAAAATATGGCAGTTATAATTAAATTTCCGAGTTTTCCGAGTTTTGTATTTTCGCCTATACCAAAATACAAAACTCGGAAAGTGGCAAAAAGATATCAAAATAAGGCACGATGACTACCAAATTTCGGCCAGCAACTTGTCTCCTTGGTACCCAGGTACCCTGAAAATTTCAAGGCTCTACCTGCATTCCTTCTAGGCGTTTGTTCTTGGCATCCCACTTTTTCGCCCAAAAATATACAAAGTTTTTTACTGACTCCATAAGTGGAAAAAAGTCGTTTATGCCCGCGAAAGCGGCCCAAATTGTCCGAGGAACCTGAAATTTAGACACAACACGTACACACCTGGGTACCACTCCAATTTCGATCCGATGAAAATATGGCAGTTATAATTAAATTTCCGAGTTTTCCGAGTTTTGTATTTTCGCCTATACGCAAATACAAAACTCGGAAAACTCGGAAAGTGGCAAAAAGATATCAAAAAAAGGCACGATGCCTACCAAATTGTCCGAGGAACCTGAAATTTAGACACAACACGTACATTGACACTAGCCACACCTGGGTACCACTCCGATTTCGATCCGATGAAAATATGGCAGTTATAATTAAATTTCCGAGTTTTCCGAGTTTTGTATTTTCGCCTATACCAAAATACAAAACTCGGAAAGTGGCAAAAAGATATCAAAATAAGGCACGATGCCTACCAAATTTCGGCCAGCAACTTGTCTCCCTGGTACCCAAGTACCCTGAAAATTTCAAGGCTCTACCTGCATTCGTTCTAGGCGTTTGTTCTTGGCCTCCCACTTTTTCGCCGAAAATATTCAGTTTTTTTACTGACTCAATACGGGAAAAAAGTCGTTTATGCCCGCGAAAGCGGCCCAAATTGTCCGAGGAACCTGAAATTTAGACACAACACGTACATTTACACTAGCCACACCTGGGTACCACTCCAATTTCGATCGGATGAAAATATGGCAGTTAAAATTAAATTTCCGAGTTTTCCGAGTTTTGTATTTTCGCCTATACGAAAATACAAAACTCGGAAAACTCGGAAAGTGGCAAAAAGATATCAAAAAAAGGCACGATGCCTACCAAATTGTCCGAGGAACCTGAAATTTAGACACAACACGTACATTGACACTAGCCACACCTGGGTACCACTCCGATTTCGATCCGATGAAAATATGGCAGTTATAATTAAATTTCCGAGTTTTCCGAGTTTTGTATTTTCGCCTATACCAAAATACAAAACTCGGAAAGTGGCAAAAAGATATCAAAATAAGGCACGATGCCTACCAAATTTCGGCCAGCAACTTGTCTCCCTGGTACCCAGGAACCCTGAAAATTTCAAGGCTCTACCTGCATTCCTTCTAGGCGTTTGTTCTTGGCACCCCACTTTTTCGCCCAAAAATCTTCAGTTTTTTACTGACTCCATAAGGGAAAAAAAGTCGTTTATGCCCGCGAAAGCGGCCCAAATTGTCCGAGAAACCTGAAATTTAGACACAACACGTACATTTACACTAGCCACACCTGGGTACCACTCCGATTTCGATCCGATGAAAATATGGCAGTTATAATTAAATTTCCGAGTTTTCCGAGTTTTGTATTTTCGCCTATACCAAAATACAAAACTCGGAAAACTCGGAAAGTGGCAAAAAGATATCAAAATAAGGCACGATGCCTACCAAATTTCGGCCAGCAACTTGTCTCCTTGGTACCCAGGTACCCTGAAAATCTCAAGGCTCTACCTGCATTCCTTCTAGGCGTTTGTTCTTGGCATCCCACTTTTTCGCCCGAAAATATTCAGTTTTTTTACCGACTCCATACGGGAAAAAAGTCGTTTATGCCAACGAAAGCGGCCCAAATTGTCCGAGGAACCTGAAATTTAGACACAACACGTACATTTACACTAGCCACACCTCGGTACCACTCCGATTTCGATCCGATGAAAATATGGTAGTTAAAATTTAATTTCCGAGTTTTCCGAGTTTTGTATTTTCGCCTATACGAAAATACAAAACTCGGAAAACTCGGAAAGTGGTAAAAAGATATCAAAATAAGGCACGATGCCTACCAAATTTCGGCCGGCAACTTGTCTCCCGGGTACCCAGGTACCCTGAAAATTTCAAGGCTCTACCTGCATTCCTTCTAGGCGTTTGTTCTTGGCACCCCACTTTTTCGCCTAATAATCTTCAAAGTTTTTTACTGACTTCATAAGGGAAAAAAAGTCGTTTATGCCCGCGAAAGCGGCCCAAATTGTCCGAGGAACCTGAAATTTAGACACAATACGTACATTTACACTAGCCACACCTGGATACCACTCCGATTTCGATCCGATGAAAATATGGCAGTTATAATTAAATTTCCGAGTTTTCCGAGTTTTGTATTTTCGCCTAGCTATACCAAAATACAAAACTCGGAAAACTCGGAAAGTTGCAAAAAGATATCAAAATAAGGCACGATGCCTACCAAATTTCGGCCAGCAACTTGTCTCCCGGGTACCCAGGTACCCTGAAAATTTCAAGGCTCTACCTGCATTCCTTCTAGGCGTTTGTTCTTGGCATCCCACTTTTTCGCCCAAAAATATTCAAAGTTTTTTACGGACTCCATAAGTGGAAAAAAGTCGTTTATGCCCGCGAAAGCGGCCCAAATTGTCCGAGGAACCTGAAATTTAGACACAACACGTACACACCTGGGTACCACTCCAATTTCGATCCGATGAAAATATGGCAGTTATAATTAAATTTCCGAGTTTTCCGAGTTTTGTATTTTCGCCTATACGAAAATACAAAACTCGGAAAACTCGGAAAGTGGCAAAAAGATATCAAAATAAGGCACGATGCCTACCAAATTGTCCGAGGAACCTGAAATTTAGACACAACACGTACATTGACACTAGCCACACCTGGGTACCACTCCGATTTCGATCCGATGAAAATATGGCAGTTATAATTAAATTTCCGAGTTTTCCGAGTTTTGTATTTTCGCCTATACCAAAATACGAAACTCGGAAAACTCGGAAAGTGGCAAAAAGATATCAAGTCCGAGGAACGCAGTAATAATTTTTTTTTTTTGCCCCGTGTCATTTTGACCCCCGGGGGGTGTTTCGAAAAAAAAAATTTGGGTGGGGGAGCATGCCCCCAATTTTTTTTGTTTTTTTCGAAAAAATTTAAACGTAGATTTTTTCCTTCTTAACCGCCCCCCACCCCCAAAAAATCTAAGGTGCACGCCCCATATGGGCGGAGCTATGGACTCCGACGATTCGCAAAGCCATGTTTGTCACACTGCCACGTGCACGATTTTGGAGTCAGGAGTCCCCAAATTTAATACCGTGGAGCGGGTTGCCCAGGCTATCGATCCCGTCCTAAACCCGACCCTCACCCTAACCCTGGCCCGAGGTATAGGGCCGCAAACATGGCCCCTCGTGTCGTTAAAACTGAAAGATTTTCGGCCCCATAACACCCAATCCTGTTCTGTAAACACCCTGAATCACCCACGGGGGGGGGGGGCCTGCGGTTGGTTATTCTTTAACTAAAGTTGGCCCGAGAAGTCGCTGGGACCCCTCAGATTTCACTTCCGGTGAACGGAAGTGGGTGAAATCGCAATTTTTTTCACAAAAAGGGCTATAAGGCTCTCTGGGCGTGACCGGAAGTGAATTCTGAGGGCATTTCCTGATTCGTCGTGTCCGATTACGTCTTTGGGGGGCAAACTCCCGGTGCCCCGTGGGCTTTCCGGATATTTGACCTTGAAAAAGCAGCTTTTGGGGTTTTTTAACTCAAATTCCCAACCGGAAGTCGGAGAGGTCTGAAATTTGGGGGCGTGGCATAGACTGATGTCTCACACCTGGATCCAGTGTCATAATCCGGAATTTCCGGTTTCTTGGGGCTCCCCCGCCCCCAATGTGCATTTTCCAGTCATAATTTTTTTTAACCATTGTCAACTCTTCCAAAGAACTAGTTCTCGCGGCTCCCCGCCTAAAAAATCATTGCGCGTCGCGTGGTGACTTTGAAATTTTTCTCCGGCGACCGGAAGTGGCTCAAACAGAACTTTATTTCTCGATTTGACCTTGACCTTTACCTCTGAAGGTCAAATGAAGGTCACCACGCGACTCCCAGGATGTCATTTAGTTTAAGAAGCCGCGAGCTTCAGGTCGACGGAAGCAGTTTCGGAGGAGCGAGTTACCCCCCCCCCTTTGACCCCAGCTGGATTTTCAGCTCAAATTGAGTTTTTTCAGAATTTTTCCAAAAAAAGGTCTTCCGATCGGCCCCAAATTTCGTGAGCCGGTAGAGCGACCGTACATGTGTTCTTCATTTTTTGAAATCGCCAACCAAAAGTCGTGACCTTGACCCGCTACGGCCCCGGAAGTTTGGCGGTTTTTTGCCCCTGGGGCTCCAACGGATGGTCGCAGGACCACGGGAGCTTGACTGGGTCAAGGTCATCTTAATCGGTCAAGGTCACCGAAATTTTCGCCCACCTCGGTGTTCCGGGGCCTTTTTTGGGGCCCTAAGGTCATTTGGGGGTGAAAAGATCACGACTCTAGATAGAGAATTTATCGACCTTGACACCCATACCTTGACCTTTGACCTTGGGGTCGAAATATTCCCAAAACTTCATGTACGGTCCAAAATTTCGTCCGACAAGTCAAGGTCAAGGTCACTACCCGCAAGGTCGCTGGCGGTGCTGTCTCTGACGTAAAGGTCATGACCTAGAATGCCCCACCCTGCCCACAAAGGGCACTCGAGTGAAAAGTCGTCTCAAAGCACCCCTTAAAGGCCCACTTTGCCTGACCGGAAGTGAATTCCGAGGTCATTTCCTGATTCGCCGTTTCCGATTCTGGGATGTGGGGCCCCTTTCCGGGGCCCGGGGACCTTCCCGGAAATTTGACCTGGCCGAGACTCCGGAAATCCGAGAGGCCCCAAGGCTGTATCAAAATTTGAGACTGATAGGTGCAAAATTTAGCGTTTTAGGCTTCGGATGCATCGGGTGAATTTCGGTGAATTACGGTGTTTTACGCTGCATGTCCAATGCGAAATTTTTCGGTGAATTTTGTTGTCCGTCGGATTTCAGCCAGTAGGGATCTTTAACGTGCACAGTTAGGATTCAAATTTGCACCGAAATGTAGCCGAACATTCTGGCTACCACATATCCAAAGGAGAAGTGGTTTCGACACAGGGAACAGGGTCAACAAATTCGAGTTCCGACCCTACCCCTCAACGATTTTTTTTAATAAAAAAAATGCCGTTTTTCGTCGAATTTTCATTGAATTTAATATTTTATCTTTTGAGCTTTTAATATGTGATAGATACCATCATTGCGCAGCCAGTGCACGAAATTTCGAGAGAATCAGTCCTTCGGAAGGATGCCTCAGCAGTCAAAATCTGAAAAAATGACCGATTTTGGTTTTTTGGCTCGTAAACATGGTTCCCGTTTATTAAAAAATTTTAAATTTAAGGATAATGTGGTCAGGACACGTACCTATCACATACGTAAGAGGCGATAAAATCCGTTGAATCTAACAATTTCAAAAAAAATTAAAACCGCAAAATTTTTGAAAAAAACGTTTTTTTGGATAAATTCTTTTTTGTTTTCGTCGGATCAAAATCGGAGTGGTACCCAGGTGTGGCTAGTGTAAATGTACGTGATGTGTCTAAATTTCAGGTTCCTCAGACAATTTGGGCCGCTCTTGCGGGCATAAACGCCTTTTTTTCCCTTATGGAGTGCGTAAAAAAACGAAAAAGTGGGGTGCCAAGAACAAACGCCTAGAAGGAATGCAGGTAGAGCCTTGAAATTTTCAGGGTACCTTGGTACCAGGGAGACAAGTTGCTGGCCGAAATTTGGTAGGCATCGTGCCTTATTTTGATATCTTTTTGCCACTTTCCGAGTTTTCCGAGTTTTGTATTTTGGTTAGTGTAAATGTACGTGTTGTGTCTAAATTTCAGGTTCCTCGGACAATTTGGGCCGCTTTCGCGGGCATAAACGACTTTTTTTCCCTTATGGAGTCAGTAAAAAACTGAAGATTTTTGGGCGAAAAGTGGGGTGCTAAGAACAAACGCCTAGAAGGAATGCAGGTAGAGCCTTGAAATTTTCAGGGTACCTGGGTACCAGGGAGACAAGTTGCTGGCCGAAATTTGGTAGGCATCGTGCCTTATTTTGATATCTTTTTGCCACTTTCCGAGTTTTCCGAGTTTTGTATTTTGGTATAGGCGAAAATACAAAACTCGGAAAACTCGGAAATTTTATTATAACTGCCATATTTTCATCGGATCGAAATCGGAGTGGTACCCAGGTGTGGCTAGTGTAAATGTACGTGTTGTGTCTAAATTTCAGGTTCCTCGGACAATTTGGGCCGCTTTCGCGGGCATAAACGATTTTTTTCCCGTATTGAGTCCGTAAAAAAACTTTGAATATTTTCGGCGAAAAAGTGGGATGCCAAGAACAAACGCCTAGAAGGTATGCAGGTAGAGCCTTGAAATTTTCAGGGTACCTGGGTACCAGGGAGACAAGTTGCTGGCCGAAATTTGGTAGGCATCGTGCCTTATTTTGATATCTTTTTGCCACTTTCCGAGTTTTCCGAGTTTTGTATTTTGGTATAGGCGAAAATACAAAACTCGGAAAACTCGGAAATTTTATTATAACTGCCATATTTTCATCGGATCGAAATCGGAGTGGTACCCAGGTGTGGCTAGTGTAAATGTACGTGTTGTGTCTAAATTTCAGGTTCCTCGGACAATTTGGGCCGCTTTCGCGGGCATAAACGATTTTTTTCCCGTATTGAGTCCGTAAAAAATCTTTGAATATTTTCGGCGAAAAAGTGGGATGCCAAGAACAAACGCCTAGAAGGAATGCAGGTAGAGCCTTGAAATTTTCAGGGTACCTTGGTACCAGGGAGACAAGTTGCTGGCCGAAATTTGGTAGGCATCGTGCCTTATTTTGATATCTTTTTGCCACTTTCCGAGTTTTCCGAGTTTTGTATTTTGGTATAGGCGAAAATACAAAACTCGGAAAACTCGGAAATTTAATTATAACTGCCATATTTTCAACGGATCGAAATTGGAGTGGTACCCAGGTGTGGCTAGTGTAAATGTACGTGTTGTGTATAAATTTCAGGTTCCTCGGACAATTTGGGCCGCTTTCGCGGGCATAAACGACTTTTTTTCCCTTATGGAGTCAGTAAAAAACTTTGAAGATTTTTGGGCGAAAAAGTGGGGTGCCAAGAACAAACGCCTAGAAGGAATGCAGGTAGAGCCTTGAAATTTTCAGGGTACCTGGGTACCAGGGAGACAAGTGGCTGGCCTAAATTTGGTAGGCATCGTGCCTTATTTTGATATCTTTTCTTTTTGCCACTTTCCGAGTTTTCCGAGTTTCGTATTTTCGTATAGGCGAAAATACAAAACTCGGAAAACTCGGAAATTTAATTATAACTGCCATATTTTCAAGGGATCGAAATCGGAGTGGTACCCAGGTGTGGCTAGTGTAAATGTACGTGTTGTGTATAAATTTCAGGTTCCTCGGACAATTTGGGCCGCTTTCGCGGGCATAAACGACTTTTTTTCCCTTATAGAGTCAGTAAAAAACTTTGAAGATTTTTGGGCGAAAAAGTGGGGTGCCAAGAACAAACGCCTAGAAGGAATGCAGGTAGAGCCTTGAAATTTTCAGGGTACCTGGGTACCAGGGAGACAAGTAGCTGGCTGAAATTTGGTAGGCATCGTGCCTTATTTTGATATCTTTTTGCCACTTTCCGAGTTTTCCGAGTTTTGTATTTTGGTATAGGCGAAAATACAAAACTCGGAAAACTCGGAAATTTAATTTTAACTGCCATATTTTCAACGGATCGAAATTGGAGTGGTACCCAGGTGTGGCTAGTGTAAATGTACGTGTTGTGTATAAATTTCAGGTTCCTCGGACAATTTGGGCCGCTTTCGCGGGCATAAACGACTTTTTTTCCCTTATGGAGTCAGTAAAAAACTTTGAAGATTTTGGGGCGAAAAAGTGGGGTGCCAAGAACAAACGCCTAGAAGGAATGCAGGTAGAGCCTTGAAATTTTCAGGGTACCTGGGTACCAGGGAGACAAGTGGCTGGCCTAAATTTGGTAGGCATCGTGTCTTTGATTCCGGCGCTACGCATGCGCGAAGGAAAATCCAGCTAAAAGGGCCCAAAAGAAGATTTTTTATTAAAAAATGGTCGAATTTCTTCGCAACTTCGCTATAGATCATGTCCAACTTATTAAATAGATGTGTTACTGTCATAATCATAATTATCCAATGCTAAATAGTTTATTTTGATATCTTTTTGCCACTTTCCGAGTTTTCCGAGTTTTGTATTTTCGTATAGGCGAAAATACAAAACTCGGAAAACTCGGAAATTTAATTATAACTGCTATATTGCATTATTTTGGTTAAAATCTAACTGAAAAGGTTATAGATCATGTCCAACTTATTAAATAGATGTGTTACTGTCATAATTATAATTATGCAATGAAAACTAGTTTATTTTGATATCTTTTTGCTACTTTCCGAGTTTTCCGAGTTTTATATTTTCGTATAGGCCAAAATACAAAACTCGGAAAACTCGGATATTCGATTATAACTGCCATATTGCATTATTTTGGTTAAAATATAACTGAAAAGTTACAGATTATGTCCAACTTATTAAATAGATGTATTACTACAACTACTTTCGCCAATTTAAAAAAAATAATATTTTTGATAGTTTTCCAACTTTTTCTTTTTCCGAGTTTTATGATTTGACTCGATTGAAAACACAAAACTCGGAAAACTCGGAAAAAATTGTCCGACTTTTTGTTTCAAACTGAAAAGTCGGAAAATATTTTCCGAGTTTTCTATTCAAACAAAAAAGTCGGACAATTTTTTCCGAGTTTTCCGAGTTTTGTATTTTCAATCGAGTCAAATCATAAAACTCGGAGAGGAGAAAAGTCGGAAAATATTTTCCGAGTTTTCCGAGATTTCCGAGTTTTGTACCTGACCCTGAATTTTAACAAAAATTTCCTAGCTGTTACAGTTGAGCTTTATGGAGCGAAATATGATTCAGAAGTCACATGTGATTAGATGGGTGAAGTATGATGACATGTTCTTAATTCTGGGTAGTCGTATAAGGAAATTGTAAATGCCCTCTGTTCACTGACAAGCTCTATAATTGCTGGTGTAATTATTTCTTTGTAATGTTAAGTGGTAGGCATATGTCAACATACTTCCAAGTCTATCTTATGTAAATGTAAGGGTACTTTCAAATAATTCAGACTAATTTTGTTTCAACAAATCAATTTCAGAATTGGATTATAAATAAAAAAAGGAAAGAGAGCGGTAGAGTGTATAAAAAAAACCATTACATAAAAGACTCTACTCAATACAATAATTTTTGTAGAGACCAGAGCAAAAGTAAGTTAGCCTTACTTAAGTTTCAAAAGAAGTAGCACCGAGTACAGACTTACGGTAGGTGCATGATCAAATTCTTACTAGACAATGCAAATGGATTACAGTGAGAACTTGAGTTACGAGAACCTGAAATTTGGGCCTTCACAGACATCCTTTAAACATTTGCAAGTTCTCATCTTAATTATTCTGAACTTTAAAGGTGTTCCAGATCAAAGCCTCAGCTGATACTGAATCTTTGGTGAGAATGGGTAATTTACATAAAATTATTAATCTGGTATACCCTTGAAGTTTGACACTAGGATACCCTCAAATTACTTCGATAGTTATTTTGGCTAACAGTTCACTCCAGATTTATCTTTAAACTTCAAGGACTCTCTAGGACGATATTGTCCATTCAACAGCCCTCGTTTAACCAACCAGAATGCTGAAAATGTCATATATGCATGCTACAATTGGTTATAAAGCCACTTTGATTATAATACTGTATTTTATTGTGAAGATACCCAAAATGAATATTTGTGAGGTAGAACTTTAAAGTTACGGTTGGGAATGTTTGTTTTTTCAGAAGGAATAAAGGATTTCAAGCTTTGGAGTAGGAACTGGGCAGAACTGTCTAGTCAGGAAAAATTAGAATATAGATACTCTCCAGTTCCTCTCAAAGACCAATCCCCAAATTAAAAAAAACCCACATCAACAGCTTTATTGAAACAGTTACAGGGAATTGTAAGTATAGATGTTAACAGTTATGTTTATAAAACCAGTGAATGGCTTACTATCTTATTACACTACTAATTCTGTCTCATCCAACTATAGTTGAGATCATCTTGGGCAAATTATATGAAGCTAGAACCGATAGAGTTATAGAGGTCAAGCGAGTCATGCCCGGGCAAAGAGGAGTTTACTGAGTGACTACTTCAGCGATTACGCTGGATAATTGAGTACTCATTTGTTTACCACATGTTTTTACATTAAATTAATTTGTATGTTAGAATCAACAAGTGTTGTTGAATATATAGAGAATCTCCTACGAGTGTTTTTTGATATCAAAAAATATCAACACAAGTTGATAATGTAAAAAAAACGAGGCTCTGTCGAGTTTTTTTTACTTTATCAACCAGTGTTGATATTTTTTGATATCAAAAAACACGAGTTGGAGATTTTGTTTATCACCCAATCCTTTCTTACATGCAGAAATAAATAAATATAATTCTTTGGTATAGATTTCACCTTTACTGGACCTAATTTCATTACTGCGTAGTGATACATCAGTTTTTTGACTGCAGTTTAGCTATTGCAAAGTCCTATATATTCACCCAGTATTTCCTTCAAAGTCAATTAAATAAAAACAGTTTCTTTTTAACAAAAAAAAGTCACTTTTTATTTAAAATAAGTGGTTTCTTTAAAATAAAAGAAAGTAGTTCCTTTTTGATTGACCAATCAAATTCATGTAAAGCGATATCTCCTAAGGAGATATCGCAGTAGATTATGTAATTTATCATACAAGCGATATCTACTGTCAAATAAGATATTGGGTGATAAAAAGCAAATTGCCTTCATGATTCGAGTGAGTTGACAAAGGTAGTACACTGACACGCATGTTCAACAAAATTCGATTGGCAAAGATGAGGATTGAGCAAGGCAAGGCCCAAGCCCAACATTCGAAGCCGTAAGAAAAAGTAAACGTGAAGTTTTGGTAGTATTATGATGGAAGCTCTAGTTGATGAGTGTGCAAACATATTTGGTAGATATTTAAGATATAAAGTTGGAATGTATCGAAGATGAGGTTCTTAGTTGAGACAAAATAGAGGTTTTTGTTACGATGGAAGCTCAAAAACAATACACAGTTTGAAATTGACTCCAGTTATCTCAAGTGATATATAACACGTAATATGTTATTATCATGTGATATCATTAAGTTGGCAGCGGATGTTAAACTACCTAACTCACACACATTAAAACTGTACTTTATCAATTCAGTTTTTTTTAAAAATCAACCCACATGCTGTCAAAAATAGAAAATAATAATAAAAATTAAATTCCACCCGTCTGCACGCTTTCAATAAAAAAAAGGTGCTCGAGAAACACCTCATTAATTTTGTATGGCCTAGGGAGCAAACCACTTGATAGACGACTCCTCATACATAATGCCTCATACATTGGACATACGAAACGTCCTATTGACAAAAGGATAAAGGAACATAGGTCCAAAGCTGTCACTAATAATTCAGCAATAGCCGAACATCTCCAGAATCACCCACAACACAGAGTTAAATGGAATGAGGTCCAGATACTAACAGCCAACCAACAACCTTGTTATGTTTGTTGTTTTTGTTAAATATCCTTTACTTTTTATATTATCTTATTACTTTATTTTAATCCATGTAAATGGTTTCTTATTTATGTCATATATATTGACCTCAGTTTACTAAATTGTCAGTTGTGCTTGATAACGATAAGAGGATACTTGTCGAAACGTCGTGCTTTTAGAATAAAACTAGTGATTGTATCTCATAAAAACTGTGTTCTGTTAATGTGTTTTCCCGATCGCTAAATGCCACTTAAAGATTATCTATATACCCAGTCTGTGCAGAAATGTAGCACGTTAAATCCAGTTCATTGTCAACATGCAATGGGTTTCACAATCGACAGCAGACAAGTAGAATTCCATTTAACTTGGAATTATATCAGAGTTATATTAATAACCTATACTTGAGGCATGATCATTTCAATTACGTGTCTACGAACATATTGCCCACAAGCGACTATATGTCATTCAAACACTCATGAGCTAGATTACTAGAAATATATCATGTAATTCGCAGTATCCTTCTTCCTCTAACTACGATATATTGTGGAGAGAACAATTGGGTTTAACGTCCACTTGACATAAACTTGGTCATTTCTAGGCTAACACTAGTAACACATGGTTAATTTTATTACAATAATAGGGTCTTTAGCAGTGGGAGGAGTCGCAGAAAACCCACGAGATTTGAAAGGCGATCCTACGCCTTGCGACGAACAAACATGGATTCGAAACCAGGCTTTAAATCATTCGGCTAATAATATGTGACAATTTTTAATTTCAGAAAGACGTCATGATAACTGCACTTCTAACACAGAAAGAGGGAAATGAGGTTAAACGTCAACTCGAAACAAACAAGGTCATTTCGGGACTAACACATGGTTCAATTTAATTTCAATAATTTCAGAAAACCCACGAGGTTGGACAGGCGTCTACTACTACATACAACCGGGTAATCGAAACCACACCGGTTGACTCAATGACTGATCTTATGATGTGCTAACCATTCGACCATCAAATCCCACCTCTTAACACAGACTGTATTATTGTCATTCGTTTAAAAGGAATAGCTAGTGTTCTTTATGTTAATACGATAGAAAAACGGAGGTTAGGATGGCCTAGCTGTCTAGAGTGCCGCGCTTCGATCTCTAGCTGACCGGTCACCTCTGGCTTGCGGCTGTGGTTTCGATCCCTGGTGTGAGCGTATATGGAATGGAGATAGAGGCGCCTTCTCAACCTCGTGGGTTTCCTCCGGGCACTCCGATTTCCTCCCACTGCTAAAGACCCGTACGCGCAAGCGAATTATTGAAATAAAATCGAAACCATGTTAGTCCCAAAATGACCTAGTTTGTGTCGAAAGGACGTTAAACCCCATCTCTCTCGGTAGAAAAACAGTGCAAGTCACAGAAAGATAGATTAAAACGAAGGGGGATAACTCTGGTTATGGTCGACAGCATGATTGCAGCGTCTAGCGTACTAACATGAAATATGGACGGATAGACATGAAATGAAATGGAGTTAACGTCCTACCCCGAACTGGGCTAATGAAGACGAGCATACACCATACAGTGTGCTTTGAGGGAAATTCTGCCCAGACAGCAGCACAACGGCTACCCTTATCTAGAATTCTAACTTCAAGGGGTCTTTTAAGTGCACGCCGAACGACTAGACGGCCGTCCTTGTCAGGCCACCCTGCCCTCCATCACTGACAAGGGGAAACCACGCCGGAAAATCAGGATGAACTTTCACACAGATAGACATGGGTGATTGTAATATATATATCGCAAATAGTAGCGACAGGTGTCCTCCAGAGAAAAACATAACGCTAACGCTACAATATACGTCCACATTCCTGCTTTGATTGATATGGTTCTTTGTCAAGAAGGCTAGGCGTTTGGTTTGTTTAGCGTTGAGGGTCGTGCCTCAACATCAATAGTTGCCGTCCTTGGAGTATAAGGAATAAGTATACCAAGATAATCCATTCAGAATTGTGCCTTCCTAAGGCTAAAGGCAAACAGTGGGCGTGGCCCTGCCCCTGGGGGTCGGGACATTCATCAAAATCAACAGTGGACGCCCTCAGGCTCTAAGGAATACATAAGCCAAGTACCAAGCTGATTCATTCAGAATTGCGGCCTGTAAACGACAAACACAAAAATTGGGCGTGTCTTGCCTGTGGGAGCCGGGACATGCAGTTGACGTCCTTAGGCTATAAGGAATACATATCCCAAGTTTAAAGACGATCCATTAAGAATCGTGGCCTGTAGACAACACACACAAGACACGAAGTAAAAATGGGCATGGCTCTGCCCCTGGGGGTTAGGAAATCACCAAAAACAATAGGGGTCATCTTTAGGGTATAAGGAATAGGTATGTAAAGTTTTAAAAGGATCTGTTAAGAATTGCATCCTGTAGGCAAACACAAGACACAAAAGCATTGGGCGTGGCTCTGTCCCAGGGGGTCCGGCATGCACCAAAAATAATAGTGGTCAGCCTTAGGGTTTAAGTATAAAAAAGGGTTTCAAGACGATTGATTAAGAATTGTGGCCTGTAGGTGACACACAGACAGACAAAAAGAAAATGGGCGTGGCACTGTCCCTGGGGGTCGGGCATGCACCAAAAACAATAGGGATCTTCCTTAAGGTACCAAGAATAAGTATTCAAAGTTTCAAGATGATACATTAAGAAATGCAGCCTGTAGACGACAGACAAATACAAGAAATGGGTGTTGCTGTCCCACGGGGGTCGGGCATGCACCCAAAACAAAAGGGATCATCCTAAGGGTATAAGGAATAAGTATTTCAAGTTTCAAGATGACCGATTAAGAATTGTGGCCTGTAGGCGACTCACAAAAAGAAAATGGACGTGGCTCTGCCCCTGGGGTTTGGGCATGCACCCCAAATGATAGGAATGTTCCTTAGGGTACAAAGAATAAGCATTCAAAGTTTCAAGATGATACGTTAAGAAATGTGGCTTGTAGACGACAAACAAATAAATACAAGGAATAGGCGTGGCTCTGCCATTGGGGGTCGGGCATGCACCAAAAAAACAATACGGATCATCCTTAGGGTGTAAAGAGTAAGTATACAAAATTTTAAAAAAATCCAGTTAGAATTGTGGCCTGTAGGCGACACACAAAAAGAAAATGGGCGTGGCTCTGCCCCTGGGGGTGCATGCCCAAACGATAGGGATCATCCTTAGTGTATAAAGAGTAATTATACAAAGTTTGAAGAAAATCCAGTAAGAATTGCGCCCTGTAGGCGACACAAAGACACACGAAAAGAAAATGGGCGTGGCTCTGCCCCTGGGGGTTGGGCATGCACCCCAAACGATATGGATGTTCCTTAGGGTACAAAGAATGTGTATGCAAAGTTTCAAGATTATAAGTTAAGAAATGTGGCCTGTAGACGACAAACAAACACATACTAGAAATGGGCGTGGCTCTGCCCCTGGGGGTCGGGCATGCACCAAAAACAATAGGGATCGTCCTTGGGGTATAAGGAATAAGTATACTAAGTTTGAAGAAAATCCATTAAGAATTGCGCCCTGGGCGTGGCTCTGCCCCTGGGGGTTGGGCATGCACCCCAAACGATAGGGATGTTCCTTAGGGTACAAAGAATGTGTATGCAAAGTTTCAAGATTATAAGTTAAGTAATATGGCCTGTAGACGACAAACAAACAAATACTAGAAATGGGCGTGGCTCTGCCCCTGGGGGTCGGACATGCACCAAAAACAATAGGGATCTTTCTTGGGACTTAAGGAATAAGTATACCAAGTTTGAAGAAAATCCATGAAGAATTGCTCCCTGTAGGCGAACCACACACACACACAGACAGGGGCGACGGCATAATACGTTCACATTATGAATGTGGACGTATAAAAAACGGCACCACTTCTCGCTCACTTGACGTGAAAAAGCAAACCACTGGGTCTTCAGAATTTGTGTCCATTAACCAGGCAGTATTTAAGAGTACAATCTAATTAAAACACAGATCCTATTTCGTGTCTTTTTCATGCTTCAAAATGTCATTTGCTACACTAGGATCTGGAAGAGTTATCATTGACGAGTTCTGGATGATGTGAGGATTCGGCCTGTTACGGTGAGTTCTTGGCCTTTGGTGCACGGAACTGGTAACAAACCACTGGAAACTTCAACGCTGATTAATTAATCAATGTCTGACGTCATAGGGTCAAACGTGTAGGCCATCGAAAGTATCAAAAAACGAAACGAAATTTAGATTAGCATTTTAATCAGACTGCTAAGAATATTTCAATATCTGGACAAAATCGACAGTAAGAAAAGTTTTATTCCAATAATAAGGCATGTACTTGGCTCACTTTATTGTCATAGAGAAATGTTTATTCACTGGACACTTACCTGCAGTCCCGTAATTCAAATGCTTACCCCACCAACCATCACCAGGATAAATAAATATGCAAATACGACAATGATATGCAACAAATACAAAAGCAAACAGATATATATTTGAACTAAAACCTAGCTCGCAAGCCGCCCTACACGCTACTACGTGTAGTCTACGGTGGAAATTTTTAAAAGCGTCACGTGCGTATGTTTGCCATTGTAGAAGATCGCAAAATGGCCGTAGAAACTTTTGGTCCTGAACAAAAGTTACATCTGTCTGTTTGCGACTGGTCTGCGAACTATCACCGTGCGTTTCAATACACATAATGCGGGTTGTTAGCTAGGCTAGGCGTGTGGCGAATATAAACTGTCCAAACAAATAAAATCGTATGAACGGAGTTGAAATAATTAAGCAACCCCAATTAACTGAACTGGTCTGGGCGACCTGACTGATTCTTCTTCAGGATCACTTGTACATTGTCCTAAATCAAAGAACCAAATTCTAAGATGCTTTCTGAAATGATTACTAGTAGCAAAATATATAAATATGTTACACGCATGATGAGAAATTCCAATTTCTTCAATGACTTTTCTAATCGTGAAATAAGCAAAATAGTTTTGCCATGTTGAGTCATTGCTCATTTCGTCCAGTGTCATAGGTCCTCCTAAGGGTATTTTTGATTGAATCACAAACGAAATGGTCACAGGAAGCTTGGTAAAGATTAAATAAAATGATATCCACAGTAAAGTTACCGTTGTGCTGGTGCAACGCGAATGTGCATTTCGTGTGATTGAGTCACTGATGAATAATTTACCAACGGTTTTTATCTGTCTCAAGACACATATATTTAAAAATAAAACAATAACGGGCAGCACCCCAAACATAATGATCTCCGTACTCCAATTCCAAATTGTATACAAAGATGTCTCAGAAGTTGCTTCAGCATTCCCCCGAAGGTGGCATTCTCCACTATGGGGATCAACGCCCCAAAAGTACCCCTGGGGCAACGCCAACAAAAAAGAGACAATAACTATGGCGATAA
Organism: Patella ulyssiponensis; assembly: GCA_963678685.1. Taxonomy (NCBI): domain Eukaryota; kingdom Metazoa; phylum Mollusca; class Gastropoda; family Patellidae; genus Patella; species Patella ulyssiponensis. Next base: position 77,940,391 of record OY783228.1, read on the forward strand.
TAATGTTCCTTGATCGGGACGTCCTAGAGAAGCGTTCACACTGAAAGGGGTGACAAACGGACAAAAACCTCTCGGTGGTGAATCCAAGAACCAAGAAAACACTAATGTACTGAGTCATCATGTAGAGAAGGTTCCACACAGAGCACCAAATAAACAGATCCAGTACACTCTTCCTCCACGGATACTGCAACTCATAGAACACAAGCAGCACCAGAAAAGACATATCCGCGAGTGCTAAAGCTATTAAATATAGGGCCGAGGTGTTGCATTTTCTCATCCGTCGCATAATCCATACCTTTGTGGACAAGAGGTTTCCAATAATTCCTAATATGCACCAGACCGGTGTGCAGTATTTATCAATATCTAGGGCGAACGGGACATGGTAATGTAAAACGTTGGATAAATCACCCCAACTATTGATCACCACCATGGAGCCAGTATCCACTGTGGAGTTCATCAAGCTAGTTATCTGAAATAGAAAAAAAAACAATTATTAAGAGCATTGAACATACATTATGCAAGAGTTAAATATGTCTATTGCAGGTCCTTTTTTGGCCTGAAATGTAATTTAAACTATTAATTACACAGTTATTAACAAAATAAGAACATAATCAACCTCCGGTGGCCTCGGAAACTGGCGATATTAACTAGATTAGAACAGTTCGCCATAAAAATGTAATTCAAAAATGGGAAAGCGGGGTTAAGTCGCGAATATACCAGTGCGGTAGTTACCACTATGCACACAACTTGTCAAAACAATAAACAGTGATACTATGGCTCAGAATGAGGTAACTTGACTGCATTTTTCAATATTTTCTTATTTATCATTTGTATTTGAATTATTTCTGCGAAAATGACCAACTCTTTTTTTTTTAAACTCTTAACTTATGTATCTTAAATAGACGTGTGTTTTGAATAATAATTTACAAGAAAATCAGCATAGTGTTTAGTGACCAGCATTTGTCGCCTAAAATCGTTAGACGCCCCTTGTACATAAACGAGGTAATGATCCCCTTTAATTGCAGTGTAACAAAATAATTATTATAAATCAAAACGTCACAGACACTAAAAGGTTCTCCTCTTTTAAAATGCCAGAAGAGACGAAATTACATTATTCTATTTAGATGTCTTTTCTATCTCAGACCGTCTTCAATTTAGAAGAAAGCAATTTATTTTATTTTGCCGACATTTTAATTAAACGAAACGAAGACGTATCCTGAAATAATATTATTAAAGAAAAAAAATTATAGTGTTTTTTCATCTTGTAGTTATCTTTTCCTGATAAATAACTTAAGTTTCATTTTTATCTAATCGGGATTAAAGAAAAAATAGTTAAGAGCTTATTACAGAGTTGGCCATTCTTGCTATAATAATTCAAAAATAGATGATTAAAAGGAAAATAATGAAAACTTCAGTCCAATTACTTTATTTTGAACGAAGTGGTCACTGTTGAAAGTTGGGACTAGACATACATGTAGGCATCAACTGTGTCCGCACAGTCTACGAGAATTGACGATAGTTACATTGACCGACGATAACTCCAACAACATCTTCTAGATTATTAGGAGGCAGACCACCATTAAATGCCACCTTCTCGGTACCCACAAATTGCAGTTCGTCTTTTTATAGAAGTGCTCTCTCTCTCTCTTCTCCCCTTTTGCATGCCCATTTTGTTGATTTTTTTTGTCTAGAATGGACGAAGAGAGTTTGAATTGATATTTTCTGCCAGGTTTTGGTAATTGTTCATGGATATGAGGCGGAAGGATAACGGCGTTATCAGGTTGGCTAGCGTGATATATGCGGCAACTAGTTACATGTTTTAGTATGCTTCGTCAAGTTTGTGTATCTCAAAATTTTGGTGGTCAACTTCATACAAATTTTAGTGCAAAGACATGGTCTTTTGATCCTCTGTCTCTAGTGAAAAGCATTCAGCCCAACGAAAATTTGGGGAAAAGTTAGAGGTGGGCAAAGAGTCCAGAATTAACATTGAAGTCAAGGGAGAAATTAATGGTGGTCTGCCTCTATTAAGTAGTGTTCTTATTAGCAATAGTACTCTCGCTTGGCAGGCCTTTCATCACCAGTTTCCGGTAGTAACGTCACCGGGTAACTGTAATAATTAGTTTGGTCAACCATTTACTGATTTTATTTTAAATTGACAACTGTTTAAATCCGAGTTATATCCATACCACCCAAGGGTCAACGGAGTTGATTTTGAGCTTCTCATATAAATAGAGGTCTAATTTATAATTTCGAAACCACGCTAGTTGACTCAATGACAGTCTTTATAATACAGCGCGCATCCACCCCCACCCCACCCCACTCGACATAGCATGGGGTATGCCCGTTCTTATCCCAGTCGGTGAAGTAGGGCAGGATGTTCAATCCCATTTCATTTCTGTGGTGTGTTTGGGCAAAGGATGAACATTAAAGTCGTTAATGTTGACATTTCATTTAGAATTGATCCGAAAATGACATAGCTCACTTTAAATTCTAAACAGATTTAATGTGAGAATAAGAAAACATCAGTTCTAAATCAAACATGCATAAGGCGATTAGATTGGCACGAGATCAGAAATACAGAAACAAAAACACTCCAGGTATCATAATTCTGATTAATTGTCTGGCTTCTTTAGAAAAGAAGGGTATACTCATTTAGTTTTAAACAAAATCGACGGAAAATGAGTAGGAAGTTGGGAGTTAATAGAGTCATGTTATAAAGTAAACTTCTTTCGAGCCTACAGTTTGAGCGACAATCTAATTTAAAACATGTTGTTGTTTTCGTTGCGTGTAATTGGTGTGTCACCAAAGAAAGGACATATGCCGATTGGATTATAACACTTTTGATCCTTCGAATGGCTTGATAATCAAAGCATGTTGCGAAATTATGCCTAACTATTTTAAGTGGCGGGGATCACGTGACCCAATGGGTAAGACGCTGGTTCGGGGTGTTCCCACTTAACCGGCAGGCTTTGATGTCAAATTTTGCCGCTAATCCAGAGTTAATCCTAGAACAATGGTGTTATAAACTATAGTCCATATCTTTTTTAAGACTAAAACTGTATTGATTTTAACAAATTTAACTTTTATTAAATAACATTAAATAGCTTACACATATAAAAATATATTGATTTTAACAAATTTAATATTTATTAAATAACATTAAATGATTTACACATATAAAAATGCATTACAATTTACACATTTAACTTTTATTAAATAGCATTATATAATTTATAAATAAATGCCTTACAACATAACAATCATTTTACAGCCCCACTAAATAGCAAATATTTGTTCCATACCGATTTACACTTAAAGAGCCATTTAATAACTGTGTTTTCAAATGTTTAATTCTTGTATCAAGTTGTCCATATTTCTTAACTAGTTGGTTAATAAATTTTATTAAGAGGGATTAAGAGCTCATTAACGCTGAACACAAGTGAATAGTTCTTGAGTTACTACTTTTAAACAGACTATAGTTTTAAGATCAATCAAAGGATTAACAGTCTGCCGGCTAAGTGGGAACACACCGCTGGTTCGCTAGTCTGGGGGTCGGCTGTTCGATCGCTGTATTGGACGGGAAAGTTCCGGCCTGGTTTCCCTTGTCAGTGATGCAGGGCAGAGAGCCGGACAAGTACAGCTGTCTAGTCGTTTGGATTGGACGAAAGAATGTGTACACATTGACATGCACGTACAAAATCCCTTAGCAGTTGGAAATCGATATAAGATTAGGCCGTAGCGCAGCTGACCGGGCAAAATGGCCACATAGCACACTATATGGCGTTTGCCCGTCTCCATTAGCCCAATTAAGGAGCAGAACAGTGGGGCGTTCAACCCATGTCATCTTTTTTCATTCCGTGTAATTGGTGTGACACTAAGTTAAAGACATGCCGATTGGATTATAACAATTTTGACCTTTCAAATAACTTGATAATTAAAGCATTTCGCGATATTTTGTGTGTCGTTAATTTTGATTGGCAGCTTAATCGCATAATGTCTATTGCTAAACAAGTAATGTATAGGTTGTCGTGAAGTTAAACATGTCGGTAATATTTTAATACATGTCTGCCAAAAGAAAAAGGCATTGACGGTATTATTTTAATTGATCCACCACGTACTTGTTAACCAAGTTGTACATGTTGTATATGGTCATATGTTTAATTAACTCAATAGCACCCTAAGTCATCGACAGTGAAAATTGTCAGTTTAAATCAACATTGATGATTTGATCTTATCGGGAAAGATGGGCTTTTCATATCCAATATTTATGACCAAATAACCATTTTACCATTGGTGCACGAATCGTGTACCATAATGTGTTTCAGTGCCATTTGTAATAAGGGATTCGAAGAACGAGGCTAGATATATTCCACAAGTCATGTCACACGGTCAACCATGTTCTTATCTGGAGAACATGCGCAGTAAATGCTATCGATGCAGACTGGAATAACTAGACGCTAGATATTGTCATTCGATTAAGACTTCTGCCGTATTTAACCGAAGGTAACTGATTTGAAATTAAGAGTAAAAACGGAAACGATTAAATGTAAATCTGTTTATATACATTTATATTATATTTAATTATTATATGTATTGCGAACTATTTATGTCAATATTTAAGTCCCAAACATTAGCGATTTAGCTCCTTTAAACTTCTAATTGAACACAACTGAACTTATTCCACCCGAATGTAATCCTAGTGGATTATCGTAGACAAGTATTTAAAATACCACAGATACATACAACCTGATTAAAACACAGATCCAATTTCGTTTCGTTTTTTATAGTTCAAAATTTCGTTTTTACTTGTCTTTACTACTCTTGGATCTGGAGGACTTGTTTTTTTTAACTTGTGTTCTGCCTGAAATGAGGGGTCAGCCAATCAAATGGTCTGTCGAATCGACGGTTTGACCTTTTCATGCGTGGAACTGTGGGTAGATATTACCAGCCAATGACGTCTATACTAACACCAGCGGATAGAAATCAAAACAAAACAAAAGTAGATCTTAAAAAGCATGGCGGTCGCTAATTGGTTAATCGAATGACTGACGTCATCGGGTCAAATGTCCCGTGCGTGATACCTGACGTCATAGAACGTGAGCTCCCATTATAACTTGTTAGATCGACATGAGTGTAGGCCATCGAAAGTATAAAAAACGAAACGAAATATAGATCTATATTTTAATTAGATTGCAGATACATCACACGCATGTGCACATTGAAGTTCACGAAACAAGAAAACATAAACAACATTATCAGATGGAAATCAGTCAGAAGAAAACAGAGTGACTAGAGAAATTATCACATGTCGTATTACAGACGTAATCATAGGCATTTTAAAAACAAAACAAAATATGACTGTCGCAAATTGTTTTGTCTGAACGAGCAATGGAATGAAATGAAATAGGGGGAGGGGGGTAGGTATCCTACTGTTCTGCTAAGACTGGGCATACGCCATACAGCTTACTATGAGGGCAATGTGTTACGACATGCTCTTGTATCGAATTCCATCTGCCAATGTATCTTTAACGTGCACACCAAGGTGTACAAGGTATCTCGGGGTTTGTTCCCCTCTGTGAACAAGACAGCTATCCGTGTCAGGCCCTTCTGACCAACAAGCGAAATTATATAATTTCAGTAGATAGCGAGATACTTGCTATTGTACGATTGAGACAACACTACAAGGAAATGATTTACAAGTTGCTGTAAATTACAGTTGATCTGAACATGATACGTTTCTTATAGGTCATCGGTGTAGACAGCGAGAAATGAGGGTTGAATGTCCTACCTTCCTGCGCCGCGTTGGATAATTATTAAGACGAGAGACAAATAATTTTATTTTGCCTGGAAAGGAAAGTATTTGTTTAAATACATCGAACCAATATGAACCTTACGTTACTGGTCTACTATATAAGACTAAGTTTATTGCAGTAATATAGGTCAAAGACAAAACGTTACAAGTTTGAATCAAATAGAAAATGATATGTACAATACTCGTGTATTGTAAAAGGTGCGATTCATTACAAACATATAAAAGTTGGGTTCCCAGATAAGTATTTATCGGGTGGTTATTGCCTATAAAAGTATGACAATTTTGGTATATATATGGAAAGAAGAGATACCCAATCTTACTAGAAAAATACTGGATTCCCTGAAACACACTCATGGAGCGTAAACAGGACAAAAATGTAAGGGGTTCCCTTAATAGTCAAACGGACGAATAAGGGTACCTGCACGCTTGGCATTGAAGGCTGCACGCGAACTTGAGTGATTTGTGTACATGTTGAAAAACTTTATGAAGAGTTAGACATACAACAATTTCTGGGGTAAAAATCACGGAAAAAGACGCGGGCAGTGGATAATCCGAGAATTTAATTAGGATTCGATATTTGTAGTTAATAGTCAGTGCTTACAGACAACATCGTCTTGTGTATGCAATGCATTTTCCCCTGTCCTCTGCCGCCGTTGCCATTGGTTACGAAGAGGGTTATCGCCTGACGCAAACATGGCCTCTTTTGATAGATTTTTATAGCAGGCTATACTTGACAATTACAATGTTTTGAGAACTATTTGAAGCAAAATTATGATAAAATAATTAGTTTGAATATGTTTTTAATTCTAATATATCATCAAATCCGGGAAACCAACTTTAATTGATGATTTATATACAGTTATGATATATTTAACCTATAATACTATAAGCAAGTCTGATGATAAGCTTTTGAAACAGGTGTTTATGTTATTAGATTTCAAAATATCTGTATAAAAAGTATATTTCTTTAGTTGAAATTGGGTAGACTACTTGATCTACGATATTTGTTATACATGTCCACTACATATAAACACGTATTTAATTTTCAAATGTAGTGGCAATTCTCTTAATACCCCTGCCAGACATAGATGGCCTTCTTACTGCGCTACTATGGTGACGGAAAATGATCTCGGAGCTCGTCAAGATAGCCATGTATGCGTTGTAAGAGCGTGGTGGAAACGCCAGATATCGTATTGAGGTCTCCATGGACGCCAATGATCGCAGAGTCACGGCGTTTGCTTTGAGTATGTTCAAAACAACTTCAAGGTTATGCGACTTCAAGCTGTGATAACTCGACCTTTTCAAGTTTGTAATTTTATGGCGTTGTGTTCACGTTTGCTGGCGACCTTTGCATTTTCTGGTCGCAGCAGCGCAGTAAGGACGCCATCCTGCTCTGGTGGGGGCATAATGAAATAGAATGCACACTCAGCTTTTCGAAGATATATAAGACACTGAGATGGGAGACGTCAAGAGGAGCAGAGGCGAACGTATGGACTCACCCGATGTAAATAAATCTTATATGTACGAAACTGTGCTCTGTTATCACTAATAGTGTTACAGGTTATCATTTGCTTGATAAACACGAGGGTATCATCGTCGAAATGTTGCATGTTAATAAACCAGTAATTGTTAATCCATAAATAGTGTTAGTGGCCTACCCATTGTTCGAATTCCAACTGTGCGAGGTTTGTATACGTGCACGTGAATGCGTACACGGGACTAGACACTCTTCTACCACCCAGACATGCGGCAAGGGTGAATTACACCGGCCAACAGTGGGGCCCAACTGGTTAGCGAGCCAGTGAAGACCCCCATCTGTCTGGTTAGCAAACCAGTGAGGACTCCGTTAGTCTGGTTAGCCAGCCAGTAAGGACCCTCATAGGTCTAAAAGTTACTAGCAAGCCATGTACAAGGCCATCCATCGAATAAGCAACTGGCCACAAATGTATGTATGTATGTATTTGAAATTAAATTTAGAGTACAAAAGATTAAAGAAAATAGCCCATGTGTAGTTACCGTAATCGATGTACTCTAAATACAAGGAGTCGCCCGATTACTATAACATTTAATTAAGTTTCCGGACACGATGAACTATGACATTAAAGCCATTTCAATGCATCATAAATACCATTTACCGTCCTCAACTACCCAACATGGATATTAAGATCTGTTGATCGAGGCCCGACCGTGAGGTTGAAGATCTAGCCTCAAATGTTATATAAACTGTTATTTAGACATTTATTTAGACCATGGGATGATAGAGATTTAAATGTATTAAAACAATCGCACCCTTTAATAATTCAACGCTAAACTCGAGGCTATGTAGGCAAAATTCATGCTTTTGGGCTAATGCAGGTATTCTATATTTTAAGTTTTGGAGTTGAGTTTTTCACATAGCCAAGTACGTGTATATGTAAAATAGAGCTTTTGAATACCGGTTTAAGGCAAGACACTTGGTTAAGTGGGGGAATTAAGTATTTTTACTTAACTTTGAGAAAACCTTTGAATTCGGACCCAGATCTCTATTTCGTTGCGTTTTTGTTTTTATATTTTCGATGGCCTACACTACATGACACTATATATAGGGATCAGGTATCATTCAGATTTGATGAAAAGAGGAAAGAAACTGAGCTTACCATCTATAATCTAATACACATATTCAGTTAGTAGATTGCCATGCAGAAAGTGTAAAATACCATGCAGAAAGTGTAAAATACCATCAAGATTCATCAAATAATGCCCAGTTTGTGCTACCGTTTAGTTTAAGAAACATCGGTTTTGACATCGGTCATCTAGTTTATGACCATTTAGTTTAGTTTTGCTATTGGTCATCCAGTTTATGACCATTTAGTTTCATAAACTAGATAATCGATGTCAAACTAAATGGTAGCACAAACTGGGTGGTTTTTGATGAATCTTGATGGTATTTAACACTTTCTGGACAGCAATCTACTTACTAACTGAATATGTGTATTAGATTATAGATGGTAAGCTCAGTTTCTTTCCTTTTTTCATAAAATCTGAATGAGACCCGCGGTCCCTAGTGTGACAAGCTGACCAGTTGTACTGGACGTTCATCTCAGTGGTCGTACGAGCCACTTTTGCCCCTATGATTTCAGACATTGAAGTCGCCGTAACAGACCTTTTCATTGGCTTATTCCTCACATCAATAAGAACGCCTATTGTATAATAACTCCTACAGATCCTAGTGTAGTAAAGACAAGTTAAACGAAATTTGAAACTATAAAAAAAAAAACGAAATAGGATCCGTGTTTTAATCAGGAAGATGTAAATATGATCCCATTTCCCCGACAGATTCCATTTCTCTACAATTTGAGAATATATGAGGACCTAAATTAATTACCCAAATCTATTTCTTTGATTTGATAGTTCTGGTCGATCTATTTGTTTGGATGTTGATTTCGTATTAACCCTGATTAAGTGGAGGGTCCTACTATTTTGCACCAACCGGGGGATGGATGACCGAATAGTCAGTGAGTGCGTGTTGTATCTCAAAATCTGTAATTGAATCAAATCGCGTGGTTTTGATTCCCTGGTTGTACATGACCAGGTGTAGGGTCGTCTGTCCAACGTCGTGGGTTTTCAAAGGATCGACCGGTTTCCTCACGCTGCCACAGACCGGGCAGCGGTACTACTTCGTTCTCTTATACCGAATGCCATCTGCCAAGGGATCTTTTACGTGCATGTCAATGTGTACACAAGAAATCTGTTTGGGCCCCATCTGAATTATTAGACAGTTGTCATTGTCAGGCCCTCGAACCCACGATCCCCAGAGGCCTCATCACCTACAAGGCGAAACCATACTGAATAGGTTTCTGAGAGAACACCAGCATCGAATCCTCGACACGCTAATTAGAGAACCGGTGTTTTACTCACTGAAAAACCGCACCCACTGCCATCATGGATGTAAATGACCAGTAAACGGAATCCATGCAACGGGGAGAAAGGGGCTTAAGAAAGACGTTCCCGACATTGATAAGCCCGAAGGAGATTCGAATCCTTACAACAATGCCACAACGGACGGTGGAAAAGATCGCAATCCTTCTAAATGCCATTAAATGACCATGGTAAGTCTTTAAACTGTCAAATGGGTTGAAATAGCAGACTGGATTAAAACATCAGTGAAAAGCAAGAAAAGACCCAATAAGTATACTTAGAGCTATACTATATAGTTGAATAACTAATAGGCCTACATAACATGAATTTTACAGAAAACGTTGCGATCAATTGGACTCTTGATAGGTGAACATCCTAGATCAATCATCACTGGCACAGACAATAATACAAATCGCAATTCATCGATAGAATGTTCGAGCCAGCCTTGATCATCATTACTAAAGTCGGTATTAGATAAAATAAACATAGTTTCGATTATCCATTTCATGATTTAATCACGAATGAAAGTTGAGCAGCAGGTAGGGTTCTAAACCAGTAAATATCGCAGGCTATATAGCGATGACACCGAGAGTTGGTTATGGTCTGGATAAGTTAATTAATGTCTAATTAATAATTTAGATAACATTTCAGGTCTAAAGAAAGACCTAGATTTAGCTCTTGCATAATGAATGTTTAAATGTTTAATTGATCACTTGTATTATGTATGTATACAACTTATAGAAGTTATCGTTGTCTACTGCATGTAAAAGAATTCTGATATTCCAAGCATAGCGGAATTAGTAAATGTTTGGTCAATCGACCGCGTTCTTTTGTACATTTGTACAAAGCATTCACTCGCTACCATGGAAGTGTTGGCCGAGGAAATTCATCTGGATTTTCCGGCGTGGTTCGCGTAAAAGATACTTTGGCAGATGGAATTCGATATAGAGAGTATTCCGGACAGAATTTCCCTCGTAGCTCACTGTATGACGTATGGCTGACTTCATTAGCCCCACTTACATAGGTAAGATTGGAAAACGAGATAATGCTATCAAATCTATGCACAATTAATGGTTGTCTTGTCGTGCGGTTTCATGCCCGATCGGGTGTAACATTAACAAAACGCGTGAGAATGACCTATTTACGATTGCGTGTACACCACAGATTAAATCTCTCGAACACAGAAAAACCATCAGAATTTCTCTCATAATAAAGTAATTTGAGTTAAATGTTTACAATTTTCATGGTCTAATTTTGAATTATTATTGCAAGGAAGACCTGGGATCGAAAGAACACCAATGACTGACAAAAACGCAGTAAACCATTCGGTCACCCCAGCCCCCAGATTGGTCCTGCACTTAAAGACAACTGATCGATATACAGTCCGCCACTGTATTGACCTGATTGTGATAGAAGTAAATTAAATGAAATAGAAATCAAATCAGAAAAAATAAACGAAACGATTTCGATTAGTGTGTATTGAAGTGAACTGAATGTATGGCGAGCCTGATTGTCCAGATAGTAATCAGTTTGATAAATATCTATTATCAATCCACTTAAAAATAAAATGACGGCCTAAAATGAATTTGGGTTTAACGTCCAACGGTTCTTCTCCGACTGGGCTAATGGAGACGGGAATCCCCTAAGACAAGGAAAGAGTATGTCAAATTGTATAGTATGTCAGATCATTAGCTTCAAAATAGTCCAATACGTAACACAATTAGCATGTTATTGTCTGGCAGACATCTTAAAATATCTACTTCCGTCGATGACATTTGACTGCCACAGAGGCTATGATTTTATGGCAGATACGTTGGTGCCTCGAATGAACTGGACTGATGAGAGAGAAAGGGGTAACGTTCACTAGATATAAATTAGGCCATTTCGCGACTAACACATGGTTTAGTTTTATTTCAATAATTCGCTTGTGCGTAGAGGTCTTTATCAGTGGGAGGAAACCGGTGATCAACCTATCTTAGAAAACCAACGAGGTTGGACAGGCAATCCTACTCCTTGTCATGTACACCCGGGGAATCGAAACTAAGCTAGTTGACTCAGTAACAGGCCCTATGATACAACGCATACGAGCTAATCATTCGGCCAACCAGACAATGACCTATCGTGACTCTGACAGCCCAATAACACCCTTTGACCTTGAATGTTACTTCGCGCCCTGGCTATCAAGGCAATCATTCAATGTCAATCTTATAACGTTTAAAATAATTTCGAAGATAGGTTGATCGTCGGTAATGATACAAGGCGTACGAGCTAACCATTCGGATACCCCCCACCCATTTGACAGTGGCCTATCGTGACTTAAGACGGCCCAATAATATCCTATGGCCTTGAATGTTACCTCGCTCCCTGGCTATCACAACAACCCATCAATGTCAATCAAATAACGTTTCAAATAATTTCTAAGATAGATTGATCGTCAGTAATTAATTGTAGCAGTTTATTTGATTACATGATTGCATGTAACCCGGATCAAAGTTTAAGGGGGCGCTTTACAGACTAACTTCCAATTTCCTCGAGTTGATCTAACCCTCACCATGGCATCCTTGGTCAAATAAGATCAAACTGCTTCTAATAAAACGGAGATAAAGATTCAATAACATGAAAATCAAATCAATCAAAGTGATCATCTTAAATTTGTATAGCATTACTCTAAAAGCCGTCATTGCAAATCTCCATCAACGTTTAAAGTCACTTTTAGTTACACTAATTTAGACAGACATATTGGTAAATAAACGCTTTACGTGCATTTTCTTTGCAAAGAGATTTCGTGTAAATTGAATTTACTGCTATTTAAGAAACCATTAACTAGTTGAGGCAAATTGTTTTAGGAATAATTTGTAACATTTCGGTAAACAGCCATCTAACTGGTAATTTGGAAACCATTTTAATGTTAAAACTGCTTCAGAAATGTGTGTTAATTTTAAAGGAGCGTTCTCTGATATATAAAACTGTGTCTGTATGGATGTATCTTTAAACGTATATTCTTTACAACTAATTGACGCTCTTAAATCTTACCCTTTCAACGAGATACAACTATTCAATATCCATGTCAGTACTGCAAGAATTAATTCTCGCGAACAAGTAATTTACTATATGTATGATTTACGAGAGATAGAGAGAGAGGGGGGGAAATGGGGATTAACGTCCACTCGACACAAAGTAGGTCATTTCGGGACTAACATATTTTATTATCTGTATGATTTATGAGAGAGAGAGTGAGGTTAGCGTCCACTCGACACAAACTAGGTCATTTCGGAACTAACATATGGATCTATTCTAACTGAATATTTCGGCTGGGGGTATGACTCTTATGGACATAAAGAATACACACGAGTTGTGACAGGCGACCGTAGTCAAGTAGGGAATCGAAAACACACCACTTAAAATGATGACAAACATTATGGTTTTAGGCACATGCTTTACTCACTAGACCCCCACCCCCTCCACGGGCAAGGCTTAAATTTTCTTAAATGATAGAGAGCAATATAAATAACTAAAGATGAATAACTGACTGGGTTGCAGACTTGCAGCCACAATAAATTTAATCAGGTACGTTCCGGGGCCCCACTCCAATATACCTTAAAAAACAGACAGAAAATGGTACTTTTTAAATTATATCTCTGATTACCAAACATCCACAGAGACTACTTTCTTTTATCATTTCATCAAACGTGACGTAAATTCAAGACATGATTGTTAACAATCCTAAACTAAAGATAAAATCCAAATTTTAGTAGATACTTCAGTTTTGATTGGCTAAGCACTAAAATCAATCTAATATTATCCAATCAAATAACTAAAATTTGGATTTTATCTTAGTTAAATTTTCGTGAATAAGGCACCAGGGATGGAAGTGGAATGGAATAATGGGGGTTAACGTCCTACTGTTCTGCTCCAAACTGGGCTATGCATACGACATACAGTGTGCTCTGAGAGCAATTTTTCCCGGGCAGCGGCGCTATGGTCTACTCTTATATCGAATTCCAACTGTCCAGGGATCTTTTACGTGTACGACAATGTGTAAACGATACCTCGGTTTTTCGTCTTATCCGAACGACTAGACAGCTGTCATTGTCAGCCCCTCCGTCCTGCATCACTGACAAAGGGAAAGCACGCCGGAAAATCTAGATGAACTTTCTCTGCCAATATAGGCATCAAACACCCGACCTCCAGGCTAACGAGCCAACTTCTTACCCACTTAGCCAGGTGATCCCCAGGGATGGCGACTGAGAAGGACTCTGTAAGTGTGGTAGGCTCGGTGCCCCTAAAGAATTCTATGTTCCCGTGTAGTTTTAGCGTCCTTTTTAGTCTCGAATTTACGTCGTGTTTGATGAATTTGTAAGCAAAGCCGTCTCTGGAGGTTCCAACGTCTTTTTGTTGGGGTTGTGGGTGTCTTGAATTTACGTCGTGTTCGATGAAATGTGAAACACATTAGCCTCGGCGGATGTTTGGTAGTCAGGATATAATTTATAAAGTCCCATTTGCAGTAGTTAAAGATCCATGTCTTAACAAAAGGGGTTCTCATTTATTGGCTGGAGCTACGGCTGAAAACATCGTCAACGTAGAGAAAAAAGTAATATGTTTGCGGTCAACCTAATGTCTGTCTTACGTCGTAAAATATGTTATTTATCATGAATTACAAGTTACTGGATATTAAAAATATCACTCATAGCACAGGGTATGACTTATTCGAGTCTTTATTAGCTCATTCCATTTCGAAAGTCGACGACAGACAGTTAGTTAATTGGTACCTTCTTAATTTTAGCTATTATTGAATAGGAAAGCTGATATAAAGGTTACATAATTTATACTTATGTTCTATAACATAGACAATTAGATATAATTGAATAGGAAGGATGATGTAAAGATTACACAATTATATCGTATCGTATTATTAAATCACGTCATATTTCACTCTCGTTTTGTCTGAATGACTTGCCGAAGAACAACAGGTCCAATTAGTGAGAGAGAGAGAGAGAGAAATTGGGTTTAACGTCCACAATTAGTGAGAGAAAGAAAGAGAAATGGAGTTAAACGATCGTTCGACACAAACTAGATCATTTCGGACTAACATAGGGTTAAATTTTATTTCAATAATTCGCCTGTGCGTGGGGGTCTTTAGCAGTAGGAGGAAACTCGAGGACCTCGAGAAAACACACGAGGTTGACATGCGACTGTACTCCCTGCCACGTACAACCGGAGAATAAAAACGACAGACCTTATGATACAACACGAAGGCGCGAACCAAACTCCGGTCAAACTTGCCAGCCATTAAACAAACATTATGCAAGAGCTAAATCTGCCTATTGTGGGTCTTTCTTTAGGCCTGAAATGTTACCTAAATTATTAATTAGACATTAACTTATCAAGACCATATTCAACCCGCGACGATATTTACTGGATTAGAATCTGGTCTGCTGCTACTGATTAAAACAATAAAATGGATAATCGAGACTATCATACCGACTTTAGTAATGATGATCGAGGCTAGGCTTAAAATTCAAAAGCTATAATCTCGGTTCATAGAGAAGCAATTTGACTGAAAATTTCAACATCTTCTATTTACGGTACGTATTTTTTAGCTATTATAGCGAAAATTGTCCACTCTTTATCTAATCTTTAAGGGATTGGGATGGCCTTGTGGTCTAGAGTGCCGCGCTTCGACCTCTAGCTGGCCAGTCACCTCTGGTTTGCGGCTGTGGTTTCGATCCCTGGTGTGAGCGTATTTGGCATGGAGATAGGGGCGCGGGTTTCCTCCGGGCACTCCGGTTTCCACCCACTGCTAAAGACCCCTACGCGCAAGCGAATTGTTGAAATAAAATTAAAAACCATATGTCAGTCGCGAAATGACCTAGGTTGTGTCGAGTGGACGTTAAACCCCATTCCTCTCTCTAATCTTTAAACAAACCGTGTCTTGTGACGTCATACAGATGTAAATATCGTTTACTGTGATCATTCAAAATTAAAAACTCCATTAATTTCAAATCTTATTAGGAATTATTATCCACCGACATTGAGTGGAAGACCTAAGTCACAGTAGTTCAGGCGATAATTCACACATTAAAGGCCAAAGGTCAACATGATCAAGAAGGAAGTAACTACCATTAGTCTGGATAAAACACATTGTAAAATCTGAACTCCTGAGTTCTAATCAGAATTAAAAAACGGGAATATAAATCACCGATTTGTTTGTTTTTTTAATGTTCAGTTATAGAACACTACCAAGTGCATAATTCAATGTTGGGTGGCTAATTGGGTAAGCCTCTGGCCCACTAGCCTGAAGGTCACTGCATTTGCGGAACAAGCTCATCGGTATTTCACTTCATCGGCGTGGTTTCTCCTTGTCAGTTGTGTAGGACGAAGGACCTGACAAGGATAGCTGTGTAGTCGTTACGATGTGACGAAAAACGATATTTGTGTATACATTGGCTTGCACGTAAAATATCATTGTTGGCCATATTGTAGCTGCCCGGGAAAATTTTCCCTCATAGCACACTGTAGGGCATATGTGTGTCTTCATTAGCCCAGTTCGGAGCTAAACCCTAGGACGTTTATGTTGATTTCATTTCATTTACTTCTATCTATAAAGATCAAAAGTCTCATTTAGATAAAAAAGAAGTAACACATCTTTTATACAAATATAGAAATGTGACATCCGTTGTCTGAAACCTGAAAAAGTAAGTCATAAAAAGTATGGCTTATTAGAATAAAGTAATTGGTCTGAAATTGCCAACATATTCATTATTTTTTATAACTTTTTGCTATCCAATTTACGAGAGATCATTTTTTATGAAAGGCATTTGCAAAAAATCCGATTAATATAAAGATCTATATTTCCTTTTTTTTTATTAAAATACTTTCGATGGCCTCTAACTGCATGAAGATCTGACCGATTGTAGTAGAAGGTCGCGTCAGAAAACCCTCCGTTTCATTGACCAACCCTTTCCCTTGCATCACGCAGAACACAGGAATAGCTTTTCCAGATCCTTATGTAGACAAGTAAAGTGAAACTTTGAAGTGTAAAAAACGAAGCGTAATAGGATCTGCTTTTTAATCAGATGGTCAATACAAGAATGATCTGGACTGGAAATAGGCGTCGACATCTACAGGTATATCGCTGGGATTACGTTGGTAGGAAATGGTGTTTAACGTCCTACTGTTCTGCTCCTAAACTGGGCTAATGAAGACGTGTGCTATGAGGGAAATTTTGCCCGGTACTACGGCCTACTCTTTTATCGAATTCCAACTGCCAAGGGATCTTTTACGTGCACACCAATGTATACACGAGGCCTCGGTTTTTCGTCCCATTCGAACGACTAGACAGCTGTTGTTGTCAGACCCTCCCGATAATGGTGTAATCATTTGCAACCACTGTTTGGTCACATTAAACATACATTATGCAAGAGCTAAATCTGCCCATTGCAGGCCTTTCTGTAAGCCTATCAATTAAACATCTATCAAGAAAACACGATTATAACCAACTCTCGATGGCATCGGATACTCAAGATTTTAACTAGATTAGAAAGGTTCACCATTTAAAAATGGGAAAGCGGCACAAAGTCGTGAATATGCCAGTGCCCGGGTTACCACTATGCACGCATCTTGTCAAAACAAAACTACAAACAATGATACTTTGGCTCGGACTGACGTAATTTGACAGACATTTTCAATACTCTCTTTTTTTATCATCTGTTATTGAATTATTATAGCAGGAATGACCTACTCTTTATTAAACTCTTAACTAATGTATCTTTAATGGGTGTCGAGTAGAAAATACAGCTACATGAATAATTGAATGAGTGAATTACATAATTTGTTTTATTTTTTACCCTGGCATTTCGTTGATTTAAAAGGCAGTACGTGATAAATATATCGATTTCTCGCATGACGAAATGAAGCAAACAACCTCAAAAAACACAAAAATCCTAATAATCGTATTTATATATTGTGATATCAATTTCAAGATATCTCTATTTAATTATGAAAAACGCCTCTGTAAACAGGAAAATGTTGAATTGAGTTCTTAATGCATTTAATGAGTCCACTGTTCCATTGTTGTAAGACAGAGAACCCCATGAGAGAGAAGCGGATAAAGCGAATAATCATTTTGTATTATATCTGTATTAGAACCAATCTGATCAAAACACATATCTATATTTCGTTTCGTTTTGTTATCCTTTCGATGGCTTACACCACATGGAGATTTAGACATTTGTAGTTGGAGGTCATGACAGGCGTCATTCGTGCAGCTTTTGACCCTATGACGACGGACGGGATAACCAATCAGGGTTATGTTTATATAAGTGACATACCAACTATTCCGTGCAACATATGCCAAAAACACGCTACAGCAGGACGTTTCATTGGCTAATCCCTCACATCACCTAGAAGGCGGGTTATATAATAACTCTTCCAGATCCTAGTGTAGTAAAAACAAGTAAAACGAAATAGGATCTGTGATTTAATCAGATTGTGTTCGAAGGAAACAAGTACTATAATGAAACAAAATGTCGGAATAATATTTAATCAAAATACGTCGGACTGTCGCAAGTTTAACAAAAATAGGTTGAAGTTTTAATGTTGGGCATCACGTGGGCTGCTCTTAGCGTTTCACATACTTCTGTGTATATTAAAGACGTGTTTACGAAATGGTCGTTCACTTCAGACTTCTTTGACATCCATGTTGGCAGGGGATCGAGGGACGATGACTTCGCGACCGTCAACCGTTTTCTCAATAAATGTTTGATGGTTTATATACACTGCGTTACGGCGAATGGTGGAAACTTTTGTCATAGAAAATTTCAGAAAATGATCTGATAGGCTAGCATCATTTTGAACCGATGGCAGAGCCTTAGCCTCTCTTTGTTTTAGCAGACTGTAATTGTGTAGACTTCCCCTGGATTAAGTTTGTTTGATATCAGACAATCCTTAGTGATGGATCGTTTGGACAATTCCATTAAATTGTCAGTGTTAGTTCTTTCCTTATTGTAAATTTGTCTGTGAATTTCGAGATTAGTTTTTTTTGTGTTAATGTTTTCTCGGCTTTCATGTATTTAACCGCATCATTACATATTTCGACAGTGAACCATCGTTTATGGGGCCGAATAATGATTGCTTTTGTTTTCAGAAGAGCTGGTTTTCCAGAATCAAGAAAAGATTGTCATTGTAACCTGCCATTTTTGGTTGGTATCTGACTTGGTCGCAATAGTATTCAGAAGTAATGAATTACTAATATTGCTTCTGAATGTGATCAATATGAATGTTTTATGGTTTTTTTTTTTTTTTAACTTATTGTCCTCTTTGTACTTTCCGGTTTAGGAAATGGAAGATGGCTGAATAACGTATGGCACAACAGTGGGAACCTTGTATTAGCGCAGACGGAGCATCCCGTGCAGGGTGCCATTCCGGTCTGACGGGGATATTAAGGACAATAACGCCAACTGACTATCATTTAATTTACCATATGAGTATAATTCTATGTTTTCCTTTTATCCCTTTAACATCATACTTTCCCTATGACAAAAGATATTTTGGTTCTAATAGTCTACCCAATAATAATTCAAAAACAAAGACTTAATCATCATGAAAGCATTATGTGCAATACGAGTCTATAATTCTGATTTCCTTGTTATCAACCAATGATAAGTTCTATTGGTCAAATAATTGTGATCGAAGGATTATGTATTTGAATGCAAAATCAAAGAACTAATATAGTAAGTGTTTTTTAAACTACATCATAGGTTTCTGCCCTGGAGTATGTGTACATTAATCCTTTTCTTTATAGAGAGAGAAATGGGGTTTAACGTCCACTCGACACAAACTAGGTCATTTCGGGACTAACATGGTTTCAATTTTATTTCAATAATTCGCATGCGCGTAGGGGTCTTTAGCAGTGGGAGGAAACCGGAGTGCCCGGAGGAAAACCCACGAGGTTGAGAAGGCGTCCCTATCTCCATGCCACATACGCTCACACCAGGGATCGAAACCACAGCCGCAAGCCAGAGGTGACCGGACAGCTAGAGGCCGAAGCGCGGCACTCTAGACCACTAGACCCCCCCCCCTTTTCTTTATAGAATGTAATTTTAATAAAAGGGATTGTATAAAAAAAAGTAACTGTTTGACTTAAAGGAGCTAAATCATTAATATTTGGGACCTAGAAATTGACACAAATGGGTCGGAACACATATAATAATATAATCTGGATGTATATAAACTGATTTACATTCAATCGTTTATGTTTTTACTCTTATTTCAAATCATTTGTGTTCGGCGAAATATAGACCAATCATTGGCGTAAGAGTCAAGGCCAATGTGGAAGGTCAATTTCACCAAAAACAAAGTTACCTACGTACACAAATCTAAGAGGTGACTTTTTGAGGCTCGTTTCGTCTAAAAAAAGAGAATTAAATATTTTGATAGTTAACCCATGTAAAATATAGAAGCATGCCTAGTCGGATATTATTATTTCAAAAAATATTATCATCATTGGTGGGAAACGTAAGAATGAGTCCAATTCTGACGATTCTCGGGTGGAAAACGGTTCACCATTTTCTACATATTACCGGCGCCAAAATACTCTAAAGAGATCGGTAAGTGTCAGCATCTGTTAAAAATAAAATCTAAACTTATATCATTCATACAATATTATCATCATTGGTGGGAAACGTAAGAATGAGTCAAATTCTGACGATTCTCGGGTGGAAAACAGTTCACCATTTTCTACATATTACCGGCGCCAAAATCGGTAAGTGTCAGCATCGTTACAAATAAAATCTAAACTTATATCATTCATACGGTACCTGAAAATAATAATAAGCCTATTGTACACGAAGGAAAAGCAGGCCACTGCATGGCGTATGCCCGTCTTCATTAGCTTTGTCGGCGCAGAAAAGTATGACGTCCAACCTAATCTTAATTTATTTCTCAACTACTAGGACGTTGAACCCTATTTTCATTACATTTGTCATCGAAGTCATTGTGATTAGAGGAAAAAACAATCTTCAGTCCAAAATGTAAATATTACTAAAATATCGTTTTACACCGTGTGTAAATATTGGAGATAGTTAACCGATGGTTGTCCTGATATTTCTATAAGAAACCCCACTTGTACAATATTGTTGTCAGCAGGAACTTACTATATCTCTCAGATTGCGCCCCCAGGAATCTTAATGGGAGAATAGCATGCAACATAAGTCGCCCAATTCATTTTGATCTAAGAAAAGTATATTTCAATGAAAGATGTAATTATTACTAAAAAAAACAATATGCCTCTAGCATTAATTGCTGTATTAATATAATTTTATAATACTCAAAACGTATTATACAATTCACTGCAAAAAACATCTAACAGCTTTTTTTAAAAATCTCTCTTCAACTACAAAGTAAATATTAATGTCAAAAGCCGATTAAAAAAAAATGTAACTACGTTCAAGCGATGTATCAGATAATGAAATTATTTCCGGCAGTCATCTTTTTTAAAACCAAAGATCTCGGATAATGAAATGTTGAACAAAGCACGTTCTAGAAACATCATTCGTCAAAGAGATACCGGAAAATCGCCAATTCCAATTAATGCGTTTCTCACATATCGTTTTAAGGGTATGTAACACGCACCAACTAGGCTAATGAAGATATGCATTTACCATACAGTGTACAATGATAGAACTTTTCCAGGAAAGCGGCTTTCTTATGCTGAATTCCACCTGTCATGGGTTCTTTTACGTGCATGCCAATGTCCCAGTCCTTTCTTCTATAGCTCTGACGACGGAGTGGGAGGGGGCATCCGAGAAAATCCAGATGAGATAAGGACGGCATTTTAAATTTACAAGAGCATCAGACACATGGGGCTAAGAGGGGATTTGCCATAGGAAGAAAACCGGAGGTCCAGGGCAAATTACTCGAGGTAAGACACCCCCCCCCCCCGTAACCAACCTGAAAAAAGGATTTGAAAAACACGCACACCAAAAAAAACCCACACCTCTACCTCACCGAAAACAATATTTGCTGACCATAGAGCGATCATCATGTGGAGTATTGATTTGGGGACGTGGCACCATGCACCCAGTCTCATATTATTGGTTAAATATGCTCGGACATCTATCCCTATATTTTGTACTGACTTGCCCAATGGCCCGCTGTCGTGGGGCCCCCGTCTGATTACTATATGTTCATTGTTCGGAGTTCGCTGGGAATGATTTTCTGGGCCGGAAATCGTGTTTGCGCCGTCAAATTTTCATAATTTCCCGGCGGAACTCCCGATACCCGGAGAGACCCCACGCCACTGATAAAAAGTTCACTGCCCCTCTGCAACCAGCAAGCTGGCTACGGACCTGAGTAAGAAAGGCGACCCCCCCCCCCGCAACCACACACCAGGGTTAATAGTCGATCAATTCAACAATACGACATATTAGCGTGTGTGGGTTTTACTCATGCTGGTTTTGAAATATAAATAACTTTCCAGGAATGGGCCGATCAATAACACTGTGCAATTAAAAGACATACTCTCATGCTGATTTGGAAATATAAATATGTTTCCTGGAATGAAACGACCAATGATTATTAAAATAACAGTTACCATATAACACTGAACAAATAAAAGACTCGTATTTATGGGAATGGGTCACGGAAATTATGGTGCTTGAAGAAACAACCATGCTTGGTTTATCAATGTTTATTTACAAAACATATAATCGTAAGTTTAAAGGGGCCTCTAAAGCGCCATTCAAAGGGGCATAATAATGCGCACATGTATATTCGTATTGGACATAATATGCAAAATTTAAACCCAAAGTATATATGAGCCCGCGTGTTATAAGAGGAAATGTATTTAGTAATTATAACTGAGTTTTAATCAACATAGATTGAAGGTTTATGCTAGATTCCGTGCCGTGCGATGCTTTACGATAGGATTGCCGCTATTGGGTACGATCTGGTACGTCCAGATACGTTCCGAAACGTTTCGATACGATCAAGACGTTTGCTATGACTGACCTCAATCATGGCGGTTACAGCCACGATTGCTAACGTAGCGCGAATCGTGACAGTGGGAACATAGCATTTACGTATGGGTTGGCGTCTGCAGCAGAAAACATGAGTGTATTCTTATTTTTCAAATCAACTGCAAGCTCATACTTTTGACGCTGTAGCGGAAAAACTTCTAGAAAAGAGGGCGAGAGAGAGAAATGGGGTTTAACGCCCACTCGACACAAACTAGGTCATGGTTTAATTTTATGTCAATAATCCGCTTGCGCGTAGGGGTCTTTTGGCGGTGGGAAGAAAACCGGAGTACCCGGAGAAAAACCCACGAGGTCGGACAGGCGATTCTACTCCTTGCCACGTACAACCGGAGATTCGAAACCTCTTTAGTTGACTCAATGGCAGGCCGTATGATACAGCGCGCGCTAACCATTCGCCCCACCCACTTCTAGAAAGAATGATTTCTAAATTGCCTGAGGGCCATTGCTGGAATATTTGTCCCAGGGAGTTTCTTAATTCGACCCGCTAGTCTAATTATTGGATAAGATTAACATATGTGTACACTATAAGAATACTTTTTACACATACGTTTACCAATTGGCTTTCACTGGGTTATCCAACTGCTACGCAAAAGCGAATTATTGAAATAAAATTTAACCATATGTTAGTCCAGAAATGACCTAGTTTGGGTCGAGTGGACGTTAAACCCATTCTCTCTCTCTCTCTCTCTCTCTCTTTATTATGTTATTTCGATTGGTAATGTAACAAGACATGCGCGATGATTACATTCTAGTTGCAAAGGGAAATCTGTACTTTCATGAAATATAATTTTGTTTTTAGCTTAACATAAATTGTCAATTAATATAGACATGCTCGATTAAATTCTAATATAAAGGGTGGGCCTGCTTCTTTTAGTAAACATGATTCTTGTGGCTTAATGTAAAATGTCGACTAGTTTAACGTAAAATCGATGACTCGGGGCGTGGACTTAAAAGCTTAACTTTAGACATGCCCACAACATAAAATTGACAATTACATTCGTTTTATCAGAATCAAAGAGTTCTAATATGTTTTAATTTTGTCCAATCACACACGTCCAATCAGATTTATTTTTTTTATCCGATCAAAAAATTCTAGCCACTGCTAGCAGCGGGAAATACTAAGAACCCGTGACCAATTTCAGCAATCTCTGTTCTAAAGATGTGCTTTATTATATAATGGCTTTGGTGCACTCTATAACTGTTTACGCTTTTGTCCAGGGATTTTGTCTGACATATGGTACATGGAGAACTAACCATGGCCTCTACCTTGCAAATTGTTTCAACAGATCGTAATATATCCTCATGATTTCGTAGAACAATAAAGACTTGTAATTTTAATGTAACAGGAGGCAGGGTTTATATCTGACATTTTGACAATAATGAGATTATTGGGTTGTGTTACGTTTAATAATTCACAATAAATGTACGAATAACCACAAGGGGTGGCTGTATCATAAGGTCTGTCATTGAGTTATCTGGTGTGGGTTCGATTCCCCGGTTGTACGTGACAAGGAGTAGGGCCGCTTGACATCCAACGTCGTTGAGTTTTCTTCCACTGCTAAAAGCCTCTTTGTGCAAGTGAATTATTGAAATAAAATTAAAACATGTAGGTCTCTCGGTGAGTAAGGTGCTAGCTCGCTAAACTGGGGCGTTCTAGGTTCGATCCCGGGATTAGCCGTATATTAGCTTTTAGGGACATTTTTTAACGTCCGCTTCCACCGAGTTGATAACACAGACAAGATGTCTTATTTTCATTTTAGGGGTCATTGCTGTGGGGGGAAACCGGAGTACCCGGAGTAAACCCACCAGGTTGAGAGAAGGCGCCCCTATCTCCAAGCCAGATACGCTCACACCAGGGATCGAAACCACAACCGCAAGCCAGAGGTGATCGGCCAAAAAGAGTTTAAAGTGCGGCATTTTTAACCACTAGAGCACACCAACACCTCGCCTTCCCGATGAAATAGATTGATTCAAATAGCTAGGGGTAGATCTGGAACACCCTGATCATATATATTGTCTGTCTACAAAGCCAGTAATGTTTAAGAGATAATTGGTATGAAAGTGGCACATACTATTGCTACATACGCTCACACCAGGGATCGAAACCACAACCGCAAGCCAGAGGTGACCGGCCAGCTAGATGTCGAAGCGTGACACTCTAGACCACTAGGCCATCTCAAACATCGGTTGGTTTAGATATTGAAGAGGTGAAACATAATCAGGGACACAAATGATATAAGGCCTAGAGATCGAGTCTCAAGCAATGTTACTTGACAATCGAGAATATCAACCTGTCAAAACTTCAAAGTTTAACGTCCTAATGTTTCCCCCCCGAACTGGGCTTGCAGGCAGGCATACGACATACAGGGACATTTTGCATGCACAGCGTCACTACGACCTAATCTTATATCGAATTCCAACTGTCAATGGATCTTATACGTGCACGTCCATGTGTACACGGGACCTCTGTTTTATGTCCCATCCGAACGACTAGATATTTATCGGGTCCTCCATCCTGCGAACTATTATAGGAAAAACGGTTAACCCTTTAATATATTGTTTATTGAAATATTTTTCTTGCTTTCCGTTCTAAACTACTGAAGAATAATAAAGTCTTTACGACTTATTTTTGTTTGGTCACGTACAGATCAGTTGTCTTTGTAAATACATCTTTGTTATGAAATTTATTATGAGTACATCGTGCCCAACTGTTTTCATAGAAATCAAAAGGAGTCTGGTTATTCTGAATTGCCGTGAGAAAGTCGGAATATTGGTTTTGTTATTTGTTCATTGTTACTCTCAAAAAATATCCATATTTAGCCCTATTAATAATTAAAGTCCCAGTGGCGTGATTTGATATTGTCATAAGTATTTAAAGAAGACTGAATAGTCGCATACAAAGTTCGTTATGCACTTAAATTATTGATGATATGGATCTTAATTATCTCGAATACAGTCATGCGTGTATGGGGCATTGGAGTAACGAGGTATGTGTTCAAGATGGCGGCTAGTGTTTTACAACATGGCTTTACATAAATGTTGCTATTATTTGTCTCCAAACTCGTGAGTTTTCTATGCATCCTCCTGTTTCCTCGCACTGTTAAAGACCCCAACACACAAACGAATTATCAAAATAAAATTGAACAGTTTTAGTTTGTGTCATTGTGTCAAGTGCACGCTATCCCCACGCTCTTATATTATTTGCCAATTGATAAGTTAGTTCAGATTTATCAAGATAATGGTACTTGTTCAGAAATTATAAATAAAATGGCATTTGTTAAGAGATTATAAGGATAATGCTAAGCATCCCATGCCACTTCCCGTTGAAATATAGTACAAGCTATCCATGAGCGTCACTCCCGCTACTTAGATTTGTCACGTCAAACCGAATATTTAAGCCCCATGCAATACGACTGATGAGTTTCATGTCGATCGTACTGAAAAGAGCCTTCGATAAGATTAGATAAGGACCTGAAAGTTATTTCTGTAATAGTTAAAATAGCGATAATGAAAAGGGAATATGCTGAATATTTCAGTCGAATTGCTTTACTCTCAGCCTAGATATTAGCGATTCAATTGTACACTGATTATCCATTTTTACGGTTATTTCATTTCACCCATGGTTTTAAAAATCCACTAAGTATCATAGATTTGGGATGGCATCGTCAGTTGATTATGGTCATGAAAAGTTGACATATAAGTCATAACATATAAGGCCTAAAGTGAAACCTGTGATAGACTGATTTAGCTCTTGCATAATGCATTTTTATACGCCCACATTTTCATGTGGACGTATTATGTCGTCGCCCCTGTCCGTCCGGACGTCCGTCCGTCCGTCTGGACGTCCGTCCACAATTTGTTTGTGGACTCTCTACAGGTCACAATTCTTATCCGATTTTGACGAAACTTGAAATATAGGTTTATCCCCATAAGATCTCGGCTGCTTTCGATATTGGCATGTATCGGATGGAAACTTCATGGATTATGGCCCCTGATTGTACGAAATATCATGTTTTTAGCTTGTGGACCCTATAGAGGTCACAATTTTGAACCGATTTTGATGAAACTTGACATGCATGTATATAACCCCAAGATCTTGGTTCCTTTCGATATTTGCGCCCATCGGATCGTAACTTCCTGAATTATGGCCCCTGATTGTCCGAAAAATCGCCCTTTTTAGCTTGTGGTCCGTCTGGAGGTCAAAATTATTATCCGATTTAAAAAACCGTTCGAGTATATCACCGTTACATGGTAATGAAGGTTGAGTTCAAATTTCGTGAAAATCGGACCAAAATTGACATACAAAATGGCCGCCGTTTGTACGCGAATAGTGTGAAAATATGTTATTTCAAGGTTGTGGACCCTATAGAGGTCACAATTTTGAACCGATTGTGATGAAACTTGACATGCATGTTTATAACCCCAAGATCTTGGTTCCTTTCGATATTTGCGGCCATCGGATCGTAACTTCCTGAATTATGGCCCCTGATTGTCCGAAAAATCGCCCTTTTTAGCTTGAGGTCCCTCTGGAGGTCAAAATTATTATTCGGTTTAAAAAAACGTTTGATAATATCACCGTTACATGGTAATGAAGGTTGAGTTCGAATTTCGTGAAAATCTGACCAAAATTGACATACAAAATGGCCGCCGTTTATACGCGAATAGTGTGAAAATATGTTATTTCAAGGTTGTGGACCCTATAGAGGTCACAATTTTGAACCGATTGTGATGAAACTTGACATGTATGTTTATAAGCTAAAGATCTTGGTTCCTTTCTATATTTGCGGCCATCGGATCGTAACTTCCTGAATTATGGCCCCTGATTGTCCGAAAAATCGCCCTTTTTAGCTTGTGGTCGCTCTGGAGGTCAAAATTATCATCCGATTTAAAAAACCGTTTGATTATATCACCGTTACATGGTAATGAAGGTTGAGTTCAAATTTTGTGTAAATCGGACCCAAATGGACAGACAAAATGGCCCCTGTTTGTACGCGATCAGTGTGAAAATATGTTATATCAAGGTTGTGGACCCTATAGAGGTCACAATTTTGAACCGATTTTGATGAAACTTGACATGCATGTTTATAACCCGAAGATCTTGGTTCCTTTCGATATTTGCGCCCATTGGTTCGTAACTTCCTGAATTATGGCCCCTGATTGTACGAAAAATCACCCTTTTTAGCTTGTGGTCCCACTTGAGGTCAAAATTATTATCTGATTTTAAAAAACGTTTGATTATATCACCGTTACATGGTAATGAAGATTGAGTTCAAATTTTGTGAAAATCGGACCAAAATTGACAGACAAAATGGCCGCCGTTTGAACGCGATTAGTGTGAAAATATGTTATATCAAGGTTGTGGACCCTGTAGAGGTCACAATTTTGAACCGATTTTGATGAAACTTGACATGCATGTTTATAACCCAAAGATCTTGGTTCCTTTCGATATTTGCGCCCATTGGATCGTAACTTCCTGAATTATGGCCCCTGATTGTCCGAAAAATGACCTTTTTGTTTAGCTTGTGGTCCCTCTGCGGTCAGAATTATTATCCCATTTAAAAAAACGTTTGATTATATCACCGTTACATCGTAATGAAGGTTGAGGTCGAATATCGTGAAAATCGAACCAAAATTGACAGCTGTTCTTGTCAGGCCATCCATCCTTCATCACTAACAAGGGGAAACCATGCCAGAAAATCTAGGTGAACTTTGTCGCCCAATGCAGGGATCAAACACCCAACCTCAAGGCTACCGAGCCAGCATCTTACCCACTTAGCAACATGATTCCCAGTCGAATTTGAAGCCTACTGAAATGCACCTTTATAACCCAAAGATCTTAATTCATTTCGATATTTGCACATATCATATTCTAAATTAATGATGTAGGAAAAATCACTTTCGGTATTGCTTGTTCTCTATCCATCTCTCGAAAATGTGGGCGTATCCTGCCTGGCAGTGCCAGCCTATCTTTAAGTTTATTTTCCAAGAGAGTCGCTCCAAAGAACAAGAAGATGGGTAGTGCTTTAGGACAGAGTTCCTGGCCCTAAAACTATTCAAGATGCATTATGTAAGATTTAAATAAAGAGCTGATCGTTCTTGTTTATAATAGTTCAAAAATAGATATTTTGTAAATTTCATTCAAATTACTTTCTTCTAAGCGAAGATATCGTTGTCTGTGTAGTTATGACAAAGATATGTGCACTGATTGTTTATCATTATCGTAACCAAGATATACTGGTATATTGGAAACCGCTTGTTAAAAAGAGGAATGGTTTTCAAACCGGAAGCGACAAGAAGTCATGCGTTGATAAATATCTTAACCGCCGAATTTGGAAGTGTAAAGGCTACGTCATCTGGGCTTCATCTCTAAGTGCAGCTTTGCTTGGGTTTATGGTACCCTATGTTCATTTGGTAAGGCGTATCTTCAACTATTTTGTCATCTATACAGTGGCGTTTTATAGCTGAGGCGCTGGAGGCGCCAGCCTCCTCACCAAAAAAATCAAAGGAGTTGAAAAAATAAAACGGGAGAAAAATGCTAAAACCAATGAGAAAAATGAAAATGTACCCTAGTTAGGAGGGCCCTAAAGACAGACAAAAGGGCCCCACGTCTGACAAAAGGGCCCTTCTGGCCAAGGGAAAGGGCCCCCGAGTCCGAGTCAATCGTTTTCTATAAACTGTTACTGTAGATACACTGTTACTGTAGAACCTACTACTGAATGAGAATGCAGTTATTGCATTAGCATGAAAATCATCGATCTAGACCGCCCCCCCCCCCGCGAAAGAGGGCCCTCAAAATAGTATAGCCTCCGCCATGATAAACCTTAAAACGCCCCTGCATCTATAAGCACTCGGAATCTAATTGAAATGAAATGACATGGTATTTAACGCTCTACTGTTCTGCTCCATTTTACCAAGCCTCGTTCTGAACAAAATACCTCATTCCAAAAACAGGGCAATTTGAAAAACCTCGTTTTGGAACTGCAGACAACGAGGCATTTTGTTTACCTCGTTTGGACAGAAATGCCGAACGAGGCATTCTGAGGTTTATAGTTGTATCTGGAACCATCATTTGGTGAAATGTTGTTGGAGTTAATGTTAATGTGATACAATGTTTTGTTCATGTTTAATGAAAGTAGGTCTATGTGTTATCACCAGTCAGTGCTTAAAAACTAATCTGAAAAGGTTATCTCTGAATTATGTGTTCAGATTAGTTGAAAACAATGTTCTGTTTGTAACAACTTGACAACTTGTGTCTCGAGTGTTTTGACCTATACACTATTGCTCCACTTACAGTTCACCATGGTATGAATTAATTGATGAAACAGAAGGCAATCTGATTCTCATTACCTTCAGATCGACAAATTCCCCACAGAAAAAAGCACGATGGACAAATTTTCGATTAATTTGTCAGCTCACGTCATGCGATATAGGGCCTACTTGATTTTAATAATAGTTCATTACACCAAGTATGGCTCCAGAACAATACCAAATCAAGTACATGACAGATTTCTAGATAAGAAGTGATATTATCAAAATGGGCGATAACGTTTCGTCCAACAAAAGTTCTATTGAAAAATACATTACAGCATACCAAAGAAACAAAGGTGCAGTTGATTTTGTTCATAGACAAACAATGGATTTGAACGTGTACTGAAGAAGTATTGATTCGTATCAAACTAAAACCACATACCTTCTATTTTATTTATTGTCTCTCTTTGTTGTTTTATTATTCAAGAAATTGTCGCAGAGTGTTAAATAAGTAATGGATGAGGCTATAGAGTGAGAGAAATGGGGTTTAACGTCCACTCGACACAGGCTAGGTCATTTCGGGACTAACGTGGTTTAATTGTATTTCAATAATATTCTTACGCGTAGGGAGAGAACCTGGAGAAAACCCACAAGGTTGGACAGGCGACCCTACTCCTTGTCACGTACAACCGGGGATTCGAAACCACGCCAGTTGACTCAATGATAGGCCTGATACAGCGCGCACGTGCTAACCATTCGACCCCAGTGGAGGCGAATATAATCAAATACCGACAAAAATGATAAATCTGCGTAGCACTATGCGCACTGTGATTTGCTGTCGATAGTGTGCAAAGCCACAAAGTCAAAAACACCCCACATCCAACGTGTGGGGCATACTCTCTTCTCCTACATATTTGAACAGCTTTGTGGTCGTCTAGTATTGTTATATTTGCAGTTCTCTTCTTGTGTATATTTTTCTTACTAATTCCACCCCCTTATTCGCAGACTGAGTTTACTGACGGACTGCCAACATCATATGGCCCTCCCACAAATTAATAGGGTCTACTCCATCCAGTTGGTCCTTCCCCCGAATTTAGAGACTGCCTGTCGAACGCCGAGGGTTTCCACTTTCAAGTATTTAATTGGTTAAATATGACGTAATTAATTACTAAGCCAAATAATTTTTAATCATGAGTGATCTGGTGATTTTTTGTTTTTCACACAGAACCATCTATTGTTTTGGTTTTATAAATCTGTTTATGTGCCCTAACCCAATCACCGACCCCATACCTTTTACTCATTCCCCAGCTCCCATAAATGTGTATTGGCGAACCGTAAACACAGAATTTGTTTTTCACATAATACGACAAACATCTAATCTAAGGCACAAAAATAATTCTGCCATCTATGTTGTCGAAGACTCAAGAAGTCACCCCTTCCGCCCCAGAGGGAATAGACAGAAATCTCGCGTTTTAGCCATAAAAGACAGGAGACAAACCTCTTTCGTCTGATCTGGTATTTCGTACTCGAAAGATAATTGGGAAGTGGGTACGGTTATTGGTCACACATGCAATTATAACTCGCTTTCATCCTATCGAACAAAGCAACGCCTAATATCCAAGCAATCGGCCTTATTATATCAGTAACACTCTAATAAAAGTATGCTAGCGTTTGAGAATTTGGGTAACTACCCGGGCCTTAGGTTATTTTTAAATATGTTATTGAAAATTGATCACATTTATATCCTTGCGAGTGATAACGCCTCTTTGATTTGTGGGCCAATTAATTGTGGAATACAACTTCCTGAGGCAAATCAGAAACTTTTATCTAAAAAGACTTGACATATGAGGCTCTATGATCGATAACTGCAGACACATTTCAGAAGGTGTGGCCATAGTGTTCCAACACATCCATAATTCTAAGTTACTAAGTAACCTAAACAGAAAATGATCGTCATCGAACTCGGTCATGAAAGTTTTCATTTAACGAAACATCTTACCCAAAGTTGGAACATTCTTTGGCAATTCGACTGGGTTAATGAAGACGGACATATGCCATACAGTGTGCTGTGGGGGAAATTTTGTACTATGGCCAACTCGTATATCAAATTCCAACTGCCAAGGAATCTTTTACGTGCACGCCAATGTATGCGCGGGAGCTCGGTTTGTCGTTATATCCAAACGACTAGACAACTGTTCTTGTCAGGCCATCCGCCCGACCAGCTACTAACCCTGATAGTCTGGTCGGATTCGAGGTGATTTTAATTATTTTTACGTTGACATGCACCTAAAAGAACCCTTGACAGTTGGATTTCGAAATACGCCCGTCTTCGTGACTTGAGTCTGTGCAGAATAGTAGGACTTCAAACCGCATGTCGTTTACAGTAAGCGGCTTGAAACCATAGACCTGAATCAAGGGTTACTAAGTGGATAAGACGCTGGTTCGTTAGCATGGAGGTCTCGTGTTCGATCCCTGCATTAGCCGAGAAAGTTCAGAGGGATTTTCTGAGGTGGTCTCCCCTTGTCAGTGGTTCGGATGGGACATAAAACCAAGGTCCCGTGTATATAGGGGTGCACGTAAACGATCCCTTGGCATAGTGCCGCTTCCCGGGCAAAATTTCGCTCATTGCACACTGTATGGCGGTCTTCATTATCCTAGTACGGGGCAGAACAGTTACATACACCA
Source organism: Patella ulyssiponensis (assembly GCA_963678685.1). Lineage (NCBI taxonomy): Eukaryota > Metazoa > Mollusca > Gastropoda > Patellidae > Patella > Patella ulyssiponensis. The sequence goes on from OY783228.1 coordinate 77,973,067, forward strand.
TAAACATTAATGGTCTCCAACTTGCATTGTCGCGTTACCAGAAATGTTTTAAAAAATAAAGTTATCTAGATTAAAATATAGACAATTTATCGCCATTCACGTTGAGGCTTTCAACAATATTTAACACTTAACGATTGTTATTTAAGCCTACTTTGTCTGTCGGTGTACTTTAATAATTTAATGACATGTACTTTAATGACATGTACTTTAACATGGAGGTGTGTGTGTGTGTGTGGTGGTAGGGGGGGGGGTAATGTTCATTCGACACAAACACTAGGTCATTTCGAAACTAACATGGTTCAACTTGCTTTCAATAATTCGCTTGTGCGTGGATGTCTTTTAGCAGTGGGAGGAAACCGGAAGAGGTTGGACAGGCGATCCTTGTAACGTCATCCGGGGAGTCAAAACGAGTTGACCGAATGCGAGACTTCATGATACAGCGCGCATGTGCTAACCATTCGGCCATCCGACTCCCCACTTCAGTATGGAACAAGATGTATGGCCACTGCCAGATAGGTTTGGCAGAATCAAAGAAATAGTAGTTCTTTATTTACGTTATAGCAAAATCCCCTCCCCCTTATTCCCCGACAAATCCTAGGGAACTTTACTTTCTCGGCTAACACCGAAATCGAATCATCTCTGACCTCCGGGTTAATCACTCAACGCCTTACTCATCGAGTCAATGTGCCTATGTACCATTACCTTATTGTGTGTTGGTAATATTTATTTGTTTAGCCACCAGGGACAGCCTACTTAATTGCCTATATTATCACGTTTCTGTTAACTTTAAATTTACATGTGCGTTAATAGATAGATTGTCATTTAGACTATAGAAACAGTCTACAACTTAATCTGCCATTTTGACGTGTATGAAATAGCTTTAGTTAACGTCCGCTTCCACCGAGGTGAAAGAGAGGTTGTGATAGCCTTGTGGTCTAGGATGTCTCCCTTTGAGCTCTAGCTGGCTTGATCTCGTGGTTTCGATTCCTGGTGTGAGCTTGCGTGGCTTGGAGATGGGGTCGTCGTCTTCTAACCTCGTGGGTTTACTCTGAGTACTCCGGTTTCTTTCCACTAAGCATGATAAAATAAGAGAGTTTGTCTGCGATATCACCACCAGTTAAACACTAATATAATACCGACTTGACATGTTGCTGTTCGTAGTGCTTAACGTCTGCTTCCCGGAGTAAACCCACGACGCCCCCTGTCTCAAAGCCACATACGTTCACACCAGGGATCAAATCCATAACCGCAAGCTAGATCTGACCGACCAGCTGGAGCTCGCAGCGCGGCACTATAACCCACTAGGCCATCCCAACCCCCGTCAACGTGACGAAATACATTGATTTAAACAGCTATGGGTAGATCTAGAACACCTGATCCTATTCATTGTCTACGCTGCCAGTAATGTTATTTAGAGTTTAAATACAGATGTGACGTCACCCTTTGATGTTCGCGTACCATTATTTCAAATAATCGTTCGGGCAACGTGCCAATCGTACATTATTTATACCAGTTAAATATTGAACTAATGTGACGTATTTCATTGTAAAATCACGCGCGGAGTGTATATATTTTAAGTTGTTTAAAGTTACATTATGGGTTATTTTTTATTAGCTAGTACATGTATTGCTATAACAGTTCAAAAATAGATGATGAGAGAAGAAGAATATATTGAAAATTTCAGTCAAATTACTTCATTCTGAACATAGTTATCACCACTGACATGGCCGATGGTTTGATTGACAGGCGTTAACTTCACCCACATAATCTCGATTATCAGGTAATGTTTTCAATGGCTGTGGTACCGTTAGCCTATTCGGTTTGAGACGGGGCTCCAATTAAGATTTAATATATAGATATGAAGAAAAAGTCAGCAACATGATTTTAAGGTTTGACAGGAATGGACCAAATCAATGAGGCAGTATTGTAAATAATTATACTATAGCCGACTTCCTGCGTTGCCTGCGTGTGTTCTTGTACTTTAGGTAGACCTACGTGACTCCAGAAGAAGAGCTGCGATGTTTATCAATTTCTATAATTATACTGTAAACGCAAGTGACAAAAGAGCGTATAATACCGACATTGTTTATTAGGGAAGGCAGTGTGTTGACCTAATATCCTCGCTCAACAGCGGCCTTGCTTCGTACTCATTTAGCCTCGATCCAAAATTTCCGAAAGTATGACGTCAACGTAACGGTTAATCTCCGCTCACGACGCCATTTAAAAATTAAATCAATCAATGAAACCCTGTTTAAATCCAAGTCGGATCCAAGCCATCCGTGGGTCAACAGAGTTGATTTTGTGCTTGTATAAATAAAGATCTAATTTATACTTTCTATGACACCATAGAAGCCTAAATATAGACTTGCAATAATCAGATTTAGCTCTTGCATAATGTATCTTTAACGGTCTCGAGCTTAAGACATCGCGTAATATATTATTGAAAAACATCGTTACAATATATTACTTTATGTCTCGCTCTCGGCCATTAAACCACACATGGTATGAAAGTAGCACACATTATTGCTGCTATTTCCAGTGTTTATCACCCAGATGTACCAGTAGGTTACACCCCCTCAAATTCATCAATGGATCCGCGCTGATGGGACCTCACCCATCGATGTTTTTTATCTAACACAAAGAGTGGTTCCTAAATCGTGTTATATTCTTTAACAAACAAATTACAATCTGTCTACTCGACTTCCTAATCCTCTAATAAACGGCGGTTCGTCCCCACAACATGAAGCGTATAGAATTGACATTCTGAATTAACTGGATTTGTTCTGTCTATAGGTTATCGAAGAAAAACATTCATATGCCCGTATAAATTATAATTTTAAAAAAATCCTAAAGAACTATTTAATCCTTGATTTCAAATATAGATAATGACATTAATTGCGCCATAACCTACTACAGGTCGTTTTTCTGTTGTCGTTTGGTTCGTCTCCGCCAAAGTATATTCCGCGAGAGGGGGCAATGGGCTTAACGTGTTAGATCATAAGGTCTGTCTTTGAGTCATTCTCCGCTTGAACGTGACTGACAAGGAGTAGAATCCTGAGACGTGGAAAATCGCCTACTCCGACAGCAGTTTGTCCGTAGCAAATCACGTACCCAGACAAAGTGAGACGTGGAAAATTATCTTCTCCGACAATAGCTTTAGTGACCAATGATCAGGGCCCTGTTTCACGAAATTTTAACTTAAGATAAAATCCAATTTTAGTAGATACTTCAATTTTGATTGGCTAAGCACTAAAATCAATCTAATATTATCCAATCAAATTACTAAAATTGGGATCTTATCTTAGTTAAAAATTCGTGAAATAGGCCCCAGATCCCTAATTACACAAACACCTGTAAGATGTTAATAACAATAACAGAAATAGAAGTGTTTATATACACGTACCTATAGCATAAATGAACCATACGTTAGTCTCGAAATTATCTAGTTTGTATCGAGTGGACAGATTCCGCTCCTGCATAAAAAGGGCTCCATGCGAGTTCGTAACAAAGAGGAATGGTAGTCAGTAGGATTCTACCTTTCAACTGGATACAAATAAAATGAAATGAAAAGAAATTGGGTTTAACGTCCCCCATGTCCTGCTCCGAACTGTGTTAATGAAGACGGGTATACGCCACATAGTGTTCTATGACCGAAATGTTGTCCGGACAGCGGCGGTACGGCTTATCGAATTACAACGATACATGAAGATCTGACAAGTTGTACTCGAGTGGCCTGCAAGGGGTCGTACGACGGGCTTTTGATCCTTTGGCGTTGACGTTTCTAGTAGTTTATCCACAGCTCCGTGCAAGGCACCCAAGAAGTCGCCGTAACAGACTGTTTGATTGGGTAATCCCTGACTTCAACCAAAACTTTGGTACTATAACAACTCTTCCAGGTCCTAGTGTGTAGTAAATATAAGTAAAATGGGTACTTTTCTATTTTACTTAGACTATAATACAAATAAAGTTCGTGATATATAATATTAAACCAGATCTAATTAAAATACTTTTACACGGAAATTCGGAAAAGAAATTATTTGTGTAATTTTGTATTCTACTTAAAATTTAATACAACTAATGTAACAAATCAATGTGGATTACCTAGGACAAAGTGGTCATTAGTTAATGCTAATGCGCGGAATCCCTTAATGGAGGAAATTCTGGAAATAAATAATACATAATACTTAGTAGGAGGCTAAAGTAGAATTAATAGTCCCTACTTCTCAGGTGACTAGCACGTGCGCGTTGTATCATAAAGTCTGTCATTGAGTCAACTAACGTGGTTTCGATTCCCCGCTTGTACGTGACAAGTAGTGGGGCCGCCTTCCAACCTCGTGGGTTTTCTTCCTACCACTGCCAAAGACCTCTACGCGGAAGCGAATTGTTGAAATAAAATTGTACCACATGTTATAGACCTATGTTCGTATGTGTCGAGTGGACGTTAAACCCATTTCCTTTCCTCGATCCTGTACTTCTAAGTTTAAAAACATTTTAATTTGTTTCTTCCAATGGGACAGAAAACTTCTCTGAATGGAATATGGATGTCTAATTATAAAGTGATTCATTTTTTTATATTTTTTAATTGGTTGTTGGTTGTGTTCGGCGAAATACGAAAGTTCCAAATTGAACGGTTACGCCTGCTTAGTCCATTCTACACGCTTTATGCTATTTTTGCTTTGGGCCCAAATCCAATTGTAGACAACGTATCCCAATCCACATGAAAATGTTCAAGATTGGTTAAACGATTGATTAAATTTGCCTTCGACAGCAGTGCCAGAGTGATGGTGGATTAAGCCTACTTTGTCCGTCAATGTACTTTGCTACTTTAGGGTAGAGTAGGAGTCGCCGTTACAAGAGAACTGGAAGGTTAATTGATATCAAACAATTACTGTAGATTTTTGGCAGTATTGCCACAGGTTACACGGGGCATTCAATGAAAAATAGTATCACAGGTAGGCTTGTTCAAAAATCGTTTTAAATACATGTTTCAATTCACGCATTAATGACGATTGATATAACAATATTGACTAGCACATCACCTATCCGGACAACGGTCTGTCCAGTCTGAGACGTGGAAAATCGTCTACTCGGACAAAGTGAGACGTGGAAAATTATCTTCTCCGACAACAGTTTTAGAGACTATAATGATCGGATCCCTAATTACACAAACGCCTATATGTTGTTAATAACACTAATTACAAAAATAGAAGTGTTTATATACACGTACCTATAATATGTGTAAATTGGTTTGACATTTATAGTTAGATTATTTTAATAATTTCTCCAGTTTGCAACGTAGCAAATCACCCGGTCCAATCTATTTTGTTAGCCACGCGAAGGTTTCCCTTATTCAATTATAACTAAGTTATATGCTGCTTGTTAGGTCCAACACAAGTGACCGTGAGCGGATCTAAAACTGGCTTTCTACCGTCCTCAACTAATTAATTTACCTTGACAGTTCGGATTCGAACTAAGAGTCATCTAGCCCTACAACGGTTTGTCCTATGTAGGACTAAGAAAATCGCCCACTGCGACATCTGTTTTATTTATCCACGTCCATTGTAGCACGTAGCAAATCGCCCCAGTCGGATATCGGCTGTCCGCAACTATGACGTACTCGTTGAAATGTAAACTAAGAGAGGCAGTAGCACCACTGTCCTTACAAAAATAGTATCCCCATCATCGTGAATCCGTCTTCAGCCAACGGTGTGGTTTCCCCTTGCCATTGATGTTGAACGGAGGGCCTGACAAGAACAGCTCTCTAGTCGTTCGGGTGGTACAAAAACGGAGATCCCGTGTAAACATTGGCGTTCATGTAAAAGATCCCTTGTCAGTTGGAATTCGATATCACAGTAGACTGTAGTGCGCTGTCCGGGCAAAATTTGCTTCATAGCACACGGTGTCGCGTCTGCCCGTCTTTATTAGCCCTGTTCGGAGTAGAACATTTAGACGTTAAATCCCATTTCACTTTCTTTAGCCCAGATGGAGCAAAAAAAAAAATCAACCAAACAAACAAAATTACATTGTTGATTGTTACAGCAGATTTAGAAAATTAGGTTGGATGTTTTTATTGTATTAACTATACTCCTAATAGCGACATCGTTTGGTTTAGTACAATGTATATTTTCATTAACTGAGCTGCTGTCTGGAATATTTTAAGTCAGTATACTTTATAATCTTGACCTGTCAATCATTTGGAGAACGGTCAGTAACCTAATTCTAATCATAGACGCGGTAACCTATATTTCTAGGAGTGGGTGTCACTTGTCCGCAGGTCAGTGCTTAATCTCTCCCCCAAATTCTTTAACCTTACCAAACCCTAACCCTAATAGATATCGGTGGACTAATGTACCCTTACCCTATTAATAGATTCCACGAACTAGTTAACCCGCGGATAAGTGAGCAGTTTTCAAGTTAGAATGTCCGTAGCTCCTGTACAATTGCAGCCCATATTTCGCTTTAAATGGTGAGAGAGAGAGAGAGAGAGAGGTGGGGTTTAATGTCCACTCGACACAAACTAGGTTATTTTGGGACTAATATGGTTTCAATTTTATTTCAATAATTCGTTTGCGCGTAGGGGTCTTTAGCAGTGGGAAGAAACCGGAGTGCCCGGAGGAAACCCACGAGGTTGAGAAGGCGCCCCTATCTCCATGCCACATACGCTCACACCAGGTATCGAAACCACAGCCGCAAGCCAGAGGTGACCGGCCAGCTAGAGGTCAAAGCGCAGCACTCTAGACCGCTAGGCCATCCCAACCCCCCCTAAATGGTTATAATTTATAAAATATATCATGACCGTTTATTTACGATAAATGAATGTAACTTATTGAATACCACATGACCGTTTATTTAAGTGTTGTAGCTTATTGAATAAAACATGACCGTTTACATATGATAAATGGATCTAACTTAGTAAGTACGGGACCCTAAGTACAACAGTTCCGTTTATGTAAGATTATTTGTTGTAAAAACAACATGACCGTTTATTTATGATAAATTGTTGTAAATACAATAAATAACCTGTCCGTTTATTAAAGAATTATTGTTCTTAAAATAGCATGACCGTTTATTTATCATTAATGATTATAACTAATTCAATTAAACGCGACAGTTTATTAAGTGATAATAAATAGGGGGTGGGAGTGGGGGCTTAGGTAGGGCTTGTTATATGTGGCATAATTATAGATATATTGGATACTGTTTTATGTTGGGATATCCTACACTATTGGTTCTCAACCTTTTTTGTCATCGGCACACCTTGGGACTGGTGAAAAAATAGCGGCGCACCTGGCTAAATAGATAAAAAAAATATTTGAATGTTGCAAAAGAAAACCATGGCAAGACATATACGGCATACAACCGTAGACACAGACTAGTCATAGACACATAGAATGACTAAACTAAATAAAGAAAAACAAAGATATGAACTTGTCAGTAGACGCAAATGAATACTCAATTGCGATCACGTGGTGTTTCGCATTTTTTTGTGTGCCTTTCGAAATTTCGCGGCACACTTTGTAAGATCTCGCGGCACATTTGTGTGCCGCGGCACACTGGTTGAGACATACGAGCGGGTCATCCAATTTATGACCGCCGTTACGACCCGGGTCGACTGATTTAACAAGGTCGCGGCATGTCTGTGACATATTCTAACTGTTGGTACTAAAACACACACGTATTATGGAAATAACTAATATAATTTTGTCGTGTCCTATACTCGCGTATAGCGACATGAATCAGACCTTAGAGACTACACGTCTTTAATTACATCTACACATGTATAGTAGTAATGAAACTAATTACTGAAACAGGAGTATTTATCCGTCTATGTAATATGTGTAAATTGTATTTGTATTTATTTTCCTCGAATTGATAATTATCACGTTTATATCGAAAATATGAATGATAAACACACGTACGCGCTACAAAAACATGATTTGATATTGGAATGGGATAGATAAATATTTGATTCAGCACGCTACTTCGTGATAAACATTTTGTATTTTATTACTTCGCATGTATCAGCTACACTCTTTAACATTCAGATTGATTGAGATTAATTTCTTCTCAACACAAACTCGGTCATTTCGAGATTGACAAATATGGCATAATTATTATTTCAATAATTCGCTTGCGCGTTGAGTCTTCAGGAAGTATGTTTCGGTGGCTGGGAACCAGGAGACCACCAACTATATAGACGCGTTAGGCAACTCGCCCTTTACGGTCCTCTGGCTTTTTAACACCAATGGCGCTTCTAGTGGTTTACCTACAGTTTCGTGCACCAAAAGGCCAAGAATACGTCGTAACAGACCGTTTCAACGCTAATCTCTCAAATCACCCAGAACTCATCAATGATAATTATTCTTCCAGATCCCAGTGTAGTAAAGACAAATAAAAACGAAACGAAATATGATCTGTGTTTTAATCAGATTGGTGTATCACAGTCAGCAATTCTCGACAGATTCCGGAACCTACATCTCGTCTCGGCTGTATGACAGTAAGTGATATGTACCTACGCCCATACATTTGCGATGCAGCTACCGGTTTACTTTAACTGGAAAACTTGACGCTATTACAAACAAACAATAAACCATGGGCGCAGTCATGTTTCATCCGGGACCTTTAAAGTAGTTCCAAGCCACCATGGGCGCAGCCATGTTTCATCCGGGACCTTTAAAGTAGTTCCAATATGGCGGAATTCGTCATACAGTCGAGACTAGATGTAGGTTCCGGAATCTGTCGAGATTTGCCGAGTGTGGTGTATCAGACTGGTTATAAGATACTTTGCGATTATTCATGCAACCTCTCTCACTGTTCTTACTCATTAATGTTATTGTTTGTTTTCATTTCATTGACCCTAATGGTCTTCCGTAGACGTGTTACATCAATTATGCTTATGGCTATTTGTGACTGTCGTTTGTCTGTCTGTTCGGTGTTGACGGCTACACAGGGGCTGTCCTAGGGCTGAAAATGGGTGTCTAAGGGTAGCTCAGTTTGACAGTAACGTTGGCTAGGTGGCATTGGCTTAACGCTTCCGGTTTCGGAGTTACGGACACAACCCGGACAGTTTCGGGTCATACACTAGTACGATTATATTTGTGAATATGAAAATAATTCCAATAAAAGCTTTTTTTTGACCAATTTTAGTTCCATCTGTGCCCAGCTAGATTAAAAATGACACACATAATCAGTAGCATTGGACAACTGGCTATGATATACCCTTGGTCATGCCATTAAATCCGTCAACAATTTAATTATTTTAGCCCATATAGAAGCCATCCAGACATTTTAATACCCAAGAAAGCGAAATAATTAAGCAGGACATTATGGATGACGGAAACAGCCGCCATAATAGACTTACGAGTCTAGACAATTTACTTAGTTTATCGAACCATTTAGTACAGTCAGTAGTAGACAAAAAATCCCTTAATCTTCAAGATGTGTTTTGTTTAGGACAACATGTGTGACTCTAATATTTGTACTCGATTTATAATTCAAATGAAATACGATGGAGTCTAACGAGCGAACTTTTCTAGTCCGACTGGGTTAATGACGACAGACGCCATAGAGGGTGCTATGATGGCAATATTGAAGGGGTACCGGCGCTACGGCCGTTTTTATAACGAATTCCAACTGCTAAGGGTTCTTTTACGTGTACGCCAAGGTTTACAAGGGGGCTCGGTTTTTCGTACCGTCTACACGATTAGACAGCTGTCTGTGCTTGTCAGGCCTTCCGTCCTCCACACTGACAAGGGGGAAACAAGTCCGAAAATCCCGATGAACTTTCTCGGCCAACACCGGGGTCGAACTCACGACCTCCAGGCTAGCGAGCCAGCGCCTTACTCACTCAGCCACGTTGATTTCCCTGCTCCGACTGGACTGATAAAGACGAGGTTTACACTTTAAAGGGACAATAACACCCTTGCTGGCTTGGCAGCTCCAGAAAATAAATAATAGCCCTATTCTAATTACTAGATGTTTAAGTGTCCTACCTGTTGTGTAAATTATCCATTACAACCTATTTTACTTGTCCAGAGGATTCGAAACTATTTTAAATCAAAGTCACATCATGAAAAGGTTTACGTTAGACTTTTCAAATCAATTAGTTGAATTTTTCCAATTTTTTAAATTAGGTGTGTTAAGATGAAATTTATATCATCAATTAATTGGAATATTGTAAAATAATACAATTTTTTGACCAGAATGAAGATTGGGACATATTATTCAGTTACAACTGTTATTGGGGCTTTAAAGAGAAACTACGCTAGATTTATAGAGTGGACTGGTCGTTCTTGCTATAGTAGTCCAAAAATACATTATGAAAAATGAATAATTGATATTTTCAGCCCAACATTTCTGAGCAACGTTTAGACACGGCATAACCATAATGAAAACTTCACCAACGCTTTATAGTCTCGATTGTCAAGCATGGATTCGGTCAGTCCCCGGATAACGTTTAACACAGACTTGGCGGCTAACTTCTAATCAACTAACGTTATATTTCATTTTAATTTTTGTGTGGTTCCCCCTTGCCATTGATGTAGGACGGAGGGCCTGACAAGAACAGCTCTCTAGTCGTTCGGGTGGTACAAAAAACGGAGATCCTGTGTAAACATTGGCGTTCATGTAAAAGATCCCTTGACAGTTGGAATTCGATATCACAGTAGACTGTAGTGCGCTGTCCGGGCAAAATTTGCTTCATAGCACACGGTGTCGCGTCTGCCCGTCTGTATTAGCCCTGTTCGGAGTAGAACATTTAGACGTTAAATCCCATTTCACTTTCTTTAGCCCAGATGGAGCAAAAAAAAAAAAAAATCAACCAAACAAACAAAATTACATTGTTGATTAATACAGCAGATTTAGAAAATTAGGTTGGATGTTTTTATTGTATTAACTATACTCCTAATAGCGACATCGTTTGGTTTAGTACAACGTATATTTTCATGAACCAACTAATGATCATGAGCTGCTGTCTGGAATATTTTAAGTCAGTCAAAACGTCGTGCTTTTAGAAAAAAACTGATTTTTTTACCAATCGCTATATGACACTTAAAGATTATACTCAACACATACTTGGTCATTTCGGGATTAACATAATATGACATAATTATTATTTCAATAATTCGCTTGCGCGTTGAGTCTTTAGAAAGTATGTTTCGGTGGCTGGGAACCAGGAGACCACCAACTATACAAACGCGTTAGGCGACTCGCCCTTTACGGTCCTCTGGCTTTTTAACACCAATGGCGCTTCTAGTGGTTTACCCACAGTTTGGTGCACCAAAAGGCCAAGACTACGTCGTAACAGACCGTTTCAAATGCTAATCTCTCAAATCACCCAGAACTCATCAATGATAATTATTCTTCCAGATCCTAGTGTAGTAAAGACAAATAAAAACGAAACGAAATATGATCTGTGTTTTAATCAGATTGGTGTATCACAGTCGGCAATTCTCGACAGATTCCGGAACCTACATCTCGTGTCGGCTGTATGACAGTAAGTGATATGTACCTACGCCCATACATTTGCGATGCGGCTACCGGTGTACTTTAACAGGAAAACTTGACGCTATTAAAAACAAACAATAAACCATGGGCGCAGTCATGTTTCATCCGGGACCTTTAAAGCAGTTCCAAGACACCATGGGCGCAGCCATGTTTCATCCGGGACCTTTAAAGTAGTTCCAATATGGCGGATGTCATTGGCTTAACGCTTTCGGTTTCGGAGTTACGGGCACAGCCCGGACAGCTTCGGGCCATACACTAGTGCGATTATATTTGTGAATATGAAAATAATTCCAATAAAAGCCTTTTTTTAATACCAATTTTAGTTCCATTTGTGCCCTGCTAGATTAACAATGACACACATAATCAGTAGCATTGGACAACTGGCTATGGCATGCCCTTGGTCATGCCATTAAATCCGTCAACAATTTAATTATTTTAGCCCATATAGAAGCCATCCAGACATTTTAATACCCAAGAAAGCGAAATAATTAAGCAGGATATTGGATGAAGGAAACAGCCGCCATAATAGACTTACGAATCCAGACAATTTACTTAGTTTATCGAACCATTTAGTACAGTCCGTAGTATATAAAAATCCCTTAATCTTAAAGATGTGTCATCTTTAGGACAACATGTGTGACTCTAATATTTGTTATTAAGCGATTAATAAATTAAATGAAATACGATGGAGTCTAGCGAGCGAACTATTCTGGTCCGACTACGCCATAGGGGGTGCTATGGTGGCAATATTGAAGGGGCACCGACGCTATGGCCGTCTTTTATAACGAATTCCAACTGCCAAGGGATCTTTTAAGTGCACGCCAAGGTTGACATGGGGCCTCGGTTTTTCGTACCGTCTACACGACTAGACAGCTGTCTGTGCTTGTCAGACCTTCCGTCCTCCACACTGACAAGGGAGAACCACGTCCGAAAATCCCGATGAACTTTCTCGGCCAACACCGGGATCAAACTCACGACCTCCAAGCTAGCGAGCCAGCGCCTTACCCACTGAGCCACGTTGGTTTTCCTGCTCCGACTGGACTGATAGTGACGAGGTTTACACTTTAAAGAGAAACTACGCTAGAGTGGGCTGGTCGTTCTTGCTATAGTAGTCCAAAAATACATTATGAAAAATGAATAATTGATATTTTCAGCCCAACATTTCTGAGCAACGTTTAGACACGGAATAACCATAATGAAAACTTCACCAACGGTTTATAGTCTCGATTGTCAAGCATGGATTCGGTCAGTCCCTGGATAACGTATAACGCAGACATGGCGGCTAACTTCTAATCAACTAACGTTATATTTCATTTTACTTTTTGTAAATACTATGCACATACTAATCTATTGTCGACGACATGATCCTAGTGGGACTGGGCATAGCGTAAAGTTATTTCACTCACAATCCACAATGATTATACATTAATGATGAATGACTAGTACATAGCGATTTTTCTGATTAAACGGCCGATTAAATAGTCTCGTATGTGATTTTGATCACTGAATCTTAAAACAGTTGCCGTAGACAATAATCTGCTTGATTTAGCACCAGACCGCCAAATATTAAACATACTAGTCCGTGGCGTCATTATTATCCGATAATGACACCAGCAGAATATTCCTGGAAACCCAATATTGAATAAATGCAAATTCAGGCGGTTTCAATCAACGTCTTTGTAGACATGGTTGTAGACATGAAATGAAATGTAATGGGGTTTAACGTCCTACAGTTCAGCTCCGTGTGGGCTAATGAAGACGGACGTACGCCATACAGTGTGTTATGAGTGAAAGTTTGCCTGAACAGCGGTACTACGGCCTACTCTTATATCGAATTCCAACTGCCAAGGGATCTTATACGTGCACGCCAATTTGTACACGGGATCTCGGTTTTTCATCCCACCCGAACGACTAGATAGCTGTCAAGGGTATACCACGCCTGGAAAATCTGGATGAACTTTCTCGGCTAAAACAGGGATCAAACACCGACCTCCAGGATAAGGAGCCAGCGTCTTAAATACTTGCTTCCGCGACTTCCAACGTATTGCCCATGGTATTTATGTAACGATATGAACTTATCCAAGCGGCAGTGGAATCGGGGCTTCTAGACAGTAATGCTTCAAATTCTATGGCACAGTATTTCCGGTCTGGAATTGAAGAATGAGGTGGAGGAATGGGCTTCCTGGTTGAAGCATATAGTTCTTAGGCAGCCAGCAAAGCTGACAAAATGACGGTTGGTTACCAGCAAATCGAAGGCGATGTTTCAGATAGTGCTACTGGTTCTCGTTCGATTGTAGGTCTTAACTCAAGTTTCCACCAAGGGTGATAGCGAAGACAAGACACCGCCTTTGGGTGAAAATCCATATGAGGTGGGCTGCTATTGGTCAACCAAAAACGTTTGCGCTATGAACAATTGCTTGCTGTCGAATATATAGTCATCGATGCACAATTTCCAAACGACGATCAATTCTTTTTGGACAATTTGTCTTGTAATTAATGTGCAGGTTTAAGAAAACCACACTACTGGGTAGAAAAATCCCCTAGGACAAATGATACCAGTATAGTCACCCGTACAACAAACTACATGTATTATTTTGCTATTTGAACTACTCAAATGAGAGAGAGAGAGAGAGAGAGAGAGAGAGAGAGAGAGAGAGAAAGGTGGTGTTTCGGGACTAACATGATAATAAATAAAGTTCAATATACTAGCATAACCTCGATCAGTGTAGAAAGTTCATGTACCTTTCCATTGATTTCCATCCGCATAACCTTTTTTTTAACCTACTAATTAAAAAAAACACTCCCAGGCTAATAAAATTTTATCTGGTTAAACTTAAATAAGGACATTAAATTTGGCTTTGTGTATTTTATTAAAACACAAAATAAACATGGTCGGTTTTTTATTGTGTGATGATTACTTATAATAAACATTTGTTTTCCAACCAGACATGTTTCATTGACAATCAGCCGATATATCCTGAAATCCCCAGGTTTCTCTGCTGATCCCGGTGAAGACATAGAAAATGTACACGATTTTGAAAAGTTAGTATAGGATTACATGTAGATTAAAACAGAAAAACAATGTCATCCTCTAAACCGATTGATGCAGTATTTTAATGGAGAAGAGATCTAAGGTGGCGCAGTGCATATATGTTCCTGAAGCAAGGACTGGGTGTCGCTAGATTACGTCACAATTCCCAAACTTATTGTTACGTTATCCACAGACACGTGAACAGTTGCGTCCAATCAGAAGTTGGGACACTAAGACAATCAACTCAAATAGAGCGACCTCCACGAAAACAATAGTCCAATTAAAACAGTCGATCATACTGAAACCCTACCAGAAATATCGGAAAAGATTGTCTTTTGATCCAAATTTTCTTCAAGCTTTTTAGCGGAAACTGTCGGGCAATTATCCAAAGACTGTTGCCTTGTAATAGAAGAGCCCATTAAATTTACGGGTGAAATGGCGTTTTATATGTCAGATATAAACCTACTCTCCCTTGGATTGATATGATAGAGAACACTTTGGCTTCGCCCGCGTGTTCTCTATCATATCAATCTCGTGTAAGTTAATATCCTATACGTACACTTTACAAAAGTATATAAACAGAAAGCAATAGAACTGTTTTAAACGAATCTATATGTAGAATTAATAAATGTCAATTGTCGGTAATTTCTTCTCACTGCTAAGGACATCTGCGTCAAAGTTCATTCTTTAAAAAATGAAAACAAATAAACTAGGTTTAAAATACCGGTAGGTTACATCCCCTGGATTTGAAAAGAATCCTCCGTTACGTTATATCAGCCAAGGCCGTTCATAAAGTGAAGTATGCGCTTCTACGTCAACCATGTCAGTCAGAGAAAGGATTAAATCAGACAGTATACAATCCAATTAATTTTATAACAAAAAAGCATGTTATTCCAAATGTCACACAGTTCTACCACTTTCTTAATTATAGCCATCATGTCCGTCTGTCTTTGGAGAACCCTGCCAACAAATTGTTTTTAATAGCAGGTTGGGCTTGATTACTTCATAAACAATACTGTTTGTAGGGCATTTAGTGGGGAATACATTGAAATAACAGAACACACACACAGCTATCCTGTCGACAGGAATAATAATGAAACTGGGTGTAACGTTCTACTCCGACTCTGGGCTAATGAAATGTATAAAAACTGATTTACTTTCATTCGCTTCTGTTTTTACTGTTTCCGCGAAATACGCAAAAGGTCCAATCTACCAAGCAGTATTCTCCTGTGAGATGTGTTTAGAGTTTAGCCTCGTTCACCGAGTCGCTTCATTACAAATGGGCCTCGAAAGCATTCTGGCGTGCGATTCGTTTGACAATTTTATAATTTTCATTTTGTCTTAAATATTGGATTTTAGAAGCCCTTGTTTTCACGATGAGCTAACAACATCAATGTTGATTTAAATTGACCAAGAAGTCGTGCTTACAATTTTTGAAGACTGGATGATATTGATTTTAAGACTTGTTTCCTTTAATAAAAGATAGGCTGGCACTGCCAGGCAAGATACGCCCACATTTTCGAGAGATGGATAGAGAACAAGCAATGCCGAAAGTGATTTTTCCTACATCATTAAGTCCTCTATTTCATACTGTATTGGGAGCAGCCATTTTGTTGGTCAGTTCCAGTCTGATATTCATGAAATTCGAAGCCAACAATGATTATGGTGTGACAGTACACAACCTAGGAATGTGACTTTTCGTCAAAATCGGATAAGGAACCAAGATCTTTGGGTTATAACCATGCATTTCAAGTTTCATCAAAATCGAATTAAAATTGTGACCTATACAGGGTCCACAACCATGATATGCCATTTTTTAACAGTATTCGCGTACAAACGGCGGCCATTTTGTCTGTCAATTTTGGTCCGAATTTCCCGAAATTCGAAACTCAAACCTTCCTTAAGGTTTAACGGTGATATAATCAAACGTTTTTTTTAAATCGGAAAATAATTGTGACCTCCAGCGGGACCACAAGCTAAAAAGATAGGCTGGCACTGCCAGGCAGGATACGCCCACATTTTTGAGAGATGGATAGAGAACAAGCAATACCGAAAGTGATTTCCTACATCATTAAGTCCTGTATTTCATACTGTATTGGGAGCAGCCATTTTGTTGGTCAGTTCCAGTCTGATATTCATGAAATTCGAAGCCGACAATGATTATGTTGTGACGGTACACAACCTAGAAATGTTACTTTTCGTCAAAATCGGATAAGAATTGTGACCTGCAGAGAGTCCACAACCATGATATACCATATTTTTACACTATCCGCGTACAAACGGCGACCATTACGTCCAGCAATTTTGGTACGATTTTCTGAAATTCGAACTCAACCTTCCTTACGATAATAATTGTTCGAGAGATAGACAGAGAACAAGCAATACCGAAAGTGATTTTTCCTACAATCAAAGGCCATAATTCATTAAGTTACAATTTGATATGCGCAAATATCGAAAAGAATAAAGATCTTTAGGTTATAAACAAGCATTTCAGGTTTCATCAAAATCGAATTAAAATTGTGACCTCTACAGGGTCCACAACTTTGATATACCATATTTTTACACTGTTCGCGTACAAACGGCGGCCATTTTTTCTGGCAATTATGGTCCGATTTTCTCGAAATTCGAACTCAACCTTCCGTAGGGTGTAACGGTGATAGAGTCAAACGGTTTTTTTAAATCGGATAATAATTGTGACCTCCAGAGGGACCATAGGCGATTTTTCGGACAATCAGGGGCCATAATTCAGGAAAATACGATCCGATATGCGCAAATAACGAAAGGAACCAAGATCTTTGGGTTATAACCATGCATTTCAAGTTTCATCAAAATCGAATTAAAATTGTGACCTATACAGGGTCCACAACCATGATATACAATTTTTTAACAGTATTCGCGTACAAACGGCGGCCATTTTGTATGGCAATTTTGGTCCGATTTTCCCGAAATTCGAACTCAACCTTCCTTACGGTGTAACGGTAATATAATCCACCGCTTTTTTCAATCGGATAATAATTGTGACCTCCAGAGGGGCCACAAGCTAAAAAAAGGCGATTTTGCGTATAATCAGGGGCCATAATTCAGGAAGTTACGATCCGATATGCGCAAATATCGAAAGGAACCAAGATCTTTGGGTTATAACCATGAATTTCAAGTTTCATCAAAATCGAATTAAAATTGTGACCTCTACAGGGTCCACAACCTTGATATACCTTTTTTTAACAGTATTTGCGTACGAACGGCAGCCATTTTGTATGGCAATTTTGGTCCGATTTTCCTGAAATTCGAACTCAACCTTCCTTACGGTGTAACGGTGATATAATCAAACGGTTTTTTGAATCGGATAATAATTGTGACCTAAAGAGGGGCCACGAGCTAAAAAAGGTGATTTTTCGGACAATCAGGGGCCATAATTCAGGAAATTAAGTTCCGATAGGCGCAAATATCGAAAGGAACCATGATATTTGGGTTATAAACATGCATGTCAAGTTTCATCAAAATCGGTTCAAAACTGTGACCTCTATAGGGTCCACAAGCTAAAAACGTGATTTTTCGTACAATCAGGGGCCATAATCCATGAAGTTTTGATCCGATACATGCCAATATCGAAAGCAGCCGAGATCTTTTGGGGATAAACCTATATTTCAAGTTTCGTCAAAATCAGATAAGAATTGTGACCTGTAGAGAGTCCACAAACAAATTGTGGACGAACGGACGTCCGGACGGACAGGGGTGACGACAATATACGTCCACATAAAAATGTGGGCGTATAAAAAGGGCAATTTTGCGTGCAATCAGGGGCCATAATTCAGGAAGTTACGATCCGATATGCGCAAATATCGAAAGGAACCAAGATCTTTGGGTTATAACCATGAATTTCAAGTTTCATCAACATCGAATTAAAATTGTGACCTCTACAGGTTCCACAACCTTGATATACCATTTTTTAACAGTATTCGCGTACAAACGGCGGCCATTTTGTATGGCAATTTTAGTCCGATTTTCCCGAAATTCGAACTCAAACTTCCTTAGGGTGTAACGGTGATATAATCGAACGGTTTTTTAAATCGGATAATAATTGTGACCTCCAGAGAGACCACAAGCTAAAAAGGGTGATTTTTCGGACAATCAGGGGCCATAATTCAGGAAATTACGCTCCGATAGGCACAAATATCGAGAGGAACCAAGATCTTTGGGTTATAAACATGCATGTCAAGTTTCATCGAAATCGGTTCAAAATTCCGACCTCTATAGGGTCCACAAGATAAAAACATGATTTTTCGTACAATAAGGGGCCATAATCCATGAAGTTTTGATCCGATACATGCCAATATCAAAAGCAGTCGAGATCTTATGGGGATAAACCTATATTTCAAGTTTCGTCAAAATCAGATAAGAATTGTGACCTGTAGAGAGTCCACAAACAAATTGTGGACGGACGGACGTCCGGACGGACAGGGGCGACGACATAATACGTCCACATGAAAATGTGGGCGTATAAAAACATTGGATATCTGCCAAGTATTTACTCGCTTGTTTTTTCAGTAATTCCTTTGCATTGGTATTGCCCCCACGATTCTTGTTTCTCCCTATTTCACGCACGAACAGTTACATGTATAGATAACAATTACTATTAAAACTACGGTACCCTATTGGTGTCATTCGTTAATTTATACCCTTTTCCCGACATTTGCCTCGTATAAGAGAGACTCACTCTGCAATACAATGAACCAGTGTTTCGCAATTAAAATTGTGGTGAATCAAAACACTCCGCCGTGGTAACACGTGATTTACCACAGTTGAGAAATGGTGTCCCTCGCGGAGAAAAGTTTATTTTGAAGTTTTTTTTTTATTTACCATAGTTTTCTCATAGGGGATAAACTTTAAGGTATAACGCCAATTGGTTAACGTAATATACATACCCCCATTAATTTTCCCATTGACTTCAATGTTAATTCTGGACTCGTTGCCCCCCTCCAAACTTTCCCCAAAATTTTCGTTAGGCTGAATGCTTATCACTACAGACAGCGGAACAAATGGCCATGTCTTGCCAATAAAATCCTTACGAGGTTGAGCATCAATATTTTAAGATACACAAACTTGAAGAAGCATACTAGAAACATGTATATGTATATTGATAAAATGGGTTATTCTTTGTTCAGGTCCTACCAACTGTCTGAAGCTCTGTGATATGATACGTTTTCAAAGAAACCACGTGCCGATGGAGATAGAGGCGAGCTGGTTATAATCACTTTGTTTCTGGATAAACGTGTCTATGATAACTTCCAATTATACAAGTCTGTGTACGTATGTATGGTAACTTCCAATAATATTTACGTTTTACGAGAAAAAACAATTTGTGGAGATTTTGCTGCATTATAATAAACTCTTGACAAAATGTTCAAACCTTAGCAAATAGTTGCGCTTTAAGTAACCCTTATAGTTTGTGGTCCCGACCGTTTCAAATGGCTCAATGTTAAAAGCTGAAAGGGACCATCCCGATTTTAAAGTCTGTGTACGTATGCAAATTGAGCGCTAAAATATAGAGGAATGATGCATTTAACTTGTCTCGAGACCACTCCTCCGGACACGTATCCCTTTTAAGATTTCGGACCAGTGTTTTTCGTTGGGTGAACCCATAATCTACTGCCGTTCTTCTCGTTGGTCCGTACAGTGCTGTACTTGATACCGAAAGGTAAATTTCACCTACACGTATTTTATTTGAAAAATAAATGTCCGGTTTGATCCAGACACAGGTATAACACAGCTTGGCACATCGGTCTCCATATCTAGATGAAGACGGGGCGTTGGGTGGTCGAATGGTTAACGTGTGCGCGCTGTATCATACGGCGTGGTTTCGAATCCTTCATGGGTTTGCGCCGGGTAATCCGGTTTCCTCCAACTGCCAAAGACCCCTACGCGCAAGCGAATTATTGAAATAAAATTAAAACCATGCTAGTCCCGAAATGACCTAGTTCGTGTCGAGTGGACGTTA
Source organism: Patella ulyssiponensis (assembly GCA_963678685.1). Taxonomy (NCBI): domain Eukaryota; kingdom Metazoa; phylum Mollusca; class Gastropoda; family Patellidae; genus Patella; species Patella ulyssiponensis. The sequence continues at coordinate 77,993,598 of OY783228.1, forward strand.
AACCCCATTTCTGTCTCTCTCCCCAGATGAAGACTGGCGAAACGTATATTGAGTTAGTTGCTAGAACCTAAGGTAGAGGCTTTTATAGACTTTTAACACAAAATTAAGCAGTTTTAACATCCAATATATATTCGCGATTGGCCCTTTAAACTTTCAGACAAATTAAATTAAACCATTCTTGCATATTTTGTTCGGAAACCCAATGACTTTTAAAGTAAAATTTCACACTGAATGATTGTCTGGTCCGACTTTAACACAATAAAGGCATTTCTTTGAACCATAAAACAATCCATTACATGTCGTCTGCCGACCCTTCAAACTCTTTGATTATAGGCAATATAAATGGACGTCGTGTGTTATTTCGAATGTTCGTGTGTCAATTTCTACGCAATTTTATTTTCATTTCATCAGAAGTGTTGCTATCGAAACTCCAGTTGATGATGTACCAACATTATCTCTATATGTGGACGTCAATTGCTAGCTTAAGGCATTTTTCAATGCATTTCTAAAAACAAATCAACATAACTCAATACCAATCCAAAGTCTTACACGTTGAAAACACGACTTATTTGTCAATTTAAATCAACATTGATGTTGTTATCTTACCTTGAAAAGGTAGCCTTCTAATATCCAATATTAAAGACAAAATAAACATTTTACCATTGGTACACGAATCGTGTACCGTAGTGCGTTTCAGCATCATTAGTGACAAGAAAGATCGAGGCTAGTCATATTCCACAACTCCTGTTAAAAGACGACGCGCATTAGACTGTAATAATCCGACACTATAAATTTCTATTGGGTTGAAACTCATGCCGTATTTCGCTGGATATAACCGATTTGAAATTAGAGTCAAAACAGAAATAATTGAATGTGAATCAGTTTATATACAATCAGATTACATTATTATATGCGTTGCGACCCATTTGGGTCAATTTCTAGATCTCAAATATTAACGATTTAGCTCCTGTAACGTCATCGATTGTCATGCTTTTACAACTACCGTATTGAAAAAGTCGAATTTTTAAAAGGAGAGAGGGGGAGAGAGAGAAATGGGGTTTAACGTCCACTCGACACAAACTAGGTCATTTCGGGACTAACATATGGTTTAAACATATTTCAACAATTCGCTTGCGCGTAGGGGTCTTTAGCAGTGGGATGAAACCGGAATACCTGGGGGAAACCCCACGAGGTTGGACAGGCGACCCTACTCCTTGCCACGTACAACCGGGGATTCGAAACCACGCCAGTTGACTCGATGACAGGACGTATGATACAGCGCGCGCACGCTACCATTCGACCATCCAACCCCCGCATCTTTAAAATGAATATCAGGCCAAACAGATGATGAACTGAGCATTTGTTTACACAACATCCCCTTTGAAGGGAGAGTACCTCTTTTAATACGATGATCTACCGTTGATAATTTGATTTGATCTTTATCAAATGTTTTCGGAGTTGCCCCCCCCCCCACCGCCCCTGTCACTGGTGTAGGGTAGAGGAAGAGGGAGGAGACAACGTATAGTTGTGAGTATGGGACGAAAAACCGAAATCCCGTGTACAAATTGGCGTGCACGTAAAATATCCTTTGGCAGTTGTAATTCAATACAAGAGTAGGCCGTAGCAAACTTTCCCTCATAGCACACTGCTTAGCTTAGGCCCTTCTTTATTATCCCACGGGGTACAGAAGAGTAGATGCAGTGCGCGACATAAAACAAAATAAATACCACGTGGTCTAACTATAGATCAATGAACGTCTGGTTATCTTGATTTGTATTATATTTATTTATTTATTTATTTATTAAAGTGTCACAAATCATAAAATATATCAATATATAAAATTCAGTACATGGTGCATTAAGATTTCCGGCCAATATTGGCCTACGAGACACTGCAGTTAAATACTATATGTTAGTGTAAAATGTCCGGACATACTAAAACTTAGTAAAAACAATGTACTTTTAAGATACTCTACACTATACATAAAATATATTAAGGTCTATTATTCTACACACATAATAAATACATAATATACATAATTAAAACGTGCAACAACCAGGGTATGTTGACTCGAAAAATCGCTTATTATAAAACAAAATCAAAGACAAATATATCATAGAATACGGTATGGGGAAATGTTTACGGTTAGACGGAGAGCTGTTTTCGTTTGTAATACATCTGTTCTAAAACATCATATAAATGAGTTCCGTCTTCATTAGACCAGTCGGAGCAGAACAATAGGACGTTAAACTGTATTTCATTTCATTTTGATTAGTTAGTTTCCTTTTATTGTCCATGGCTAACTGTAACATATCAATTAGATGTTTTTGTTTTTTGTTAATTAAACAGAAATAACTCAAGCAATGATGTTGATGTGTTCCACCTTAATCCCAAAATAAATATAAGACGCTGATTAATTAGCTTTATGAATAAACGGGTGTACTTTAGTTGAATAGGTCTGCCATTGAGTCAAGGGGTGTGGTTTTGATCCCAAGCTTGTATGTGTAAAGCAGCAAGGTCGCCTGCTCAGCCTCGTGGGTTTCCTTCGGGCCCTCCGTTTCGCTACCACTGCTAAAAGACCATACGCACAATCAAATTGTTGAAATAAAATTGAACCATATGTTAGTCCCAAAATGACATAGTTTGTGTCGAGTGGACGTTAAACCCCAGTTTTATTTCTCGCAAAACGCTATGGCCTTCTAGCAAATTTCTACAAGACCAACTACTTCAACGGCCTTCGAGTAACGACATTGCTTATTATCCCGCATAATGGACTCTTTATGGCTGATGTCATGAAAGTTTCATCGTTATAAATCAATTAGAATCAGAGTTATTATGTTCATAAGCATAATAGGATTGTCCTTATTGAGTCCACGATCTGGTTTGTGCAGATACGGTCATCACGATTGCCTTCAATGTATGCTAAGACCTGATAGGATCACCATGATTATTCCACGACCAAAGACGCAATTTCAATCGTCCAACGTATCGTAATCGTGGGAACTAAGCATTATCTGCAGCAGACATGCCCAGGGAAGAAAACATCAACACCCAGTTTGAATATTGAATCCCACTAAGATGAATTATCGCAGACCAAATATTGTAATACATACAATCTGAACGTTTTGAAATTTAATCGGTTCGTCTAAGGGGAGAGAGAGAAATGGGGTTTTACGTCCACTCGACACAAACTAGGTCATTTTGGGACTAACATTTGGTTTCAATTTTATTTCCATTATTCGTTTGCGCGTAGGGGTCTTTAGCAGTGGGAGGAAACCGGAGGAAACCCACGAGGTTGAGAAGGCCCAACGGAATATTCACAACCCCACTGAGTTTTAAAATAATACCATTCTAATTAGAATATAAATCTATATGTTTCGTTTTGGGGTTTTTTTGTACTTTCAATTGCGAACTCAACAACCCTCAAAACAAAGTCTGTGTTACAAGAGTTTGAATGTAATGGTGGCAAAGTGGGTAAGACGTTGGGTCGCTAACCTGTAAGTCCCGTGTTCGTTCCTTGCGTTAGCCGAAACAGTTCATCAGAATTTTCCGACGAGGTTGCTCCATATCAGCGATGCAGGACAGATGACATTGGAAGGTTTAATCGTTCGGATGGAACGAGCCCCTATGTACAAAGATCCCTTGATATTTGGCATTCGGTACACGAGAATATATCACTATTCAATTAATTTTTTGTTTGTATATTTTACGTAAGAATTATAGGAATAGCTTTCATAATAAAAAAAACCCCTACAAATTAAACTAATTCTAAATCCTGGCAAATCAATCATCGTTTGTCTCATTTTCAATATAGCGCCAACATGTAGGATTACATGTATATCAACCAAGTTACGGTTCTTAAACTTAGTGAAATCGACAATCAAGGCCAAACATAAAATAGATGTACTCTGATATATAATACGCATATCTATATGCTCCCGAGGAGGTAGGTCGGCCATAATGATTGGCCATAATTATATTAGATTTGTCAATTACAACCACTGCGTTAAATATGTATGACACTTGAGCTAAATCTGTCTATTGTAAGTCTTGTGACTGGCTTCAAATTTATAAATTATTAATTACCGATAGGTATTATACAAGTGTTTAACCATCCGATGGAGGTGAAATTTAATGGAGAGAGAGAGGGAGATGGGGTTTAACGTCAACTCGACACAAACCAGGTCATTTCGGGACTAAGAAATTTAATGGATTAGACCCATCATTGTCATTTAATAATTGAACGTTAAATTTGATAAACTAGAATCAGTTTATTATCAATTGACAATGAATCGAGGCAAAACTTCAAACATGCATATTGTGTAACTGTGTCGATAATAAAGAAATCAGACTTAAATGATCCATGTATTCCTTTTTCATTATCTATTTTTGCACTATTATAGCTAACCGATGCTCATGCTGTACGCAAAATGGAGGTCCTGTGTACACATTGCCGTGCACGTAAAATATCCCTCTTTAGCTGGAATTCAATACAGGAGTGGGTCGTAGCGCCGTTGCCCGATGCAATCACACTCAGAGCACACTGTGTGGCGTATGCCTCACTTCATTAGACAAGTTGGATGGCCGAATGGTGAGCACATGCGCATTATATCATAATGTTTGTCATTGAGTCATCTGACGTGATTTCGTCAGGTTGTACGTGACAAGAAGTAGGGTTGCCTGTCCATCCCCGTGGGTGTTCTCTGGATCCTCTGGTTTCCTCCCACTGCTAAAGACCGCTATGCGCAAGTGAGCTATTGAAATAAAATTGAAACATATGTTAGTCACGTAATGACCTGGTTTGTGTTGAGTGGACCTTAAACCCTATCTCTCTCTCGCCCGCCCCCTCTCCCCCCCCCTCTATCGCCCCCCCCCCCCTCTCTCTCTCCCATTTGATTTTTATTTCAATGCCCCTTCTTAACATACCATACTCTCTCAGTCCAAATTGATATCAACTTTACTATAACGGTAAATAACACGTGGTCTGACGACAACTGCTATGACAGACAATTAAAAATCACGAACCGACGATTGTTTATTACCAGTCGTTGTACATTTTACGATATTCCTAAGGTTAATATCTCGTCTATAAGCCAGTCATGCCTCAAGATATCCATCGACAAGTCTTGTCAACCAGATGAACATTAAAACGTGCCCTTTTATTGTCGTTAGATGGTTGCCTGATTAGTTATTAACCCTCTCATATGGTAATTAAGTCTACACTTGGGTTAATTCTTAATCAATAATCAATTTTGAGGTAATTATATATCTTTACCCGGAGTAAGTGCATCAGGTCTACAATACACGCAAAGAAAACCGATAAGAAAAACGTCCCAATAGTATACAACGTACGATGGAAGTTACGTATCTCCACTTTTAAATAGTATCCCTGGCCTGCCATAACATCGTTTAAACCAAACAGGGAAAATGGGGGGAAGGGGGTTAAACGGTCCCCCAACACAAACTAGGTCATTTCGGGACTAACACATGGTTTAATTTTATTCCAACGAACATGTGCTAAGGACTACTTTTATTTAGAATTCCAAAGTGTACATGGGGCCCACCCGAAGAACTAAACTTGTCCCCTGCCAGGCCTCCCGTTTCACACCTAGAATTATCGCAATTTAGCTGCAAGATGGCGGAAGTAAAATTTCGACAATGCATGAAACCACATATATTTTGTCTCTAAGCGCAACTTAAATCTTCTCATTTATCTTATATAATGTGATGGAAGAGAAGGTTTAACATTGTCCCTCGTGTAAACAGGAAGCTAAATGAATGACGGAGGTAGCCAATCTTCATTCTGTGTTAAATATTATAAAGCATCGTTCTTATTGGGTTTAATCTGTGTCTGTGTGGTTAAAAAAACATTCTCCCGGTAATTTGTTTAATGTCCTTGACACAAAAGAAAACGGAGAGCAGATGCATAAATGAAACACAGTTTAAAGAAACCAGATATAGGTTTGAAAATCTCCCCTAACCATGCAACAGGCAGAGAAAAATACCATAATCGGGAGCATGTGTTTTATCGTACCGACTTTAGAAATGATGATCAAGGGTAGGCCGAAATATCGAGGGATCACGTGGCTAAGTGGGTTCGACGCTGATTCGCTAACCTGGAGGTCGGTTGTTCGATCCCTGCATTGGCCGAGAATGTTCATATAGATTTTCCGGCGTGGTTTCCCCTTGTCAGTGATGCAGAACGGAGGGTCTGACAAGGACGTAAGACATTGGCGTGCACGTAAAAGATCCCTTTGCAGTTGAAATTCAATATATGAGTAGGCCGTAGCACCGCGGCCCGGGCAAAAATTTGCCTCATAGCACACTGTATGGCGTATGCGCGTCTTCCATTAGCCCAGGTTAGGTGCAGAAAATTGGGACGTTAAGCCCCATTTCAGGCCGAAATTTCATTCGTTTAATTCTCGGACCAGAGTAGATCAATTTGACTGAAATGTTAAGCAAATTGCCTTTACATTAACTAGTTATTACCTATTATTGTGATAACTATCATCTCTTTAACCAATCTCCCATAACATATCTTAAAATAAGCATTATGTAAGACTTAGATAAAAAGCTGATATCATTAAATATGCATTATGCAAGAGCAAAATCTGCCTATTGTAGGTCTTTCTTTAGGTCTGAAATGTTATAAAAACTATTAATAAGACATTGATTAACATATTCAGACCATAATCAACTCTCAATGTAGAGCATGAGATTTTTGTTGGATTGTAGTTCGATTCGCTGAAATACTTTCCTTCGTGATTAACCAATAAAAATGGATAACCGAGACTACTGGTTTTGTCTTATCAACTTAAATAATGATGGGAGAGGCTAAGCGGAAATTTCATTCGCTTAGTTCTAAGTTAATACTGAATCAATTTGACTGAAATTTTCAGCAAATTGCCTTTACATTAGCTGTTTTTAACTATTGTAGTGGGAACTGCCAACTCGTTATTTAATCTCCCATAATGTATCTTTAACATAGTCTTGATTTTCATTGCTACCATAATAAACAAAGTCTCGGTTATCCATTTTTAAATTAAATTATTAAATGGCGACCTTGATTCAATCTATTTAGACTCTTGATCACTCGATGTTCTATTATGGGCTTGTCATTTGAACAAGAAAGGTCAGCAAAAGTCTGATTTGGCTCTTTATATAATGTTTTTGTATTAACTAATATTTGTTTTAGAAATAAAATATAGTGTAGGCTAAACTAATCTGCTTTATCTGTCACTTAATGATCAAGTAGAAATATATTCTTCTCACGCACATTATACATTTTTAATGATCGAAAACTCCATTATACTTAGGGAAAATTATTCAAAGCTGAAGGGTATTTAAAGTTGGTAAAGGCTTAAAGTTACATTATGGGAGATAAGATAAAGAGATGGCAGTTCTCACTATAATAGTTAAAAACTAGATATTGTAAAGGTAATTTGTTGAAAATTTCAGTCAAATTGATTCACTATTAGCCGAGAAAAAAAATATTCACATAGCCTCGGTCATCATTACTCAAATCATTAATATAAACAGCATAGTCTCGATTATCCACTTGATTGATTTAATTATCAACGGCCATTAAGCGGCATATATGATTTTAATCCGCCAGCATCGAAGGCTAGCCTTGACATCAAGAGTTTATTATGGTCTGGATATGTTAATTAATGTCTAATTGATTATTTAGATAACATTTCAGGCCTAAAGAAAGACCTGTAATAAGCAGATTTTGCTCTTGCATAATGCTATTTTTAATTTATCTTGTATTTAAAGGCTCAATACCATTCTTGTTGTAACTGAATAATATGGCGCAATCTTTATTCTGGTCAACAAATTGTATTATTTTCCAATTTTCCAATTAATTGATGATAAAAATTTCATCTTACCACACCTAATTTAAAAAATTGGAAATATTCAACTACATGATTTGAAAAGGTTAACAACGTAAACTTTTTCAAATGTGACATGGATTTTAAAATATTTTCGACCCCCCTGGGTAAGTAAAATAGGATGCCATGGATAATTTACACAAGTAGTACACTTAACCATCTTGTACTTAGAATAAGGCTATCATTTATTTTCTGCAGCTGCCAAGCCAGCAAGAGTGTTATTGTCCCTTTAATGGGGGTCACTATAGCTCAGTGAGTAAGACGCTGACTCACTACCCTTGTTAGTGGTGCAAGACAGGGCTTGGCAAGAACAAAATGAAATGAAATGGAGTTTAACGTCCGACTCTTCTGCACCTAACCTGGGCTAATGGAAGACGGGTTGACAAGAACAGCTGTCTAGTCGTTCGGATGGGAATAAACACCGAGGTAACGTGTATACATAGGTGTGCAGTTGGAATTCGATATAAGAGTAAGGCCATAGCGTTGGTGCTCGGGCAACATATTCCACATAGCACACTGTATGGCGTATGTCCATCCTTGTTATCACAGTCGAAGCAGAACAGTCGGACGTTAAACCCCATTTCACCTATATGCTATCTTTATACAATTAAAGTCTGATTTCATCCAGGCACTGTATAATGCAGCTTAGGACACTGGTCTCCATTTCCAGATGAAGACTGACGGTTTAAGTTGTTTGAAAACATATCACGTACATCGAGTTAGTTGTTCGGTCCTATGGTGAGGCTTTCTTATGGATTTTAACACAAACTTAAGCAGTTTTCTTCTCCAAAATATAATCGAGATTCGATCTATTAGGCCCTGTTAATAGTGTTATGTGTGGGCGTTACCAAACACTGCAAGAGCTAAGACAGAGTGAATATTTGTCGCCTGGCTCTATTAGGCCTTTTTTAAATATTGTTATGTATGGGTGTTACTAAACACCACAGAGCTAAATCAAAGTAAAAAACAATTCACCCATCCCTTCAAAACTGTTCATCACCGCCGAGGTGTTAACTCACTTTATTTACAGATTACATGACACGAAATAGCGCCAAGCCCCGGAGAGCAAATTTCATAGAGGTGACACAACATGTCAAGGTGGTGGTTTTGGCAGCATTTTTTATGATAGAGATGTTCTGAGTGTCAAATCAATTTTTCTCTTAGACGAGTTTATTAAACATACATTATGCAAGAGCTAAATCGGCATTTTGCAAGTCTTTCTTTGGGTCTGAAATTGTTATCTAAAACATTAACTATTCCAGACCATAATAACCTTTCGATGCCATCGTTAGCCTGCGAAGTTTCCTGGATTTGGATCCCAATTCCCTCTCAACTTTTATCCATGATTAACTCATGAAATATATAATCGAGGCCATGCTTTTTATCGTACCGACTTAAGTAATCATGACCAGTCTAACAGTCTTAAGTCGAAAATTCAGTCGCCAATTTCTCGGTTCAGAATTGTTCAATTTGACTGAAATTTTCAACAAATTCCCCTTACATTATTTAGGTTTTAACTATTATTATGCGAACTCACTGCTTTTCATCTATTCTCCCTGATGTATCTTTAAGCTTGTCTAGTAGATTTCGAATTTTACCACTGGAAACAAAATCGATTGGGGTCGATTTTTAATAGGGAGAACTACTCAATGAAATGGACGGAAGCTATTTAGTCTAATTTAACCAGCTAATTAATTTTGTCTGGCCAACCACGTTTCATGCCCTGCTACTTATAAGTTCTAGTCCATGTGTTAAAACCAATTTCATTCATCCCACTTATTTTACAGTCAGGTTCGTTTAAGCAGTACTACACGAGAATAAGAATCATGTGTCTATAACAATCTGTAGGAGAACAGCATATTTTAGAATTAAAATTTAAATAGATTCAATTTAGTTTCTTTATAGAATTTATGAAATTATTTGTCTTGTCTCCTTTTTGTTGCTGATTTCCGATTTTTGTCCAGCAAATTTCTGGTTCTCGCCGTTGTGTTTCGCAATACAATTGCCACCAACCGTTCTGTTTATTTAATAGATGAAACCCACCATGGCTGATCTAAAATACACGTGATTCTAGCGCATTTTCTGTTACATACGCTACAATTCTGAATTATAATTGTCAGGGGACAGTTAGCTCCGCTTGAGAACTGACACGAAGCTAGTTGACCGACATTTTATTATTTATTATGCTTCCATTTGATAAAATTGAAAAAGGTTATTACTTGTGTGTATGGCAGATGTGATAGCGAGTAGAACCGCATTACAATACAGTGTACAAATCTTTGGATATGGCGGCCAGTTAGGGCAGCGATCCACTCCCGCAGTATGAAGTAAATGATCTCTGTGTGCAAAATTACACGCGACAGGGGCGGATCGAGGAATTTTGAAAAGGGGGGGGGGGCGCCGCAAAATGAGGGCACTGACCGCGGAGAAGGGGCACGCCGCCGCGAGGGGGTGGGGCCCCCAAAAATTATCCGTCATTTCTTTGCATCTGTAGCCATTTCAAGAGCTATTTGGCTGATATTTTCGTCTAAACGCTCGGAAATCGTAGAAAAAGAGCCTCAAAATCAAGCAAGAAAGCTAGTTGAAAGGCTGAAAGGCACTTTCAGTAGTAAAAAAGGCCACTGTCGAAAATTAGGGGGGGGGGGGGGCGCCCCTTGAATCCGTCTCTGCGCGAGGTCGATATAGGAAAATAATCGGTAAATATGTACTTAAGTCATGGGACCTCTTGAGAAACAAGACCAAGTCCTACACATATTATATCTGATAATTCAACAAAAGAAAAACCGTTGCGAAAATTATAATTTGATTCCCACTGTATTGTTAACAAACTGTATGTAAGAGGAAAAAAACCAACAGTATTACTTACAATTATGGGAAGAAGACATTTCTAAAGAAACATTTGCTGAATAATTCTATGAAATTATACCCCCGTCATGACATTTATAAATGTTACAACCGTGTTTCTAAAACTAATCAGCATAGCCTTTCCAGCGGAGAAACAATAATTATTTCAATTTCAACAAAATGAAAATAATCAGAGAATAGTTTTTTTTACAGGCATACCGAGTTTGGTGTCTGCTATGAAGGCGTTGTGTTTTGTTATAAGAAAACGTAAATTACACGCAAACTGAGTTCAAAGTCACATTATTGCTCATTGTGCGGTTCCAGAATTCTTCACACACATCAGGCGAAGTATGTGACTTTGATATAGATAAGTAAAAACAGCACGTTTTTGTGGGTTGTCATTGCAAATATTTAATTAAACATATTACCACGAAGTTTCATTACACTGACATTACAATTCTGTATTACGAAAATTGTTTTAGATTGCACTTTTGGTGGCTTGGTCTGTCCATATTTAGTATGGTGGTTGGTGACACACCTGTCGTTTATACGGCGAATTTCCAACTTAATATTCTACAAATTGTTTTTCAAAGTATGGATGTTAGGGGTCGAGTAGCAACATCTAATGTAAGTCCGCGTTCATTAATTGGGGATGTTTAAGTATTTAGTCATATTTTAAGACCAGAACACCAAAATTGACATTTTATACTGTGATAAATATGAACAAGTTATAAAACAAATCTGTTAAAAATGGATGATTTATTTGAAAAGAAATCAAACGATCTCATTTAAAAAAAAACGGCACTTGTCCACATTAAAGTACTTCGGACTCGACATGCGGCACGTGGATCAAGTTAAAACATTGCCAATATATCATAATACTTGGGGGGGGGGGGGGGATTTAGCGACCGAGAACAATAAAAACGCAACATAATCTACATTCCTAGCAATCACAGGTGTAATACAGCACGGCGTTTCGGCAAGTGTTCTACACGATCGTTTGTTCATATAGTTTCGACAGACAAACGGTAAGTGAACAAAACGGTAAGTGAAACACTTGAATAGCACGATGTTTCGATAGACAAACCATAACTAAACTTTTGCATCGCACGATATTTCGACAGGAAAACGTCTACAGGACACTTGCATAACACAACGTTCCGACAGAAAAATGACATAAAACACTTGAATAGCGCGGTGTTTCGACAAAAAAAACGGTAGGTGGACACAGGAAAACGATGAACGTCATCACCCATTGCATTGCACGGCGTTTCGACAGAAAAAAAAAACGCGATAGAACACCTAATTGACACGACGTTCCGACAGAAGAACGACAAAACAACATTTGAAAACCACGACGTTTCGACAGAAGAAACGGTAATTGAATGCAAGAAAACGATGATAGCACGGCGTTTCAACAGAAAACCGACGAGAGAACACTTGCATAGCATGACGTTTCGACAGAAAAACAACAAAAGAACACATACAAAGCACGACGTTTCGATAGAACAAAAAGCTTGCAAAGCACGATATTTCGACGAGAGAACACTTGTATATATAAACAAACGCACGACGATTCGTCAGAACAACGACAAAGCGATTGTCGAAACGTCGTGCTTGACGTGTACAAACCAGTGATTGATTTCCATTTAAATTGTTTTATGTCTTTAACTGTCAATATAAATTATCAACAATAAAAAATAATGGAAACTTACGTATTGATAGTCATCATCCATTGTTATAGTTCTTTTTTCCGTAAACCGAGTTTTATGAAAACTCTACAATTTATCTTAACGGTATTCACCGAGTAATCACCAATCATATAACTGCTGATTTACTCTTTAGACTAGCATGAGATCGGTGATGGTAGAACGTTAGCTACCTGAACATGCACCGTGTTAGTATTTCCAATACACTCAAGACTGGTCGTGGAAATGTGTATTTTCCCGATATCGTGAAATCACCGCGGCATCTACGTCAGCCGTATGTTTATAACTGTTATCAAATAACGATTTTAAGCGACATTAGGTCTTTAGCTGGTCGACATGTTAGCTCATTTTCAGACGGCTCATTTTTATTAATGTGGAAATAAAATGATATAGGATTTAAAGCTGAACTCCGGTTACAAAACTACAGAAGTAATTTAATAAAAAAAATACCTCCGTACATAATCGCCATACTTGCTTTAATTTTGTAGAAAAAACATGGCGACTGTACGGCGTACGAAAACAGTGGCAAAACACGACCACATCCAGTGTATCTCTTGTCAGCCACACTGTCCACATCCGGCTAGCAATATTTCAACTACCAATTACCTCCTGACTGTGGGACGTGTTTTCACTATCAGTTTGATGAAAATATTATTGCTTCACAATTATTATGCGTGATCAGGTACATATTAGTTTACTAATTAGACGACAAAATTCAACCACGAAATACTTATGCGCTAAAAATATGAGAAAACTGCGGTATTTTTTTTTATTTAATTATTTCTGTAGTTTTGTAACCGGAGTTCAGCTTTAACATCCAACTGGCTAATACAAACGGGCATTACACATGGACAGCGACTCTAGGACCTACTCTTTCTATGAATTTTAACTTCCATGGTTCTTTTACGTCCATAACATTGTGTATACGGGACTTCGTGTTTTGTTCAATCCGAGCAACTGGGCGCTGTTCCTTGTCAGACCCCGCCCTACAGCACTTTCCCAGGCTCGACCGATATCGAAACGGGGACCTCCTAGTTCGCAGGTCAGTACCATCATCACTTAAAGGGGCATTATGCGAGATTGGGTTGACAATTCGCGCCATAATAGTTACAAAATAGATAACGGCAATAGAATCTGTAAAATTTAGTCAAAACCAAGATATTAGCTTTGGAATTTTAGTCTAGCCTCGGTCTTCATTACGATAAAGAAAGCAAAGTGATCATGATAATTTTAACAACTACTAGCTACAACGTTCACCAGGCCTGTTTACAAAAGGACAAATCTCGAGCAGAGCGTCTGAAACCATATCATTGCTGTAAATGGCGGTTTTCCCCGAAATAATTAAACTATAATCTTTCTTATTTCAACAGCTTCATCCGCACTAAATATCAAATCAGTTACCTTTTCCATGACAGCATCTACATCGCCATCCATGCAGATTTCTATATTTCTATGTACCGGTACATCAGTATCCGAGTCGTCAGCTATTTCGTATTCCTCACTAGTATAACCAACTGCATCATGTGTGACTACATTCTTATTGCAGAAATCGTCTTCCTGTACAACATTATTACTTAAAGTTTCATTCAAAAAACCACGGTCGTCCACTTCAAGAAGCGGAATAGCTCTCGTAGATTTCAGATTCACTGTCGCTACTAACAGGGTCCTGACTCCCCCAAAAGAGTCGATCAGTTGAGCTATCGTCTTTGTCGACACCCCCACGGAACCACAAGGCTTTATTTTTGCAAAAGACACAGTACTCTCACAACCAGCCTTTTCTTTTCTAGAACTTACCTTTTATTAATACTGGCTTTTGTAACAGATACGGGTCACATTAATGACGAAATAAAGTCAGCCTATTAATATATAGGTGGCTAAGTGGATAAGGCGCTGGTTCGCTAGCCTGGAGGTCGGGTGTTCGATCCAAGAAAGTTCATCTAGATTTTCCGGCGTGATTTCCCCTTGTCAGTGATGCAGAAGGAGGGCCTGACAAGGACAGCTGCCTAGTCGTTCGGATGGGACGAGAAACCGAGGTCCCGTGTACACATTCGCGTGCACGTAAAAGATCCCTTGGCAGTTGGAATTCGATATAAGAGTAGGCCGTAGCGCCGCTGCCCTGGCAAAATTTCCCTCATAGCACACTGTATGGCGTATGCCCGTCTTCCATTAGCCCAGGTTAGGTGCAAAAGAGTAGGACGTTAAACCCCATTTCGTTTCATTTATTAATATATATCTATCGTTAGCTTACCCAAAGCTGGTTAATAATATTCTACTAGTAAAATTGTTGTTGTTATTTATTACAGATTTAACGTCCAATACAATGCATATGATATTATGGACAGGTTGGTTTAATTCAATTATTTACACTTGAAAACTGCTAAAAACACAGAACAAGAAGGTCCTTGGATATCAAAAGTTCCTTATTGCACACTTATAAATTCACTGGTTTGAGCACTGTATACATCCTAATTAATTGGGTACTGATTGATATACTGTTTTGACTTTCCAGTTCTAATTAAAAGAAATGACATTAGACCTTATCATCAAAGACACAGTATTAACATGGTTTGGCTTTACGCCTAAATATACTATGGAGTTTTTCGTATGGCAAGGTTACGACAAACACTTTTTACAGTGGATAAAATTGCATTACAAGAATTTAATTTATTAATTCATAGGGCATGGGTGACTCTTTAACATTCGAGAATGGAAAAGGGCCCTCGTGAGAAATGAAATGGGGTTTAACGTCCTACTGTTTTGCTCCTAAACTAGGCTAATGAAGATGTACATAAGTCATACATTGTGCTATGAGGGAATGTTTGCCGGACAGCGGCACAACCGACTATTCTTATATCGAATTCCAACTGTCAAGGTTTCTCTTACATGCACGCCAATGTGTACACGAGACCTCTGGTTTTCGTCCCATCCGCACGACTAGACAGCTGTCTCACCCTGCATCACCACGACGGACCCAGACGACAGCAAACAGTATAATGATTTTGTAGGTATAGCATATCCACTATTTTTGTATCCGGGAGGTTCACCCCTTTTATAAGCCTTTCCCATTTCGAAAACGCTGCTTAAGTCATCGAGAACAGCTATGAGCAAGTTACGTTGTCAATTTATTATAACAAGACTATGTTCAATATCTTCTCCAATAATCCTTAGCAATAATTATTTGTCCAGTGTTCACAAATAACATTTAAACAGGTAAACAATCGCCCACACATCGTTAAATTCATCAAAGTTAACGATGGGCATGGATGTTAAAATGTATTTTCAATTGATTAAATGTAAACGTCTAGCAGATAATACTGAAAGACAAAAATCAATGTAAGATGCAGTGTGAAATTGGTATTTGTGGGAATGTTTGGTATTTGTGGGAGTGTTAAACTAAATAGCAACGAACGTGTTTATTCTTAGTTTACCATGATGGTGTGTTCACAATACCTCGGCAATCTGTCGATTTCTCCAACCTCGTAGGTTTTCTTTGGGTCGTGCGGTTTCCTTCCACTGCTAAAGACCCCTACGCGTAAGCGAATTATTAAAATAGAATTTAACCATATGTTAGTCTCGAAATGACCTAGTTTGTGCTGAGTGGACGTTAAACCCCATTTTTCTCTGCCGATTTCCATTGTTGCCCGGTCTTTCATTTTCTTAAGGTATTTGGGTGATCTCGTGGTTTAATGCGTGAGCGTGAAATTACGAGGCCTATCATTGAATCAAGTGGCGTGGTTTCGATTCCCCGGAGACGAGTTGCTTGTCCAACCTCATGGGTTTTCTCCGGGTCCTGCATTTCCCCCCACTGCTAATGACCCCTACGAGCAAGCGAATTATTGACATAAAATTGAACAGCATGTTTAGAGTGGAAGTTAACTCCCTCTCTCTGCATGACTGTACCCCACGCTTGGGCTTCCAAAGGTCGACATAAGAGAAAGAAGTGTGTCTTTACCAACCGCCCCTGATGGCATCTCGCAAATTCCACAGTGCTTAGATCGGGTCTGCAGGTGGACGAATGTATATTTACGGGATCGTCCAGTCTCACAATGCTGTAATAACGACAAGTTCCACCATTGCTATCATATTATAATTATTTTCTAATGAACAGGTGTTTGAGTCAATGAGTTTGAGTTACCTACATAAATACCAAAAATGCGGAGGAGGGGCTTATTGTTTTGCTGTCATCGTGGTACGGGTTATCGTCTGTCGTTCGATCCCTGCATTGGCCGAAGTAGTTAATCCAGATTTTCCGGGGTAGTGATGCAGGACGGAGGGCCTGACAGTCAAGTCGTTTGGATGGGACGCCTGATGATGAGGAGGGACTTATTGTTTTACTTTATGGTACCGGTTATCGAACACACTTTTCTAGAGACTGACGAGTCAAAACAATATTAGATCCATATGATGGAAACCGGTACATGGCTAACAGACTAAGGATACCATAGGAAAGGCAAAAAAAAAATGGGGTTTTAAGGTCCAACTTTGCTGCACCGACTTGGTTAATGAAGACCTGCCAGCGCCATGCAGTGAATGAGCTTTGAGAAAATTTGTACCCGGACAGCGGCATCATGGCCTACTCTTATATGTGTAATTTCAACTGGTAAGGCTACTTTACTGTGTACGCCAATTAGTACACCGGACCACCCAACAGTTGAAGAGCGATTCATTTAACCCAACGACAACCTGACGTGTCAAACCATGTCTAAGTGGTCCCTCTATAATCACTTCCAAAACTGCACTCTAATTTATTTGAATTAATTTACATGTTTAAAATACAAATATATCTACAGGCATAAAATGTTTAAAGTAACAAAGTCTCTAACTCAATATCACCCAAAGCCTTCGACATTACACGAATAATTTGTCAATTTAATTCAACATTGATGCTGTGATCATGCCTGAAAAAGATGGGCTACTGATATAAAGCATTTTACTATTACTACACGAATAGTGTACCATAATGCGTTTCAGTCCCATTTGTAACAAGGTAATCGAAGAACGAGGCTAGACATATTCCACCGAATTAAACGGCGCCGCCATTTTCTTATCTGGAGAGCGTGCGCAATAAATACTATCTAGACTGGAATAACCAGGCGCTATAAATTGTCATTCGATTGAGACCTCTGCATGGCTTATTACGCCCAACCTAACGGATTTGAAATTAGGATAAAACCGGAAACGATTGAATGAAACAATTTATATGCCTTCACTTTACATTATGATATGGATTGTGACCCATTTGTGTCAATTTCTAGGTCCCAACTTTAAGCGATTGGGCTCCTTTAAGTTGATTGATTTCACATTTTCCTAATAAAACTAAAATGATGTAGGGAATAATATACGTCACGTCTTCACATTATGTAAACAAGAAATTAAATCTGTCCGAAAAAAACTATGACATCCAGAGAAAAAAAGCCGATATAGATTATGGGTGCTGATAATGTCGATACAATAAAAAAACAGTTAACAAATTCCCATAATAAGGCAGGTTAGCCTACAGCCGCGGAAATAAGTTGTTATCGAGAAATGCCATCGTCCTTACACCACACTGTAATTTAGGTGCATATGTCAATGTTGTTTATACTACGGAGGGGGGAGGGTTAGCATGTGCGCGCTATATAATAAAGCCTGTATTGTAAGGACGGGAGGATTATAGATGATCCAGTAGCATTGAACCATTATCACAATATTGGCATGACTACACATGTCAAAATGATTTCCATTATATCATTCAAATTAACAGCGAATGAAATGTTAAAATTGCACATGTACATATTTATCTATAAAGATGTTAAGAATCGCCTTGTTCAAAGAGTGCATCGATCAATTCACTGTCGGCTATGATATCTTTATTTGACCGCTGATTATCTTCAATAGTTGGTTAGTTGAACGTGCCTTAAATCAGTTAATTTGGTTGGACTTATTTTAGCTTCTAGACCTCACTTAGTCCCATCTGTATTAAGAAGGCGATCAGTGTATATGAACATTTGGAATCCTTTAGTGGCATTTAGCGATTGGAGACATAACATAACTAACACAGTTATATGGGAAAACAACCACTGGTTTATTATACACAAGCACGATGTTTCGATACGTATCCAACCATAGTCAACAAACAGATTCAGGCCACCTTAAACAACGACAAAAGTAACCAACAAAAGCTGGAAAAGTCACCAATTAATTAGTGTCACCCTGCCGTTTTACGGGAATCTCGGCTATCAGGTCAGCAGATTGTTAAAGAAGTCGAACATATACACTTTATTCACTACCCCCACATTCTTGAAATAGATCCTAAAAGCAAATGGAAAACTACAACCGACCATTTCCACTCAGCCTAAAGGAGCCATCTACAAAGCCAACTGCTCCTTCGAGAAAACCTATATAGGAGAAACTAAAAGTACAGTGGAAAAAGAATTTTAGAACATACGTGGCAGCCCCATCTAACACATCGGCCTGAGCAGTGCACCTGAAAGACCACTCACGACACCCAATAGATTGGAACAAAGTTAACATTCTGGCCACAAACCACCAACACAACAAGAAAATTCGGAAATTAAAAGAAGCTATACATATCAACAGATTTTCACCAGAATTAAATAGAGATTTGGGACTGTTTATTCCTAGGACCTATGATACAGTTATCAAATATCAATTATAATCAATAATGGAACTTCTGGGTAATTTTATTCTTAACGCATCCTTATTTATCCTCATTTTCATACCTTAGCATCAGCCCTCAGGGACTAATTACAATGTTTTCTTATATTAGTTAATTCGCTATATCATGGAAGGACACAGCATGGTTTCTAAAACTTATATCCTTGCCAATCTAGTGATGTTTAAATCTTTTTCTGGGCTTAACATCTGTTAATTATAATGTATAATGGCTACATGATTACCTAGCTATTTAATGTACCGGTAGTGATCCTTCGTTCTTTGTCGGTATATATCATTAACTATATACATGAACTCCTAATTATTATTAACAATTAATTAAGCGTGGCTTCATATCGTACATTTGTATATATATATATAGACCCTCTTGTTTACGAAATGTCATTGTTCTTGATAACGATATGAGGATAATTATCGAAACGTCGTGCTTGTGGAGAATAAACTAGCGATTGTTTCCCATATAACTGTGTTGATTATGTTAAGCATTTGGAAGTTTTAATGGAGAGTTATTGAAAATCTGGGGACAAGGGAAGATTACAAAATGGGATCCCAATAACATAGGAAGACAAGTCAAAATCAGTGAACAGTGTTCGAACATAGCTACATGTATATGCCGGAAGTTGGCATGTTCAGCCAGAATTATCTTAGAATGTCTAGAGTAGGCCTGCCATACATCCCGTTGTGAGTTATGTCATCTGCATCTTCAGGAATTTCAATATTGGAAGCATGACGGTCTGCTAAACAAAGAAACCGTCCGATATTAAATGCCTCTCCATGAACACTTATATTGTTATTGTGGTTCCTGTTACAAGAGGATTCACGGTGGCAAGTGGGTAAGGCGCTGTCTCTCTAACCTGGAGGTCGGGTGTTCCATCCCTGCATTGGCCGATAAAGTTCATCCAGATTTTCCGGAGCGGTTACCCCTTGTCCGTGACACAGGATGGAGGGCTTTACAATTGGAATTCGATATAAGAGTAGGACGTAGTGCCGCTCTCCGGGCAAAATTCCCCACATAGCATACTGTATGGCGTATGCCCGCCTTCATAAAACCCGGCTCTGAGTAGAACATTAAACACCATTTCATATCATTTCTTACACAAGAGTCTGGATAATAAATATATCAAGTTTGAGATGGTCGTGGCAGCCCATACGATGATCACTGCAAAAGTACACACGACTTATTACCTTCCATTCGCCTCTCTAGCGAACGCGAAAGTTCGATTCTGTGACCAAAACGTTATGACTTATGATTTTTGACCAAAACGTTATGATTTTTGTCAGGCATTTTCAAATAACGACATAGTGATAATCTCTGGTCATTTGATAAAAATTGTTTGTCATTGGTGAAGAGGGGCTGTTTTGGTTAAATTGTGCTTATATAAAAGCTAATCATGCCATCCCATGACACATTTCCCTGCTACAAATTACAGAATACAAATGAGAATAATCGTGGTCTGATTCTGTAAAATTATACACCGCTCCAATAACAATAGACGGTACTAATTTTGATAATCGACTGTCGTATGAACTCTTGAAGATAGTTGTCCGTCATAAGTAAAAAAAGAATAATTGTAGCACACGAGTTGGTTTAGTGCCTGTAATTTTCATTTTCTTCTGGACGAATGCCTTTCATAATCGCATCAAGCAATTCTAGATCAGACCCACCAAGAAGCAGCTACATACATCTAGGCGAACTGCACCGTTGGATTTTAATTGCACCATTATCTGTGACATTTGCGGTGACAATAATGGTAATCATTTCGTAACTTTTATTGTCTTGCGCATCAGAGGATAATCTGAATGACTATTTTCACTATATTTAGCCTATTTAATTTGTGAGATGTTCTCCAATAGATGAAATCTGATCTTTCCCATCGTTATAATTATTACAACTTGAATTCGATTTGAATAGAATTATACAGCAGTATGTGTAGTTGTAGTTCTTCCTTTGCGCCACAATTGAATTTTGATTCATATTGTCAGTACATTGAACCTGGTGTAATGTGTCGGATGCCCAACAATAGACGAAAACTGATTTGTTATAAATTTTGCAATTTAAATTCGAGTCGAATACCATTATCTGGCAGTGTGAACAATTTTGATTCATATTTTCGATACATTAAACCTATTGTATAATAATCCTCCATTTCCATAGCGCGATAACACTAAAGGTTGCAGCTGAACATTAAATGCATTTAAAGAGTCAATTGTTCTAATGTGGTACATTGAACCTGGTGTAGTGTGTCGGATGCCCAACAACAGACGAAATTGATTTGTTATAAATTTTGCAATTTGAATTCGAGTCGAATACCATTATCTGGCAGTGTGAACAATTTTGATTCATATTTTCGATACATTAAACCTATTGTATAATAATCCTCCATTTCCATAGCGCGATAACACTAAAACATAAGTTTCTCCTTTTCTCTAATGAACTACGGCACACACCTCTGTGAAAACTAAAGGTTGCAGCTGAACATTAAATGCATTTAAAGAGTCAATAGTTCTAATGTGGTAAGGCAATGAATTAATGAGCAGTACTCTTTGAAAACTAATCTCAAGAGTCGGTCGAGCTTGCAAGTTTTAAATTAAAATTTCTTTGGAATACTCCGAATGGTCAAAAGCAGGAAGAACTTTGAAAGGCATCTTTACTTAATACCTTAAAAGCACGATCATGAAAGGTACCTTAACATAATAAACCAAACGTAAAAACTAATGGTTGAAGCTAAACATTAAATGCATTTAAACAGTCAATGGTTCTAATGTGGTAAGGCAATGAATTTATAAACAGTACTCTTTGAAAACTAATCACAAAAGTCAGTCGAGCTTACAACTTTTAAATTAAGATTTCTATGGAATGGTCAAAAGCGGGAAGAACCTTGAAAGCCTCTTCTACACATAATATCTTAAAAGCACAATAATGAAAGGTGCCTTAACAGAATAAACCAATCGCACGACAATGGAAATGAAAAACCTTTGACGTTATATACACCAAACGTAAACTAGGTGATAAGATTACAACCAATTTTTATACGTCCACATTCATAATGTGAACGTATTATGTCGTCACCCCTGTCTGTGTGTATGCATGTGTGCATTTTCTTTTCGTGTGTCTTTGTGTCGCCTACAGGGCGCAATTCTCACTGGATTTTCTCCAAACTTGGTAACTTTGTATACTTACTCTTTATATCCTAAGGATGATCCATACCGTTTGGGGTGCAAGCCCATTTTCTTTTTGTGTGTCTGTGTCACCTACAGGGCGCAATTCTAACTGGATTTTCTTAAAACTTTGTATACTTACTCTTTACACCCTAAGGATGATCCGTATTGTTTTTTGGTGCATGCCCGACCCCCAGGGGCAGAGCCACGCCCATTCCTTGTATTTATTCGTTTGTCGTCTACAAGCCACATTTCTTAACGTATCATCTTGAAACGTGGAATGCTTATTCTGTGTACCCTAAGGAACATTCCTATCATTTGGGGTGCATGCCCAACCCCCAGGGTCAGAGCCACGCCCATTTCCTTTTTGTGTGTCGCCTAGAGGCCACAATTCTTAATCGGTCATCTTGAAACTTAAAATACTTATTCCTTATACCCTAAGGATGATCCCTGTTGTTTTGGGTGCATGCCCGACCCCCATGGGACAGCAACGCCCATTTCTTGTATTTGTTTGTCTGTCGTCTACAGGCTGCATTTCTTAATGTATCATCTTGAAACATTCTTTATAGCCTAAGAACGACAACTGCATGTCCCGACTCCCACAGGCAAGACACGCCCAATTTTTGTGTTTGACGTTTACAGGCCGCAATTCTGAAGGAATCAGCCTGGTACTTGGCATATGTATTCCTTATAGCCCGAGGGCATCCACTATTGATATTGGTGAATGTCCCGACCCCCAGGGGCAGAGCCACGCCCACTTTTTGCCTTTAGCGTTAGGAAAGCACAATTCTGAATGGATTATCTTGGTATACTTATTCCTTATACTGTAAGGACGGCAACTATTGATGTTGAGGCACGACCCTCAACGCTAAACAAACCAAACGCCTAGCCTTCTTGACAAATTTAAAGTACCATACCAATCAAAGTAGGAATGTGGACGTATATTGTAGCGTTAGCGTTATGTTTTAATAAAAATCTTCTCTATGTCGGATCTGAAGAATAAATCAATAGACAAAGCAGTCGTCCTTAAAAGTTCGCACTGTATTTGTATCTTTTGTTTTATCATAAACAACGATTCGACAACTCCAACTGAGACAATGCTGCTCATTATAACACGAATATTATTTTCTAATAAGTGGTCTAGCCTTCACCGTTTTACAGCAATTCCAATCTCCACATCATCGGTTGGAAACCCTACTCAAATCCCAAAGAATGTATTTGTCATGTTTCGACGTACTTGAGCAACTCGGTGGTTCCTCTTTGACAATAAATAGAGGTTAACGCAGGTGCCATCATAAAGTACGTCGGTAAGACGTAAACATATGAACTATTACTACTAACTTGCCTGGGATAATTGATTTTTTTAACGCAGCTGCCATTATGGAGTACACGACAACCTTGAAAGGAAATTAAATGTCAAATTTATACTACACTTATGGTTACTATATCTGTCTCAGAGATATAAATTGAAGTGTCAAATCAATCGAATTGAAATTAAATGAGGTATTGCCTACAACAGGGCTGATGAACATGTGCATATTCAACTGTCACATGTATTGAAAGCATGAAGGACCCTTGTGTCAAATTTGCTCAACAAATTTTCCTTTTGTATTTGGGGCTGTTGGGACATGGCTTATGTGCGCGTGTATTTTTGCGACTAACCGTTGAATTGCCGTACCGTAAAGGAGCTAATTCGCTAATATTTTGGCTACGCACATACAAATTTAATATGAACGTATTTAAACTGATTTGCATGCAATCGCATCAATCATTGTTTAATTAAGTGATAATTAACCATTTAAATCGAAACGCCATGCCTTGTCAAGAAGAAGGGCCACAACGTCATTATCTCTACACAAATAAGTAACTGACTTAAAGTTCATACTTATGTATGTTTTAACAGATTTTATTCATAGCATTCGGAAATGTGCGTGCATGGTATTACACGACAGGGTGTGAAAGACTACAGGAAGTTTGTTTAAATTACGGATGGACATTGGAATAGGGTTATCGTTACAGAAACAATGGATGATCTTTCGGATATTATTCGGTCCGGATAAAACGAGAATAATCAGGGAATTTTAACATAGGTTATAGGTAAATAGTGAATAGAATGGAACCCTTTAGGCTACTATTGGTCGTTTGAACCAAATCCATTTGGTTGAGTACATCTTCCTTCTTCCGGACACCTGTTACCACTGTTTGTTGTGTATCTTGTACACGATGAACAGTTCATTTGCTGATTACACTATTTTGCCTATAACGTTTTTAGGACTTCGAATTTTGTCTAATGGTTTGGATTGTTCGTACTTGGTTTTTATTTTATATCCATATTGTAACGGTACAGGGAATGTACGTTAAAGATGGATTGATCCGGGCCCGATCAACAGTGACCTTTGAGCCACTCAGTAGGGGATTAATCCAAAAATTGACGACTAAAATCATCACAATTTGACAAATGTACTCGAGGTTTGTTTGGTATCGTGAACAATGGCCCCCAAAACAATATTGGGGATCCCAAGATGCACTAATAAAAGACGTCAAACGTTTTGTACTTTGTCGTTTGTTACGTTTGATGTTTGTTTGAAGGTTATTGTGTAAAATTTATACACAGAAAGCTAAGGGTTGATGTCCTACTTCTCTGCACGGCATGGATGTGCAATGAGGGCATCGACGCATAACGGCCTCCTGTTATTTCGAATTCAAACTCTCAATGATTCTTGTACATGCACACCAATGGGACCTATGCTTTTCGTCCCACACAAACGAGTATACTTTGTTGTTTGCTAGGCCATCCTTCCAGCACCACTGAAGAACTTTCCCGGCCAACGCCAGTCAAGGTCTTACACACTGATGCATCCGCGGCTCTTGTCCTGCCACTTTTTATATTTTATCAATGCTCGTGTCCTGGGTATTTCTAGTTCAATTACAAAAGTCTATTGAAACAAAGTTGTGTCGGAATTGTTGGTCTCTTTATTTTCCTAATGCAGACATAGGCCCACGCGTAAGCCCCCGCGATCGTGAATACAATTGACATACATAACCCTGAATAAATGGCCAGAGATCACTAGTGATTTCCCCATTCACTTTAATGTTTATTTCGTTTCTTAGACCGGCTCTAACTTTTTCTCACTTTTTCGTTGGGTAGAACGCTTTCTGCCACTGGTGGAGCAACATGTGCCACACTCTTGCTCAAAAGCATGTATGAGGTTCATCCTGAAAAACCCGAGATAGACAAGCCGGAAGTAGAGACAAGTAAACATGCAATTTTCGGCCCTACATTTCAACGTATCCAACCTCACAAATCTTGTATCCTTCCGCCATAACATCATGAATATTCACCAAAACCTGCCAGTAAAGCATGTCGCTTAGAGGATAATAGAACATGGATGTCAAACAAGTTCCACAAGTTAAACGACAATAAAACAGAATATAATATTGTTTATTCTAAAACTTTACTATATACAATGTAATCTGAATGTAATAACAAAAATATTTTAAAAGATTTTAATGTCCGTCAATTGTAAGTGCTATCTTCGACAGTCGAATGTCCATGGAATAAATAGTGTGTATAAACCCTAGTATTGGCGTCTTCGTAATACTGGTTTAATATATTTCAGAGAATACATGCTCTGGTTACACACCGTCTTGACAATTTGAACTCTCTTTCAGTTCGACGTCCTGGTCACCTATTGTATAAACTACTCAAAGTTAAGAATTCAGATGCTAGATTGGTTACCAGAACAAAACCCAACGACCATGTTACACCCATTTTGTACACCTTGCACTGGCTGCCAATTACATGTAGAACCAGGACCCGAGTTCACAAAGCTTTCTCAAACTTAGGTTAAAGATTTAGTCAAAAATGTTCGCCTTATAGTAACTAAAATATAACCCCATGTAAACTATGTGCGAAGTTTTGCGTTTCTGGATGAAAGATATTTCTCACAAACAGTAATTGAAATTTGAGTATATTCTGAGAATGTTTTGTCAACCCAGGGTCTGTTTTAAGATTGTATACGTAACAAGAATGGTTCTCATAATCTCGAAGTCTACTTTCGTCAAATGACCATCCCTTAAAACGTCTAACTGCGGAGGATCCTTCTCGTACCAGTAATCTGGAATGCACTTCCGGTCACTAGTTCCCTTTGTTCTGAATATCCATGACCGTTCTTCAGGGTTGCCTATTGATTTCAACTTTTATTTTATTTCTATACAGAGTTTTGCTACAAAGACAACAGCCCACTAGGTTAATCTTATTCGAATTCAAGAGCATCAGCATTTTAATTAGTTCAGCTCTGAACGTCGGTCTCATTACGCTCACCCTCAACGTCCAGGGACTGTCCCATTGAATCAATGTCGAAAATAATTTGATCCCCAGTCAATTTTACTGGGCAATTGTTCACTGCCAAACAATGGGGTGTCAATCCGTGTGAACGCCGGTACAATGTAAACGAACATCGTAGTGAGAAAATAAGACCTTGCTTACTTCGCTAGAGTCAGTATGAGGGACACAACACGCTGTTAAAATACGTCCCCTCCTATCAAGTTACATTTTCGCCGCCATGATACTCTAACTGTAGGTCAACGTCCACATTCAGGAATGTCGGTCATACAAGACGAAACGTAATGTACAGGCTTTACATTGTCCAGGCTTTTAGACGGATTGACACCCCATCGTTTAGCAGTGAAAAGTTGTCCAGTAAAATTGACTGTTCTTCAATTGTTTTCGACATTGATTCAATGGGACAGTCCCTGAACGTTCAGGGTGAGTGTAATGAGACCGACGTTCAGAGCTGAACTAGATTTTAATATGTTTTAATTATTCAGTTTCTTCGGCATTCATGTGTAAGAAAAAGTAATTTGTCATATTCTGCTATTGTGAGTATCCATTGTGTCATTTCGTGTAGTCTGCGAACTAATTGTACACTAAATAAAACTAACAATAAGCATTAATATTGTAGTTTAGTGTATGGCAGACATCTTTACACAAGCCTGAGCTAACACATTACAATTAATCATAGTTTGGTATTTTTCACCTTTGTCCTGTTAAAGATTCCACAATATGTATTCCGGAAGTTCATTTTCCATATGTATGATGTACGTTAATGTGTGTTAAACATTATTGTTCTCAATTACTGTATTTGGCGGCACTCCCACGTATTATTGTGTGTCAGACGTTTTCCCGAGCTTGTATATAGCTAATTCGAATATTAATATATACAATTCAAACTTCAACGTAGTGCGTCAATTATTTTAGGATTTATTACCAATGACAATAAAACCGTGTATTTGATATTTTTATGATGACTTATATACCCCTTGAAATTTTAAATGCCCACCTCTTAAGCAGTATGTTACTACTTTCAGCTGGGAAGGGGGGGGGGGTATATTTCGACCGCGATCGTAGACAACTTGCCCCACTTCAACCAGACTAAGGTCAAAGAAATCACTTCACACACATGATCAGCATCGCGGCGCAGGGGCGAAAAAATTCGCCCCCACCACCCTACCAAAGACGTTTCAAACACACTTGGACTTTTCAACTAGAGTTAAAGGGATGAATCCTATCGAATGTTGCATATTATTTAGTTGCTGCACCACTGTCCTTGTTTGGATTTCTTGTGTGTGCAGGGCTCAGATTCATTCGACATGAATTGAATCAGACAGTTCAATATTTACAAAATTACGATGTCCATTTAAACTCGTGGTTTCGATTCCCCGGTTGTGCCTATCCAATTCGCTCCCCCCCCCCCTGCCAACGACCCCTACGTGCTAGCGAATTAATGAAATAAAATTGAACCATATGTTAGTCACGAAATGATCTAGTTTGTGTCGAGTGAACACTGTATGGCGTATGCCCGTCTTCAGTAGTCCAGTTCGGAGCAGAACCCTAGGACTTTAAACCTCATTTCATTTCATTTCACAATCTGTATAGTTCTTCTCGCCCATTTGTAAGATTCGGTCATCTAGTGTTGCACTACAGAAAAGGGATTAAACACATCAACGAAGCTGATATAAACCAGACCGATGGAGCAAGCTCGGTGCCATTAAACTTTATCCTCAAACGTAAAATTTTCACAGAAGACAGATTTAAGAGTTAATAGGGTTTTCAATAAAGAGTCAACATCTAAGAACACAGATTAGATGTTTCACGAACCATGCCAGGAATAATTAGCTGCAAAATAGTAGTTATGTTCTTTAGGCATATTTACTGGAATTCTATTCAATTGTCATGAGGACAAGAGTTTCACACGTTTTTCTAAAACTTGCGTGCTTCTAACTATCGACGTTATAATATTCCGTTAAAGAATATGATTTAGTTCCATTTTGTTTTGTTGGCTTACTAAATACCCTCATTTATTGTTGAAAACCGCCGTTTACTCACTAAATACCCTCATTTATTGTTCAAAAAAACGAATGGCGCTATATATTAAATGTCAGCCTGATGCTTAAAGATAGTAGGTGTCTCCGAGGAAGTTCATACCATTTGGAATATTCGTATCTGTGTACTCATCAACGCCAACTACACCTTGGCTTAACCGTGTCACCTGTATTGAAATAAAATCTGTCACCTCTATTGAAATAAAATAGAGTTTAAGATCAGACTGTTGGGTGCCAACCGGGCTGATGAAAACACAAATACGTAATGCAAGGTTCTACGAGAGACATGTTGCCAGAACAGTAGAGATTCCGCTTACTCTTCTTCAATTTGCAGCTGTGCACGATACTATATCATGTATATCCGAATGGACCTCAACTAGGTACGCAATTTTCCTTGTCAGGCTGACTTCCCAAACTTCTCACTTTAAAATGCTATTGCATTTCAAATCATGTTGAATTGATCCTGATATTTTATTACATGTATATATATATATATATATATATATATATGTCTTTGCAGTTCGGACGGAAATTATGGAAGATCAGGGGTTTTTTTTGCAAACTAAATAAGTTGCCTCTTTAAATATTATTATTATTATTAAAGTAGGCAAGTCTTTAACTCAGTATCGTCCACCGTCGTCGACATTGAAAATATGACTTATTGGTCAATTTGTATCAACATTGATGTTGATATCCAATATTTAAGACACAATCGAGTGTCCCAATAGTGTGTGATGATGGGTGTGGGGTCGGGGGGTGACCGAATGGTTAGCACGTGCGTGTTGTATGATAAAGCCTATTAATGAGTCGTCTGCCCAACCTCGTGGGTTTTCGCTGGATCATGCGGTTTCCAAACACAGCTAAAGACCCCTACGCGCGATCGAATTATTGAAATGAAATTAAACCATATGTTAGTCCCGAAATGACCTAGTTTGTATCGAGTAAACGTTAAAACCCATTCTCTCTCTCGCCATTTGTAGTAAAGCGAATAACCACACCCCACAGACTGCGAACCAATTTCGACTATGTTGCCGAACATAACTGATTAGAAAATACAGTAAAAACAAAAACGGTTGAATGTAAATCAGTTTATATACATTTGTATTTTATTAGTTAATGCGTTGCACCTCACTTGTATCGATTTCTATGTGACAAAAAATAGCAATTTAGCTCCTTTAATTAGATGTATCTTCTGGCTGGTGCAACACTACAGATAACAGACGATCAGCATAGTTGGTAGATCTTTTATTGAGAACATGGAATAGACATAGATCGGAAGGAGCTCTATTCAAGTCTGACTTACTGTCAGTTAATTCTGGCTTTATAAAGCATACGGCCATTAAGAATAATGACACATGACAGATTAACTTATTTGGAATTGAGAGTATAGTTTCTATAACTGCACTGCATCTTTCCTTTTATGTCACGAAGTTCTGCCGAGTGTTAAACACATAGATCATGTGTAGGTTATAAATAACATATAAATAAATAAGATATTTAATGAGATCGTGCCTTTTGTCAAAACGAGCAGAGGTCATTCGTGTGTAAATAACATATTGAACACATTAGCAGAAGTTGTATATAGTTGAAAACGTCCAATATAATATAATGTCAAATCTAGCACAGTTCTATGTAAAAATTACTTTGTCACATTCCTTCATCACTCATGAGTTATGTACCAAAAGGACATAACAAACACAATTGAAAACGTCCAATATAATATTATGTCAAATCTAGCAAAGTTCTATGTAAAAATTACTTTGTCACACTGGACTTATTATTATGAACGAGGGAAATTGGCATTCCTCTGTCCCACGAATGTTTGTGAATATATAATCCGTGATTTCGAAATAACATATTGAAATTGTATATTCTAAATTTTCATCAACAATATGATCTCTTCATTTGTTAGACGAGAAAAATGTAAAAAAAATAAATAACTGTCTGGTACAGTATGACATTGTATATCACACCTACTGCCGTTGTAATGATGATAAATGTCATGATTATCCGTTTTAGCAAGTACGCGCTGTATCCAAGCCCCCGCCGTTACAAATAATGGAGGGGCTAGCTTGGATGGCTGAATGGTTAGCACGTGCGTGCTGTATCATAAGGCCTGTCAATGAGTCAACTGGCGTGGTTTCGATTCCCCGGTTGTACGTGACAAGGATTAAAGTCGCCTGTCCAACCACGTGGGTTTCCTCTGAATCCTCCGTTACTTCCAACCGCTAAAGACCCCCTACGCGCAAGCAAATTATTGAAATAAAATTAAACCATGTTTGTCCCGAAATAACCTAGTTTGTGTCGAGCGGACCTTTAACCCCATTTTCTCTCTCTCCCTTCTCGTATGTGACAAAGAAAGTTTATGACTAACACTTTGCTTGTTATCGCTACCTAACACACTACAAAGTAATTCTAGATGGATTGTCAAGTACGATGAAATTAAACATCTTACTGGTGCTAGGAATAATCCTTGACATTATCTTTGTGAAGAGTTATGGGAATCTTTGTATTGTGTATTATAACAGAACAACGAAAATCATAATAATCCATATGTTAAAAGTGAAATAAATCGGTTAATGATGTCATAGCCCCATTGGCAGTTGTGCTTTTTAAACGGATGATTAAAGATGCATTATGTAAGAGCTTCATCGGCTTAAGCAGGTCAATATTTTGGAATTCAAATGTTATATAACCTATTTTTAGACACTCATTTTTTCGCTTGCTTAGCCTATAATTAACTCTCTAGACCATCGGATGACGGAGATGTAAATGGATTGAAATACGATCATCATTTAATGATTTAATTTTAAAATGGCAAATGGAAGCTAAGTGCCAAAATCTGTCAAAACTTTAACAGTGAAAATTTCGCTTAGAATAAAGAAATTTGAATGTTTCGGCCACTGCCCGGGCAAGATTTCCCTCATAGCACACAGTGTTGCATATGGCTGTCTTCATTAGCTCAGTATAGGAGCAGAACAGTGGGATGCTAAATCCCACTTCATTTCATTTGAATGAAATTTCCAATACAAATTGCATTAACTGTTTTTAAACTATATGGCCAGAACGGACAATCTGTATCTTAATTATAATGTATCTTTAAGAATTGGTCAATCTGATTAAAACACAGATCCAATTTCGTTTCGTTTTTTGTAGTTCAAATTTTCGTTTTTACTTGTCTTCACTACTCTTGGATCTGGAGGACT
Organism: Patella ulyssiponensis; assembly: GCA_963678685.1. Taxonomy (NCBI): domain Eukaryota; kingdom Metazoa; phylum Mollusca; class Gastropoda; family Patellidae; genus Patella; species Patella ulyssiponensis. Next base: position 78,025,467 of record OY783228.1, read on the forward strand.
TGTTATTTAACTGGTGTTCTACCTGAAATGAGGGGTCAGCCAATCAAATGGTCTGTCGAATCGACCCTTTGACCTTTTCATGCGTGGAACTGTGGGTAGATATTACCAGCCAACGACGTCTATACTAACACCAGCGGATAGAAATCATAACAAAACACAAGTGGATTTTGAAAAGCATGGCGATCGCTAATTGGTTAATCGAATGACTGACGTTATCGGGTCAAATGTCCCGTGCTTGATACCTGACGTCATAGAACGTGAGCGTTCACTATAACTAGTTAGATCTACATGAGTGTAGGCCATCGAAAGTATAAAAAACGAAACGAAATATAGATCTATATTTTAATTAGATTGAGAATTGGTATGTGTTCCTTGGTATGTCCTAAAGACATTATCACCAGTTTTGCCATGGAGAAAAACATATTATATTATGGCCACACACAGCTTTGAGTCGGCTCTCAACATCGTTTCCAAAAATACATCACGTGATTTGGCTTTGTTTTTGGGAACATGCGACCTATAATTGAACAATACGCATGTGCAAATATAGCAATGTTTTTGAAATAAACAAGCGTTATGACGCTAATGGGTAATTTCTGCGAGTCATGCAAGGATGTTTGACCTCTAGCTGTGATCTCGGGAGATCACATTTACTGGACGAATGGACAACCCTTATAAATATTCAAGAGGCCCACCCTACTCATCTTTACATATTTAAATCCACTTAGTATCTCGCACTCTGCACACAAAGATCTATCTACTTCAAACTTCGAGAATATATCTCTGTCTTGAATGGCAGCCATATCTAAAAATTAGTAAACTGTTTTGAATGTGGTTCTACTTCATTAAATATCTGGCATACACACACAGATTAAATAACCCTATTCATTTTCATAAAATGGAAGCAAATTAAATACTTCTCGATATTCTCAAAGTATATAAGGAGTTTTCGACTAAAATCGGCGATTTAGGACGAAAAATGTTGGTTAACTAACTTAGTGCCTGTTCTCAAACAGAACTAACTGTCGACAGGTAGCCTAAGTTTAGTATGAGTCTCTGATCGGCGCGTTCAACATTACGGGATCCTTGCTAACAATCTGGTCAATACGACGATGTTCTTGGTATTCAGAAATATGCGGCAGATGGCAACCTGACATACCATAGCTCTTTCATCATTTACAAGAGATTAAATAACACCATACACGCAATTGATTCGATGGTTCCTTAAGCCACCAAGCTTGCCTGTTGCCGAGCAAAGACACGCAGAGTCGCACATCTAGGAAGTGTTCAAACAAAATAAATTCTGTTATTGATGTAATTATAACTGGGGATCTAACTTTGCAACATGGCGGGAACAAACCATTTTAAATAATAACTTCTTTAAAAAATTCTCTAAGACGTTATTTATCTTGTATGACTGTTAGAAATCTTGAAATTACTGGTCATAGAAAATAGATTTATATCGGTGCATCATATGGTTTCCGGGTATAGACAATGTGATCTGTCTAATAGAGATAGAGATCGATGGGGTTGTTATCATTCATCTTCTATTGCACGTCATTACATCCAGTGATATTTCTAAGCGCTTTACAAATGTCACGTTACAGTTTGTAATAATATTTAAACAAATGGGTTTCTTAACTGCGATTTAAATCTAACAAACGTTGAACTTTGAACTGATTGTTTTCTGAAGCTTATTCCGCATGCAGATAATTTTCTTCCGATCGTCGTACAAGTAGGCACAGATAATAAAGATGCATCTGTAGACGAACAAAGATCAGGTCCTTCCTGTTTGTAGAATGTGAATAATTATTTCATGTAGGAGGGGGCAGTATTAGAAATTAATCTTTATCCACATTTGATACCGAATTAAAGTCGACCCGGGATTTCACAGTCAACCAATGGAGGCTTTTATCAGTTTATGTTACACGATCTCTAGAAGTTGACTTGGTAACTAGTCGAACACATATATTTTGCACAACTTGAAGACGGGAGAAATCTGGAATGGCAGCGAGGAGTCAATTTCCGCTTGCACCCACTGATAAAGACTCCAACGGGCTAGCAAATTATTGAAATAAGGTTAAAGATACATTATGGGAGATTAGATAACGAGTTGTCAGTTCGAACTTTAATAGTTAAAAACTAGATAATGAAAAGGCAGTTTGCTGAAAATTTCACTCAAATTGATCCCTTATGAACCGAAATTTATATAAGTTAAATTTCCGCCTAGAGTCGATCATCATACCAAAGTTGGTACGATAAAAAGCATAGTCTCTATTTTCCATGTAATAATTAAATCGAGAAGGAAAGTTATTTAGTTAAATGCAACGAATCGGATCATAATCTACCACAGATCGCAGACTAGCGATGCGACCGAGAGTTGATTATGGTCTGGGTAAGATAATTACTGTCTAATTGATAATTTAGATAACATTTCATTCCAAAAGAAAGACCTGCAATAGGCAGATTTAGCTCTTCCATAATGTAGGTTTAAGTCTCTCTCTCTTTCTTTCTCCAAAGAAGACAAAACAACATCTCTATGGAAGAGGGGGGAAACCGAAGATCCAAGAAAAGTCACTAGGTTGGATATGCGACCCTGAAATGAAACGACATCAACGAGACAAATTAAAACAATATGACCGAAAATAAAAATAAATATATCAATTCCTTTACATGTATATTAAATATTTATGATAAATATGCACAGTTAAAAAAAGCCACTTGACTCAATGACATACCTTATGATCCATCGCGCATGCGTTAATCCATTCAGCCATCCAATTCCCCGCAGTGTAATACATTACAGGAAGCTCATTACAGGAAGCTCTATACGTCGAACGGTACAGACAGTAAGAAACGTAAGAATATTAATTCATTTGTGCGAGTTGTAAACACTTCATGGGAATATAGTATATGCTTGTTGGGGATTGGGTGCTTTAGATCAAGATGTGTGTCATTGAGCGGAATGGTGCGGTTGCGACCCGTAGCTTGCACGTAACAAAACAAGACGTATTGTCGCTTGTCAATGCTACAAACCCCTGCGTGCAGTCGATGTAGTGAAAAACGTGTAGGTCTAGAATATGTTACTTCTGAAAAGAGGTAGTTTTTGTCGAGTTAACGTTTTCACGTCTCTTTCCTCTCGTACGGGACTCATGTTTGTAACATATAAAATCCATTCTGTTTCATCTTTTTAATAGCTTTTATGTGTAAACGACGTGCAACAGGACCGCTCTAAACAAAACATAGATATTGCAAGCAATAAACAAAAATTAGAAAATCAAGTGAAAGAACCCGGCGACCAGCCAGTCGTAACAGCTCAACGGAAATGAATAATATTATACACCTTTAAATCTATTTAATTAATAATTCTTTAAATCTCGCGGGTATTCAAAGTCTAGACAGTTGATTATAGGCTTTCCATGTGAATAAATGTCGCAATAATAATCTGTATCAGATTTAAAGCTAGCGAAAAAAAAACCCGCGATGTGCAGATTTAGGTCTTACATAACGCCCAGTCGATCACTATTGTCATCATCTTCACTATCCATTATTTCTGACGTGTTATTTGATCTTAACTAATCCTGGGGAGAGAGAGATGGGGAGAGAAAGATAGATGGGTTTAACGTCGGCTCGACACAAACTAGGTCATTTCGGGACTAACAACATATGGTTCAATGTTATTTCAATTATTTGCTCGTGTATGGTCACGCACAATCGGGGATTCGAAACCACACCAGTTGACTCAATGACAGGCTTTAAAATACAACGCGAACGCGCTAACCATTCGCCCCCCCCCCAACTGATTCTGGATCTTCACGGTATAGAATCCTAATCGGAAAACCACCATCGGGATTACAAGTACTGTAGACCAGAAAATTGTGAGGAAATCCGACCTGAAAAAGAAAATAATTTTGTTGTCAGGTAATATAAAAGTAACCTACCAACAATATTAGTCGGCATAGTGTATGGGAGTGATATGCAGTCAATATTATCCAAATGATTTGAAAAAAAATCATTAATTTGATAGGGCGTAAACATTATGAAGCATCTTGGCACGCGAATCGTGTACCAATTTTTAAATGTTATCTTAAATATTGGATATCACAAGCCTGTTATTTCGCTGTAAGATAACATCAATGTTGATTTTATTGGCCAATAAGTTGTCTTCGAAGACTGTTGGTGATATTGAGTCCAATAAGTACAAACTTAATTCAAATCCCGGCAAAACCTTACTGTCATCGTTGTCTATATACCATTACTGCCATCTTTGTCCATAAACAACTTCTTACAAGATCCTTTTTCAACTTCCTGACGTCACCCGGGGAGACATTCGTCAGTTTATGATACCTTATGTAAGATTTAGATGAAAAGGTTGTCGTTCTTGATATAATAGTTCTAAAATAGATAATGCAAAATTGATATATTAGGAATTTCATATTGTTTGTAGTTTTGACAAGATGTATGATGTATGTGTTGTTTGTTTATTATCGTATACATGTACATGTATATGGTACAATATATATGAAATGAAATAAAATGGGGTTTAACGTCCTACTCTTTTGCACCTAACCATACGGTGTGCTATGAGGGAATTTTGCCCGGGCAGCGGCGCTACGGCCTTCTCTTATATCGAATTCCAACTGTCAAGGGATCTTTTACGTGCACTCCAATGTGTACACGGGACCTCGGTTTTTCGTCCCATCCGAACGACTAGACAGCTGCTCTTGTCAGACCCTCCGTCCTGCATCACTGACAAGGGACAATATATATGGTAATGGTATCTTTGAGATGAGACTTGGCCTCGCCTCTCAATTTTAAAATGAAATCATTAAAAGTCCTAATCTAGTTAAAATCTCGAACATCCGACTACATCGAGAGTTGATTATGGTCTTGTCATGTTAATAAATCATTTATATGATATACCAGACCCAAAGAAAAGTCTGCAATAGATAGATGTAGCTCATTATTGTATCGTGCGCGGCCCATGGGTTGTTCATACTAAGATTTGGTATCTCTTTTTTCCACACCAGAATTGCCATAATTTTATTCGAAATAACTACCAGAAATACTGTTTGAATAGCATTTGGTAATTACACACATTAACAAACACAATAGTTCTGTGGATAACAGCTAATATATTTCTATTAAAACTACGTTTCAGCAATGATTCCTTTGCGGGTTTTGTTAACCATAAATACTTCCCTGTGGTTGTATGTTACATGTTTCTAATATATCATATAAAATATTTTATATTGGTTATTTGTAGACAGTTTAAGACTCATTTCCCATGTAGCAATTATGTTAACGGAAGAAGTCCTATTCAATTTCAATATAAACCAATGATTATGTTCCGCGCGGAAGATTACTTGTTCTGCAGCTGCCACCAAATTATATAATCTAAGAGAATTCATCAACCTAGTTAAATATTTTACAACGTTGGTACATAAATGTTATGTATGTGATAGAACAGGGACATGTGTTACAAAAAAACTGAAATATCCTTAAAATCGCCCTAAGATAAAGGATTTTATGCATTTTAAAAAAAATACACTAAAATAATATTTTAAGTGAACATTTGATTTTAACGAGAGTGAGAGAGAGGGTAGGGTTTAACGTCCACTCGACACAAACTGGGTCATTTCTGGACTAACACACGGTTCATTAGATTTCAAAAATTCGTTTGGGCAAAGGGGTCTTTCGCAGTGGGAGGAAACCGGTGGACGCGGAGAAACCCCAATAGGTTGGACAGGCGACCCTTCTCTTTGTCACGTACAACCGGGGATTCAAAACCACGCCAGTTGACTCAATGACAGGCTTTATGAAATTAAAAATAGAGGCGTCTCACAAAACTACTTAAGACCAATTGTAACCGTGTCTACAAATGCCAAAAACAGGAATAATACGATTTGGTCATCGAGATTACTGTACTTTATTTCCCGTGTGTATATTTTTGGAATTGTCGGTTAATTTACAACTAATGGAAATACTGTGTGGTGACAATACAATAAGACGTCTATTTTAAATGTCATTTATTAAAAGACGTGTCTTCTATTCATTAATTCATTAAATATTCGCTTATCGTTTTTAATAAACCTACTAATTAACCCGTGTGAGTATACAAGGGGCATTTCGGGACTCCACGACCATATCATTTGTGAGGAACTGGTTCATAATTGTCTGGCGATATTAATATCGAGTACAATGCTGCAAATAGTATGGACCTGAGGCAGTGGCAACGTTCATCATTTGACAAGACACTACGAGTATTACAATATCGGATACCATGGGTCTGTGGACCCCCTCCGCTTTTCTTTCGGTATTTTGCTGGTTACAGGTGTATGTATAATCGTTGTATTTGGAATCGTTCTTACTGATGATATTGCTTTGCTGAGACACCTTCGCGCATGTGAATAATTGAAAAAAAATTGAACCACGTGTTATTTCCGAAATGACAAGGTTTGTGACACAGGGAAACTACTTAATCACCAAAATATGTACTAACATGGATTGAGCTACCGCGAAAAAGTATAGTTTGGCACCAAACTTGATCCTTATGTAAAATTCGAATTTTCCCGCCCAAACTGGTCACCATCTTGAATGACACCCCCCCCCCCCCCAAATAAAAATCTTAAATCGAAATCACAAAATTAAAAAACGGCTGAGTAGGAAACCATGCCTATTAATTGTGGTGCGATCTAAGACTGATACGCGATGACGGACTAAGTAGGGTGACTGACTATGAGCCGAGTCAAGGGAAATGTGGTGAGATAAATTAGTGAACTAGAAAAGAATGTCTTGTATGTAAATTGCATGCATGTAGATAAAACAAATGTGGGGGGGGGGCTTTGCAGAAACTCCTAAAACTAAGATGTGGATGAAATTAGCATGATTGTAATAATATATAACGTCGCGTTGACGTACACTAGCAATAATTTTGACGAAATGACCCTTTCTTTAAAGTCATACAAAGTAACCGCATGCAACATTAATGTCCGAGAATAAGCTAAAGACGTATCCGTGCATGGGATGTTAAATCCTTATCATGGCGATGAAATTATTATGACTGCACTCAAATATAACGCCGTGCTGATTGTAATAATTTTTCGAAAGAACCTTTTTTTCAAATTTACAGACTGTCACCACATGCAACATTAATCTTGATATAATGCTTCCTTGTCCGAGAATGAGCTAAAGGCGTATTTGCGCATGGGTTGTTAAATCTTTCGTGTGGATAAATCAGTATGATTGCAATCAAATATAATGCCGTGTTGGTGTACACTACTACACGAGTAATAATTTTGACGGAAGGACATTTTTTTCCAAATTCTCAGAAAATGGTCACATGCAACATTAATCTTGATATGATGCTTCTTAGCCCGAGAATGAGCTAAAGACATATCTCTGCATGATATGTAAAATCCTTCATGTGGATGAAATTAGTATGATTGCAATCAAATGCCGTGTTGAGCAATAATTTCGACGGAAGGACTTTTTTTTCAAATTCACAGAAACGGCCCCATGAAACAGTAATCGTGATATGATGCTTCCTAGTCTAAGAAAGAGCTAAAGACGTATTTGTGCACAAGATATTAAATCCTTTTCCTTTTTATAGTCAATTCTAAATCAATGTTTCATTGGCTATTGATCTCCGTACATGACTACCAGACCAATGTAGGACTAACATTCTTAAAATAGGATGGAGCTGGACGTGCGAAATGCACGTACATTACACGTTAGATAAATGGTAGACTAATGAGATTGTACTAGACGATATTAGATGATAACATTATAGCATCGATTTATTCCTTACACAAAGAAATGATTCCATATTTATTTTCTTTCTATATAAAAACGGTTCAAGTCAAACGTTAGGATGTTGCTTTGTTTGTTTAGCGAACGGATTCTTTGTCCGCAGCAAAATACATGTGCATTCACTACAATAAGCTGTAATTATCGGAAATCGTTGAAAATCGATAGGATTCGTCGGCTCAGGACCTGATACACTATCAATCGGATGATGACTTTGGTCTCTAGAGTGTCCACAGGAGTTTTGAAGAGCCATAACCCCACTAAATAACCAGAAAATTCCTCATACGGCCATCTTGAATATTTAAATTTCCCCAAGGGTGCCAGGGTGGCATCATCCGGATCCTGAACCCACACATGCTGAAGATATATAATCCATCAAAAAACATCAGGCGGGAGATATTTCCAGGTTTGCCGATCTGCTGCCGGACTAGTATACGAATTTTATTCAGCGCCCTGTGACATACTGTTCCAGAGTTACCTTCAGGGTGCCATCTGAACGTTTGATGAATTTTGCTCCCGGAAGAACCCCATCCCCAGATTGGGATTATACCGGATGATTCTCGAGATCTCCAGCTGAAACAAAAACCACACCAGGATTAGACTTAAACCTGATTTATGGATGGAACAAGAGAAAATAAAAAGTCGAACATTTCAAAATTGGAAAGAGGAACCCATTAGGTTGTTGAAATTTAATGAAGACATGTTGATTGGTTCTTGAAATCTATTCAACAAAGACAGCAATGTCAAGGTCAACAATAGGATTTGACGACCAATTAATCAGCACCGACTGGGCTAAAAAAGACGAACTTATACGCAATACAGCGTGCTGTGAGGGAAGGTTTGCCCGAACCGTGGCCCAATCTAACTGCAAATTCTGACTGCCAGGGGATCAAATCTGATTTGAAATAGACGAGAACGGTTCTGCCATTTAATGTTTGAATCTTAAATTTATGATGCGAGGCAAAGTTTCCAACAACCAGTACGTTTCAGTCAGTGCACAAATTTTGTCAAGCCTTCAAAAGATAATATCTTTGCCCAGAATAAAGTAATTTGAATGAAATATTTTATATATTCATTTTGCATTATTTAATTTTGAACTATTATAGCTAGAGCACGTGCAGTATTTGTAAACAATTATCACCCTTTATTGCACTCACCTTGCGTTGAGTTCAAATTGGCTTATATAACTGGTGATTAGCTAATGACAATTTAACAGCGGTGTCATCCGTAATAGAATTGAACTTAGTAAAAACTCGATAAATTAGTTGATGCAATTTTCGTTCATTGGGTCGATATTGTATTACGTTGGACATTGTGGAAGTAAAAAGGTCAGGGTAAGTTTAATATCAAATATAGCTAATTAGTAACTATTATAATAATATAAATTTACCACGACTTTAAACTATATCTGAACCGTTATTAACAACTTAATGTACATGTTCACGCGTTATGCAATAACACGTAATTATTGTCTTTGTTCTCTGTCTGAGAATTAAATGAAATAGAAGTTGATTTTAACGTATTACACGTCTACAGTCACCGGGCTATTTGCGGAATTTTAATAAGACAGTGTTGCTACAGTCTATTCTTTGGTATGTTGTTGGATGGCCGAATGGTAAGTAAGCACGTGTGCGCTTTATCATAAGGTCTGCCATTGAGTCAACTGACGGTTTCGAACCCCCGGTTGTGCATGGCAAGGAGTCGTCACCTGTTCATTCTCCTGGGTTTTCTCCTACTGCTAAAGACCCATACGCGCAAGCGAATTATTGAAAAAAAATAACCATGTGTTAGTCCCGAAATGACCTAGTTTATGTTGAGTGGACGTTAATCCCCAGGTTCGTCTCTCTCTTTTCCGGTTGCACATGGCAAGGAGTAGGGTCGTCTCTCCAACTTCGTGGGTTTTCGCCGTCTACTCCGGTTTCCTCCCGCTGTTAAAGACCCCTACGTGCAAGCGAATGATAGAAATAAAATAAAACCATATGTTAGTCCCGAAATGACCTAGTTTGTGTCGAATGGACGTTAAACCCCATCTCTATCCCTCTCTTCTATTAGCCGTCTAGACAAGAAAGCTCAACCCTATAGGTGTTACGAGAAAGGTACAATATAGGTCAACCTCCGGGCATCACAATTGTTTGTGGACACTCTACAAGTTACAATTCTTATCTGATTTTGACGAAACTTGAAATATAGGTTAATCCTCAAAATATGTCAACTGCTTTCGATATTGGCGTGTATCGGATCGAAACTTTGTGGCTTATGACCCCTGATTGTCCGAAAAATCAGGTTTTTCGCTTGTGGACCGATTTTGAGTAAACTTGAAATGCAAGCTTATACCACAAAGATCTTGGTTCCTGTTGATATTTGCTCACGTCGGATCGTAACTTCCTGATTGATGGTCCCTGATTATACGAAAATCCTTTTTTTTTAGTTTTGGGTCCCTCTGGAGATCACAATAATTATCCGATTTAAAAATAACGTTTGATTATATCACCGATACACAACAATGGAAGTTGAGATTGAATTTCGTGAAAATCGGATCAAAGCTGCGGGAAATAACGGCCTGGCAAACTTGAAATATCCGTTAATATCCCAACCATTCTGGTTCCTATCGATATTCCCGCATGTTTGATTGTCAATTCCTGAATGACGGCCTTTGATTGTTCGAAAAATCGAGTTTTTAGCTTGTGGTTGGTCCTTCGAGAGGTCACAATTTTTACCCGATTGAACAGAGAAGCGTAAGAATATATCACCGTTACTCCCTGATGATGGTTGAGATCAAATTTTGTGAAAATCGGACCAAAACTGCCGGACAAAATGTCCAACCCCCGTACGCAAATACTATAAATTATGGTATATCAAGGTTGTGGACCCCCCTGGAGGCCACAATTTTTATCCGATTTTGATGAAACATAAAATTCATGTTTCTATCACAAAAATATTTGTTCCTTCCGATAATCGCGCATATCAGAACGTAACTGGCTGGATGGATTATGGCCCCTGATTGTTCCCTGGAAGTCAAATTTGTATAATTCAATTTTAAAAAAACGTTTAAATATGTCACCGTTACACATCAATGAAAGTTTTTCGAATTTCGTAAAAAAAAAATCTATGCTATACGAAGGTTGTGGACCCTCTAGAGGTCACAATTTTTAATCCATTTTTATCCCTTCCAAGCATTAAGTTATTTTATCCGTCGCTCAGTAATAAACAGTTCCATAGAACCGTGACCTGCATACTCCAGTTCATTTACTAAATGTGATTGCATTGAATCAATGGTATACAGCAAATGATGATATTATGTTTATCATTTGATACACTGGAGCTATGTGGTAATATTGGGCAGCATTGAGTTATTTGTTAGCTTTTGGCGAAAAAAGATTGAGAAATCGTCAATCGCTTTTGAGGTACATTTTCATTGATTTATCTCAATTTTACTGAAATAATGAATTGCTATTTTTTTCTATCCATTGTCATTTTTGTCACATTGAATATATACTCTTGCCATTAAAATTATGGTCCGCATGAGCCTTGTCTGGTGCGAATCGACCGGGTCCCAATGAACTATGGTCTGAATCGGTCAATTGCCATGTATATGTTTAGGTTTCCTTCAATATTCGCATGTATCGGACCATGACTTATTGGCAGCGTATTGTACGAAAATCGATCCATAGCTCTATGTCGATCTCTTGCAAAATGTGGGCGTATCCTGCATGCCAACCGCTATTTAGTAGATTTCGATCATTTTTATTTACATACGTCGATGTTAACCCTATTTCTTTCGTTTCCTTACCATTTATCGATGAAAAATTTAAATCAGTTTCTGGTCATTCGGAAATTTGTCGTGGGGTGTATGTACAATAAACCTTGTCAGCTTGAATTCAATTGCGGACCGGGAAAAATTTTCCTTATAGCACACAATGCATGTTTTCATTAGCTCGGGCGTTAGACCTCATTTCATTCATGGGGCATCAGACGCCATTGCATAGCCCCGGTTATGTGAAAATGATTGATTGACATTTTTTTTTATGCTAATCAATTTTAAAATTCAAGTCATTTTTTTGTAGTTAATTCAATATTTTATATCCGATTGAATTTTTTTATCCAAGTCAATTTGTGACATATCTGAAACATCCTTTGACAACAAACCCATAAATTTAAATAAAACTTGTCCATTTGCATAAAGTGACGCTTGCATATGAAACATTTCTCACGTATATTTTTTTTGATATTCTTGTATAATGAATGATAGGTTAAATCATTTTTGATGATTACCGGGTGAATAGAGACCGGATATCGACTATCACGTGCAACAAAGCCTCTTTTATTGAATCTCAACTAGGTTACATTAGTTAGCGGCGATCCGAGGGGCGGGGAGTCCCCCCTCCCCACACCGAGAAAATTATTTTATTACGGCCGTCATTTAACGCACATATATGAGATGTTGGCAAAACGAAACATTTTCTGTAAACATCTTAATAAAAAAAATACAGTGTCGTAAATGGTCTTCATTTGAACATGGTGAAATATACATTGGTCGGATGACTGCCGCTTTCTCTTGTTCATGACGGTTTGTAGAGCACAGGTATGGCTGGCGGCGTCTTGTCTTGTCCGCTGGTACATGTGATACATTCTTGGAGCCATGGCATTGCAAAAATTAAACGTAATTTCAAACGCACATTTCTCAACATAACATAACAGATAGTGAAATGCAGGTCATGAAATTGTTACCAAACAATTTAGCTCATTGTAATTCTTTCACAAGATATCTCGTCGTGTAGCCCCATCCACCGCTTTCCCAATAAGGCTTGTTTTACTGTAACTGAATACAATTAGCAAAATGGCTTATGATCAAGCACGTCGTCGTGCACACACTAATCCTTGTTTACCGCATTGCGTAAAAATTTAGATATCGAGATGACATTTCTCGCTATTGTAGTCTAAAAATAGTTCATTCTGAGCAAAGTTATGACAGTTTCGAGTTTCGATTGCCATCGCTCTTGTTGTTACGATAGTAAACAAAGCATCGTTCCTCCATTTTGTAATAAATTGTTTCAATCCATTGAAAATCACAAGCATCCGGTGATCAAGGAGTCGATTACAATGGAAATTGGTTTACAAAACTTGCCGAAAGAAAGTCATTAGAACCATCCTCTATCGTGACCGGTCTGGAGCAAATCGGCCCTATGAGCATGTAATGAAATCGCTGAACTTAAGATTTCCTATTGACTAATACCAGACGTAGTTGTTAGGGCATTGCCTTGCCCATTTACCGCCTCTATTTTTGAACTCAACAGACCACTTAAAGTTCAATTTTTATCTTCTTTTCATGGTTCAGTGTTTTCTCAAAGATACTTCAGGAGGATTGAAAACTTCCCACAGCATAAAATAGTTGAATATCTGATGGAACACTTAATTAAAATAGAGGTGGTGCGATACTTTTTGTGTACAATGTATATACATGGATACTAAATTTCGCTTGCTGCCCGACAACTTTTTTCATTAGATAATATGCAAATATAGCTATTTTATTGTCGTACACCGCTGGTTGAACAATCCGAACAGGATACTGAATATCATTAAACCAAGTATTTGCTATAAAATGTTCGGTGCAGAGAACCCAGTGCTCAGTAGGGCTCGCGGATAACTGTGGAAATGACGCAGACCACGTGTGGTGAGTATTAAACAAATGTTATTTTTTGTTCCTTGGAAATAGGCTTTTTGTGCTTCGAAATTTCTCGCCACGCTTAGACATTGGGTGTTCGTCCCATTGGAACGGACTTTCATTGGCAGGTCCTCCACCCTAGACGACAGACACCATGATTGAAAATGCTCAGAAATTACTATCCCAGCCGACACATGGATCGAACCCGGGCCCACCTGGTTGTTGAGTCTGCGCCGTTCTCACTGAGAGAGAGGGTTTAACGTCCACTCGACACAAACTAGGTCATTTTGGGACTAACATATGATTCATTTTATTTCAATAATTCGCTTGCGCGTAGGGGTCGGTAGCAGTGGGAGGAAACCGGAGTGCCCGGAGGAAACCCACGAGGTTGAGAAGGCGCCCCTATCTCCATGCCACATACGCTAAACCAGGGATCGAAGCCACAGCCGCAAGCCAGAGGTGACCGGCCAGCTCAAGGTCGAAGCGCGGCACTCTACACCACAAGGCCATCCCCCCTCCCCACTAAGCCACCCTGTGCTGTGAAATAACACACCGCATATGGAACACTGTCGTATGTTTAATCTAGTAAAATAAGTTTTGAGATGGTAGATATAAATGGAATAAAATGTTATAGTTTATTTTAAGTATGAATATATTGATGTCTTCCAATCCATGAACAATTCAAATTAAATTACTTTGCATTTTGATGTTGTGAGATTGGTACAAATTTAAAGCTAGTCAAACTATCCTTACGCGTTTACTCATATTTATTCCATTTGCAGGAATTGGGTTGTTTCTTACACTGTTAAATCTAGCTGTTTTGACTCGATATGTTCTGACAAGTCAGGTTGATATTCAGGTAAACTTTTTAAAATTGATCAAAAGGATAGAGAGATAAATGGTGTTAACGTCCACTCGGCACATATTAGATCCTTTCGAGACTAACATGGTTTAATTTTATTCCAATAAGTCGCTTGCGCGTAGGGGTCTTTAGCAGTGGGAGAAAAGCCACGAGGTTGGACAGGCGACCCTACGCCAGTTGTCTGAATGACAGACTTTATGATACAGCAACGCAAGTGATAATTATTCGGCCATTAAACCCCCGGATCCATTCACTTGATTTGATATTTTTTCGCAGGTTAATCTTGTAAGTTTTTGTTTTTCGTGTAGTGCGGTCCTCCTGCACTTACTATTAAAGGATAGTAGACATTTTGCCTATTTACTGTATATCCAACAAAAATAAGTAATCACAGACGATATTTATATGGTAATGAGGGTGATTGAATAAAAAGAAAAAGTCTGTTAGATACTATCTTGACCTCGATGTTTATGTATGGAAACGATCATATTCTTTAGAAGCCGAAATTTTTGTAAATGAACCTCTTATTGCTTTTAACGTAATTTAAAAAACAAACAAAAACATTTACAGGGACATTGTGATACAGATCGGTTGGGACAATTCAGGGTAGAATGCATAACCGAGAATGGAGAAGTGGCACATGGTAGGATGGTTTCAAACGGTACCAAGTGTTTAGTTGGATGTTCTCCCATTGGTGTGTCGTTACGAGGTTACCGAGTTTGTAGAAACGGTAACTGGGAAGGCAACGTCAACAACTGTAAAGGTTGTATCTTTGTTATTGATTATATGTAGTTTAATTGCCGAGTGCATATTGGTATTGTGCGAGTGCGATAGCAATGTCTTGCACGAGACGACTAAACAACTTAAAATACAGACACTATCCAGCACGTGCATTTCAATGAAATACGTCACTCGGGTATACTATTTCAACTTGTGTGAATAATGCACGGTTGGCACATTGCCTGTACCATTATTTGAAATAATGGTACGCCAACATCAAAGGATGACGTCACATCTGTATTTTAAATGTATTGATTGTATCCGGTATTATAATATTTAAACCTTGACAACAACAACTTGAAAGTGAGGGTAAAAGAGTCAAACAACCGAAGCATACAAATATACCGCAAACACAATTCGTATAATAACAAAAAAGTGACTGCGCCAAGTCTATTTAAAGCGGCGCCACATTAGACGTGTGTAACCTAAGAGTATAAATACGCGGTCTAAAAATGACCTAAGTAAAGTGTCAACGAGTAGAACCCCATTCCATAAAAGTGATACGCCTCTATACGCATTTTTAGTTAAGTGTGACAATGCTCTTTTTTTTCGGGTATTTTTAAAATGAGATCACGATATTTTGAGCCGATCCTTTAAAATATAATTTTCACCAACCCCTTTGTGTTGAGGGCACAAAGAGAATCAACAAACACATAAATCATGATGTTTATTCATATTAAATGTTTATACAAAAACAATTTTTCGCTGAGTATGGTAATATCATTTATACATGTGGCCCCAACTAGGACCGGAGACCCGGAAGCGGCGGCGGGGGGTGTATCTCCGCCCGAGCTCGAAAAGATGTGAAAGAAACATAGTTTCTGGCGTGTACCTCGGGTAACTGGAGGTCAGTGTGTTGAAATAAATTGGTCGGAAAAGGGTCCGCAATTGGCTAAAATGTCGAGATTTTAAGTTTTACTTATAGTTTCGTTTTTTAAAATGATTCGGGGGGGGGGGGCGAATGGTTAGCACATGCGTGCTGTATCATAAAGCCTGTCATTGAGTCAACTGGCGTGGTTTCGAATCACCGATTGTACGTGTTTTTTCTCTCCGGGTCCTCAGGTTTCCTCCCACTGCTAAAGACCCCTGTGCGCAAGCGAATTATTGAAATAAAATTAAATCGTATGTTAGTCCCGAAATGACCTAGTTTGTGTCGAGTGGACGTTAAACCCCATTTATCTCTCTCTTTTTTAATGTTTCCAGTCAGCCTTCTAACATCGATAGGCAACCACATGTCCGCTCACCAACATTGCAAGTTTCCCAGTTGCCAACCCCGTCCCACTCATCTCCAGGACCTTGGCCCCAACCCGCACCACTTTATTGTATATGTTATATTGTATTACATATACATGTATATTATTCCCACCTGTCGGAATAACTTTGTATCGTGTATAAATATATGGACAAAATATAGAGGGAGAGGGAGAATTCAGGACTTAATATAATGTCTTAGAAGTGGGGAGAAAACCCACAAGGTTGGACAGGCGACCCTACTCCTTACCGCTTACATGTCGGGAACTAAAACCACGCCATTTGGTCTGCAGCCATCTTTCGGAATGCCACCAGTGCGTATTTAATTAGTATCTTTATCAAATTTTGTGGGTATGTTGTAAAATTCACTAGTTGGGAAGGGTATGGGGTGCTTTCTCCCAGACTATTTTGGGAAATAGGGTTTGTTAGCTTCGTTTTGCGACTAAATGAAAGGGATCCCTTGCCCTACCCCCCTCCTCCCGCCAGCTACGGGCTTGCAGTAAATGATTTAAAATGTATACTTATTTCTATTTTTAGTAACCAATAGACAATTGTTTAAGGATGTGACATAAGACTTCGTAGGCTATTTGACTATTAGGTATTATTATATATTGTTATTTCTAGAAAATGCACCGAATGTCCGATTTGAATCCAATCGGAATAAACGAGGTATAAGAAGATGTACCAGACGTTGTAAAGGTGGCTGGTGGTTGTTAAGACCTAAATGTCATACACGATGTGTTTATTTACCAGAAATAAGATGTCCTATCGTACCTCTACACTATGCAGTTCGAGGTAACACGTATGCAAATGTCTCCTGGAACCCCCCAACAGCAAGTGGTGGAGTCGGTTATCTAAGGTAGAAGGAACATCTTTGATATTAATAAAGAACATATTAGTTACTGCCGTCATTCGTTATGCACATATATAAGTCTCACCGAAAATTAACATGAAACATAAACATGTAGACGTCAATTTTCATATTTATGCCATTCATTATTTCATTATTTATGAACAAGATTCCACATTAATTATGGAAACTTTGACATTACAGTGGCGCTGTATAAAGTGTGTTGTTCCTGAACTTTGAAACTTGATTAATTTACTAGTAAAGCTGAAACAAGAGGTTAGGATAGTATGAAACACAGAGTTTACTTTTGCTTGCAACTGGGAATTCGACGAAGATTAAAAGGAAATGCGGCACTGCAGACATAAATAATATAAACATCTCTCTACCCCCTCAACTCGCTGTTATTTTTAAAAGGGTCCATGGCAGTATTGGAGAGTACATTATATCTGTATGATATCAATTCTTTAAAAGTCATCTTAAATATTATACATTATTACAGCATTAACCAAACACTGGGATTACCCTCTGGCTCACGGTTTTATGGAACCCGAAATCATACTATTACATATAAGGTTGTTGATTCGCAAGGAAGTGAGTCTTCCTGTTCATTTTCCGTTTTTGTAATAGGTATGTATATATCATGGAATTTTTTTTTATCTCAAAAGTTACTGTTTGCATAACTTTGGTACAATGTCTATATGATATGACTCGGTTAAGGCGAGCTTTGGGTGTGTTTTGCGGGAGCTGTGGTTAATTCACTAGTAACATCAATACTGATTGTTTAATCAAATCTCTGACGTCATAGGTCATAAGCCACCCGTATGACCTCTGACGCGACCTATCGCTACAACGGATTATGTCTTCATGTTGTGCAGGCCATCGAAAGTATGAAAACGAAATATAGATCTGCATTTTAAGCAGATTGATGAAGCGCTGACAGTTCTGGATATTATAGTTAAAAATACGTAATGAAAAGAGAATATGTTGGAAATTTCAGTTTGAATAACTTCACTCTGAGCTGTGTTTTCGCCGTTAGAAAAGCAATTTAGCCTTGAATGTCGTAATTTATGTCCCCGGCCTTTCGATACCTTGATGGAGTTCGAAGAAGGGCATTTTCTGCTTTAGGGTAAGCAGAGATAAGCAATTTGATTGGTTGATGCTTTGGGACACGATAACTTTAGTTCTTTTTAAGTGAGAGTGATGAAACTTGGTGTATAGATTTATTACATCAATACCTTGACTAAGTTCGATAATGAGCATTTTCTGCTCAGGGTAAGTAGATAGATAAGCAATTTGATTGGCCGAAACTTTGGAACACAATAACTCTTCTTACTGAGCTATAATGTGCAACTTTGGTATAGGCATTCATTAGGTGAATGCCTTGATATTCATTAGGTGAATGCCTTGATGGAGGTCGATGATGAACATTTTTGTTTACAGTAAGCAGGGGTAAGCAATCTGATTTGTTGATGCTTTGGGACACAGTGACTTTGGTTATAATGAGGTTAGAGCGAATATAAGATTCATTATATCATTACCTTGACTAAGTTCAAACTTGGCGTAGGTGTTTATTAAGTCGGTACCTTGATGTTATGAAGGTCTAACCATTTATTATGAAGGTCTAACCCTTTATCATGAACGGTCCAACCGTTTAATCTTTCTACTTCTTATTTACCTCTAGTTCTAGTTGAATGTCCACCAGGAACCTATTATTCACCAATTAACGAGACAGTATGTATTCACTGTGATCGTGGCAAGTACCAACCATATGGGAATAAGACGTCGTGTCTGGATTGTCCAGCTGGTTTTACAACGGAGTACATTGGATCTTCTAATTGTTCCGGTAGGGCATATTACATGATATAATAGTTGTATATAACATCGACCATGTGATTAATCCAATAATCACTACAAAGTTTCAGACTTTTCCCGCCAGAATTGAGATACTGGTCCGTCACTTTGGTAAACATCTTATTGGGCAGGGTGCTTAGCGGATTTATTTTTGATTTGCATAGATTGCTCTTGGGATACAAAGAGGTGCCAGAAACATTTAATTTGCAGAATTTATTATGTTTAGTTAGAATGTACATTACATAATAAGCAAGATCTTGTAGAATTTTCCGATGTAAATCACAAAAGTTACTTTCAAGTTTGCGGTTCTAGAAGTCAATGTTCCAGCTCATATTTAGAGCTTTTTTTACTTCTTTGTCGTGTACGAATATGATTTTTTTTATTTAATGACATGAAAATGTGGTCGTAATTTTTTTTTAGTTAATTATAGATTCACTTGTTAGGTGAACAATCGTTAATTCCTTGCAGTACTATTTCCACTTGTGAATGTGATCTTGTTATTGAATGGGAATAATTATCATAACTCAAAACATACGGCTTGATCGAGGAACTTATAATAAATACCCATACTGTGGACTGCAAAGCACGGGTGGTACACCATTCCATTGTAGTCCTATAAAGATGCCCATTGCACCCAACCTAACGTTCAATCAAATTACTTTCTGTGGAGTGTTGACCGCACGTCATATGGTTTTCCAGAATCGAATTTTCGCCGTTGTCTAAACAATAACGTAATTCTATCCAGGAACACTAAGTCGAAGATGGTATTTGTTTTTATTGTCTGAATAATTATATACAGAACTTTTTTCAGCTTGTTGCGAGTTCAGATATATTTGTAAAAGTTCCCATTATAACAAATTTATGATTATAAATGATAAACTTAAAATAAAAACCATAACAATAACAATCAAGGTTAATTATTTCATCTTATTTTTTTATATACCGTTATAATAATGCTGTCGTTGCACCCCGGCAATACCGAAAAACCAACACTAATTACGACAAAAACTCTAGACCACGCATTATTATGTGGATCGGGGGTCATTCTTGGCTGAGCATAAAAATTGTGGGGAACTCAAGGTGACCAATTTCAGTCTAACCTTTAATTATGAAGGTCTAACCCTTTATCATGACGGTCCAACCATTTAATCTTTCTACTTCTTATTAACCTCTAGTTCAAGTTGAATGTCCACCAGGAACCTATTATTCACCAATTAACGAGACAGTATGTATTCACTGTGATCGTGGCAAGTACCAACCATATGGGAATAAGACGTCGTGTCTGGATTGTCCAGCTGGTTTTACAACGGAGTACATTGGATCTTCTAATTGTTCCGGTAGGGCATATTACATGATATAATAGTTGTATATAACATCGACCATGTGAATAATCCCATCTGGCAATGTATCATACGTTTCCATTAGCGCCCCATATGATCACTACGAAGTTTCAGTATTTTCCCGCCAGAATTGAGAAAGTTGTATTTTTTGAAAGTGATACCCCGTTTGGTCCGTCACTTTGGTAAACATCTTATTGGGCAGGGTTCTTAGCGGATTTTTTTTGATTTGCATAGATTGGTCTTGGGATACAAAGATCTGCAGAATTTATTCTGTTTAGTTAGAATATACATTACATAATAAGCAAGATATTTGTAGAATTTCGGAATTTTTCGATGTAAATCACAAAAGTTACTTTCAAGTTTCCTGTTCTACAAGTCAATGTTCCAGCTCATATTTAGAGCTTTTTTACTTCTTTGCAGTGTATGAATATGATTTTTATTTATTTAATGAACTTTATTTTGTGTTTATTTACAGTGACAGTTGGCGTGGTTTAATTTTCATCTACGTTTCATTGGTTTTAAAATGTTACTTTTTTGCGTTAGCTTAGAATTTTAAAGATATTTTTCATATTTTGTCGTCATCTGTGACCAAACGTCTGTGTCTTCTCCTGTTCAACCTCGTGGGTTTTCTCCAGGTCTTCCGGTTTCCTCCCACTGCAAAAGACCTCTATTATACAGAAGTTTGTTTGTAAATTCAAAAATTTCGAAATCTGCGTTATAAATCAAAAAAGATTCGATCAGATATTGCGGAGTTATTATCCATAAGATTTTCTAAACGCTGAACGCCGTGTTTATTTAAGATCCTAAGGCCTATGGACGTTATATGGGGTTTTGTACATGTATGTTGACCTCCCCATTAAGATTAAAGCAGAACTGACATATTTGAAACAATCGACCATGAGAAGACCCAAATCGTCGGCCATGGTAAAATAAATCTATCTTGTCGTTTCTGATAATGTATTCATACCTCGGACGATTTTGATTTAACTGTCTTATCTTTTGATAGCATTTTGTTTTGCATTTACTTTTTAATGCTTTCGCTTAGTTTTATAATTTTGTTTTTCTTGATTCGCTATCTCTTCTTTAGTTTTTGTTATTAATTGGGTATAATATAGAATATACCTTGTTGTGTTAATATGCTGAAAAGTGACATCCATGATTTCATTTACCGTTCTCAAATATTCATGTCTTTGTGTTTGGTCTAGCTATTGCTTAATTTATGTTAATACTTCGGTAAATATAATAAATTTTTTGTAAGCCAAATACTTGTTGCGTCTTGGAAATTGAAATCTGTCAAAAGCCGTCCTCTTCCAAACGTTAACAAAATAGTTTTAAACACTTAAACATTTTCTATATTGCCATTTGAAAGGAGAGGATATAATAGACCGGGAGCCCAGGGGGTTAATCTAGCTGAAAAGTGTACTAATCTTATTTCGAATTCATCTGTCAAGGGTTTTTTTTACTATCACGCCAGGCACTGCGCCCTGCATCACCGACAACGATGAACCAGGCTTGAAATTGCATCGGAACTTATTAAGCCCCAGTATCACCCTTGCGAAGCACCTTAGAATATTTTTTGCAGGTTTGTTCTAATTTAAATTCCCATTGACAACGAAATAGTTTTCATTCAAAGCCCCTGAAATAAAGTCTGTGCAAAACGTAGTCGTTGTCAGCTGCCCGAGCACAGTTATGTTGTACTTCCATTAAACATCAATTGGTGTGGCTTAGCAAAATTACAACTAATATATAAACACATTAATGATCTGGTTTATTTTTAATAATCGACTGCTCTGTGGATAACATTCACTAAGTTTTTTAACAACAATATTTCAATGAAGATACTCCCACCGTTATTAACGATTGTCGAAAGTCTATCAATGGTATACACGGTACCTATCCGAACGACTACACTTTTTATTACAATGTCGCTATGGAAAACAATGAGGGGTTTTATCAACAAACATTGGGGTGGAATCCAGGACCTTGAATTCATCAATTAGCCTAGTATTTTGAATGCCTCTTTAAACATACATTATGCAAGAGCTAAATATGCATGTTGCAGGTCTTTCTTTAGGCCTGAAATGTTATCTATATTATTAATTAGACATTAATTAACTTATCCAGACCATAATCGAGACTATATTTTTATCATACCGTCTTTAGTAATGATGACCGAGGTTAGACCGAAAATTCAGGGTCGATCAATTTGACTGAAATTTTCAGCTCTTTATCTAATTAGGAGATAAGCACGCGTCTTGGGTCCTAATGATCTCAGGACAATAACACCCCATTGGACAATAACACCCCTCTAAATGCGAAACAAGAAGTGTTTATCGACATTGTTACATGCTTTTTTAGGATTTTAAAAGAAATTACTAAAACAGAGGGGTGTTATTGTCAAATAGAGAGTGTCTAATTGACCATTCAAAACGCAAAGTTAACCCTTAAGCATGTTACAATCTCCAATAATGTCTCGGTCTGCTGGACTATGAGTTTCAACTATAGTGAAGTGTGTCTTGTTCTGTGGGGCTATGAGTTTAAGTATAGTCTTGCGTGTCTTGTTCTACTTGACTGGGTTTCGATTCCCCGGATGACGAGATCTGTCATTGAGTTAGCTGGTGTGGTTTCGATTCCCCGGTTGTATGTGACAAGTAGTAGGGTCGCCTGTCCAAGCTCGTGATCTTTCCCGGCTCACCCACTGCCAAAGGCTCCTACGCGTAATCGAATTATGGAAATTAAATTGAACTATTTGTTGATCCAAAAAAGACCTAATTTGTGCCGCGCGGTAACAACGTGATTTCCCCCAGATTTTCTCCATGGTTGATAGACCAAATCAGACGAAAATTTATGAACAATTTGAAAAGCATGTCGGGTCATCAAAACTAACCCGTTACCACCAGAAAATAAAATGGAAGCCATTGCTTAAACGTGGAACTATTTTACACATGGAAATACGTGTGTCCTTTCAAATTTGTTTAAATCAAATTTAAAATATACATGGTTATATCCCCAAGATCTTGAAAGGGTTCGTTTTTACCTGTTTGTACGAAAGTGGACTACACACCATGTGGACCTTTTTGGAGTTACAATTTTTAAATTCAATTTTCGTTAACGTTCAGATAATCGCAAACGAGGTTGAATTTGGTCTTATTGGCAGGTTTGGCTTTTGTAGTTGCCAGACAACCCATAAACAATATTTTAATTTTAGAGATTTTTTGTTAAAATATAATAATTAGCAGACTCAAAATCCACAAAAACGAAAATATTTACCATGTATGTATTAAGCATATTCCTGAAGCAATGGCCCGAAAAATCTCTCTCTGACCATTGCTGGAATAGCGTCTGTTTCTTGAACTTTTGCGGGAGTGTGTCTATTCTCCCCGTTCAATGAAAGCTATCACTTTAGTACAGCAACATGACAGTCCTTCTTTTAATCTGAGTCTTCCCTAAAACTTTGGACAGTGATTTAAGGTATTAAAAACAGTGAAAGTATGTTCGTTTCCTAAGAGTATTGTTTACATTTCATTCGACTTGATAGCCTCGTTTGTCACACAATTAGTGTACTGCAGTATTCTACTATGCACGGGTTAATTAGGCATAATAAAAGCGTGAGCCATGACGTAACGTTATGTAAACATATTTGGTCCAATACTGGCACTCGTTTTAAATGTAAAGCTTTTGTATGGTATGTAGTGATTGGTTGGTAGTCGGACTACTGACCAATCAAAATTTAAAACAACAATATCCACTCATAATAGCAGTGTGTAGTGAGATTACCTGTAATCAAACGAAAACGGAGTATGGTATTAAGAAGATATTAAATGCTATGCTAAAATGTATTTTCCAAGTCAAATGTTAACCCATTTGTTGACTTATATGGCTTTTAATACATGTATCCGTGTTCATTTTATGATGTTTTGGGCGCTGTTCTATTTCATCCTTTAATACTTTTAGCTATTTCAGTTTGTATGTAACATGTCAATTTTTTTTATTATAATCTTTACTACAATATTTTGATTATTATCGTATGCCATTATAATTATTTTTGATCATCCATTTAATTTAATTTAATTTTTTTATGTGTGAGGACCACAAAATGTTAACTGCGCCATTGATCAGAATTAGATATTGGCAATAGGTGCAATATAAATAAATTATTATTTTTGATCGAATTTAATGTGGAGAACATCACTATATTTGAGGTATTTTGTCATTATCGGTATTATGAGTTTGTTCATTTTACTTTTTAAAATTTAATCACTAGAAAAACCTTGTATCATCAAATGAGCTCTATTATCAAACTAAACCTTAGGTTTACTTTATATAGACATACATTATGTAGGATTTCGATAAAAAAAAATACTGATCATTCTTGCTATAATGGCTCAAACATAGATAATGTAAAATGAAAATTTCATTCAAATTGTTTCATTCTGAGCCATTTTATCACTATTAAAAATGTGTACTTTTGACAAATTGTGTACATATGGTAACCAGGGCACTGGTATATTCGATACGTAAGGCTCGCTTTCCTATTTTTAAATAGCGAATAGTTCTAATCCAATTAATATTGCAGACTAGCGATGTCATCAAGAGATGATTATGGTCTTGTTTTGTTAATAAATGATTATTAGATTAAGCTCTTGTATAATGTATGTTTAAGTTCGGTAGGATTCTTATAGAAGTTTATAAAACACAATGATAACAATTGTCCGATTTTATGCTATACTGGAAATAAGTACATGTAATATAATACCACCGTAAACGAAATACGAATTAAAATCCAACTTGTTTTTAACATAATGATTTTATAACAAAAGAAACATCCTCATCACGTCGACGGTTCCTTCTACAATGTTCGTCGTTCCCTCCAATACTATTATTCTTTTCCTGGAAATACAAATGAATGAAATAAATTTATTTTTAACCCAATTAGCTGATTCAATCCACGAGGACTTCATTATAAAAATGCATAGTATATAGATATATCGAGAGGGACATGGGATTTAACGTCAACTCGACACAGATTAGATAATTTTGGGACTAACATATGGTTTAATTATATTTCATTAATTCGCTTCCAAAATGACCTAGTTTGTGTCGAGTTGACGTTAAACCCCATTTCTCCCTCTTTCTCTCATTTGTGTACTTACCTTGGAATAGCAAACATACATAGAGCCCCTACTATTAATGGTATACCGGTGATATAAAAAGCGACATCATAAGATCCAAGGTAATCGAACAAAGCACCTGTAAAATATGAAGATAGTTATTATTGATTGGGCATGGTTAACACACATTTTATTATCCGGTTCAAATATACATGGGATTTAACCTCCACTTGAAACAAACTAGGTCATTCCGGGACTAACATATGGTTCGAATTTATTTCAATAATTCCCTATCGCGTAGGGGTCTTTGGCAAAGAAAACCTACGAGGTTGGACGAGCAACCTTATTCCTTGCCGCGTATATCAATGGAATCGAACGAAACCAAACCAGTCGCCCTAATGACACACTAACCATACGGGGGGGGGGGTGATGGCCTAGGGTGCCACTGGCTTGCAGCTGTGGTTTCGATCCCTGGTGTGAGCGTATGTGGCACTCCGGTTTCCCGCCACTGCTAAAGAATTATTGAAATAAAATTAACCCATCTGTTAGTCCCGGAATGACCTAGTTTGTGTCGAGTGGACGTTAAAACCCATTTCTCTCACACTAACCATACGGTAACCCAACCCCTAATATAATTATAAAAAGTCTAAATAACTATATTGCAAACCAATTCACGGGCTTTCTGTGAGCAAATGAAATGAAATCAAATGGGTATCAACGTGCTACTGTTCTTTGTGAGCGAAATTGTGCCCTGACAGTGTTACAGCCTACTCTTATATCGAATTCCAACTGCCAAGTGATCTTTTACATGCACGCCAATGTGTACACATGACCTGGGTTTTTTTTGTACAATCCGAACGACTAGACAGCTGTTGGTGCAAGAATTTCCGTCCTGCACGCCTGACAGTGATAAGGGGAAATCACGCCGGAAATCCCGATGAACCTTCTCGGCCAAAACCGAGAGCGAATCCGCGACCTCCAGACGAGCAGGCAAGCGTCTTACTCACATAGCCACAGCGGCTTTCTACTTAACACCGCTAAAAAATGTGAACGTCTCGTTAATCGAATCTCGGCAATAATAAATACACACAAGAATAAGCACGTGGATGTAGAATAGTTCAGGAATGGTGTAATGTTGTTAGCACCTTGTTTAAAGTGATACTTCGGTCATGGGTATTGGAATAATTAGAGAATGATACCAATTAAGGCATATATAAATGTAGTTATGTACTTGCTAAGTGGAAATGCGCCCACACTACAGCTTTGACTCCCAAACCAAGTATTGCCACGTGTCTGGAAAGGATAACTTGACCTTCATCAAATTTCATAAGGGTTATATACAATCCAAAAGGGAGCTAAATAACTACGATGCAGTGATGGCGGAATTCACTGGTGCTACGTTACCCATGAAATGACGTCATTTTCCAGCGTGGTTTCCACTTGTCAGTGATGCAGGACAGCTGTCTATTCGTTCGAATGGGACGAAAAGCCAAGGTCCCGTGTACACATTGCCATTGGCGTGCACGTAATAGATTCCTTGGCAGTTGGAGTACGATATAAGAGTTGGCCGTAGCGCCGCTTCCCTGGAAAAATTTCCCTCATAGCACACTGTATGGGGTATTCCCGTCTTCATTAGCCCAGGTTAGGAGAAGAACAGTAGGACGTTAAACCCCATTTCATTTCACCACCGTTACCAGTAGAAAGGTTAAACAGATTGCCACGTGAGCATTGAACACGTGTTATAGAATATACGCAGAATTAGTCAATAAATGCAGCAATATCAGTTCCATTTATACATTTGTCGTAAAGGAAACTACAGCAAACGAAGACTCGACACGACACCACACCACATCCGTACACATCAAAATGTTTAAAGGAGCTAAATCGCTAATATTTTGGACAGAGACTGACAGAAATGGGGTTTAACATCCACTCGACACAAACTAGGTCATTTCGTGACTAATCTAATATTTTGGACCTAGAAATTGAAACAAATGGGTCGTAACTAACCAACGCATATAATAATGTAATATGAATATATATTAACTGGATATCATTCAATCTTTTGCCAGAGGCTTAATCTTTTGATGAATATTTTGATTTCAGCTAAAAGTTAGAATTTGTCATACGTAGCAGATTATTGTCATTTGAATAACATATTGATTTTATGGGTAAAAAAACACCCAACAACTGATAGCACATCGTAATTTCCGGTGTAAGTTTGACAAGCTACGACCCATTACGCGATAAACTAATGTACTGGGGTTACTAACCTGCTGCTGGCGGTCCAACAGATATTGGAATTGCAATCATTCCAAATACAAATCCAATCGCTTGGGTTGCTTCCGATGGCTTCAAAATATCAAAAACTATTGGCCCAATTAACCAAATAAAGAACCCATCACACGAACCAAGTATCAGGCTAACTGCTATTAAACTGTAATAGTCGGATACAAAAGGTATACAAATAGTTACAACTCCAAAGACTGTAAAAGCTGCTTGCTGTAAACGGATTCGGTTGATGCATGGTAGATCAGCAAGTCTTCCACAAACCAGCTTTCCCACACAAGCAGCAATGTTTAAACACAAGACAAGGTAACTTCCGTTAGATTCAGGGAAGAGTATCTGTGAATATTTAAACTGAAATAGATCTCTTTGTTACATTATGTAAAAAAATAACTAGCGGCTTCCAGGCAGGATACGCCCACATTTTGCAAGAGATGGATAAAGCAAAAGCTAAACATAAAAAAGAGTTTTTGTGCAATCACGGGCCACAATCCAGAAAGTTATGGTCTGAAATGCGCGAATATCAAAAGGGACTGAGATATAAAAATATGTTTTAAGTTTCATCAAAATTGGATAAAAGTTCTGCCTCTAGAGGGTCCATAACCTTAGAATTACAAATTTGCATACAAGAGCGGCCATTTTGTAGGACAGTATCATTTCGCATTTCCCGGAATTTCAATTCAACCTTCATTATGGTGGAATGGTTACATATCTAAATGGTTTTTGAAATCGGAAAAAATTGACCTCTAGAGATTCCACAAGCTAAAAATGGGTTGACTTCAAATTTTCATCGAGCGCGGAACCTTTGCGCTTATATGTGCTACGCACGTATTTCTTGCTGTATTTTGTACTCGAAACATCCCTTCGATATCGGGGGCTTTGTGTTTGGGCTTGCCATGGCTATATTTCTTGTTGCATTATCAAGGTCAATATTCGATCACAGACGACGCCCATCAAAAAAGGTGATTGGCATGGTGGGGCATTAGTGATTAAAACCTTTAGGATCATCGTAATGTTACAAGAAAACTTGTATAGGCCACAAAATGTCATGGATTTAACATTGAAGTAAAACTGCAGAGATTACTGGTCTCAACCATAATATGTTAAACACGGGTTACTTCCCTTAGTCCTAATAAGTTTAACAAGTGATTCTTCCATTGAAGATTTAATCTGCTGCATTTCAGTACTTTTCTCCAATAAAAGTAATATAGCTCAAATTCACATATCATAAATTATCACGCACATCTTTTGTTTCATAAATGGGAACATTTGGGCAAAAATGTTTGAACAGATTTATCCCCCTTATTATTCACCTGCCATCGGACTATATGGACACAGATCACTAAATAGTTATTTTTTGTCTTTCTCTCCCCTTTCCCCCCTTTTGGTGTAGAATCGAAGAAAAGGGTTTGAAAATACATTTTCTCCCAGGTTTTAGTGAACATTCTTGATTTTGAGGCGGAAGGATACAAGAGTTGTGAGGTTGGTTACGTTGAAAGGGAGGACCGAAAATTGGTTGTTTAGTTATCGCTACTTCCAGCTCGTGTATCTCAAGTTTTTCATGGTGAACCTCATGCAAGTTTTTGGGCAAGAGTTTGCCACATGTTGCTCCATCTGTTGCAGAAAGCGTTTTACCCAACGAATATTTTGGAAAAAGTTACAGCCGGTCCGGTCTAAGAGACGAGAATTAACATTAAAGTCATTATGGCTGCGTTAACGCAAATATTCCGAATCGATCCAATGAATTTAATTCATTCTGCCATAATGAAGGTTGAAATGGGATTTCGGAATAGAAATGAAACTGCCCTACAAAATGCCCTCTTTTTGTCTGCATATTTGTAATTCAAAGGTTACGGACCCTCTTGAAGCTCATTTTTTTAAATCCAATTTTGATGAAACTTAAACCATGTCTTTATATTAGTTAGAGTTAATAAGGTTCATTAGTCCATTGATATCTATTTATAGTATTCCATATGATGGTGGACTAGTGAATCCCCCATCACCTTAATGTAAGACGTCATGGCTTACCGATGAACACGTGGTGCCATATATCCAAGCGATGCTGCTACACTTGTTCTTCAAAATTGTATGGTTAAGATGTTCACCAACATCAGTTCTACTTTGGAAAAGGGGCTGTTGCTTCGTTGAGTAAATGACATGAGTTGACAAAATAAGACAATACTTCTTGCAAAGTTATCACTTACCAAATGAACAATGGGTACCATAAACCCAAGCACAGCTATACTTAACGATGAAGCCCAGATGACGTAATCTCTGTTCTTTCAAATTCTACGGTTGAGATATTTATCAACAGACGACTTATTGTAACTTCCGGTTCCAAAACCATTCTCCTTTTTGACAAGCGGCTTCCAAGTATAAGCGCACAACATGGCAACCACATATAATCCAGAAAGCAAAATGAATGTATATCGAAGACCAATTTCACGAAGAAGAATTGGAAGCACCACTGAAAACACGATAGTGATTACCCCACCCCCAAAGGTTACAATTCCGCTAACTATTCCTAGACGCTTGTGGAAGTAGTGCCCAAGGATTGTTATATAAGTATACAGGCAGTTCCAAATCCAAGTATTACTCCATACGTGATGAACAGCAACTCAAGCGTTCCACGAACGCACTTCCAATCAACCCAATTGCTCCCATTGCTGAACCAAAGATACCCGTTTGTCGTATCCCAATCCTGTCACTCAAAATACCAGCCACGATTCCAAGTAGGCATGTCATTCCACTAAACAGAGAGCTAACTAGTGCTGGAATGAAAGAGTTATCAAAATTATAAATTTTAAAGCAAGACTCCCGTTAAAACGTAAATTGAATATTGGCTTTAAGTAGCTTAGTCTCGAACTCGATATCACCCAAAGTCTTCGACATTGAAAACACAAATTATTTGTCAATTTAAATCAATATTGATGTTGTGATCTTACCGGGAAAAGATGGGCTTCTGATATCCAATATTTAAGACAAAATTAACATTTTACCATCGGTACACGAATCGTGTACCATACATGGTTTCAGCAGCATTTATAACAAAGGACTCGGAAGAACGAGGCTAGACATATTCCACAAGTCATGTCAAACGGTGACCTCATATGTAGAGCATGCCCAATAAATACCATCAGTGTGGACTGGAATAATCAGACACTAGAGACTACCATTCGATTGAGACTTTTGGCGTATTTCGCGGAACATAACTGATTACAAATTACAGTAAAAACAGAGACGATTGAATGTAAATCAGTTTACATACATTCGTATTACATTATCATATGCATTGCGACCCATTTGTGTCAATTTATAGGTCACTGTCACCATACATGTACGTGGTGCTTCACGATTCAAATATGGACAACTCATACCGCTTGTCCTATTCAAGCGTCGTCATATGTGTCATGGAATTAAACAATTCCAAGCTACGTGCATTGCGATATAGTCGTATCCGGATAAATTCGTTCCTGTCTGCGCTTTCTATCCGAGACAATTTGTCCGGATAGCAGCTCCGCGGCCTGTGTAGATGAAATTTGTCCGGTGTACATATGAGCCACTTACCTGCTTTGAAAGAAATTATTTTGTCACCATTTGCGAACTTTTTTTCAATTTCGATGTACATAATTCCATATGTATTTAAAAGTGTAATGACCGACCCATTGACCCATAGTGATGCCATGCAGACGACCCAGCCCCATCCACCGTCGGGTGGAGTAAAAGACTCCCTTTTAGAAACACTGAAATTTAGCCCACTGGGAAATCCATTCTCATCACCCTTTTCGCTATCGTTTCCAACTTTGCCATCTGTTATGGTCTTTATGGTAGAATGCATCTTTCTGAATAATCAATAAAAGAACACATATTACATATGGGAAAGAATCAGCGGCTGCCAGGCAGGATACGTCCATAATTTGCAAGAGATGGATAGAGAACAAGCTAAAAAAAAAAGACCATGAATTTTTGTACAATTAGGGGCAATAACCAAAGAAGTTATGGTGTGAAATACGCCAATATATATCTTTGGGAAATACAAATATATTTTAAGTTTCATCAAAATCGGACAAAATTTGTGACCTCAAGAGAGTTCACAACCTTCGTATTACAATCAGGGTATAAACCTATATGGCAAGTTCCGACAAGATCTTTGGGTTATAAACATACATTTCAAGTTTCATCAAAATCCGATGAAAATTATGACCTCTAGAATGTCCAGGAGCTAAAACCGTGTTTTTTTTTTTAAAAAATCAGTGGCCATAATAAACGAAGTTTCGATCCGTAACATGCCAATTTCAAAAGGAACCGAGATCTTTTGGGGTAAACCTATATTTCAAGTTTCGTCCAAATAGGATAAGAATGGTGGGCGGACTAGGTGTTAGAGCGTGGTTCCCAAATGTCAGTAACGTGAGCTAACCCTTGCGATGCAGAATAGACACAATTTTCTCTGTTGCATGTACTTCAATAGCCTGGTTGGCATATTTTCAAAATTTTCATGTTCACTTAACACAATCTAGAGAATGAAAGGTTAAAAAATGTTAGGCAGTCTAGTCGTTCGGATGGGACGAAAAACCGGGGTCCCGTGTACACATTGGCGTGTACGTAAATGGTCCATTAACAGTTGGAATTCGATATAAGAGTAGGCTGTAGTGTCCGGCTGTCTGGGCAAAATTTTCCTCATAGTAAACCGTATGACGTATGCACGTGGATCGCAATATACTATTAAAGTTACATTCCCGGGTACAAACTGGGTGATCTGATGATATATTAGAACTAAAAACATATTCAAACTTATTAATTTATCATAATTTTGCTTCAAATCGTTCTAAAAACATTGTAATTGCCAAGTATACACAGCTATAAAAATCTATCAAAAGAGGCCATGTTTGCGTCAGGGGATTACCCCTCTCCGTAACTAATGGCAACGACGGCGGGGGACAGGGGAGAATGCATTGCATACACAAGACGATGTTGTCTGTAAGCGCTGACTATAAATATAGAATCCTAATTAAATTCTCGGATTATCCACTGCCCACGTCCTTTTCCGTGATTTTTATCTCAGAAACTGTTGTACGTCTAACTCTTCATGAAGTTTATCAACATGAACACATCAAGTTCGCATGCAGCTTTGGACGCCACGCGGTCAGGTATCCATATTCGTCGGGCTGACCTTTAAGGGAACACCTTACATTTTTGTGCTGTAGACGCTCCTTGATTGTTTTTCAGGAAATCTAATATTTTTCTAATAAGATTGGAATTTATCTACTTTCCATATATACCAAAATTGTCATACTTTTATAGGCAATAACCACTCGATAAATACTTATCTGGGAACCCAACTTTAATTAAAAGAACTTACCATGTGAATTATCAAAAGTTGTTAGATACCTCTGTATACCATCCACGCAGAGGCGTGACAATAAATCAAATGTGTCATTTGTACAAAGGCACATATAACCCCTCCCACTTTTAAAGATGCCTTATCACCCTCACCAACTTGACCAACTGTGTCTATAGGTCTGGAAATACTGATACTCATCAATACATCGTCTAATATTACCATATCGTCGGCTACCTTATTGATGCCCAGTGCCTAGAGTAATAGAGAAATGGGGTTTAACGTCCACTCGACACAAACTAGGTCATTTCGGGACTAACATGGTTTAATTTTATTTCAATAATTCGCTTGCGCGTAAGGGTCTTTGGCAGTGGGAGGAAACCCACGAGGTTGAAAAGGCGCCCCATCTCCATGCCACATACGCTCACACCAGGGATCGAAACCACAGCCGCAAGCCAGAGCTGACCGCGCTAGAGGTCGAAGCACGGCACTCTAGACCACTAGGCCATCCCAACCCCCCTGCCCAGAGTAATAGACATAATTTCTAAGTGCTTAAAGTTCTTGAAATGAATATTGAACTATGATTTAAATAGTTAAGTCAAACCAAACATCATCCACATTGAAAACACATTGATGTTGTGATCTTGCCGGGAAAAAACGAGCTTCTGATATCCAATATATAAGACAAAATAAACATTTTAAAATTGGTACATAAATAGTGCACCAGAATGCGTTCTAGTGCCATTTGTAACAAAGGACCCGAAGCAAGGCTATACATATTCCACAAGACATGTCGGGTTTAACTTTCTACGTTCTGTCCCGACTTGGCTTATGTAGAGGGGCATGTGCCACACTGTGCTATGAGGCCTGCGCTAACCTAGTTAAGCTGAACCCTAATAATCCGACTCCAAACACCAGGGCAACGCACCATGCAACTACGTAACTGTTATGTAACGACAAATTGAAAATATACATTTTATAAAACAAAAGCGTTGTGCGTGCTTCTTTAAACATGCATTAACATTAAGCAAGAGCAAAATCTGCTTATTACAAGCCTTTCTTTAGGCCTGAAATGTTATCTAAATTATCAATTAGACATTAACTTATCCGGACCATAAGAAACTCTCGATGTCAAGGCTAGCCTTCGATGTTGGCTGGATTAGATTCCTATATGCCGCTTAACAGCCATTGATAACTAAATCAAAAAAGTGGATAATCGGGACTGTGCTGTTTATATTAATATTTTAGTAATGATGACCGAGGCTATGCGAATTTTTCACCCGCTTCGATCTTGGATCACAGTGAATCAATTTGATTGAAATTTTTCGCAAATTACCTTTACACTATGTAGTTTTTAACTATTATAGTGAGAACTGCCATCTCTTTATCTTATCTCCCATAATGTATCTTTAAATTGTTATTGTGTTACGTGATGCGTTTTCCTTCACTGATGTATCGTCATGCGTCACTTATTTAACGGTATTAAAGTAGCTAAATCGCTAACATTTGGGACCTAGAAATTGATACAAGTGGGTCGCAACACATATAATACGAATGTATATAATCTGATTTACATTCAATGGTTTCCGTTTTTACTCTCAATTTCAAATCAGTTATGTCCGGCGAAATAAGCCAACAGTCTCAATCGAATGCTAATTTCTAGCGTCTGGTTATTCCAGTCTACATACGCCGTTTGATTTGGTGCAATGTGTGTAGCCTCGCCCCTCGAGTCTCTTGTTTCAACTGGGGCTGAAAAGCATTATGGTACACGATTCGTGTACCAATGGTAAAATGTTAATTTTGTCTTAAATATTGGATATCAGAACCCTATCTTTTCCCGGTAATATCACAGCATCAATGTTGATTTAAATTGACAAATAATTCGTGTTTTCAACGTTGAAGATTTTTGATGATAATGAGTTAGAGACTTAGCTACTTTAATGTTACAACGCACTATGTCCACATGTGACGAAGGAATAACCAGAGCATGGTTTCACCCAGTTGGTTTTCCAAGGTTGAAAAATAAGTATTGTTAGACAAAACGGTTGAGTACGGACAGTATAGATTTAATGGGGTGCAGGCTGCTTCGTACTTAGTCCATTCGTACCTCACATGAGCCGATTAAAAAAATAAAACAAAACAAAGGGCCAGTAATCGTGTATTATTTCAATTTCTATCAACAAGATGAAGATCTATTTTAATTTCTGTCAACTTTATTTCAACAAGAAGTATGAAAAGGGACGAATCAATTTGAGTTCCAAATCACGTACAGTGTGTATTTTTATTCTCGTTCGGCAGCAATTTTTTTAACATTAGCGCAGCTGATGGATTTAATCAAATCGTAATTATGTTTAACCCTTACTTCAATTTCTGGCAACTTATTTCAACCGCATTTCGACATAATTCAATTTATGTCAAATGATTTTAACAACATAGGAAAAGGTACGAATCAATTTGATGTACGAAGTGGAGTACGAATTTAAAGGACACTATATATGTTGATGTCTGTCATTATCTGGTATGTGATAGAACTACTAAAACATGTTCCAAATATAATTTTAACACAGAGATCATTGCTATGATAGATGCGTTATCAAGTTTTCAACAAATGGAAGTGACGAATGCAAAACAAACACGAGTTAACCTTCTATCTGATTCAAGCGACAACATATACACGGGCGAATTTCTGCTCACTTACAATTCCTTCCAAGACCAAAAGTTAATTGAGACTGTGAGAGGAAGAGGCTGTCTGACTAATCAAAAATGTAATTGAATGTCACTGGATAAGAGCGGGAGAGAGAAATGGGGTTTAACGTCCACTCCACACAAACTAGGTCATTTTGGGACTAACATGTGGTTAAATTGTATTTCAAAACTTCGCTTGCGCGTAGGGTCTTCAGCATTTGGACGGACATTCATAATTTCGATGCATTATTTCTCGCGTATATTGTTGTACACAAAGCCCAGCTTCACAGGAGAGGAGCCCTGGTGTAACAGTTCCGTTCCATCCTACTCGTGAAGGCTGGTGGTCCTGTTCGCAGCGCCATCTTAAGGCTTTGAGTTTGTGGTCCTGTTCGCAGCGCCATCTAGTTGCTTAATTCTTCCCGTCCTTTCTCCGTTTAGTAACGTTATCATGACGTTGCATTGCCGCGCAGAAGGCCTTAGTACTTTGAAAGACGGATTCTAAGTGGTCAAAGCCCGCCCGCCAGTTCGTGGCCTTAGTCATCTTGGTCAGAACGCCGTAGCATTCATTGGTGGAGGACGTGTTTTTCTTTCCTCTTGGTACAATTTTTCAGAATTTTGGTAAGAAACGCTAGGTATGATTCAATTTTCATTCCTAACCTTATGTAACATTGATTGGACCCTTTGAGGTAAATATCAAGATTAGGAGTCCGACCAGCTCGTTATGAAAAACCTTCCATTTGAGCTTCTCCCAGTATTGTGCATATCACATGACAGAAATTTTAGCAATTTTTAACCCTTTACTTAATTTGTAGAAAGATTTAGTCCGTTTAGTTACAATTTAGAGCCTCGTGGGGTTCGTCGTGGTCACCAGTCTCAGTGCCTAATTATTTTTGCTTTTGTTTTGAGTCTGTAGATATTGAATGTTTTGGCCTGCTTGTTCGTTTCTGGCACCCAAAAGGGTACTCTTTAGAACGCACATATAGTAGCACCGAAATTGGGCCTATAAACAAACAATCTCAATCAGTTAGTGGTACCTAAGTGGAAACTTGCTTCCTTTGGACAAAGAGCGTTTGCTGTTGCTGCCGCTGAAAAATGGAATTCACTCCCAGTTGAACTCCGTTTTGTGACTACTTTACCAATCTTCAAATCTCGATTAAAGACTTATCTGTTCATAATTCACAACAGAAATTGACAAAAAGCTTAGAGCCAAAGGACTTTTGTATAGTTGTTGTATGCGCTATGAGCACGATTTTCTGGATTTGGCGCTATATAAATGGACATTTTATTATTATTTATTATTTATAATGGTTGGTAGTGGTTCCCTTAGTAATCAACAGAGGCGCACCTATTTAGCACCGGCCATACCTCGAGAGCACCCATAGTTAGCACCCGAGGCGCACCTAGTAAGCACCGATCGTGCACCTTACGTTCAAGATAGATTATTCCAGATTAAATCTCGAGAGCACCCGAGGCGCACCTAGTTTGTAACCGAAGTGCATCCAGTTAGCACCGATCGTGCACCTATGATAGAGAGCACGCATAGTTGGCATCTGAAGTGCACCTACGCCTGATAGTGCTACACCTGATATCCGACACCTATGATAATAATCATATCATTATATTTTAACCCGGTTTATCATTTATTTAATTGGATAAATTCTTCAGTATTTTAATTCTTATTTGAATAAAGAGTTTAAACACCAACTATCTGTCTTTATTCGCCCCCTATACAACGGACCCAAAAACTTGTAGCGCACCTCTGGAGATCATACTACCAGTAAAGCTACACTGGGCCTGGCTAGAATCGCGGGGATCCTAACGCGACGAGAAGATTTTTTCTATATCCCTTTGAATGGCAAGCATGCGTAACACACGGTCTGCAATACAAGAAAAATCACATAATGTCAGTCCTGAATGGCAATGCGCGGAAATGACATATAACGGCGGGAACTGTTATAAAAACATAAAGTGAAATCGCCGCTAGAAGCCTAGACCGATCATCGAGCTGAACTTCACAGAGAAGGCGTAACGGATACCCCAGTCTTCGCCTTCATGCCGCCAACTCGATTACCGTGAAACTTTCATCTGGAATTTCTTTTTTTTTCTCTTTTTGTCATAAACCGCGGGGCCCCCTAAACATATATATAGCCGGTTTTCCATGACGTAAAGATGTCTAATTCAAGATGCCAGCTATTATCGCTTCGATTTAAAAGAAACGATTTGTACGGTAAAGTCTAAAAATTATAGCCAACCGCAGATTTCGATATGGCCGCGAGTTGTGAATTGGGTTATGCACTTGATTGTGGGTAAGGGTTAACGTTAGCTCTGTTTACACCTCGTTAACATTTATCTAACCTGCTGATAACCTCAATATTAACACCTAATTTGGTCTGAATGCGAGCCAGGTAGGACTATATGCTTAAAGGGACAATAACACTCTTGCTGGCTTGGCAGCTACAGAAAAAAAAATAATAGCCTTATTCCAAGTACTAGATGTTTAAGACCCCTTCCTGTTTGGTAAATTATCCATTACATCCTATTTTACTTGTCCATAGGGTTCGAAAATTGATAAGATTTATGTTACGCTTTTCAAATCATTTAGTTGAATTTTTCCAATCTTTTGAATTAAGTGTTAAGATGAAATTTGTATCATCGATTAAATGGAATATTGTAAAATAATACAATTTGTTGACCAGAATAAAGATTGGGACATATTATTCAGTTACAACAAGAGAGGTAATGAGCCTTTAATTGTTGTTAGGTGCGGCGGAATTGTAATAAATAACAATAATCAATCCTTGTTTGGAGGAAATAAAGGACACATTTGCTATTTGAAATACCATCTGATCGGACTTTATCAGGTAAAACTATATACAATATCACCTCTTATCTCACAACACGCGGGGTTTCTTATCTAGATGTAATTTTCAAAACGCCAAATCCCTATTGTACCATTAAAGCGGAAATTTCATATTTTCTAAGTAAGTCAAAACATAATTATTTCTATGTCTTTTGCTCAAAAGGTTGTCAACTCACTATTATACGATCATGGGCAAAATTTTTGGGGCATTAAAATGGGTGACACAGGTTGATTGAGGAAATAGTTACTCAATTACCTCCCTTGTTTTCCCATTCCTCTCCATGGACGGCCATCTTCAAACGTTTGAATTTGAAGTTGAAAATGATATTTTTGCCAATTTCTCAACTGGCAATAGTGAATTAAAGGATTATTCTTTAACAAGGTAGGACTGTTTATAGGTTCAATCTATTTTAGGGCTTTATTTTAATACATTTTAAAAATATAACTTAAAAAAATGCTATTGCAACTTTAAGGACTATATTATTTTGTTTAAAGCGGGAATTTCATATTTTCTAAGAAAGTCAAAACATAAATATTTCTATGTCTTTTACTCAAAAGGTTGTCAACTCACTATTATACGATCGATCATGGGTAATATTTCACAGGTATTAAAATCACTGACACAGGAAATAATAACACAATTACCTCCCTTGTTTTCCCATCTCCATGCAATGTCGATCTTCAAACGTTTGAATTTGAAAATGATATTTTTGCCAATTTCTCAACTGGCAATAGTGGATTATTCTTTGACAAGGTAAGACTGTTTATAGATATAATCTATTTTAGGGCTTTATTTTAATACATTTTAAAAATATAACTGAAAAATATGAAATTGGAACTTTAAAGTTTAGTATTTTGTCACGACATGCATCGTATCTCAAAACCGTCATTAGACCCGAGGATGCTGGGCTCTATCATTACCCAACCACCCGTGACAATATGTCTTAATTCAAGTGTAATGAGCCATTTGCTAGCAACCACAGCTTGGTTTGCCCTAGTTGCTTTTCGAAGTGTGGGAAAAATGTTACGTACAATTTTGATATGACAGGTCGTTTTAAGGGACAGAAAACCAGTAAACGAAAATTGTGCGATGTCATGATTAAACCGTGTTACTAGCAGAAAACGAAAATTGTGTCATGTCATCATGATTAAAACGCGAGACTACCAGAATACAAACTAGCGGTTGCTAGGCAAGACATCGCACACTTTGTAAGAGATCAAGCTAAAAACAAAACCAATTTGTCGTACAATCAGGGGCCATAATTATAATCCAGACAGTTATGGTCTGAAATATTTGGGATATGAAGATATATTTAAGTTTCATCTAAATCGGATAAAAAAAAAATGTGACTTCAAAATAGTCTACAACCTTGGTATAACATACTTTTACAATAGTGTAAAATGAGCGGCCATTTTTTCCGGCAGTTTGGTCCAATTTTCATGAAATTCAAAGGCAACCGACTCAGGGTGTAATGGTGAATTAATCGCGAGTTTTTAAACCGGATAAAAATTGTGATCATTAGTTTGGCAACAAGCTAAAACGTGATATTTTTCGTATAATCAGGGACCATAATTCAGGAAGCAAACATAAAAATTGTGACCTCAGCTCTGGAGGGACCACAAGCTAAAAACGCGATTTTTCGTACAATCAAAGAGGAACCAATATATTTAAGTTATAAACTTGAATTACAAGTTTCATCAAACTCGGGTGAAAATTCTGACCTATAGACTGTCAACAAACTAAAATTGTGAAGGTCCGGTACATGCCAATTTCAACATAATTAACAATAGTGACTGGTAGAGTGTCCACAATCAGATTGTCGACGGACGGACTTCCGGACGAACGGAAGCGACGACAACATATGTCCACGTGCAATTGTGGCCGTATGCAAGTGTGGCAGGTCATGTGACGACCCGAAACATCATGTTTAAACCGTGTGACATCAAAAAAACAACTAAAACAAACAATAATAGTTATACAGAAACGCCTTCAAACTTGCAAATGAATGAAATTGGGTTTAACGTCCTATTCCCCTGCTTCTAACCTTGTCTATTACAAAGGAGCGGGTATGCGCCATACAGTGTGCTATGAGGGAAATTTTAGCCGGGCAGCGGAGCCACGGCCTACTCTTATATCAAATTTCTTCTGTCAAGGGATCTTTGACGTACACGCCAATGTGTACACGGGACCTCGGTGTTTCGTCCCATCGGAACGACTATACAGCTGTCCCTACGTCCTGCATCACTGACAAGGGGGGACCACGCCGGAAAATCTGGATGAACTTTCTCGGCCAAGGCAGGGATCGAACCTCCAGGCTAGCGAGCCAGTGTCTTACCCACGCGATCCCCTGCAAATGAATACTGTTACATCAATCGTTAATGATAATATATTGCATTATTTATCAGTACATACACTTTGATTGAAACGCCTTTTTAAACTTGCAAAGAAATACAGGTATTAAAACGTTTAAATTCGGAAGTCACAATTGAATTACATCCTCCAGCGACTGGTTATGCCAGTATACACCGACAATATTCATTGTGATCGCTCCAGATAAGAATATGACATGACTTCTGGAATAAGTATAGCCTCGTTCCTCGAGTCCTTTGTTACAAATGGCGCTGAAACGCATTATGGTACATGATTCATGTACCAGTGGTAAAATGTTAAAACAATATTCGATAATTTGTAGGGATAGGGAAATTGACGCAGTTATTCCCCTTTACTACCGATAAATAGATTTTTGGCGCATATCGAATTGTAACCTCGTGAACTATGGCGCTTGATTCTAGGACGAATCACTTTTTGTTTAGCTTGTTCTCCATCCATCTCTCGAAAATGTGGGCGTATCCTTCATGACAGCCGCTTGTTAATTATTAAACGTATAAACCATGCAATTTATAAGATTAAAAAGTCCCCTAGAAGCAAAATCAAGGCTGTGCACCATAACTACACGACATCTTACTTGGGAATTACTAAACCAAGTTGGTTTGATTGTACTTTGAATAATGAAATACATATATATATATATAATATGTCAACTCATACTAATTTCATATAAATTATTATATTATTGCAGATGCCAGCTTACCAGTGTAGTTTCTGCCCTCAACAAAAGTTTTATAGAGAGCAACATTGTCTGCGACACATTACCATGACCCATTCCGGGTTTGGTTATCGCTGCACCATCTGTTTCATAGTTTGCAGCGGAGAGGAGGTCAAACACCCCAGATGCAACAATGCAACTTATAAAAAGATCAAATATGAGGTCAGGGGACTCAGAAATTAAGAAAAATTGAAGATCAGAGGAGAAGCCTTGTAAACATTTTGAGCAATAAGAAAGTTGTTCCAGGGGACATGGAAACTAACCCTAAGAAACCAAAAATTAATGAAATGCCCGTCAGTAAGACAAATGCCACATACATTAAACGTGGGAAGTTACCGGTTATCAAGGTTAATAAGGCACCATCCCCAATAAAAGCAGGCCTCAGAGCCCTACACCCAGTGAATCTTCACAATCATCGTTGTCGTTATCCACCACATCAGATCATCAGTTTTGTCCTCATCAACTGCAAAACTATTAACTCCAGGAAGAAATGTCAATGTAGAGGACGATTCCTACCTATCAACTAATAACAACAAAAGTATAAATGATTTAGAAAGCCAAAAGCCAAGGATAATTTTGAATATTGGAGGAAAAAAATATATCTTGTTTGTTGAAACATGGTGATGTTTACTTTCTCGTCCATGCTAGAATATTAGGTCGTGCTTACGTCACAACTCATGCCGCGCAACGGTTGGTTAGTTGTCCTACCCAAAATAGATGAATTGAATAGCCGGCGTGAGTCATCAGGTTGTTTTTGCCCAGGTCGCACTGTGCTAAAGGGAAATCCGTCATGTCAATAATGTATGTTTAAATAAGGGCTATTTTAAATGGGCTGTGGTGGTTTGAAGCCTTATTCATTTATTATTAATAATTATATTGATGGTAACTGTTCCTAATTTACGTTAATAGAGGGCTCATTGGCAGGTATTATGCTATCCCATATTTTTAAAATAGTTTGCGATTGCCGATGTTTATATCAAGGGCCCGAATTTAGCGAGATTTCCTGAGACCACCGAATAACCGAGGAGTCTGGCCAGGTGGTCGAGAACACGGCACCACCTGGGAGACAATAGAGACTTTTGGCAAGTTGCATTTTCCCTATCCGTATCACTTATCCGTATCGTATATGTGACACGTTGCGTCAGAGTAGTTTTAGAGTTTTGGTAGATTCTTGCGTCGCGTACGTCGCTGAGCTTGGTTCTGTTCAGCATGATGCCATTTATCTACCAAGACCACCACCAGCATGAGCTATCATAAAAAATTAATGTCGCATCTTATTAAAAACAATCTTTGACTTCGACTCGACAGCAATTTTCGGTTTCACTAATTTCATTTATACCCCTTTATCATAGAATCACATCATTTACAGATTTGCAAGTTCCCATATCTACCTAAATATAGTACGTAGATCAACCAGCGTGCAGCCAGACAGACGGGAAAAGTATGAAAATTCCGAGAAAAACAAATCAAAAATAATGATTAAATTCCAGTCTTTATTATGGTTAAATTCACATCAAATATACACCTTCGTGTTCTAGAATACACATAGATTCATAAAAACGCTGTGATACAACATTTCAGCGTCTGAAAAGACGACAATGTTATACGGGACTTCTCCGTATGAAAGCTGTTCGATACGGGCTGCCGTATCCGTGTGCCGTAACAGGTATGAGAAATACACTCACATTGATGACGTCACACACAAAATCGATACGCGATACGTACTAGGAATTTACGCTTGCCAAGTCTCTATTGGGAAGTGTCCCTAAAATTTTCTTCAGGTTTGAACCCATGGTCTAACCTCGCTAACCTATTGTATTGACAAAGACCACGCCCATTTCAAGCATATGAAATGAAATTTAACGTCCTACTCTTCAGCGCCTGACCTGGGCTAAGCCATACAGTGTGCGATGAGGGAAATTTTGCTAGGGCTACGGCCTACTCTTATATCGAATTCTAACTGCCAAGGGATCGTTTACGTGTACGCCACTGAGTACACCGTTCCATCTGAACGACTAGACAACTGTCCTTGTCAGGCCCTACGTTCAAACACAGCATATCCTGAACCATTTGCATTATGGGGGTGATTCAAAGCCCCATTCCCAAGGAGAGAGAGAAATGGGGTTTAAAGTCCACTCGACACAAACCAGGTCATTTCGGGACTAAAATTTGGGGCAAGAAACCCGGACTACTTGGGAGCGGTGTTAGATCCTGATAAAAACCTTAACCGAAATATACTGGTTTATTGTGTATATGTCATTAATAACAGATTACTGTTGATCAGAACTTACCTTTTTTTGTTGATGGAATGGCTGTTTTGTTTACATTTTCTGACCTTTCAGAAATTGGCCACCCAGAACATTTATTGTCCACTCAAATGATGAGGCATATTGCAATGTAAACTGAGGAAAATATTCATTAAGAAGTAGAAATGCAGGATAATATTGAACTGTCTCAAAAATTAAGTCGAGCATTTGGATAAAAATACCCGTATAACGGTGGTTAGCAAACAACTGGAAATTTTACAGCTGGGGAATCTTTCCATTTAACTGTTCAATCCTTTATTGACCAGCTCATTGG
Organism: Patella ulyssiponensis; assembly: GCA_963678685.1. Lineage (NCBI taxonomy): Eukaryota > Metazoa > Mollusca > Gastropoda > Patellidae > Patella > Patella ulyssiponensis. Next base: position 78,069,836 of record OY783228.1, read on the forward strand.
AGATATGATACATTTCTCAGAATGATAATTTATTTGAAGCTCAAATGTATTGGACATTTCTGAGTATGCCAATGAGAAGGCTATATTTTTCAGTGAGCCGAAGCATCGCAATATCATGCACGCGAATGATGTTACTTATTGTGAATACCTTTGCTGCTAATTCTGTATTTGGCTTTTATTTATTTTAAATTAACTGTACAGCATGTATAAAGCATTCATTAGATGGATTACAAAACGTAAATACGACGTATAGGCTTATATTTTATAGATGTAAAAGTGTATACATTGAGAAACATACATCAATACTCTGTGCGTGGCTCAGAAACATTTAGCAACAACTTGATTCTTTTATGGACTGAATTATTATGATTATATTAGGTAAGATTGTTGTGGGTTGTTTTGTTTGTTTTTTTTTAAATAAATATTTGTTTCTTTGACGAGAAAAGTGGGGTGAGTCCCCGAGCCACTCTTGACTTGTGCAAAAACATATCCTCCTTCCATGCCTCAAACGCATGTATGCACAGGAAAACGCAAAATAAATTGAAGGCAGCCTTACAGTTCACGCACTATATTTCAACATATAAATTATCACAAGATCACTTAGAATTGTTATTCTCTGTTATTCGCAAATTTCAGCGAATTGAAATTTTGGTGTTCAACCTCATACAAATTTAGTACACTGAATGACTGATGATCCCATACATGCTGTGCTGCAAAGGGAAGTTATCAACGAAATTTATGAAATAGGCTACAGCAGCGTGCAGAACACCACTGATTTAACATTCGAATCAATGAATAATTAATGGTGGTGTGCCTCAGAATAGTCGTGATGTCGCCCTAAGAAGGGCATCACGACACGATACCAATCAGCCACTATAAGTTGTATATGTTAAGAGGCTAAAAGACATTGGCCAGCTAGAGTAGCAGCTGTTAAAATATCCATGAATACCAAGATCATCACCCACTTATTAAAGAACGCAAATTATTTTCAGATCCTTGGAAAGTTACAATCGGACATTTCTGATTGATGGCTTCTCTGCCGACGTACAGTCACAAATTTGTTTTACGAGCTGTAGCAGTGGTAATGGATGAACATCTTACCAATCAAAAGACGGCTGGTGTAATTGGTTGTTGTTTGGATACTGATAATTTAATATTTCATTTCAGTCGTCCGTCTTACCCTTATTAAAGAATCTCTGAGACGCCTTGCATTCTCTTCGAGAACTAAATGAAGAATCAATCGGTCCAGTGTTTTGGTCTGATATTGTGAAATTACAAAATTTAGTCAGAAGGTTTGCGAGCGGCAAACAAATTAACATCTTACCACATTGACTTCCATCGGCAAAAAAAGAACGTTAAGCTTACCGCTCGAACTCTGTTATCATCGGTTTCTTAAAGGCCTGGAATTTGTCACAGCTAGAAGCAGCAAAGGTTTTTCAAATTGCAATGGTACAACCGTACAATAAAATTTATTTCTACTGTAGATAAAATGTTTGATATTTTTAATAGCCGTACGCCAGCAATAAAGCATGGATTTACAAGTCCTACACGGGCAAATAATATCCCAATATCCTCCGTTTATTTACGTTATGCTAGACTAAGCGCAACTCGCCAAAAAGGAGAATTTAGCTACGGCATCTGGAACGGTTGTAGCAGCAACTGGAAATTTTGACACGACAGGCCCTGACTTCGGTTTGTCAGCTGCGTTCAAAAAAAAGTGGTCAGTATAGGTTCGTCTTTAAACCATTTTTTTCTGATAGGCATTTTGATAAGGTTTTTTGTTATGAAGGGTTTAGGGTAGACTTTGGTTAGGTAATATTTCCTATCCCCGTCAGCTATATATCTCTCTCTCTATTCTTGTTACTTCCGTATATCTACCAGTTGTTGATTCAGCCTTAGACTCTGGTCGAGGAATGGGTAAGGAATCTGTACGCTGCTCACTTTGTGGAGGCCAGGTAGTTTAGATTTCACGACACATTAGAAATGTCCACAAAAAATCGGATGAGTTCGAGTCCAGCTACCTGGCGACCAGCAAGTGAATGCTCACCGTAAGAAGCCATGCATGTCCATTTCTTGCCGCACAGACGAAAGTGGTCAACATCTGGTGAAGTTTCACCGACTGGGTCGGGGTAGCGTTATGTACGCTGTACCCGAGGTTGTAGACCGGGTTACATCTCCGCGGACAACGTCGCCGATGAAGGATACACAGTCCGCGCAACGCTATCGGTGTAAGCGGAAGGAGTTCTGCCAGGATGTCGCATTCAATAGATTGTGTCTGCACATTAATCAACTATTCTCTGTGATTCGAAGGAAGCAGGGGACTATCAAAATGGGTGCGTCTGTCTGTCCGTCCGTCCATCACACTTTTTTAGACACAATAACTGTCTTTCAAAATTGAACTGTAATGTTCAAACTTGGAAATGAAATGTGGTTTTACGGCACGTCCGCTCCAACCGGGCTATATTGCGCCAGGAATATGGTGAATATTACGAGACAGGCTGCATGATATGACAGAAAAACATTATATCATTAGATCAATCCTTGATCGACTTCGACAACTTGCTTTAATAGCGATGTTAATTTTCATTTGTGAAATATGCCATCATAAACAACTTATTATGATTTGGATGTGTGTAACTAGATAAATATTATCAGACTTAATCAAAAGTCGGCAGTTAAATCATTTTAAATACAAATAAACTCGAGTTTGTCATAAATGAGTTACGTGATGATTTTCCGATTGTTAACTTGCCATTTATTAGCAGTAACATTCCAAATATCAGCACTTATGGGGTGTTTGTATCTCAGCTAATTCGTTAAGCGAGGGTATGTTCCTTTTATTCTGATTTTTTTTAAGTAGATCCGAGGCATTGGTCATTTAAGCTTCAACTACAAGGATACTTCCACACTAAACTTTTAAAAATCTTTAAAGATACATGATGTAAGCTGTAGATAAAGAACTAGCCATTCTTGCTATAGTAGAGAATGCAAAATAAATAATTTGAAAATTTCATTCAATTTACTCTATTGCAAGCGAAGATATTAGCCATTGAAAGGTATGAAAGACGTGTGCAATAATTTCAACCACGGTACTTGCTGATCAAGGCTAAGCCTCGGTCCACCATATTTGATTAAATCAAAGGAACGCTGAACCATTCTAATCTGTTTAATATCGGGGAAATCTGATGCCATCCAGAGATGATGAAAACCCGGATCAGTTAATGCATGTTTAAAAAGTGTTATGGCCGTCATATTTATTGACTTGATTGGTAAATATAACATGTCTCTCTCAGCTATTAATCTAGATATATTTAATTGACGCGTATACTATTACTATCTTCCTTATAATGTCTACTACATAGGTTCATCACGTGCATTTTGCATAACGATAGTCCATTGGCCAATCACGGTATTTCGCTGACATTTCGTCTAATAGTTTGGATGCAGCAACGGCGGGTGTGGCGAAATCAGGGTAAGCTTACTCTTCCGGACACCTGTTTGTCGTGTATTGTGTACACGGTGAACAGCCCATTTGCTGATTAAACTTTTTTCAAGACATTGTGCAGAAGAGTACGACGTTAAACCTCATTTCATTTTTTTAGGACTTCGAAATTTGTCAAATGGTTTGGATTGTTCGTACTTGTTTTTTTTTATTATCACCATTTCAAAATGGCAGCATTACTGCAGAATCGTGTAAATCTGACAGTTTGAAGCAGGAAAGCCCTTACAAATATTCATTGTTTGGTATCACATTGAACTTATAGGGATCGAATTTCAATGGAAATACTCGTTAAATGTGAGTGGAAATTGCATTTAGCGAGTTCAAAGTGGAAAATACTTGCAAAATGTAACGAATCGGAGGGTCATAAAATATGTGGACCTTGCCAGTTCCTAATAGTAAGGGCAGGGGGGCTGCACCACACATCATATAATATGGACAAGAGACCACAAACAAACAAATCAAAAAGAGTGAATGGGTCCGGGGGCTAGCCGTAAGCATCCACTGCGCTGTACAGGCCCGGGCCTGTGGTGGCACCGACTTCACTCATATTTGAAAACAATAGGAAATACAAACCAAAGAAATAATTGTATAATGTTGTCATGATCTGTCATATGCTGCTAGAAATACGAATGCAAGCATATTGTATTAATTCCGCTCTACATGTAGCCACACCGGTGAAAGTCATATTCCTGAAGCAATGGCCAGAGAAATCCTTCTCTGCGCATTGCTGGATTGACTTCTGATTCTTGAACTTTTGAGGTAGTGTTTCTATTCTTCCCGTTCAATCAACATGACAGTCCTACGTTTATTCTGGGCCTTCCCTAAAACTTTGGACAGTGATTTAAGGTAATATAAACGGTGAAAGTATGTTCGTTTCCAAACAGCATTGTTTACACTTCATTCGACTTGATAGCCTCGTTTGTCACGCAATTAGTTTTGCTTCAGTATTCTGCTATGCACGGGTTCTTGGGGCACAATAAAATCCTGCGCCATGACGTAACGTTATGTAAACATATTTGGTCCAATACTGGCACTCGGCTGTGGGTTGATTGCATTGGTGGATTACAGGTTGTCCCTCCCCGTTAATGCATAACTATCCCCCACGCGTATGTTAACTCTGATCAAGCCTTTTATAGGTTCAGATTTGTGTCTACATTAGGCCTCTATTGGATAATAGTGAAGTGTCTTATTTAACTTATTTTATATTCCGTCCCAGTGTATTTACCAGTGGATTATTGATATTCATACCGTTGGATTTTTTTTGTGTTATATATATATATATATGTGTGTTTAGGATTACCGGGTTAGCGATTGCTACTTTGTTGATATTATTGTTATTACTTGGTGCTTTTACAGTTCTATATATAAAGTATCACCTGGATATTCTTGTGTTTTTGTTTTATTGAAACTAGAAAGAGAAAATTTGGGGATCTTTAACGTCAAGACATTGACATAAATTCAGGGTCTCGGGTCTGGCAATATATAAATATAGTCACTTTTGAGCTGACACTTGCCCCCGTTTTCTCCGAAGAGTAGCTGTGGTCCGAGGGTTGACCGAAAAACCACACCCCTTGGATTCCCGTCCAGTGCTGAACACACCCGTCCTTTCCATTGAGTTAAGAGTAGGCGGTAGAGTGACCGAATCGGACGCCACAGTTGTTAGTCGGACTACTGAAATAACAATATCCACTCATTACAGCAGTGAGTAGTGGGATTACCTTTAATGAAACGGAACACTGCGAGGAGTTTGGTGAAATGTATCAGAGAAGTAGTCCAGAAAATTAAATCAATAAAGAAACGTTTAGGCATTCGAGGGAATAGAGGTATATTGAATGCATTTGCGGCACATATTCCAACCGTCACAAATAAAAATGAATACAAGGAAGCATAAGAATGTACACCATCTCGGAAGACAGTCGTCTGCCGAATGAATGTCCTGACGCAAATTAGCAGTCACTGCGGTACTGATGTCCTTACGTAGAAAGTGATAAAGGTTCCCAATAAAAAGGGCGATAATCCAGATAAAATAACGTTAAAACGATTAGTGTTTGCGACCAAACGGAATTATTAAGTTATTAAATTGTACAAACCATAATATATATATTATGTAATACCCCACGCAAGAAATCGTACCCAGTAAGTGTATTCATAAAAAAAGATAAGGCGATAATCCAATTATCCAATACTCAGACAGGATTAGACAACTACAGAAGAAATTTAATTAATCCTCGTTAAAATTGATAACGAATTTGGCTTAATTTTGAATTTGACCGTTTCGGTGATGAACCATTTCTTCGAAAAGTAAAATGTATACCAATTTGACGTGACTCCACCAATGCCAACATATGTGGTTTGAAAATTTAAAACGGAGACCATATTCGAAATTTAAACTCGTTATTACATAGAACTGGAGATACAACTGAGCAAAATTCACTGTACTTACTGCTGATATTCAAAACAAAAATAGTGTACTCCTCGCAAAATATTTAGGATGCAGTCATTGTATTGGCATAAAAATCATCAATCAAGATGAACCTAAGTTATCTTGTCCCAAAGTATCAACCAATCAAATTGCTTATCTCTGCCTACCCCTAAGACGAAAATGCTCATCTTCGAACTCCATCAAGGCATTGACCTAATAAGCATATACACCAAGTTTGAACATTTTAACTCAATTAGAAGGAGAGTTATTGTGTTCCAAAGTCTCGACCAATCAAATTGCGTATCGCTCGGCTTACCCTGAGCAGAAAATGCTCATTATTGAACTTAGTCAAGGTATTACTGTAATGAAACTATACACCAAGTTTCATCAATCTCACTTAATTAAAACTAAAGTTATCGTGTCCCAAAGCATCAACCAATCAAATTGCTTATCTCTGCTTACCGTAAGCGGAAAATGCTCATCTTCGAACTCCATCAAGGCATTGACCTAATAAACACATACACCAAGTTTGAACATTCTAGCTCAATTAGGAAGAGAGTTATTGTGTCCCAAAAAGTGTGACGGACAGACAGACAGACAGACAGACGGACGAACCCATTTTAATAGTCCCCCAACTTTCTTCGAAAGGCGGGGGACAATAAATTATATTGCACAGTGATTTTCATCATATATTACGATATATTAATGAAAATTATACGGTACTAGTTTAGTATTAATTGGAACTTTTTTCGGCTGTCACATGCCATCGTTTCGTCCAGATATCAGTTCAAAAATAAAATAAAACCAAGTACGAACAATCCAAACCAGTAGACAGAATTCAAAGTCCTAAAAAACGTTATAGGCAAAACACGACAAACAGTGGTAACAGATAACGTTGAAGAATAGGGGGTTCTGGGTAACCTAGACTACGATCACGTTGGTTTAAGAGATATAGAATTATTTCCTTCGACGTTAAAGCAATACAAAGCCGTAAGTATTTTGTCTTTGCCTTTTGGGGTACTTTTTGTGCCCAGGACTTTTAGACCAACCCGGGACCTCCTGGGCAAACACTACACAGTGATTTATCATTTAAGCCCAAACTACCACATAAGGAAGGAATAATTGAACTTTCATGTCTCTACTTATGGTACCAAATGTAAACACAGACCGACCAACCAATTTAATAGTGCCCTGCTTTATTCCAAAGGGAGGGGACAACAACAACTTCAGGTTGTCTAATAATGCTGGCTACATCAGAGTATGAGACACGCAAGCCTTAATTGTAACAACCCATATGTGTTGCTTGAACTGATTGAATAAGCGATTCGGTGCATGTAATCTGTCTTGTTACTTTCCTAACCACCCGGAGTCCACAATTCGATGACTGCTTAAAGATCTATAAGTAGAATAATCATGATCATATAACGCCCCTTCAAAAGTTCATACTGGGTGATTAGTTTCATATTTAATATCGAGGTGGTATCTTGTGGTATATAGTAAAACCTAGTAACTCACTTTTTTTATATCAAATTTAAAGTTACATTATGGGAGATAAGATAAAGAGATGGCAATTCTCACTATAATAGTTAAAAACTAGATAGTGTAAAGGTAATTTGCTGAAAATTTCAGTCAAATTGATCCACTATTAGCCGAGAAAAAAAGCGTTTGAAATATTCACATAGCCTCGGTCATCATTACTCAAATCATTAATATAAACAGCATAGTCTCGATTATCCACTTGATTGAGTTAATTATCAACGGCCATTAAGCGGCATATAGGATTTTAATCCGCCAACATCGAAGGCTAGCCTTGACATCAAGAGTTTATTATGGTCTGGATATGTTAATTAATATCTAATTGATTATTTAGATAACATTTCAGGCCTAAACAAAGACCTGTAATAAGCAGATTTTGCCATTGCATAATGCTATTTTAAGTTAGGACCAAAATTGTAGTTACTAGGGCTGTGCCACGTGCGTCCTTTTCTTGTAATATACGTATGTTCCAAATTTGTAGTTACTAGGGCTGTGCTGCTTCTTGTAATAGATTTTCCAATCTTTTCATTTTGTAAGCAATTACACCCATGACACAACATAGCAACTTCCTTCATTTGCTTAGTATGCCACAGAAAACCAAAGGGTTAAATATTCATTTAATGAGTTTTCCTTTGTTTTCTCAAAAAATAAGACAAACGTGAGTTACTAGGTGATGTCTGTTGACAGGATAGTTTAAAGAATTTCTGCATGACCAAGAAGAGATCTATTTTCTGTCGAGAACTGGTGTTACACGCAACACTAATAAAAACACTAACTTTTATTGGATTACAGCTCGAGCGCTTTTTACGTAGACATGCGGTAAGGGTGACATCAAGCATTCAGCTTCTTTCAGGAATAATAATAAAAAAAAAACTTTCACCTTACCAAATTTAATGATACCAGTTAGCTCTCATATATTCACTATGCTTGTAATAAATATCTGAGACAATCGATTTATCTGTGATCTGACTTTCTACTAATCTATCACATAAATTCATAGATTTAGAGAATGCCTTACATGCATTACATAACCGTATATGACAACAATATGTTAAAAATATTAGAATGGTGAAGTCCGTAACTAGATATGATCTAATAAAATAAACGAACCCACGCATCACATAAACTAACTAAACTTAGTTAAAACATATATAGTTCCATTGGTACTGGAAGAGATATGAGTTCAAAGGTAACGTGGTACCGAAAGTGACGTAAGTTCAAAGGTAATGTGGCACCAGTGAATCCCGCCATTCCTGCTTCGCAGGTCTAGTTTATTATTGATTCTATAGTTTTGTCTCAACCTGGGGTCACGGAGGGTAAGGCGCTGGCTAATAGCATGGGGGTCGGGGTTCAATCCCAGCATTGACTGTGAGAGTACATCCAGATTTTTCCGGCGTGGTTCCTCCTGACCAGTGACGCAGGTTGGATGGCGTGTCAAGGACAGTGTAGTTGTTTTTATGGGGCGGAAAACCGAGGCCCTGTGAATACATTGAAATGCACCTAAAAGACATTTTTATGCATGCACTTTCTTAAATTGATAAACAGAACGAAAAGAGAAACGAATAGAAAAGAATGTTGATTTGAATCTAATTGATATCTATTATAACACAAACATCCTCATCATGTTGACGGTGCCTTCTACAATGTGAGTCTTCTCTTCCTTGTCTATTATACTCTTCTGCAAATAATACAAATAAAGGAATTAAAGATATTTCACTTTTACTCCAATAAAATGGATTTTCACCCAATGAGCTATTTAAATACAACTGAACATCCTAATATAAACTCAAAATTTTAATATTCACACGCCTGTACCTAAAAGATATTTGAATTGTCAATGGAACGTTTATGTGCATTAACTTGGGGTTTCGGGTCACGTGACTTTGGGGCGTGAAATCGGACAACCAGCGGCTGAAATATAGCCAACTATAATCTACGATTCTGAATTACTAGCAATTGCATTGTAATGGTTTAATATCAATCTCTATATCTGCAAAGATTCAGACTCAAGGGATAAAGTTCTGAAAATGGACCATCCCTGACTCAAGTTACATGATGACAGACATGTCTTCGAAAAATAGGTTCTGTTATATTTTGGGGTATTTCCTCGGGAATACAATGTTTTGAGGGGGATTTGAAGCAAATTGTTGATATATTAATTAGTCTAAACATCGTTTTACTCCAAACATTTCAAATATATGCACGTTTAATCTACACTAAAATGTACCCTGATTATTGAACATTCAATAAAGAAATCCGAATGAAAATATCAACGCTAGATAATTTCCCGACTTGCTTTCAATGGCATTTAAAAGGTTTGGTCTACAACAAAATGGCGACGGGTTTAATGCATAGCAAGCGTCATAGAAGATGAAATTTCAATTCCACAAATCTTTGTAAATACTGTACGTAACTGAACTATTATTGGACTATTAATGTTCCTAGTGGAGATTCAACTTTAATGATGGAAGTTTAGAAGTTCTTCCTGTAAAATGACGCATGTGGATAATGAAAATGTACAATTTACCCACCTTTGGAATAGCAAACATACATAACGCCCCTACTATTGGTGGTATACCGGCAATATGAAAGGCAATGTTATACGATCCTAGGTAATCGAACAAAGCACCTACAACATAAAAAGACACCTGATTGGCTGTAGACGGCAAACATTGTCACAACCCCGTTAAAATATAAAACCAGGGCCCGTGTCTCGAAATCTTAACTAAAGATAAAATCCAGATTTTAGTAGACACTTTAATTTTGATTGGCTAAGCACTAAAATCAATCTAATATTAACTAATCAAATTACTTAAATTTGGATTTTTATTTTGGTTAAAATTTCATGAAACAGGCCCTGTAGTGTCTTGAAATGGGTAGGGGTAGAATGGCGAATGGTCTTACGGGAATGCGTCAGATCAAGCCAGTCATTTAGTTAAGTGGCGTGGTTTCGAGCTCACACTTTCACGTGACGATGAGTTTGGTTGTATCCAACCTCGTGGTTTTCTCAGCCCCCTCCCCCCCCCCGCTTCCTTCAACGACTAAAGATCCCCTTGCGCTAGCTTATTATTGAAATAAAAAAAACAACATACATTCTTAGTTTGAGTTCAGTGCATGTTAAATGAAATGAAATGGGGTTTAACGTCCTACTCTTCTTTACCTAACCTGTGCTAATGGAAGACGGGCATACGCCATACAGTGTGCTATTACTATTAGGGAAATTTTGCCCGGTCAGCGAGTGCATGTTAAAGCCACAATCCACCCCCACCCCTTAATAGGTGCTCTCATTGCACAATAAGCAGAATCTTATCCGAAAAAAAAATTGAACGTTTACTAAATTTGATAAGATGGCTTGAAGAATTCCGAATTATATTTCATGTGACATTACGGGCACGTAATATAAAGAAATGCTGCAAATTAACACCTAATTTCACACCTAATACTGTCGTCCACTCATGACGCGTGAAGCACAATGGATTTGTATCTTCAAACTATTTTGTGTGACGCAAAGGTACCATTATGAAAGGACGAACACTATCGATATTCACAAGGGTTTCGGAAAAGGGGGTATTACCCCGATACAGATCATGGAATACCGAAGGTTCCGTCCCATGAATATTTGATTCATAAGCCAAATGTTATCGAACCAATATGGTAACACAAAAGTGTAAACATGGTGGGATATTTCATAGCGCGTGCACCGAATGTTTTTAAAAACTCATTTTGAGGACAATTTGTAGATATACTGGGGTACCTCAATTGTGAAAATACTCTGACGAAAGGCAAACTATCAAAAACAGAGTTAAAATAATATTTTGATTTTCTAACCTGCTATTGGTGATCCAGCTGACATTGGAATTGCCATCATTCCAATCACAAAACCAATTGCTTGTGCAGCATCTGAAGGCTTTAAAAAATCAAACACTATAGGCCCAATTAAACAAATATAGAATCCATCACATGCACCAATTATGAGGCTAACGGCTATTAAACTGTAATAGTCAGATACAAACGGTATGCAGATTGTTACAATTCCAAGTACAGTAAAAGCTGCTTGCTGTAAACGAATTCGGTTAATACCGTGCAGATCCGAAAGTCTCCCACAAACCAGCTTTCCCACACAAGCGGCACTGTTTAAGCACAGGACGAGGTAACTTCCGGTAGATTCAGGGAAGAGTATTTGTGAATATTTTAACTGAAATGATAAAATGAAATTAAATAAAATGAAATGGGGTTTAATGTCCTACTGTTCTGCTCCAACTGGGCTAGGATGGATGACCGAATGGTTAGCACGTGCGCGCTGTATAATAAAGCCTGTCATTGAGTCAAGTGGCGTGGTTTCGAATCACCGGTTGTAAGTGACAAGGAGTAGGGTCGCCTGTCCAATGTCGTGGGTTTTCTCCGGGTCCTCCGGTTTCCTTCCACTGCTAACGACCCCTACGCGCAAGCGAATTATTGAAATAAAATTAAACCATATGGTAGTCCCGAAATGACCTAGTTTGTGTCGATTGGACGTTAAACCCCATTTCTCCCTCTCTCTCGTCTGGGCTAATGGAGACAGGCATATGCTATACAGTGTAATATGATTGAAATTTTGCCGGGCAGCGGCGCTACGGCCTACTCATATCGAATTCCAACTACCAAGGGATCTTTTACGTACACGCCAATTTGTATACGGGACCTCAGGTCAGATTCGAAAAATCAACAGGAGTGGTGTGAAATAGTGTTTAACGCCCCTACAGTCTTGTACCAACCTGCGTTACGGAGATGGATTATGCCATTCAGTGAGTTATGGGGGAAATCCGGTTGGAAATTCCTATCAAAACCGAAGCCTGCTGGATAGTGAACCAGGGCTTTAATAGCGGAACTAATTTGGCTTCTATCTTCTCCGGCATATTTTTTCCATTGTCTGTGGTGTAGGGCGAAGGGTCTGACAAGGACAATCATCTAGTCGTTCGGATGGGACGAAAAAAGAGTCCCACCATACACATTGGAGTGCACGCAAAAAACTGGAGTTTGATATATAAGTAAAGGCGATAGCGCCGCTGTCTGGGCAAAATTTCCCTCGTAGCACACTGTATGGTGTATGTCCGTCTCCACGTCAGTTAGGTGGAGGTGTAAAACACACAGCTACCTTGATTAATTTACAACCCCAATTTAGCTTTCACAACACCTCAGTTGTTACTTTACACCTATACCGGATTGGGCAATAAATTAATCAAGGTAGCTGGTATCTTCAATAGTTTCACACCTCCACCTATGGCGTGTATTCTTGTCTTGTCTATTTCTCTGATTATAATATCATAGTTTGTACTGGGGTTTTTTTTCGTATTAAATAACATAAATTTTAATTTTTACAAATTCGCTGATAGCAAATAGCGCTAATAACTATCTTGAAAAAAAAAACACGTTTAGTAAACGAGACATTTTTACCAAGCCTCGTTCTGAACAAAATACTTCGTTTTGGAACTGCAGAGAACGAGGCATTTATTTTACCTCGTTTGGACAGAAATGCCGAACGAGGCATTCTGAGGTTTATAGTGTTAGCCAAGGCGGAGCAGAACAGTAGAGCGTTAAATACCATGTCATTTCATTTCAATTAGATTGCGAGTGCTTATAGATGACAAAATAGTTGAAGATACGCCTTACCAAATGAACATAGGGTACCATAAACCCAAGCAGAGCTGCACTTAGAGATGAAGCCCAGATGACGTAGCCTTTACACTTCCAAATTCGGCGGTTAAGATATTTATCAACGCATGACTTCTTGTCGCTTCCGATTTCAAAACCATTCCTCTTTTTAACAAGCGGTTTCCACGTATAAGCGCACCCCATTGAAACCAGGTATTGTCCAGACAGTAAAATGAAAGTATATCGAAGACCGATTTCACGAAGAACGATTGGAAGAACCACCGACATCACCATTGTGATTACCCCACCCCCAAATGTTACGATTCCATTAACTATTCCTAGACGACTGTGGAAGTAGTGCCCAAGTATGGTTATATAAGTAGACAACATGCAGGCAGCTCCAAATCCAAGTATTACTCCATACGTGATGAACAGCAACTCAAGCTTTTCCACAAAGGCACTACCGATCATTCCAATTGCACCCATTGCCGCACCAATGATACCCGTTGGTCGTATTCCAATCCTGTCACTTAAAATACCGGCCACGATACCAAGTAAAAATATAAATCCAAGAGCAATGGCGCCAACCAGTGCTGGAATATAGAGTTATAACATGTGAAATGTACTTTGATCTTGAAATGGAAACTTAAAGCGAGAATTTCATATTTTAAGTTATATTTTTAAAATGTATTAAATCAAAGCCTTAAAATAGATGGTATCTATAAACAGACCTACCTTGTTAAAGAATAATCCTATTAATCTTATAATTCACAATTGCAAGTTGAGAAATTTGCAAAAATATCATTTTCAAATTCAAACGTTTGAGGATAGCTATTCCTTGGGGGAGGGGGGCAGAAAAACATGGAAGGTTACTGTGTTATTATTCCCGGTGTGAATGATTTTAAGTGTGGGAAATAGCATATGATTGTATAATAGTTAGTTGACATAGAATTAATTATGTTTTGACTTTCTTGTAAAATATGAAATTCTCGCTTTAAAACACGGTAACATGCATAGTGTGTAGAAATGTCGTCAGAGCTTTTAGTATTGGGCTTCTGCGTTAGAAAATCCTCTGAGCAAGTAGTAAAGCTTAATTATGGTTACTATTAATGAAAACTAGTGAGAAATATACGTGTTGTCAGTTGTCGCTTAAACCCGTCAGTATTTGTACCGTACGTCAGTATTTCTGTTAATGGTCAGTAATAATCATACGGTGAGTATGTGAGTTAATTGGTTAGTATTCCTTACTTCTGTCAGTATGTAAAAAATACGTGAGTAATTAAATAAACGTGAGTTTATCCAAACATATCACTATTGAGGCACGTGCGGGAGAAATTTACGAAAGCGTGACTAATTAAGAAAACGTCACTACTTGAGCTACCGCTCACTATCTGAGTATAACCGCCAGTTACCTTTGATGTGCGTTAGTAATTGGACACGGCGCCAGTAGAGCGTGAAATCGTTAACTATATACATTTCTGGTGAGTATTGTTACTATAGGTAATTTAACTTCCCGTTAAATTGTCGCTACCTTCTTAATAAAATATTAATTATTTATTATTATTCTCGAATCAGAAAATGTTTTATTTTTTTTAACAATAATGGATGGTAGTGAACATGGGTATTTTCTGGTTACCGCCGTAGTTTGCAGAATACTGTTTTTAAACATTAACGGGTGTATTTTTCGGCGATTTCCATAACCGCCGTAGTTTGCAGAATACGGGGCAATGTGTAGTTTGCAGAATACGGGGCAATGTGTAGTTTTCAGAATACGGGGCAATGTGTAGTTTGCAGAATACGAGGCAATGTGTAGTTTGCAGAATACGGGGCAATGTTTAGTTTGCAGAATACGAGGCAATGTGTAGTTTGCAGAATACGGGGCAATGTGTATAGTGTTATTTCATTTACAATTTATATTTATTCTCGTTCATGCGGATTAGCACTTGTTTTGGGACGTGCGGCGCTTTAATATCTGTATGGTTTAAATTGGAATCACAACTAATGGTTAAAAAAGATCACCAACACAAATCTGTTTTCACTAATTTTTATTGAAACAGATAACATGATAGCAGATAACAGAAATAATGAATTTCAAACATACGCATACAAGCTGAAATTCTTAGCACTGAAGAGTCGTGTGCATACCGGACTGGTATGAGGCATCGCACATCTTGGGTTGTCGCTTATCGTGAAATAGTTCCAAATCTTACTACTTCACGTTAGTTTTATCTAGATCACTGCTGGTATTGTCTGGATACTTAATCATTATGAATAGAAGTATTGGAAAAGGCGGGAAAATATACCGCATGGTTGACGTGTGAGTAGCATGAAAGATGAAAGGGAGGATATCCCTTTGATGTCACAAGATTGACATTCCAGCTTCTAGACGCCAGTGAAAATTTAGAAATAATTTAGTGATTTCTTTTGTTATGCAAGGCTACTTTAAGAATTTAGACATAATATATATGTATCAACAAATAATAATTATGATATAGATCATACTTTATTTATTAATAATATTACAAGCAAATAAGTTCCCATTAGATGGTTTATAGTTCTAGAAATGACGAAAGAATGTCACGTGATTGCTCTTCGCTTTGATGTTTCATTCATTGCCGCGTGAACCTTTCAGTTCAGACACCTATTATAGACATACAGGTGCCAATCATTTTAGGAATTACATCGGAATCAACACTAGTTACTATAGTAATTTCTAATTCATTACCATTATAAAACCATTTTTCATTTTCTGATAATTTTCCACTATTTCTAAAAACAACAATTTTAGTTTTGTTGGTATTTACAGTGAGGTTCCATTTACAAGTATATTTACATAATGAGTGAAGCAAATGTTGTAAACGCTCGGGAGTTTCCGAGAACACTGCCTTGTCGTCCGCATACATTAAAAGGAAAAGGTTCGTGGTATCTAGAGGAATGGATGGACAATTTTCCGAGTGCAGATGGTTTTCAACATCATTAATGATACAGCAAACAATTAACGTCCGCTTGACAAGATAGATGGAGTGTATTTGTGATTGCGTAGGAAGCGTGACACAATTTTATTTCTTCAAAAACGCGGCGTTTGTGCTTGATAACCGAGGTAAAATAGCACCATGCGTTTCCTGACTAACAGTGACGTTCATCTACAAGGATTATTATGTCATTCGAAACATTTCAATGTTTATATCCACCACTATCGGTAATTATATGTATCAGTCGATATTATATGTTGCTGTCAAGATCTGATATAGGTGTCATATCGGGCCATCACTATAAATATATTTAGGACCTAGAAATTGACCCAAATGGGTCGCAACGCATATAATAATGTAAACTGATTGTATATGAGCTAATTTACATTCAATTGTTTCCATTTTGACTCTAATGTCAAATCAGTTACGTTCAGTGAAATACTGCATGAATCTGAACCCAACCATGTCATATATTTGTTAATGTTTGTTTAATATTTCGCTCGGTGTAATATTAGTAATATTATAGGTCCAACGCGACGAGAATATACATTCACTTGATACACTCACTCCGTTCATTTGACACCTCCCTATTTGTTAGGATAAGCTGCTGATTTGGCGACGAACAGTATCTGACCAGCTCAATTTATCTCGCCAACCAGTGTCTGGAATGCTGCCTGGCTGCATTTCCGACAGTTTATTTCACAAAATATTTTGCTGAATATATTCATTCACATTGAGTCACTCACCCCGCCCGTTTGACACTTTCCTCTGGTCGGATAAACTAGTGATTTTGCGACATTTTCGAGAAAAAGCAAGTTAAAGTTATCGTTAGATTTTAACACTAAATCACGTAACAACCATGTCATATATTTGTTAATGTTTGTTTAATATTTTGCTCGGTGTTAGAATTTAGAACCAAAGAGAATAGTCCGTACATTAGTAATATAGGTCTTGTATATTAAATCTTTTATGGGATTAAATTCTGTTAATCTCACCACTTAATTAGCACCTTTAAAGATTAACTGATTTGATGTTTAGGGAAGATTTAATCACGCTGACGCTGATGCTTCAACAGTTTCCAACTTCCAGTTATGCTGACGACACAAACGTCCGAGTTATCAACTACCACTGAAACTAATCCATTGCAATATCGACTACCCCCCCCCCCCCCTCTCCCTCACTCTGTCGTGGGGTTGGTTGGTCGAATGGTTAGCGTGCGCGCGCTGTATCAAACGGCCTGCCATTGAGTCAAGTGGCGTGGTTTCAAATCCACGGTTGATCGTGGCAAGGAATAGGGTCGCGCCTGTCCAACCCCCTACGCCCAAGCGAATTATTAAAATAAAACTAAACCATATGTTATTCCCAAAATGACCTTGTTTGTGTCGAGTGGACGTTATACCATTCTCTCTCTCTCTCTCTCTCTCTCTCTCTCTCTCTCTCTCTCTCTCTCTCACACACACACATTGCCCCCACTCACCTTCCGTTAGATCCGAACCGTTCATTTAAATGTTAAAAAAAAACTTTTATTGTAGGTAACTTAAAAGTTAAAGTTACATGGATTGGGTTATCCATTGTTACTATTTGTCATATGTTTTTTCTTTTTAGTTTATAGTTTTTTTTTGTTAAAAAATCATAATCTACTTACATGCTTTGAATGAGATACTGTCATGGTCATTTGCAAACTTTTTTTCAATTGCGACGTACATAATACCATAAGTATTGGGGCTAGCAATGACTGACCCATTAACCCATATTGATGCCATGCAGACAACCCAACCCCATCCACCATCAGGGGGTGTGAACGACTCGCTGTTAAACGTACTGAATTTTAGTTTACGGGGAATAGATCTTTCATCATTCTCTTCGGAATCAATTCCAACTTTCCCATCTGTTATGGTGTTTATAGATGTATCCATTTTTCTGAATAATCAACAAAGCAGTGAGAACTATCCTCTATTTATCTAATCTCTCATAATGCATCTTTATAATGCTATGAATTAAAAGAACTTACCATTTGAAGTATTCAACGCTGTCTTTGCTACTTCTTGCAGTAAGATATTTTTTATTCCAGCGTGAATTAAATTCTTTGGAACAACGCTGACAGTTTTACGTTTTGCTGCGATGGGTGTGTAGATTTCTAAGTATCATGTTATTTTGTGTAAAGTCTAGTATTTTGTCACGTCATGCATCGTTTTACAACAAGAAGTTGGGTTTTATGATTGCCTAACCTCCCGTGACAAATGTTTTTATTTAAAGAGAAAATAGTATTATGGAATTATATGCCCCAGTTTTTTTTTTTTTTGGGGGGGGGGTGTTTTTTTGTTTTTGTTTTTGAAGTGTTGACAGATCGACTCCGAAGAAACATGTAATGTAAAATATTAAAATTACGCAAGGTTGTTTATAAAGAGTCGGTGTCATGCCATGTCATCATCGTTATGCAAGAGCTAAATATGCCTATTACAGGTCTTTCTTTTGGGACTGAAATGTTATCAATGAATTAGACATTTATTAACAGGGCAAGACCATTATCTATTCTCGATGGTATCGGATATCAGAGATGCAGGGCATAGCTTCCAACAACCCGTACGTGGGTTGTATTAAATGAAATAAAATGAAGCTTAACGTCCCTCGTTTAACGTCCAACTGTTTTGCTCCTACATTGGGCTAATGAAGACGGGCATATACCATACAATGGGCTATGCGGGGAATTTTGCCCGGGCAGCGGCGCTACGGCCTACTCTTATATCGAATTCCAACTTCCAAGGGATCTTGTACGTGCATGCCAATGTGTACACGGGACCTTGGGGTTTCGTTCCATCCGAACGACTAGACAGCTGTCCTTGTCAGCCCCTCCGTCCTACATCACTGACAAGAAGAAACCAAGCCGGAATATCTGGATGAATTTTCTCGGCCAATGCAGGGATCGAACATCCGATGTCCAGGCTAACGAACCAGCGTCCTACCAACTTAGCCACCGTGATCCTAACGTGACGTTTAATCTTTTGTAATAATAAGAAGCCGTACGAGCGCGATGTATTTTTGAGAATTTACCTGCCGCAAAACCCTTTGCTGCTATTCCAGTCCGTGAATGCAGCCACTTCAATGTGGTCCAGTATAGCGTACCGTAGGTGACTTACCCGAATCCCAAATCCCAAACAACCATTCAGTCGATGCCCGAAAAGTGTTGCAGAAAGTAGAGTTGATCCAGACAAAATGCCTCAATCCCTACTAATCCGGTGGCTGAAGGGGGGAATCGCCACCCGAGCTGTAAATTTATGAGACCAAGTTTTTCTAGACCAAGTTTTTTGTGTAGATTCCGAATCTGCGTTGTGATCAGGCGTTTGAGGGGGCGTTATCGAGATACAGAGGGTCAAATGTCTACTAAAATAAACAAAGGTTGAATAACCGTATAAACTCTTAATTAATGTATCTTTAAATATAAAATCAGTTAAAGTTAGTAATATCTTGATGATAAAGCGATCAAAGGACGCGGACGGTAGAGACTTCTTTACGTTTGATATTACCTCTTTTATCCTTCAATAATGGTGCATTGTTTGGATTTTTTGAGTTATTTTGTGAAATACGTTTAGCAGTGGTTATTAAAATGTTTATGGAAGCGTGGCCCTCGCCCTTTCTTTCAATCGACCATTATATACTCAAACGATTGTAATAAAAGGGGGGCTGATATACGTATATAAAATTAATGAAAGAGTGACTTTCTCTAAGTAATAAATTTCGCATGGTTTGTAGTGAAACAATTTTCACAGATATATGTTCATCAGACCTAAACATTAGTGAATGCCTCCTCGCAAGCGGTGGGGATGGCCGAATGGTTAGCGCGTTGTATCATTGTCCTTTAATGTTTTATTTTTATACTGTACGCCATATTTTGTATTTGAATTGATGCATCTGAATTTAAATAATAAAAAAAAAAAAAGAAAAAAAAAGCGCGTTGTATCATAAAGCCTGTCATTCAGTCAAGTGAAGGGGTTTCGAATCCCCGGATGTACGTGAAGGAGCCTCGTGGTTTTCTTTTTCGAGGTCCTCCAGTTTCCTCCCACGGCGATAGACCCCTGCGCGCAAGCGAATTATTGAAATAACATTAAACCAGGTGTTAGTCCCGAAATTACCTAGTTTGTCTCCACTTCATTTCTCTCTCTCTCTCTCTCACTCTCTCTCTCTCTCTCTCTTACAGGGCATGATAAGTATGACATTAGACATGTACAGTCCATGGGAAAGGCCGGATAGGAACTGTCAGCGAATATCGTTGGCTCAAAGACAGTTCCAAAATTATGTCATTTTTAGACACTAACATGTGGTTCAATCATAATATAACAATTTTCTTGCGCGGGGTGGGGGGGATTTGTCGTGGGAGGAAACCGATAGATCCGGAGTAGACTCTTGAGATTAGTCAGATTACGCCTTGTCTCCTTCAGGGCAAAATAAGTATGACATAAAGACAGTCCAAGGGAAATTACTCTTATTTATAAATCTACAGACGAATTCGAAACAAACGCGATCTATATACTTTTTATATCTATTTATTGGATTGTGTAAATCTTACGACAAATGACAAGCTTACAAATAAAAACAGTTCATACGTTATATGGAGAGTGAATCTATTATTAACACACGTGACATGAATCGTGAATAAACGGACGAATTGTTCGCGTATTAACCCCTTCTTTTGATCGGCCACATAGTTGAAGCCATGTTCGCGATCACTTAGCAATATCTAACACCATTTAGGACCAGTAATACGACTTGTGTATCGTAGCCTAGTTACTTTAAAACATTCACTCGAATACTTTTATAAAATATCATTTAAAAAGCTTATGAAATATATTAAAATATGTGTTATTAAATTCACTGAAGATATTGGATTACTGCTAACCATAAAGAGGTAATAATAACTTAATGTTTTTGTTAAGTTTGGATATTGTGCTAAGTGGGTGAATTTGACACAGTGGTACCAGTTTACAAATATCTGAAATGCTAAAGGAGAGACGGATAGAGAAATGGATTTTAACCTAAACTCAACACAAACTAGGTCATTTCGGGACCAACACCTCATTCAATATTATTTCAATAATTCGCTTAGGCGCGCGTAGAGTCTTTAACAGTGGTGGCATGGCGAAAACTCTCGGGGTTGGACAGGGGACCCTATTTCATGCCACGGATAACTGGGGAAATGAAGCCATATGTTAGTACCGAAATGTCCTAGTTTGAGTCGAATGGACGTTAAACCCCAGTTCTCTCTGTCATACTCAATGAACCACCCAGGCTCCTTTTCATGAAAAACTTATTCTACATTTCTCTCATTTCTTTCTTAGTTTTTATTTTACATTTTAAGTTTTCTTTGATCTATACAAATTTTATTTTTATATATTTTTTTTTCATATTTCTATTACGATCTCTTTATTGATTATCAAGATTAGATTTTTTCCAATTTATCGAAAATTAAGGCAGGATCAAAGAACACCCGAACGGTTGTGTGTAATATATTTATATGACTATAATAACATTTTAATAACAGTTTATTAGCAATTAAATAAAAAATTATAAAGGACTAAATTTCTATAGATCTAAATTTCTTAAGGTCTAATTTACACTTGAAGGTGAATTATGTAAGATTTAGATAAAGAGTTGACAGTTCTCCTTTAATAGTTCAGTAATGCATAATGAATATATTGAAAATGTATATAGTCACTGAGTCAACTGGCGTGATTTCGATTCCCGGTTTCCCCACTGCTAAAGACCCCTACGCGCAAACAAATTATCGAAGTAAAATTAAACCATATGTTAGTCTCGAAATGACCTAGTTTGTGTCAAGTGGAGTTTGTGTCAAGTGGACGTTAACGCCCCGGGGAATCACGGTGGCTAAGTGGATAAGGCGCTGGTTCGCTAGCCTGGAGGTCGGGTGTTCGATCCCTGCATTGGCCGAGAAAGTTCATCTCGATTTTCCGGCGTGATTTCCCCTTGTCAGTGATACAGAAGGAGGGCCTGACAAGGACAGCTGCCTAGTCGTTCGGATGGGACGAAAAACCGAGGTCCCGTGTACACATTGGAGTGCACGTAAAAGATCCCTTGGCAGTTGGAATTCGATATAAGAGTAGGCCGTAGCGCCGCTGCCCGGGCAAAATTACCCTCATAGCACACTGTATGGCGTATGCCCGTCTTCCATTAGCCCAGGTTAGGTGCATAAGAGTAGGACGTTAAACCCCATTTCATTTCATTTCATTTCATTTACGTTAACGCCCCCTCTCTCCCTCTCTCTCTTTCTCGCAAACTCTCTCCCTCTTTCTGCCTCGCACTAAATGAATAAATAACATGCGGTTTTATTGCTGGCCACCCGAACAATGATGGAATATGCTCGATCACCATCAATTCGAGATGTTTGGTATGACAATTTTGCGAATCCAGCTCTTTTCCGTCTTCGTGGAGCCAAGGTGGCTTAGTAAGTAAACATTTGCTCGTTACCCTGGGGGTCCTGTGTTCGATGTTGCCCCCTTTGTCAGTAACGAAGGACGTAGGGACTGGAAAGGCATAACGTATAGGTAGGTGTTCGGGACGGGATGAAACCCGAGGTCCTGTGTACACATTGGCGTATGAGTTAAAGAATCCGTGGCAGTTTGACTTCTATATAACTATAGGCCGTAGTGCGAGAAAATTGTCCCTCACAGCACACTGTATGGCGTATGCCTGTCTTCATTAGCCCAGTTGGAGCACAACATTAGGCCGTTAAACCCCATTTCATTTAATTTTGTCTGTGTGTAGTGCGACCCGGGAAAACTTTCCGTCATAGCACATTGTATATCGTAACTCAGTCTTCTTTATTAGAGCAGTTGGAGCAGAAAAATAGGACGTTCAACCCCATTTCATTTCTAATAGTAAGTGCAGGGGGGCTGCACCACACACAATTCTACACAAAAACAAATATATGTACAAGACATCATACTCAGAGACCACAAACATAAACAATTCTAAAAGAGAGAATGGATCCGGGGGCTAGCGCTGTACAGTCCCGGACCTGTGGTGACACAGACTTCACTCATATTTGAAAATAATTGGGAATACAACCCAAGGAAATAATTATATAATGTCAGTATGAGTCATGATCTGTCATATGTTGCAAGAAATAAGTATTAGAATTGATAGTTGAAGAAAGACTAACATGTCTAAAATATTTGTATCAAAATTATTTTAAGTTGGAAAGCTTTTGGATTGTGGTACCACACTTGCATATTGGGGGTTTGAGAAGAAAATTTGGGGGAAATTTGTTTTTTCTAAAACGAATATATTGTAGAATATACTTTTCCAGATCTTACAAGCAGATTGAATCAACTATTATTGTTCCGGCAAAAGAGAAAGAAAAACAAAACACTTTTCATTAATTTTTCATGGTCTACTATTCCATGTCTATAATATCTGTTGCAAGTTTTCAATGTTATCGTATTCTCATTTTAGATGTACACCCTGTATATGTGTCACGTGACAACTGCTAGTTTTTATTAAGATGGGATGTGGTTCCTCGACAGACACTAAAAAATCAAAAGTTTCACCAAAAGGCGGACAGAAGAGAAATGGGGCTGCAAAAAGGACCAAACCTGCGAAAAGGGTATGTCTTGTTTGTTAGTTTTTTAGTATGTTTAAGCATATAAGCTTTGATTTATTTGTTTGTTTTGGAGGGTTGGTGGGTGGGATTTATATTTTTGATTGTGGGTGGGGTTTTTTTTTGTCATGTGTTGATTTGTCTATTGTTGGTTTTACCTTGTCTTTTGTTCTGTATTGGTCCTAGTTGTATTTTTGTGATATTGATGTTCTTTCTTTTTGTTTTGTTTAATTTCTTTTTTAATTTTACACCAAACCTCCTAACGTTACGCGATCCTTTCTAAAATACACACCAGCAACTGAAGTAATGGTCACAGTACAGTAGACAGTTTTAAAGTAATTTCAAGTTTTAAGACTGTTCTAAACTAAAATCAATCGCAATTGGGACAAACTCCCAATGAAGTACTGGTAACTTGCATGCCTTGATGCTGAAAATGTACATCTGGTTTAAACAATTTACCCATGTTTACGCGTTCGTACCAGCCAACCCTTTATACGTATAAAAAACATTATACTATGCATACAGCAAACACGCCTGCCTCTTCCACTAGCAGACGCATATGTGTGTGTGCCTTTGTTTCAAAGCTAGCTTTACACACTTCAATTCTCCAGCTATCAGATCGATTCCAAGATGCAATTATTTCTGCTATTTCCTAATCCAGGAAGTGCCCCGCCCTTACTGGGAATTCCTCGGGTCAGTACTGGTGATAATAACTATACACTATTTTATGTGGCTTGGAATCTATAGGCCTAGTCTGGTTTGCTTTTGTAGACTGTGTATACATGTACAAATTAGATTAAAACAATGATCCTATTTCGTTTCGTTTTTTTATAATTCAAAATTTCGTTTTGCTTGTCTCTACTACACTGGGATCTGGAAGAGTTGTTATATTACCGACAGGCCAATGAAACAGTCTATAACGGCAAGTTCTTGGCCTTTTGATGCACAGATCTGTGGATAAACCACTAGAAATGTCAACACTGATCAATTAATCAATGTCTGACGTCGTAGGACCAAAAGCCGCTCGTTTGACCCAAGACGCGAACTCCCGCTATAACGTCTCAGATTTCAGGTAGTTTAAGCCATCGAAAGTACAACAAAAACCGAAACGAAATACAGATCTTATTTTAATCAGAGTGAATACCAAACTGATCCCGCAGTGAATATTCGCTTGGCCGCTACAATCACTGATAAGCATGACATCGACGAGACTTAATGAGTTCGGCATATTAACTTTTTTACTCCGACAGATTAAATTCTCAAACATTTTTTTGAAGTATTTGTAGTTAAAAAATATTTCCTATTTAGTGTAAATGGGTATTAAAATGAGTAAAATGCATTATTTTGCCCGAAGCAGTTAGGTGTTATGTAAAAAATGCACGAACCGTTGAGCAAATGACTGACGCCACGTGAAGTCAATGCACGTGTTGTGGACAGTCATCTGTGACAGAGATAATTCGTAAGTAATTCTCTGTGAAACAGATTGAGTGAATACATGTATTTCTGTAATCGGATTCATCTGCATTTAACATAATATACTTCGAACATATTTTAGCAGTTAAATATTATGTCATATTATTGTTAATGAATTTAAAGTAAAATGTGTCTAAAATATATTTTAATGTTTTATCATTTCACATTAGCTTGATTTGGCACCAATTACCTTTGCTTTAAATTAGTTGTTAATAGGCTGCAATTTTCCTTCTTGTGCTGGGTTTAAATAACATTTGAATGATACTAATACAATATTTTCAGACTGGTTTTGTTGGTGTCTCTAGTTTAGATTGTTCAGATACAGACGGTGATGGTTTGCAGGTAAATTTAAACTAGAGTTATTTCCCTTGTTTATCATTTTGTACTTGACTTGCTTGTAGTTGAGCTTTGCCTGCTTTTCTTTAGAAAATAAAATGAAATGGGTTTAACGTCCAACTGTTCCGCTCGGCGAGGCTAAAGAAGACGGACATACGCAATAAATTGTGTGCTGAGGGTTATTTTGACCCGACAGCGGCAGTACGGCCTACTCTTATATCGAATTTGAACTATCTAGGGTTCTGTTACGTGCACACCAATGTGTACACACAAGGTACCTCGTTGTTTTTACCATTTGAAGGACTACATGTTGTCCCTTGTCAGACCCCATCCACTGGCAATGTGTAGGGGGTATTTTTTGATACATCAGCGATAGAAATGTCGATGCTGTGACTCTGGAAATGTGTACGCTTTCAATCCATGAAGGGTAAACCCGAAAATATATCCCCTGACAAACTCTGGCACAAATAGCTCCCATTAGCCATCATCAAGGCTAGGGTTGGAAACACTTCAACTGGTTATAATTATGATCTAATTGAACCCTTCTCCATAAAAAATAATAAACAGAGCTAAATTTATTTTTTCGTGAAATAAAATTACGTTTGCTTAAACATACATTATGCGAGAGCTTTATCTGCCTATTGAAGGTCTTTCTTAATGCCTGAAATGTTAATTAGATATTTATTAACATATCCAGATCATTATCAACTCTCGATGTCATTGCTAGCCTGCGATATTTAGTAGATTATGATCCGATTTAATGCATAACTTTCCTTTTCGATTTAATTATTAAGTGGATAATCGAGACTATGCTTTTTGCCGCACTGACTTTAGTTATGACAATTGAGGCTAGGCGGACATTTTCAGCGAATTGCCTTTACCTTATCTAGTTTTTAACTATTATAGTGAGAAATGCCAACTCGTTATCTAATCTCCCATAATGTATCTTTACTTTTAGCCATACCGCAACAATGCTGATACAAGCCAGTTTGCTAATGGAATAGCCTATTTATATGGATTTAAGGTAAGTTAAATGTTTACTATAATGCGGCACATTTACAATTGTACACACGCATTTTTAAGTAATTCGCTTAATCTGATTAAAATACAGATCTAAATTTCGTTTCGTTTTTTTTTTTAATACTTTCGATGGCCTACCCTAAATGAAGATCTGACAAGTTATTGTGGAAGTTCACGTAAGTTTATGTGTTAAATCTGCTTCCATTTGGATTACTTAGAGAAATTCAAATCTGTATTTCTATTTCTATTTATTTGTAGGCACGGTTAAAACGGCAATTGGTAGACAGTACGGAGAATGGAAATCTGGAAAAACTAGAAGACTCCATTGCTAAATATGTAAAATATGAAGGCCCTGAAGATGACGACTACTTCCGGGCCTTACGAAGACGTCATTTCCTTGAGTTACAACGAGGTTAGATTATATTCAGTTATAGTGCAATGGACTAATGACATTTTGTTTTGTTCAGAATGTAGTTGTTGATAAGTCGAGTGTTTTCTGGGTCAGGGATGTGATAAACATTATAAAATAAACTTTATAAACCAAAGGCATATGGATGGTATTACTAGGCAATAGTACGTGGAATTTCGAAAATAGTCAAAGCAAATCACACTTGAAAAGGAGTGCTAGGTGTTTTGAAAAGATTAATATGGGATGAAAAATCGGCGACCTGTGTATCCAAAAGATCCCTTGGCATTTGGAATTCGATATAAGAGTAGGCCATAGAGCCACTGCCCGGGCAAAATTTCTCCCAAAGCACACTGTATGGCGTATGCCCAACATCATTAGCTCAGTCGGGGCAGACCAGTAGGACGTTAAACCTCATTTCATTTTTTATCTTCAGGTCTACGGGATGGTATCAGACGTCGACATGCCGGAGTTTTAGACGACGCCATAACAAACGCCCGTAATTCACAGTTCAGTAATAAACTTAAATCTCATATAGCAGCTGCCGAGAAACTGCGCGATCACATTTGGGAATTAGAGATACATAAACATGACGTGTTAGACATGGACCAGAAAACAGTCAGTGAAATTAAGAGTTATCAACGACCCCCACCTTGTGTCTTCTATACCATGAAGGCAACTTATGTATTATTGGGTACAGAACCAGACAAAATATATGTAAGTAGGATTGTAGATTGGTTTCAGATGGGGAAATCCCCCGCCCTCGGGCTTCAATGTTAAATCCATGGCTTTCCGATGAATTAATCTAGATTAACAAAAACTGCCATGCAAACGGACAAACTAGATAGAAAACTCACTACCTGTCGAATGGGTTGTTTCCCTTTGTGCGTAGCTAACCGGACAGTAAAGTTCCACAAATATTGAGAATCATGATCAGTGAAAGAGGAAGTATTTAACTCAATTTGTTTGGTGTGTTTTATTGCGTCACTGGTAAAACTGTTACAGGATTGAATTCAGTGTCACTCGATTGTCAGTTCGGATTTTTTCGGGTTCAAAATGGAGTATACCCATTTGTCCTATTGAAAACAAAGATGGCGTTAAAATTCCGAATATAAATGATTGGCTGGCGGAAGTAAATACCCCCCCCACCCCAGGTATCAATGTCACAAAACAAGGCTCCATTAATATCTGCTACTTTCATTTTTATTTTATTTTCAGGAATGGGGTGATATTCAAATACTGTTAAATCAAACCGTTAGAAATGGGTTATTATATAAAATAGATCATTTTGATCTGGACGAAGCTAACGTTGACCATGCTGTACAAGCCGAGAAAATACTGGATAATACAGACTATGAAGATGTTCTGAAAGCTAGTAATGGCGTCGCAATTTTCTATTTATGGGTAGGTGCATTTATACAGAATTACGTATGATTGGTACTGAAAGATAATTTAACCAGAGCAGTCTATAGATATGGTACATTACTGTTAAGGATACAGATTCTCACGGTGACTAAATGGGTAAGGCGCTGGCTCACTACCTCCCGAGGTCGGATGTTCGATCCCTGCTTTGGCCGATAAATTCATCCAGATTTTCAGGGCAAGGCGGAGAGCCTAACAATGACAGCTGTCTAGTCGTTCGGATGGGACAAGGAACCGAGGTTTCGTATACTCATTGACGTGCACGTAAAAGATCACAGTACATTGTATGGCGTATGCCCGTCTTTATTAGCTCAGTTCATTTCATTTCATCTCCTGAGTCAGTAGAAACACCTTCCCGGTCCATGTTACTCACAGTTTTCCTGTGATTTTTATTCTTTGTTCTATTTCCAGACAAATCAGAACATAGAACAAATCAAGAAAGAGACCAAGAAAGATAAAGATAGTAAACAACGGAAAAAGAAATAACTTGTACAATAGTGTCAATATAAATATATGGAAGGCTAGTACAGAAACATTGGGTACATATATCAGCTGTATTTAGTCAAAAACAGAATTGACCAAAGGTCTCTCAAAATTGCGGAGCTAAATGTTAAGTTGCCATAGGACTCTATTATATCTTATACATGGGACAGCATTCTACGTTATACACCATTTGGCTACAATTGTAGTTGTTGTTATTTTATAATATGTAATGATGCAGTTGATCTCTAATTATAACCAATAACTAGTGATATATTATAATTTGGATTGCGTAAATTAAATATGACGTCAACCAATTTTTAGGGTGGGGTGAGGGATTTTGTCGATTTGGCAACTCAAAGCAACTAGTTCCAGTAAGGACAACTGAGAGCAACGCTTATGTCGGAACTTATTGCGATTACGCTTAACACGTGACTGTTTTTTTTTTAATTCAAAATGTCGAATACCTTAGAAGAAGCACCTCAATGGCGTGGTTTGTCTTATTCTGCTACAATTCAATTAATATACTTTTATCGACATCATCAACAATTGAAAAGTAAGTTTCTTAGTTCGCTTCCTTTGTGTTTAGTTAAAAAGTCACATGGTACATACTCTAATCACGTGATGATATTTCTATGAAATGAATTGACGCCAGTTGCCGCAAGTTACTATGTTAAACCTGGGCAACAGAGATTCACCCGACTGGAACTAGTTGCTTTGGGTTGTAACGAGTCAAAAGCCCGCAATTAATTGATTTTTGTCGTAAACGTCATTGGTAGTGCTAGAATAAGAATTGTAGATTTTTCCAATGTTAATGTTGTTTGTAAATACTAAATGTAATTTATGTGTGCGCATGTCTTATTAATAAGATTCATTCATAGATATGGTTAGAAGTGGAGACCAATCTGATCCTATTTCGTTTCGTTTTTTATAGTTTTAATAAGATTCATTCATAAATACTGTAAGGAGTGGAGACCAAGCTGATTAAAACACACATTTTATTTTGTTTCGTCTTTATAGTTCAAAATTTGTCTTTACGACACCTGACTCTGAAAGAGTTGTTCTCTGGATACTGTAACGGATGAGCCAATGAAAATGTCTGTTACGGCGAGTTCTAGGCCTTTTTGTGCACTGATTGATTTATCAATCTCTGGCATCGTAGGGTCAAAAGCCTCTCTTTTGACCCCTGACGTAAACTCTCACTATAACTTGTCAGACCATCGAAAGTATAAAAAAAAACAAAAACGAAATATAGATCTGCACTTTAATCAGATAGGCGTGGAGATATGTTGACACTCAATATAAAAACAGGGGCATGAGCCAAAATTTCGACAGTCAAAATATCAACGATGTTTGAAAACATAGATCATGATCCGATTGACTGCTTTCGTTTCGGTTGGGTTTAAATAAGGGGCCTGAAATTAAGGGTCAGACACCCCACCTGTACCATCTCATATTTTTATTATCCGCCTCTGAATAAAACTATTGTTCATTAAACTAATAGAAAAAAAAATACTGTAATGTTTAACATTCAGACGTTTATTTCTGAATATAATATAGACTTTTTCGATGTTTCATCAACAATTATTTGTTTTGAATATATGTATTTTTTATCTGTGATATTTTTTTGTATAGATTTTTTATAATATTTCAGTCGTTGATATAAACAATTATTTTATTTTATCACCTTCTTTACATATTATTACATACCCTGTCATCAATGCCATTCGACCAGTTAGACGCTCTTTGCACGAATCCGGGGGGGGGGGGGGGTTATCGAGTCAACTGAAGTGGTTTCGATTCCCCCGTTGTAAGTAACACGGAGTAGGGTCTACTCTCTAGCCACGTGGGTTTTCTCAGGGTCCCCTACGCACAAGCGAATTATTAAAATGACCCCCCCCCCCCCAACTGAACCACATGTTAGTCCTGATATGATCTAGTTTATGTCGAGTTGACGCTAATCTCCATTTGTCTCTCTCTCTCTCATTAAATACAGATATTATATAAGAGGTGGAATTGTCTATTGCAAATCTTTCTTGGGGGGGGGGGCTAGTGGTCTAGAGTGCCGCGCTTCGACCTCTAGCTGGCCGGTCACCTCTGGCTTGCGGCTTTGGTTTCGATCCCTGGTGTGAGCGTATGTGGAATGGAGATAAGGGCGCCTTCTCAACCTCGTGGGTTTCCTCCGGGCACTCCGGTTTCCTCCCACTGCTAAAGACCCCTACGCGCAAGCGAATTATTGAAGTAAAATTAAACCATATGTTAGTCCCGAAATGACCTAGTTTGTGTCGAGTGGACGTTTAACCCCATCTCTCTCTCTCTCTCTCTTTCTTTAGGGCCCTAAATGTTATATAAATTATTAAGAAAACATTTACATGGCAAGATCATATGCAACTCTGGATGCCATCGAGTGGTCCCGATTTTAATTAGATTACAATAGTTTGGCCATTTAATGATTTAATTTAAAAATCGAGACGCTAGTATGATGGTTACGATCAATGTACACATCTTGTCAAAACTACAACCATTGATAACTTCGCTCAAAATAAGGTAATTTGAATGAAATTTTAAATTATTCATTTTGCATTACCTATTTTTGAAATATTATAGCGAGAACGGTCAGCTCTTTATCTAAATCTAGCTTAATGTCCCTTTAAGGAAATACGATATTCCATATAAATTAGTAAAATAAAAGTTATTGTTTTACGCACGTAGAGAAGTGATAATGAGTTTCTAAATGTCCAAATCGATACACAAATTGTAAATAAAACGATTCTCTTGTGGTGGTGTGATGAGCCTGACGTTAATACTGTTACTATATCAATGAGTTTTTATTGATATTTTTGACAAACAATAAAAACTGACTAACCATTCTACTTGGTTACTAACGTAATCAATAAATACTCTGTTCTAGGAATTCGATTTACCGCCATATTGTTATGGATATGGATTGGGGAGTGTTTTTATTACATAAAGAATAAGTTTTGACCTTGTTCATTTTTTTAAAAAAGCACCAGTACTATGGAACGAGCATGATTTCTCGAATTGGGGTGTATCTTTTTTCAATAATGGTCCATGATTCTAGGCGAGTGTCCAACGTCGTAGTGTCTAACCTATTCTTTTAGTGAATAAAGAGTTGAACAAAGTATACAAATGGGTGTAAATTTGTTTAACAAATGTGGCATGGGGATACAAAGTTCGATACAATGAAATGGGGTTATTTAATTTGAACGTATTCTTATCAGGATAAAATCTGGATTGGGAAGTAGGCTAAAGCCTAGATCACAACATAGGGCGTAGGGTTTGGTAGTGCCGCCCTATCGCAAGTCTCACGCATGGATTTACTAAGATTTGTCCCTTAGATCCCCCATAGTAGCACGTAAGGCGGATTGTGACCTAGGCTATATTCATTCACAAGGACTCTTATCGGCTACTGGGATTCAAAGCCGGGTCTTTTTCCTAGATAATACCCACTTCTGACACGACCTCTTGAATTTGATCAAATCGCGGAAGGCTTACATTAATTAAACGCTATGGTTAGATTAGCAGATTAGACACAGTCAGTGGGACAATATAATACTCGCCTAAATTAGACAATCTACTGCGCATTAATATCATCCGCACTACTTTAATGGCGATTACCCAATGAATACAATCAATATTGACCTCGTTACACTTGACTATATTTATGTTATGCCATGTTAAGACCTTAAACGTTAACTTTTGTCAGGTAATGGCTAAAAACTACCGGAAATACAATAACTCCAAATACATATTTCTGTACATTTTTATCATATGCCAGTCGCTGTAGGGGTGGGGGGCTGAATGGTTAGCACGTGCGCTCTGTATCATTCCCCGGTTGTACGTGACAAGGAGTAGCGTCGCCTTTCCGACTTCGTGGAGTTTCTCCGGCTCCTCCAGTTTCCTTCCACTGCTTAAAAGACTTTAAGCGCAAGCGAATTATTGAAATATAATTAAACCATGTTAGTCCCGAAATGAGTGGACGTTCAACCCCATTTCTGCGTCTTTCCAGAATCTTTGTAAGAAAATAAATCAAAAAAGCACACCAAACATCTTTATTATTTTTCTTCGATAGTGCACGAATAGTTCAATATAATAGCCCAGTTCTGCTCCCAATTAGATAATAGAAAGAATCAGCATATCTGCTGTTGTTTCTACTAAGACCGGTTTCTTTAAATTCCGCATTGGGGATTCTTTTCACAAGCCGCCACTGCCCGAAAGATAACATTGGAAATAAAACTGGTTAAACGAAAGACAATGAACTCTATTCAATTTATTTTTTATACAAAATTCAGAATTCCCCAGACCATTGTTACACAAAAGAGAGTGTTACTTACCGTACGTAACCATGGCGAACTAAACAGTATTGGGATTAACGTCACATTTTGCACGGGCAGCTGGGCTACGAGTAATTTCGCAATAGATCTTTCACGTGTTCTTTTACGTGCACGTCCTACCCGAACGTCTAGACTCGTATCCGCGACTATACGTTAAACATACATTATACAAGAGCTAAGGCCGAAATGTTATATAAACTATTAATTAGACATTAATTACCTTTTCCAAACCATGATCAACTCTTGATGGCATCGGAGGCATAAGATATTTACCGGATATACCGTTTATTTTTTTTGATGGATAATATACACTTTATGAGTTATCATATAACAATATCAGGAATGCCGACCGAGAATAGGTTAAAATTCAGTTTCTACTATCTCAGTTCAGAGCTCGAGTGCAGCAATATGACTGAAATTTTCAACGTTATTTAATTATCTAGTTTTTTAAAATGAAAATATTTTATTAATAATAAATTAAAATACCATTAGAAAGATAATTGAACGATCTTTCGATCGGTAGGTTATGGAATTTTGACATATCAAAATACCATGTATTTTTTTTAAGTTGAAAAAACAATTTACGTACACTTTTTTTGAGGCAATTTGTCCATATTCCATAACCTACCGATCGAATGTTCATTTTATTGCCGTTCCGATGCTACTAAAATCGATAAAATCGGAGCATGTTAAGTGCTTGCCCCGGGCACTTGAAAATGGTATACAACGTACTTTTTTAAAGAATAAACAATGCCGCACTCAAGCAAGTTCTGTGACGTCATGACGTCGTCTGACATCAAGCTAACAATGTTAAAGAACAAGCGTGGTTAAATTGAGAAAAATCTTCAGGGTTGTTACGTTGTAAACAAGGGGATTAAATGTATGTTTTATATAAATAAAGGACTTGCCTGCAAAAATGAGTTATTCCAGGTTGAGCACTATATCCGTTTATTAGTATTCCTATATTAATTAGACCAATTAAAGTAAGAAAATTTTCATTCTTGTCTCGACTAGCGGAACTACTGTGTTGTGCCACGTGACGTCTCTCTCTCTCTCTATATATATATATATATACAACGGCAGGTCAAAGTGCAATTGCTAAATTCCCGCGAAAAAAATAAACCAATGATAATTATGTTTACAAGGATTGTCCAATAAAGAGATCCGTACCGAAAAATTAAGTTATCAAAACATGGGGTCGAAGTTCAACGTTAAAAATTGCGCCAGTCTGTTCGCCCTGTACGAGACGACGGTTGATAAATTTATCAATTCTACAATTAAGTTTTGTCTAAAACTGTAACAGATAGATGGCACAGTGTTATCAAAATAATGAAAACATCACTGGTAAGTATGAGAATTATATCATCTAAAGAAAGACTAATAAAGTAACAGCAACGAGTAAGTATTATAAAGGAGGACGCGCCTCATAAACTTATACTATAGGCCTAACACTAACTGAGTTAATGACAGAAAATAGCTTCGAGCCTACATTATTGTAATAGATTTGGGTCATGCGAATGATTGCTTTGTATGAATTAATGAATACAAAAATCTTTGTTTTCAAGAATATAAAGATATATAAATCCCCTCCTAGTCCTACGTTTATTTGTTCTGGAGGGCCTTTTTCTATTAATATTGTATTATAATTATGTAGAGATTATTGTAGCTGAATGGGATGAATAGGCCTAGATAATCAGATATGGATTAGTGAATAAAAAATAAATATCGTACGTTTGTTTATTTTTCTAGGCCGTAGCTAGTGTCATGGGCCTAGATCTCAAATTGTAAATAATATGCTTTTTTAATCTGGTGGGCCTAGATTGACGAGCCTAGTAATGAATCAAAAGTGGATGAATAAAAATAAATTTCGTATGTTTGTTTATTCCCCGCTAGTGCCATGGGCCTCGATCGAAAATTGTAAATGCTTTGATTAATCCGGTGGGAATAGATGGATGGGCCTAGTAACGAATCAAAAGTGGACGAATAAAAATAAATTTTGTATGTTTGTTAAGTTTATTCCCTAACTAGTGCCATGGGCCTAGATCGAAAATTGTAAATGCTTTGTTTAATCCGGTGGGAATAGATGGATGGGCCTAGTAACGAATCAAAAGTGGACGAATAAAAATAAATTTTGTATGTTTGTTAAGTTTATTCTCTAGCTAGTGCCATGGGCCTAGATCGAAAATTGTAAATGTATATATGCTTTGTTTAATCTGGTGGGCCTAGATCTAACACTGTATACGTGTTATTGCAGCTGAATGGAATGAATTGTTATCGGGTCTTTCGTCAGACAATTTTACTAGTTTTGAAGAATATAATAATCCTGCGATTTTTGAAGATTATTTAACCAATGTTCAATTTTATTGTTACGGTATAAATTAATGAAAGGCAAACTATCTATCCATGAAGTATTGCAAATATTGACAACTATTTCACCAACAGTTCATTTAAACTTGAGGAATTTGAATACTTTTCTTGATAATATTCGTATAATGATGTGTTCATTTCTTTAAATAAACCACCAGAACCCCTGGTCGATGATGTAGTAGTAAAATTAGATTTGATGTCAGTAGGTCACAAAAATGAAAAAAGTTCGCAGGATTATGATACTAAAATTAGTGAAATCTGTTCTGATTTTCAAAATTTAACGACAAAACCAGAGGAGTTGAAAAGCAATAATTTGCAAAAGAAGGTGGTAAGATTGACAAAAAGGTGTAAGTTTCAGGCCAAAGCAATCAAGTCTATGATGCGCACATCTTATTATAAACGGTTCCAACGACGCGAACGTTATCTGAACACAAGGGAGATCAATAACAAAAAGATCATTTTCAACCAACGGGAGGAAATACGCAGGCTACGTTCAGATACCGCTCTTGTACAGAATGAGAAAAGTTCACAAAGAACAAAAAGAAAATTACTCCAAACATTGCTGTCAAAAAGGCGACGTAAAATAGACTCGAAAAAAGTCTTGAGGCCCGGGATGGGGAAATTGCAAGATTATGGTTGAATATTTCAGAAAAAGATGCAGCTTGCACAAATCTTCAGCGAACCATCAATATCATATCTGGTGATCGTGCAATCGATACTCGCATTAATGAAAGTTCGGTGGGAAAGTTTAATGATGGAACTCGTCAGTGTTGTATGGAATTAGTAGGTCAACAACTTGGGATGAAGAAGATTCCACAAGTAATAAGCATAGTCTCAAAAAACATGTTTGATGTTGATATTTCAAAAACTTCCCTTCCGATTGCTACTACAATTAGTAATTTTGTATCTGAAGCGCATTTTATAGCAAAGCGCCACGTTACAGAAACTTTATTGAAAAGTAGTAAGTTTGATTTGCATTTTGATGGAACCTGCCGAGACAAGAACAAAATTTTGGATTTTGAGGTCAACGGATAATTTTCAAACATTGACTTTGGGATTTATGGATATACCTCGCGAAGACAACAAAACAGTCGCTGATACAACCATTTGTGTCTTTAAGGATTTGGCCCAAACTATGGTAGGAAACAAAGAGGTGTTTGAGAATTTGATCTCCCGGTTATCTTCGCTCGTTGGAGATCGTTCCGCGGTAGTTAAATTGGCCCATGAAAAATTAAACGAATGGCGAAAGTAATATTTGGATTCTGTAGGTCAAAAGAAAGACGACGGGTTACTTTATTTTTATTGTATGGCTCACTTTTTATTAGGTTTAAGTTCTCAGACCGAAAAGGACATCAAAATATTTGAAAGCGAATTAGTAACAGAGCGTGGTTCATTAGGAAGAGATGCGTTAGCTGAGTTCAAATATTGGAGATGTTCAGAGAGTTGTGTTTTAAGATTATTAAGAACCTTATGTTCTGCATTGGGGCCACGTGGTGATGAAAAATCTGGATGTCGCGCGCGACGGCTCAGCTACTTGGATCTTTCGGACAAAAAGTCTTAAGATATTAGATTTTAGATCTAATAGATTTAATTGTATTTTCGCCGGTGCTGCCACAGCCCATTATTATAGAGCTGACATAGACTTTTTTGCAAATGGCTATGTGGGGAACAGCAATCAACTGTTGTTGTCAGTTTTGGCCGATATTCGATCAATTCCTCTGTCTGCCGGGCTTCATGCGTTAGGCATTTTTAGCGTACACGTGTCAACGCCTTTTTGGAAAATGATTCAATCAAATTCAGTTCATGTTACTGATTTGCATCTCTACATAAGTCCACTTTGGAATTTTTTAAAGAAAATGTCACAAGACGGAAAAGCATTATTAGACCGCGAATTGCCTCCGGTGTTTGCTGATTTTGAGCCAATAAAAGACGAAATATATGATTCGTTACATAATGTAAGAGACGAGGGGCATGATGAATTAACAAGTGAATTTTTAGAAATAATTTGTTCAAGCAGTTTCTTGGTCAAGAAAGACCGGACATATCTGAACGTACGAAACATACTCAAAAAACTAATTGACTTGGAGAAAATGATTTTGGCGAATTTGATTTTTCAAAAAAGCAGAAACCCACCACTACTACCCAACACCACAGCTCGGTGATAATGCTTAAACGTAATAAACCCTTTCATTGACTCAATTCCCTTGACAGTGATTCAAAATCTTTGGTAATGAAAGACGCGCGGAAATATGGCCCTATTTTGAAACAAGAGGCTCGAGGGTATGTTGCTGAGGTTAAGACACAGAAGAAGACCGCTGTGCTTGAGAACTACCAACTCGCACAAGCAAAAGAATTAAAAAATCTCAATGAAAAGCAGTCGTTGCCGTGAGGATTTAAATAGCTTACTAGAAGCAGTTTCTGAGTCTGAAAAAATAGCTTTACTTGTCACAGAAATCAAGTATTACAATAAGGGTTTGAATGTAATGAAATGAAATGAAATGGGGTTTAACGTCCTACTCTTATGCACCTAACCTGGGCTAATGGAAGACGGGCATACGCCATACAGTGTGCTATGAGGGTAATTTTGCCCGGGCAGCGGCGCTACGGCCTACTCTTATATCGAATTCCAACTGCCAAGGGATCTTTTACGTGCACTCTAATGTGTACACGGGACCTCGGTTTTTCGTCCCATCCGAACGACTAGGCAGCTGTCCTTGTCAGGCCCTCCTTCTGTATCACTGACAAGGGGAAATCACGCCGGAAAATCGAGATGAACTTTCTGGTTTGAATGTAAAGGCACCTCGCGATCTCTTCAAGATGTCAAAACAGGGCAAAAAATTAGCAGTTGGTGAACTTAAAAATAATCTTGAGCAAATTATAAATTACGCAACACCGTCGGCTTCCGTTAGTTACACGGAATACACCAGAAATACACAAAACAAAAAGTTAAGGATGTGATTAGTCAAAATCTTGAGCAACTTGTTGATAGTAATCACCGTAAGCGAAAATCAAATATCGAAATTTGCCCTACACCTGCCAAAAAAAGTAAAGAATCGTGGGATTCTGAGATTAATCTTTCCGGTGAAGATTCTGATGATGAAACTAATTTACAACATGTTTCAAATGAAATTTGAAAGAAAATGTCTACATCGCCGTAGCATATGAAGATAGGTGGTACCCAGGCCTGGTAACAAAATTAATTGATGACGAAACTGCATTAGTGAATTTTTTTTACATCCGACAGTTGGGGGCGCATTTCGTTGGACTTTTGAAATTGCGCCTGTTGAAAAAAAATTCGTCATTGCAAACGAATTATCTACCCTTCCTATAGTCGCAGGACGAACTTGGCAAATAGAGGATATTGAGAATATCGAACAACGGTTTTCGGAGTATGCTCGTTTCTTTTTCTAAATTATATTTCTTTGTAAGAGAGAGGGGTGGGGGCATATCTTGTAGCAGAACTATTCATGGTGTGCCCTGAGCCACATGGATCTAGGTTTCACTTAATAGCTTAATCAACTTAAGATGCATTCAAAAGATAGGGCATAGTACGTCCGTGGTGTGCCTTGAGCCACACGGATATCGGTATATTAAGGAATGCGCTCTCTCTTTCAGACAACTTTTTCAATTGAAAGTATTCATTTTTGTATTAACTTTTCTTTTTACCTAATTGGTGTTTATAATATTATCATTCCATTTTGATTATTTTGTGACCTTTTGGGTAGTTATTTTTTATTATTATTTTTTTTAATTTAATTTTTTTTTCGTGATGCTCCCTTGTTCGTTTTTGTTAAAATTAAATTAAACTGGCTTTAGCGGGAGCGCTGATTACTGTAGCCAATGAAATAACCGCAGTTAGAATTGGCGGGCTTCTCCCGTCACTCTGCAGTCTGTCGCCATTGGGTGAGTACTTGATTGAAATGATGGGAATATGAAAATTAAAATGCAGCTTCATGTACGCGACAAATTTGATATACGAGTTGCGTCCATGGCATATCGGTTGTTTATTTAACTGAAAGGGATATTGCTATTTTTGTTGTCGATCAAGATTTTGATTTACAAGCCATATGCTGGTTTCAGCCTTATTACACGGGCTCTTTGTGTTATTATTATTGTGCCTAATGTTTCATGGAGACGTAAACTAGATCTACTAATATTACTATAGTTGAAATAGTGTTGTGGGTGCGGATGGTTGCTAGAAATTAACAAACGACTTTTACTTAATTTACAGTTGCTGTTATGTGAGATTCTGCTTTTTTAAACTTTATACTTTATGTAAGTAACACGTCAATCGTACTTAACCTGACCATAAACTCGTCTTACATATGTACTTCATTATAAATTGCTTCACACCTTCGACGACTACGCCAAAAATTAGATTTGTTGAGTGAAAGATATAGCGGAAGAAAATGATCGAACCGCCAATATTAGTTGTCAATATAAGGTTACATGTATTTTCTCAACTCCCGTGAGAGTGTGTACATGTATGTACTGATTCACACCGGCAGGGCAGGCACTTGTGACTAAATTTTTACTTAGTGATGTCATCAACATGTGACATCATTATTCAAACTTGTTTCCTGTTTCTGTTGAACTGTTCCTTTGAAAAAGTTAAAATTTATTTGACGAAACTAGTCAGGATAGTGGACATGTATGATGGTTTTAAATGGCAGCTTTATATATTTTAACCACTACACTTATGCTGTTTATGTATCCAGTTACCTAGTAATTGTGATCCCATCAGAAATTCGTTGGAAGATTGGTTTGAGGATGCCTACTGTAAATATTTGTGGATTATAAATTTTTATGAGTTTGACGTTTCAACGAGTTTTTTTATTCCTACAAAGATGGGGAGAAAAAAAAATCGGTCAGACATGCTTTCACTGACGTCCGCGCTTGTATTGTAACTGTCCGACTACACATCGTTAAATTTACCTATGTTGTCTATTCAAAGGCCTACTTTGTTAATAAATTGTTTTTATTTATTTTAGGTTATAAATATAAAGATATTACAGCCTAAAACAATTACTGGTAAGGCAAAGTATTTATATTTTATATATTTTAATAATTTATTAATATGGATGTTTGTGTATTTGGGCATTCTTTTATTAGACGATTAGAGCCAGGGTTAGGTAATTCTGTAAAGACAGAGAATGGGGAGGGTAAAATTCATTTTGTATATAGGTCGAGAGGGACAGCCCCAACCGTAATGGGTATGGTAGACTAGATTCCTTCAGATGTTCGTGTTGTTTTTGTGCAGACTGGAGGCAATGATATTCATCCCCGTCATCAGCCTTTTCATACCGCGACGAATATAATGAATTTGATCAGGCAGATTTCTCTGCGGTGTCCTGGGGCTTTAGTCTCTGTTGGGTCCATCTTTCCGCGCTTCAGAACACGGGGGATGTCAAAAGAGGGTAGATATTAATAGGATCATTGCAGATCAAGTCAGTCAGTTGGCCCAGGTTAGGTGTTGGGATAATTGTAGAAAAGTGCGTTGCAGTAATCTAAGTAATTATGCAGACGATCAGGTACATTTGAATGATGTAGGGAATAGGCTATTTGCAAAAACAGTCATGATGGCCTTAAAAATCGGTTTAAGGCGACTACAGTAGGGTTTAAATTTAAAATATTTCTAGTTTTGTTATATCTAATTAATAATCTATGATGTTATTATTTGTATAATTTAGGATTGGCCTGTATTGTAATCCATGGTGTGCCTTGAGCCACATGGATGAAGAGAAGTTTTTTTTATTGTTTTTTGTTGTGATTTTTTTTTTTTTTTTTAATGATGAGATACTATCTGCAACTGGTAGATGTTTTCGATTTGAATGGGATAGCTTGTTGGCTTCCACCTTATGTTCTATACTCTTATTAAAGTAGGATGTTCTATGGTAATCATTTGGTTATTCAATGCCAGTCAGAAAGTATTTTTATGCAGTTGAGGATACTATTTTATCTTCTTTGGTAGTGGAATGCTATGATACAGTTTCTGTTTAATTCTTTAGGATTGAACCCACATGTTGACAGAATGATATATGGTTGTCACTGGTGTCCGTCTTCAATTTCATCTGGGGCTTATGTTTCTATCTTAAATTTTGTTATGCTTTTGACGAATCGGGACCCCGGTTAACTAGTTATAGGAACGAGTACCTTGTCATTTTTATTTAAACTTAGGATTTTTTCTTGTTTATAATTGCATAAATTTGATGCATCCACACCCGATTACTTTTTTCCAGGCTCTTCATCCGTAACAATTTATTTTTTCAAAATTTATTACGGTCTTCCCTTTTTTTTTCATCTTGGTCCTAGCAGATGTTTTTATTTTATTTTTGTTTATTTGTGTGATGTGTCATACATGTAATTTGTTATGAGTGACAGAAAATATTGAATGAGCGAGATTTAATTTTTCAAGATGTGTGAATTGAATGTACCGTAGCTAATTCTATTTTGTTTTTATCAATTATAAGTAATATACATGTAACTTTCTTGGAGATTCAGTTTGGAATACTTGATTAATGGGCTGTTGAATTTGAT
The DNA here is from genome assembly GCA_963678685.1 of Patella ulyssiponensis. Taxonomy (NCBI): domain Eukaryota; kingdom Metazoa; phylum Mollusca; class Gastropoda; family Patellidae; genus Patella; species Patella ulyssiponensis. The sequence goes on from OY783228.1 coordinate 78,111,907, forward strand.
TGATATATTTTGTGTACAGTATTTTTGGGAGCTTTATAATTAAATTTTATGGGCGAATACTGCTTACTTTTATTTGGCCTGAATTAAACAGAAATGGGTGTAGGGGAGCAGGGAGTCCATTTTTTTTCTTTTTTTTTTTTGAATCCGATGTGAATGTTTTCTTTTTTTTTGTTTGTTTTTTTTTTTGTTGTTCTCATTTTCACATTCCAAAGTGAAGTTCTTTTACTTGAAATTCTATTTTATCTTAATGTCGTGCAATCTAATCAGAGATGGGGGGTTGCATGGCCGAATGGTTAGCGTGCGCACACTGTATCATACGGTCTGCCACTGAGTCAACTTGCGTGGTTTCAAATCCCTGGTTGCACCTGGCAAGGAGTAGAGGGTCGCCTGTCCAGTCTCGTGGGTTTTCTCCGGAAACTCCGGTTTCATTTCACTGCTACAGACCCCTACGGGCAAGCGAATTATTGAAATAAAATTAAACAATATGTTAGTCCCGAAATGGTCTAGTTTATGTCGAGTGGACGCTAAACCCTCTCTCTCTCTAATCAGAGATAGGTAATTTAATACCATGTGTTTCTTCTTTTTACTTTTCCCTTGAAAATTATTGCAATTTTGGGGTTGTGTAACATTGAAGTAATGGATGAAGATTTTTGAAGTAGACAACATTTGGAGCTATACAGGTCACAATTCTATGGAATACAATTACTGCGCGACGTTTCGACTAGGCTTCTCTAGTGGTTATCAAGCAATGATAAGATCTAAAAAATAAGACAAGTTAATATATACATGTACATAACAATACATTCTCAATGCTGACAAAACAGGGATCTCCCTTAATTTGCACGTGCCTAAAAGAAATCTAATTTGATTAAGGATTATAACTTTGAAATGCTATTTACACCATTCAATAATACCACTTAACTGAAAATAAAAACAAACTGATTAATAGGTAATTTATTGTGGAGTATATACAATGATATGTAGGTTTTAAGAACGAATCCGCCAGAGCACCATGCAGGTGGTGACAGGGGTCATGTCAGCGATTTCGGTCATATATCCCATGTGGGATGGGTTCAGGCCCAAATGCCTGCACAAGCGATATTTGATCGATTGGACCGCTCCTTATCCCCAGGAATGGGGTTTGAAGTTTTATCCTTGGAAAAACAGCAAAAAGTCGATTTTTAGAGGTTGAACTTTGAGAGGCTGCCTCGAGTGAACAAATCGAGATACAATAACCCAATTGGAATACAATGTAGTCAATGTTGTTCTCTTACAGTACATATTAGTTAACCTTTGAAATCTGCACAGTGGTCCATATTCAGACTGGATGCCAAACCCAATCCTAGGAACCGTAGATTTGATACCCTAACTTTGAGCGGATGTAGCGCCCCCTTTGCAGGGTTGCGGGTAAAATATGGTACCCGGGGAGAAAAAGCATGACCACTAGAATCATATTCAAGAAAAAAATCCATTGCAGCCCATGTTGTGAACGATTAAAAATAGAGAAGAAAATTTAAGAGCGAATTTGATATACATGGCATAGTGTATTTCTCAATATTATCATAGTAAAATGCTATAAAAGAGTAGAGGATATCGCACCAACGATAATATTGATAAGATTCGTAGTAAAAAACGTACTAGATACGCCATATAACAAAAGTGGGCGTGGCACCTTCATTTGCTTATGATATAACTGATCCTTAGGGTTGATCAAGTTCGAATGAGCATTGACCTATAGTTTTCGTTACTTGATACATGCAGGCGGTGAAACGAAATCATTACCGAAGTTTTGCTACTGCCTCTCACTGGGAGTCCGCCCGTGCACATTGAATCACAGTGAGAGGCCGCTGCCATGCTTCTGACACGATGTCTGTACCAATACCTCAGTGTATTGCAATTATCCAAGCAAAACTAGCAAATATGGTGACAAGACAGACAAAATGACTATTCAGACACACATTTGACAAAATTTTGACTATAGCGGGACATTAGCACAATATCGCTATGCTGATCGGATGTACCCAGGAGACTATAGCAAGGACACCGAATACCTTGCGGAAATGGGCGCTCCATCGCAGTCCTACTGATCTATGCCAAATTCATCCTAAGAAAAATAACAATGTAAAATTGAACAGGGAGAACATGGTGCAAAAAAACAATTTGGATTCCATCGTAATGTCGCTGTCCTATGACTAGACCCATTAGAAATAAAATGCAGCAATGAGAATGGTACAATATTTTACAAGGAAAATCAAATGCAGCAACGAGAAAGGTACACTATTTACAGTTTAGGGGCGACAGCACTAAGGAACAAAAGTAGGTTTAGAGATCATACTATTGCATATTTAAAAGTGTCCATGACACAAGGTCATGTGGGCCACGGAAAATGATGGACACAAAAATCTTCAGAATCTTGTCAATATGATAGGATAAATGCAGTTCTTGCTTTTTCATTTAAAAGAATCGAATTTGCTGCCAGCTCAGACCCAAATTGTATGGATGAACTGGGCATATAGTTTTTGAGCAGTTAAACTTTTGAAACTCTAGCCAGAATGAGTTTCCATTCAGTTTGAAGAACTGTATCACTGCCTTGAATCAAACCACCCGACCTCCAATTTTTTTCAGGTGACCCAAGATCTGCTCCTAACACAGCTCGTCATATTTTACATCCACCATAGAAAACAGCAGAAACCATCTCTAATCGACGTGATATTTTCAAACTAGCCCAACATGGTGGAACAATTAACTCACGAACTGCCAATAGGTAAAAGTCATCACGATTGCCTAAACTTCAAATCAAGCGTTACACTACCACTAGTGCTGTCCCGGAAGTGATTAAAAAGTACCATAAAGGCGACTATGACAGCTTCAGAGAAAACGTGCAACATCATTAATGGAATTACAACCAAGTCCTTACTGTCGCACATATAAGACGATTTGCTATCATCAGATCAGTTTGGATTCAACGGAAAAATGCCTCGTTCATGGCAACTACTTAACGTACTCGAATGCTGGATAGATATGCTTAAAGAAGGTAAACCCTTAGATTGTGTCTTCTTTGACTTCAAGAATACACAATGAGGCGGAAGTGGTGAAACTCACAACCGTGAAAGAAGAAAAGGATCTTGGTGTGTTAGTCGATGATCAACTTGAATTCCATTCACACATTCTTGAAACAACAAAGAAGGCAAACCAAAAAGTGGGAATGATCAAATGAGGGTTCAAGTATCTCGAAAAAACAACACTTACTAAACATTTCCAATCCCTAGTCCGCCACAGTTTAGAGTACTGCCACTATAGTCCTTTCACTTGGATATGCTCTATATAATCCACACTCCATGGATGGGCGAAATGTGGAAAAAGCGCATTTTGGCCCAAATTTGACATGTTTTTAGAAATTTTGATTTTCTGAGGGGAGAGGCTCTCGTATGGGTGGAGTCCAAACCTCACTGATCAGCAAGTGTCTTGTGGGCACTGATGGAGTGATGACACCGTTTTTAATACTCGGGGGAAATTCGAGAGATGGAATGAAGCACAAATAAACGGCCTGAAATAGGGAAGCAACTGGGAAATAATATATCATAAAGATCAGATTTCACATTTTTACGTGCGCCACTGCTCATCACACTATTGCGTTGCATCCAATTTTATTTCTTATTTTGATAAAGCATGCTATGAACTTCACAACGACGGTATAGGATACTATGACATACCTGCAAAGGGGGTGCTACAAGGATATTTTGGATAGCTGTATTTTGCCTCTTACCAGATATACCATTTTCACTGAGATCTGACACCCCCATAATGCAACATTTGATAAAACTTGTGCCCATGTTAGAAAGTCGGAGACATGGCCTTTGCAATGAGAGCATGACAACTACCCTACATAACATACTTTATGAACAACGATATTTCTAATATTTGCTATTTTCAATGAAAATTCAATGAAAAATAGCTATTTTCGCGTGAAAAACTACTGTTCCAGCTGTAGGCCTCAGGGTAGGTTTTGGGCTCTGGGACTTCACCACATTTATAGCAATGCTTAGGTGGTCCAATAACCAGAGTATAGTTAAAAATTTTGAACTTAGCACTTTGACGTTTTTTCCGAATTTTGCATGGTTTTCTCGCGGATTCATTCTTAATCATGACAAACGTTTTAAGAAAATGGAATTTGATCAAATGCTATCAACCACCCCTTTGACTGAAAAAACACAAATGATTAATGAGTTGATTGTTGTGGAGTATATACAACGATTTGATCTAGTTTTAATAATGACAACATCCCAAGGTGCGAGATTTAATTGTATTTGACGAAAAATAATTGATACATGCATGATGCGAGTGATTGTACTGATTTTCAAAGAACCCGTAGAACAGGATTAAAACTATTGAGTGCTTTAAATTACAATAACAGCAGACCTGAAAAGTAGAAATAAAATAAGAATAAAATCAAAATAGATGATATTTTATTGATTATCATTTTTACAAATTGTGGTATTTTTTACTTGACTATTGTTAAGCATTGAATATGATTGAAATAAAAATGGTTATGCTTAGCCTTAGATTATGCAATAAGAGTGTCATACGCCCTGCATATTCCTGAAGCAATGGCCCGAGAAATCTCTCTCTGGCCATTGCTGGATTGACTTCTGATTCTTGAACTTTTGCGGGAGTGTGTCTATTCTCCCCGTTCAATGAAAGCTATCACTTAAGTACAGCAATATGGCAGTCCTTCGGTTAATCTGAGTCTTCCCTAAAACTTTGGACAGTGATTTAAGGTATTAAAACGGGGAAAGTATGTTCGTTTCCAAACAGTATTGTTGACATTTCATTCGACTTGATAGCCTCGTTTGTCACACAATTAGTTTTACTGCAGTATTCTCCTATGCACGGGTTAATTAGGCATAATAAAAGCGTGAGCCATGACGTAACGTTATGTAAACATATTTGGTCCAATACTGGCACTCGTTTTGAATGTAAAGCGTTTGTATGGTAGGTAGTGATTGGTTGGTAGTCGGACTACTGACCAATCAAAATTTAACACAACAATATCCACTCGTAATAGCAGTGTGTAGTGAGATTACCTATAATCAAACGAAACGCTGCGCGGAGTATGTACGCCCTGGGGAGAAACAATCCTTCATCTCTATTCATCGCGGGTTTGTGTCGTCGTATTTGAATGGCTTCATGCAATCGGCGCGCTCTCTTGTTGTTGATGTTCTTGCATAGCATTTTAACGTTGGACCATTGGACTCTGTGGCGAGGGTTGGAGTTTAAGTGTTCAGCTACAGCGGAGTTGTTGGTGGCTGCTTTCGACTTGTGGTCGTCTATCCTTTTATTTAATGTACTTTTTGTCTCGCCGACGTAAGAAATTCCACAATTGCATATTATCTGATAAACACATCCCTTTGGCTGTGGCGGTTGTGTTGGATTTTGTTTACCATTAGCTCTTAATATATCTTTGGTGCTGTTGCTTTTTGTGAAAGTTACATCTATTTCTCGCTGTTGCATTAGTAGCCGTTTGATTTGGTAGGAGACTTTGCCGTTGAAAGGAAGGAAGATTCTGACTGGGGCAGTCGGGGGTTTTGGTTTAGCTGCACTTGCCGACAGGGTCTTTTTAATGGTGTTTGTTACAAACTTCTCCGGATAGCCGTTGAAATTTGTGAAGACATGTTTGAGATGATCAATTTCCTTGGAGAGGCTCTCAGGATCACATATCTTTTTCGCACGGTTCACCAGAGTTGAAATTGTGGCCGATTTGACGCTGTTCGGGTGATTGGATTTAAAGTGAATATATTGGTCGTAGTGGGTTGGTTTCCTGTAGACGCCGGTACGGATCGAGTTGTTGGTTTTGGATACACAAACATCGAGAAAAGGTAGTTGGTTATTATTTTCAGTTTCCATCGTGAATTGTATACGTGGGTGTTGCATGTTGAGGTGTTTGTAACAGTGTTTCTGGATCATCTTGTTGTTTGATAATAACAAAGGTGTCATCCACTTGCCTAAAAAAGCATGTTGGGGTTATAGTGGACGTTTGAAGCGCCTTCTCTTCTAAATCAGTTAGAAATATTTCTGAAATTATAGGAGAGAGGGGGCTTCCCATGGGTAATCCATCGATCTGTTGATAAAATTCGTCACCCCAGGAGAAATATGTTGAATTGATGCATTGTTTCAACAGGAGTATGATGTTGTCTGTGGATAGGGTAGTCTCTAGTGGGCTGTCTAAACTATCTATGCGCTTGCGTAGAATCTTCAGAGCCTCTTCCCTGGGTACATTTGTGAACAAATCTACATAATATGATACCATCCTCTCGGGGTTTTGAATATTCCGCAGTTTCTCACAGAATTCATCTGAATCTTTGATGAAGGACGATGCTGTTGTGCCAAGTGAGAAAAGTAGTTTTGTTAAGTATTGAGCTGTATTGTAGAAGACTGAGTCTCGAGAACTCACCAACAGACGGGCTTTCATGGAGTTTTTATGGATTTTTATAGTAGCCTTGGCATAAAGTGGTCGAGGGTGGTTTGGTCTGAGCTTGTAATAGAGCTTCAGAGATCTGTTTGTTGTCTTCTTTTAGTTTTTTAAGCAATTTTTCATGGCTGTCGTTGTGCGCGTTCGTTGGGTCTTTGCGGATTCTTCTATATGTTGACTGATCTTGGAGTAAACCGTTGACAGTTGTGAGGTACTCATCATTGTTAATGATGACTGTTGCTTTTCCCTTGTCAGCGGAAACAATTGTGATGGATCTATCGTCTTTTAGGTCATTGAGGGCTTTCCTTTCTTGGCGGGAAACATTGGTCGTCTGCTGTTTAGTGGATGCTTTTGATAGTATTTCAGTTATTTGGAGCTATGTAGTCGTTAGTTTTAGCTGTGATTGCAGATGATTCTTGAGGAGTGAAGTGTTTTTTCTTTAAAAATTAAATGTATAAACATTCTTCGCGTACACAGGACGTTTTCTTGTATCTACAGTTATATAAATTGTTTAATTGAAAGCATTTGTTTGTTGTCGGTGTAGTAGAACAGAGTTGTCAATTCCACAAGACTACATTGAGGTTATACAAATTTCTTTTATTCATTCGTTCATTCATTCATAAGAATCAATAGAAGACTTGAAAGTTGAATATCAAACTTCAATTATCTTGCATAGTACAGTAAACTTGTATAGTACAGTGAGTTACAGTAAACTTGTAATATAGCCTTGCATAGATTGACTGAAAATACATTAGTTACAAAAATGTAAGTTTCAAGATATATACGTATAACTAAACACAATATCGGATGATATGGTCATAGGCCTGTATATCGCAGTGTAGTTTCCATATAGGCCTGCATGGCTGTCATCATGGAAACGCACAGACATACAAACAGCCAAATACTATAGGACAGGGTTAGCTTGCAAACACGTCAAACAAAGACATGTCATTTACCGACACGGGCCCTAAATTTATCCTTATCAATATATATGGTCAATATAACACAATAGTAGGGTGCCCCACGTGCCAACTGAAAAGTTGTTCTTGACACGTTGATCCTGCACGTTTTAGTTGAATAACTTACTACTGATTTCTAATAGTCTCGCACACTCGTTGAGGCTATAAATAGCAACAGCATGCGGAAATGTTCAAAACACCAAACACTACTACAGCCGTAAAAAATCTATTGTTGACGATTCTGAATAGCAATAATATTTAACTTTTTGGTTATTACGGCATCTTTAGAAATTACGCTCGTTTTATTTTTTAAATTGCCTTATAATTAGCTGTACCATTAGAAGCTGCATATTTTGGTTAAGTATAAATAATATCTCTGACTCACTGCCGTACAGCAAGAATATGATACTAGCAGTAGTTTCATTTTAATTTTACAAGGTTCTTAAAAATATTGTTGAGTTGCCTAATGTTGGTGCTTCTAAATTCAATTTCTTGTTCCATGTTTCGTAAAAAAAGTAGTCTTGATTATCCCGACCCGTCAATTAGACGTAGAATGATCGGTAGACTAGTTAAGCGAGACTAATTTCAAAACAAGGGCACGTAACCTATCTTTTACTCAAAAGTGTCTGGATGTTATGGACGCCACTCCAAACCATTTTTCAGTATTACTTATGTATGGTTTAATATGATCATAGCTTATGAAGTACAGTATGGTCGTTTATTTAGTGACTATAAATGTGTGAAACAGATTTAAGGCTTTCTAAATATATTAGTATTGTGGTGTAATTGTCGAGATATTTGGAGATATTCATTTAGGGTGGGGCACCCTAACAATAGGATATACAATAATGATAGATACCAAATTTTTGCTCTACATCATGTACAATTCGATGATTACGACGACAAAGACGGAGAACTCAGACAACAACAGAAAGTTCGATGAGAAGACTGCACGCTTTTTCGGTCACGTGATTAGTCGTAGACTAGATTATTTGGTCGCTCACATATGGGCCCTCTAATTGCAGAACAATAGACTAGATTGTTTGGTCGCTTACAGTCGGTAAGAAACCTAACACAACTGAAATTATCAATGATCAGATAAACAACTTGAAAGATGAAGAAGAAGAGTTTTACATGTAATTTTTGCAGAAGTGCCCCCAAGACCAAGTCAACATTAACAGGAGAAAGAGTGCTAATTTATAATTATATTCTAATCATCCTGGAACACACAAGTTACCTCCCTTCCGGCCCCTCAGCCCCCCCCCCCACTTCAAATTGACATTAAACAGAGGAAGTATTCTAATTTATATTCTAATCATGGGAAATGCATATCTCCCGTCCACCCCTCTCAGTTCTTATTACATTATTAATAACTATCCGGGTTGGAAAAGACAGTTTATTGAATCCAAGATAGCATGAGATTTATGCTATGGACAGGCGAGATCGCAGCGATTTTTTATGGCCGATAATGAATGGACACACGTGGCGATCGTCTTGAAAGCGTACGCCACTCTGTGAGCAATTATGTCTATTATGTGACTTGTAGAAAATGGCAGCCATTCTGAGATCATGTGATATCAACGATGTCTATGATTGGCTCATAAAAATGAATCGCCCGACAACATACGCGTGACACAGACACACGAGCGAATTTAATCGCCAGCGAAAAATATTCGGGCGAAAATATCTAACATGCTAAAAACGAACGATTGATCAGGCGAATGGTTTGGGGATCAGAATCGTCGTCGCCCACATGGGTACACAGGCTTTGAGCAATTTTAAAAATCCTCACGATTGGGCGAAAAAATACTCACGTCTGTCCCTCACTTAAGCTTACCGGTACTCATCAACAGGAGGAAATGTTGATCCTGGGTCATGTTATCTCCTTTTCACCACCAATTGTGAATTTAATGCCAGTGTTGGAAAAAACAACTTTTGATTAGCAGGCTTTGATGAAGAGGGGTGATTCAAAATTTTATTTCAAAATAATCAATATTGATATCGTACCATAATGATTGACAAATGACGCTTTTGTTAAAAACAAAAATGATAATGTTGCTGCCATAGCAACCACACAAACTCCTTCATATTTTAATTTTAGTCAAAATTGTACAATTTCCATCAATTGATATTACACTGGTGTTAAATATATGAACTGCTTTCTTTAAACTATTTTGACCACTTAATGGTCATGGTCAACATCGCTGAAAATGGAATAAAATTGCATTTTTGGTGGGGGGGGGCATTTTGGTTGCTGTAACAACAACATATGAAATTATATACAAGAGTAAAGATGTGTAATTTTAAAAAATCACAAATTTTTTGACCTGTACACAAAACTTCACTTGAAAATCTCAATTCTTTCATGATTTGTTTTAGGCCTAAAATTGGGCAATTTCCTAGTGTGGAATGTTTTTCAAAAGTGAACCCCTTTCCAGCGTATCAAGAGATGGCATATAAATATTTTGTTATTATTTATTTGTTCAATCATTACCTGACAGCTACTGACTTAAAATAATATAAAAATTAATATTAATGAGAAAATTATCGGAAAATGATGCTTTTTTAAAAAATATACAGTGGTTGCTATGGTAACCACTGAAACTCCTTAATATTTGGCTCAAACTTATACAATCCACATCATTTTACATTACATGTGTTTCAAATATTAAAATGCTTATTTTTAAATGTGGTGATCAATTTTTGGGTTATGGTAAATAGCGTTGAAAATGGTCAAAAATGGCATTTTTTCAATTTTGGTTGCTATGACAACCAAAATTGATAATATATGGCGGATTGGAAATAAGTAATTTTAAAAATTCACAAACTTTTTGACATATTCCCATAATTTCACTTTCATATCTCCATTCTTTCTTATTTTATTAATGTCCCCAAAACGCCCCAAAAATAGGCAAAAGTGTGCCGCGGACAATTGTTCAAAAATGAGCACAAATCCAGCTCTTGAGAAAAGGCATATAGATATTTTTACACTTTTTATACGCCCACATTTTCACGTGGACGTATATTGTCGTCGCCCCTGTCCGTCCGTCCGTCCGTCTACAGTCTACAGTTCACAATTCTTATCCGATTTCAATGAAACTTAACATATAGGTTTATCACCCTAAGATCTCAGTTCCTTTCGATATTGGCATGTATCGGACTGTAACTTCATGGGTTATGGCCCCAGATTGTACGTTTTTTAGCTTGTGAACAGTGTAGAGGTCACAATTTTGAACCGATTTGGATGAAACTTAAATGCATGGTTATAACCCATAGATCTTGGTTCCTTTCGATATTTGCGCCAATCGGATCGTAACTTCCTGAATTATGGCCCCTGATTGTCCGAAAAATCGCCCTTTTTAGCTTGTGGTCCCTCTGGAGGTCAAAATTGTTATCCGATTTAAAAAAAAAAAACGTTTGATTATATCACCGTTCCATGGTTATGAAGGTTGAGTTCGAATTTCGTGAAAATCGGACCAAAATTGACTGACAAAATGGCCGCCGTTTGTACGCGAATAGTGTGAATATATGTTATATCAAGGTTGTGGACCTTATAGAGGTCACAATTTTGAACCGATTTTGATGAAACTTGACATGCATGTTTATAACTCATAGATCTTGGTTCCTTTCGATATTTGCGCCAATCGGATCGTAACTTCCTGAATTATGGCCCCTGATTGTCCGAAAAATCGCACGTTTTAGCTTGTGGTCCCTCTGGAGGTCAAAATTATTTGATTATATCACCGTTCCATGGTTATGAAGGTTGAGTTCGAATTTCGTGAAAATCAGACCAAAATTGACGGACAAAATGGCCGCCGTTTGTACACGAATAGTGTGAAAATATGTTATATCGAGGTTGTGGACCCTATAGAGGTCACAATTTTGAACCGATTTTGATGAAACTTGACATGGATGTTTATAACCCAAAGATCTTGGTTCCTTTCGATATTTGCGCCCATCGGATCGTAACTTCCTGAATTATGTCCCCTGATTGTCCGAAAAATCGCTTTTGTTAGCTTGTGGTCCCTCTGGAGGTCAAAATTATTATCCGATTTTAAAAACCGTTTGATTATATCACGGTTTTATGGTAATGAAGAGAGAATTTGAATTTCGTGAAAATCGGACCAGAGTTGACGGATAAAATGGCCGCTGTCTGTACGCGAATTGTGTGAAAATATGTTATGTCAAGGTTGTGGACCCTATAGAGGTCAAAATTTTGAACTGATTTTGATGAAATTTAAAATACATGTTTATAACCTAATGATCTTGGTTCCATTGCATATTTGCCCATATCGGATCGTAACTTCCTGAATTATGGCCCCTGATTGTACGAAAAATCACCCTTTTTAGCTTGTGGTCCCTCTGGAGGTCACAATTATTATCTGATTTAAAAAAACGTTTCATTATATCATAGTTACACCGTAGTTATGGGTGAGTTTGAATTATGATTTTCTGATGATTACTTAAAATGCAACAACTCTTGTTGACTGCCCGGACGATTTGGCTGCTGTGTGGGCGTATGTTTCGTTGCCTGGCAACCTATTTTTTTTTTTTTTTAAATCTTACTTGATAGCCACTGATTTTAAAATGTATAACAACCAGGCTTAATATTTCATATAAAACATGAATAAGACCATTTTCAATGAAAAAATTGACCAAAATCACTTTGAAAAAAGTGGGATTTTTGGGAAAACCTACTTATTTTGGAGTTGCTGGGGAAACCGGAGTAATTGTTGTACAAATTTGTAAATTGAAACATTATTAGCCTTAAAGTTGTATTTCATAAATATACATCCACATTTTTGATAGTTTTGATAGGAAATGAAATATTGCTTCACAAAAAAACACCAAAAATGACCTTTTCAAAGTGTTGAAAAACCTTTCTTCCGCGAAAAGTCAAAAATCGCAACTTTGAACCTCAATAAAAAAAAAAAAATTTCATCCGATTTTGAATCTGTAAAAAGTTTTGTGAGAAGAATGATGAGATCTACTTAAAAAACTAATAAAATCAAATGTATAATCATAATCTCAAAATCACCTTTTCCACCTAGTCCATGTCGATAGTTTTACCAATATAATCATGTTTGATGCTGCACAATTTAATAATATGAACAGTTAATAATGTTTCTGTTATTCTTAAAATTAATTAAATCGATAGCGTGTGAAGATAATACAATTAAAATTTCATCATAATGATGATACGTCATACCTATTATGACGTCATAGTCACGTGATCCTTCCTGGCGACGAAAAAAGGTAGGAATTAATCTTTGTCAATAATTCTCAAAATTTGTTGATATTCCATTATTTAGAGTAGCTCATTGACTGATTTGTGAAACCCATTATTCTGTTCAACTTATAGATTTAAACTGTGTACTAGCATATAGTACCCGGGCCCAAATTTTGAGCCATTCGTCCATTATGTTGATGATGACGACTTAGAACATGCGATATGGATCTTCCGACATACACCCTGACAGTGGGAAACCATGATGGGAACAGTTGCGAGTAACACCCGGATCACGCCCTCCTGATATTAGTGAACCATTGTTATACGCAATGATGCACCACGGCTCTCAAAATGGCGTTAAGCCCTAGAAGAATCCTCATCTGTCTTTATAGCAGATTGCTTGATCGTCTTAATATAACAATAATATAACACACTGTCTCTGGCTACAGTAATCTCTCAACCAAATGAAGAATCACGTCAAAAAGTTTCAATTAAAGTAAATAATTAATGATGTAGCTTTTTAATTAGAGTTATAGTTCGTCACGCTAGATAAGCATTTATATTTAATTAATATGCGACAGGGCTGTATCCAATTCCAAATAAATGTAGGAGACAAGTCTTAGAAATCATATTTATAGAGAGAGAAATCATAAAACATAGGTTTTCAGAAATGCGAATTTTGTAATTATTAAAGCGGCATTAGCTAAGTTTAAAACTGTTCACCCTAAAACTGCCCTAGTAACAATATTTGAGTGGCATTTAGTAACTGGATAGGGCAATAAACTAAAACACATAGGCCTACATTGAGAGAATACTCTTCGAAACGTCGCCCAAATAAATAAGTAGCTGTTTTTCCATAAGTATGTGTTTTAGTTTATTGCCCTAGTAACGGTCCCGCCAACAATAGCAGTAATGCAGGACGTGGGGGGGGGGAGTGGTAACGAGAATCACGCATATTCGTTTTGATGGGAAGATAAAGTGAAACCCCGTCTATACCATTGGTGTGTACGTTAAAGAACCCTGGACAGTTGTTATTCGAGACAGGAGTAGGCTGTAGCGCCATCGCCTGGGCAAATTTCCTCATAGTACTAGTACACGGTATGGCGTTGGTCCGTCTGTATTAGCCAGTCAGTGAACACAAGTGGGGCGTTAAACCCTATTTCATTTTTCACCGACCGGGATAATGAACACAAGTGTAAGCTTACGCGATACAGTGTGCTGTGAGGGATATTTTGGCCCGACAGTATATCTTTTGTTAAAAAAATCCGAACGACTTAACTCTTTTCCTTGCCTGACACTCGACATCCCCTGGACCTCCTGGTTGGTGGGTTCCACTGAGTCCTTTATCTTGAGGGACCAGTCCGGGCAGTAACTGCTTGAAGCGAGTCGTTTTAATTCCATAATTCAAAACAGTTTGTAAAATTTACCAATACGAAATTAAAACTGGCTAATAAATTCCCCCTGCAAAAATAAAACAACTTATCAGTGAAAGTTTGACAGTATTAGTATCTAAAGTAGTGATCATTTCTCTTGTTTTTAATCATTATATTTCAAAGATTATCGATACATCTATAACAACTTTTTTTGTCTTGTGATTTTTTTCTAATGATCTTTGTCTAGTAATTTTAATCGATAATTACTTCAATCATATGCTTAAATTTAGGTACCAACGTTTTATTTGAATAGGTTAGCTAGTGTTTAAGCTTACGTCATACGAGATATAACATGTTTATTTTATTCGTATAAGACCTATAACGTTTTATTTGAACAGACTGGGTGGTGGAAAAGTGTATAGCATTGGAAATAATAATAATGATTTAAATGTTGTTTTTTTCGGGGGTTTTTTTTCCGCACAAGACCTCTAAATTAAAAATAATGTGCCCTTTCCTTTTAATTGAACATCAATATATTACACGCATGTATACTATGAAAACTGTTCTTGTGAAAAGACATGTCCGTATTAACATGTAATACAACGATTATTTAATCTTCTATTTCAAAAGACTACATAAATCCAATCAAATTCGAGAGAAAGAACATGCATAGAATGTATATTTAGCATTGATTTTTTATCTATTCCTGTCTTGTCCACGAGATCGAAATATACATTGTATACGGTGTATCGGTATCGTGGGTTGACTTGGTACTGTGTTCTTTTTTATGAGACTTGAATTTGCAAAAAAAATTAAAGAATCACAAAAAAGAGAAAAAAAAATACCGAATAATGAATTAAGCATTCATTCAAACCTGTAATATGAGGACACTTTTTGTGTATGTCTTATTCCTTTTTAAAAAACGCAATGTCGGGCAAATAAATCAAGAATAAGAACATGTAAACCAACGTGTGTTCGTGCCTATAAGCAATATTAAAGACTTTTCTCTATCAACAAACCCGTCTGCTATGTAATAAAGACAATTTCCTATGTTATAGCCGTAACTATGAAGAGAGTACGTTAATATTGAATCAATCGACTCACTATAGAAAGACTTTTAATAACTCAACATGTTCGAGCTATACACGACAACAAGCGGCTTTATTTATCCAACTTTCTATACCAAACAAGTTATATAGTGTAACTGATTTATTACATATTATAGAACACTTCGCTTGGAAGTTTAAACCAAACATCACAAACACATGTAAGTTATTTATATGTCAATAACCGTTACTAAGGACGCTCGAGCAAATTCGCGGGAATATAGAATTGGCTGTTTAGATTAGATAGATCGAATTGGAGGTAACTTTCAAATTACAGTCGTGGGAATTTGGGCTTAATAACGTTAATAATGTATGTTTTTGTGAGATTTTAAAAAATTTCGGACTATATTATATATTTCTAGAAAAGGTAAGAGTGATTAATGCTCTACATTTTTTATATTTCGTTCCATTTTGTATGTTCTGTATAGATAAATGTGATTTTTCGTCGTTCGTTTAAACCATTAAAGAGTCTTATATTAGAGTAAAGTCACACTTGTTGGTTTCGTACACAGATAGTATAATTTACAACGTGTGTAGTAAAAATAGCAAGCATTGAAAAAACCCATTTACTTTATTCGGTTGATCCTTTATTCATTCTCCTATGGTCGATTGAAATTAACAATGAAAGTATTATACCTTTGTGTTTTCTACACTGGGTAAATCTGGTCTACACTATAAAGTGCCGATATATATATACCCGTCGATGTTAGAATAAATATTATCTTTACCTTGCACGTAGATGTAAACAGACTATCGGGGGTTCAATAGTAATTACTTAAAATGGTTAGTCAATTTTTATTAGTGTCAAAAGTAAATTTGAGCTCCATTTTTGTAGTGGTCAAGAATAGAATTATTGATTTCATTGGATTGTTACACCTTGAGTGGTTTTGAGGAGTGAGATTTTGTTGAGATATAATTATAATGCCGATTGCGTGTGCCATAGCATAGTACATGACGTATAACCTTGTTTAAATTTATCGGTCGGTCAAGAACATAATGTGTTAGTGACAAATTTCGTGGTAAGATCTAATTGATAAAGCTAACTTCAAGTTTGGTCAAATGTCACAAGTTGTAAACAGGGCTAGCACCAATCCCAACCCTAACCCTGGACCTAGCCCTAAGTCTTACCTTATCAAACGTCTATCATTGAGCCAACTGGCATGGTTTCGATTCCCCAGTTGTACTTGACAACAAGGAGTAGGGTCGCCTGTCTAACCTCGATAGGTTTTCTCTTCTCCCCCACTTCAAAAGGCCTCTACACGCAAGCGAACTATTGAAATAAAATTGAACCATGTGTTCGTCGCGATATGACATAGTTTGTGTCGAGTGAACTTTAAACCTCATTTCTCTTTCTCCCACCCTGAAAGCAGACGTTAAACCCCAAACATCTAATAAGCATGTTCAATAGCCACACATAATCTTCAATTTATGAATTTTTACCCGACATTGATTGATTGTGATATTACTACCACTAGAATCCAATCAACATTCCTTATTGTTACTTCACGACCAGTTTTATCAGTTTTTATAATTCATAGGTCAAAGTTCGGGGTATAAAACTAATAGTTTGTGTCAAGTGGTAGCTAAAGGACTGATAATATTTTATTAGGCATCTATGATAAAACTTGACGTAGATAATCTATAAGAAATCCCCTAATATAATGTCTTGCCGTGAAACTATAGAATCCTAATATCCAATATTTAAGACCAAATTAACATTAAAATTTTATAATCAGTACACGAGTCGTGTAGCCTATGGTTTCTGGTGCCATTTTGTAATGAACATTGTGTCTTACAATACAATGTGGAAGTATTAGTAAAGGCTGATTCACAAACGCCAAAATAATTTACAAACACGTAGAATGGACTCAGCAGGACCAAACGACTGCTGTTCAATTTGAACTGTTCACATATTTCAACGAATATAATTGATTAGAAGTTACAATTTTGTTTACAAAAATTGAAAATAAATCACTTTGCACTAATATTTGCTTTTAGAACCATTTTTGTCCTATTTTTAGGTTCCAAAAATACAGTCACGCGCCCATTAAATTACTACAAACATACGTTAGCTGTACGAATGATACATTAGATCAGGTAGCCTGAAAATATTAAGCCTAATCTACCAGGAGTACAGCACCCTTTCACCTCTTTTCGCGATTGTTCGAATTTATTTATCGAGATATAAAGATTTATGATGAATTTAAATTTTTCCAGCCCGTTAGAGAGATGGAGGTGGGGGGGGGTACGCCCCCTTATATTTTTGGGAATAACATACAATTTGCCTTCATGTAATATGTGCGCATCAATATTTGGAAGAGTTGTGAAACCAGCAAACCTACGATGTTTATCAGGTGACCACACAAAATGCATCGATGACATACCTTTTAAATTTAAAGTGGGAATAATGGTGGCTAAGTGGGTAAGACGCTGGCTCGCCAGCCTGGAGGTCGAATGTTCGATCCCTTCATTGGCCAAAAAAGTTCACCCAGATTGTCAGTGATGTAGGACGGAGATCACGACAAGGGCAGACGTTCGGATAGTACGAAAAACCGTGGCGTGCACGTAAAAGATCCCTTGGCATTCGGAATTCGATATGAGAGTAGGCCGTAGCGCCGCTGCCCGGGCAAAAATTCCCTCATAGCACAATGCATTTATTTTCTTTTGATTTTAAGTGCACATGCTACACACTCGCACCCCGTCGTTAATATGAAACAAGGAATCTAATAATGTCTTACTTTCAATAAGAAGTCTTTAATCTTGGTAATATTTTAATAACAATTCACTCGAACTAAAATCTTTCTTTAGATCTGGTATGTTGTTGAATAAATCAATATTATAGCTATAGGCTATAGTCGAGGTATATTAATCTTACTTTAACATATTCAATAAAAATACAGGCGCCAAGTCCGGTATAATAAAATTAATAATCTAACTTGTGCATTAAAAATTGGTTTTTATAGAAGTAATAAGTTCACAACTAATGGTGTATGGTTGTTTTTTTTTTATCTCATTGTTAAATTATTTTTTTTTTCTCCTGTTTTCTAAAATATGGCCAAATACAAAATATTTCTGGCTTTTTATTATTTCTTCTCTGTTTATTTAAAATTATTTTTAGTGACAAACGTAATACACAAATTATATCGTGGTTTATATATTGTTTTATTTTGTTTTTCTTCATATTTTAGTAAGTTTATAATACCCTCTATTGATACCAAAAAATAAACGACATTGCCGAGAAATGAAATAACAAGCATCCATAAAAACATTGTATCACCCCCGCGGTAGTTCAAATTTGACAACGTCACGTGGTTTGAATGATTAAAATAAGGTTAAAAACGTCTTAAAGTCAATCTGATTAAAATACTGATCCATATTTCGTTTCGTTTTTTATACTTTCCATGGCCTACGTTGAACTATATAACCAAAACGAAGTAGGATCTATCTGTGTTGTAATCGGATTGGTCTTAAAGTTTGCTCTTTAATGTGCACGCCAATGTATACACGAAACCGCTGTTTATAGTCCCACTCGATGCCTCACTGACAAAGGTAAGCCACGCTGAAACATTCCGATAAACTTTCTCGGCTACCACAGTAATCGAACCCGGATACACTGGTTAGTAACATTCCTTGGTTACATGTAGTTAATGTCATCCTTTATCATTATTTTAAAAGCCTCCAGCTGTTTCAGATTATTTTTTTTCTTTTAAAAAACCCATTAATTATCAGAAAACCAATTCTGTATTATATCAACCACATTTGAATAGAATTGTTTACATTCCAACACCGCCTAACAACCTAGTTCAGATGATCGCAAGGGATGGTTTAAAACGGATAATAAAATATTTATCCATGCTAAGATCAAGAACCTCGCCGCGAAGCTTTGAGTCTGAACAAAGAAATTTTAATGATGTTTAACTTTATTTACATGTATTACAATCACCATGGTAACAATTCAGATTACCTTTCTTCTTGTGTCTGCATCCTACTACAGGTCTAGTATCCATCTTATTAGTTTTCCAATTTGTTTAAAAAGTTCACACTGCTAAAATTGTAATTGTTATAACTTTGTACTGTGTGATTTCCCAGGGGTTAACAGACTTACAAGTCAACTTCACAGAGTATTCTTCATACAGAGAGAGAGAGAGAGAGAGAGAGAAATGGGGTTTAACGTCCACTCAACACAACCAGGTCATTTCGGGACTAACATATGGTTTCAATTTTATTTCAATAATTCACTTGCGCGCAGGGGTCTTTAGCCGTGGGAGGAAACCGGAATGCTCGGAGGAAACCCACGAGGTTGAGAACGCGCCCCTATCTCCATGCCACATACGCTCACACCAGGGCTCGAAACCACAGCCGCAAGCCAGAGGTGACCGGCCAGCTAGAGGTCGAAGCGCGGCCCCCAACCCCCCTATTCTTCATACAGACTATCTCTCCGGAGTTACTTTCTAACAAGTTATTTTTTTTTACGAGGTTACCATCTTGAGAGGGGTTCATTGGTCCGCGGGTGCACTAGTCGGCGCGTTATAAGAAATACTATTAGGTATCAATAAACCTAACCTTAACCCAACCCTAACCCTAGTGAACTAGTGAACCCGCGGACTTGTGAGCATTCCCTACCATCTTCCATGTGTAAAATCCCAACTATCATCCAGTTGGCAACACGTTATTTTTACATATGAGTTTTGGAGAGCAAATACCTAATAAAGTGTCTGTAACAATTAAAAATCAGCAATTTCACCCTGTTTAATGTAGCCGTCCCAAAGAACAAAAGATATGTCAGTCGAAGTACTCAACACAATCTAATTTACGCGCGTGATGTGTAGCCTATTAAACATAAAACATGAATTTTGACTTTTTAAATTATATGAAATGCAATGAAATGGGGTTTAACGTCGTTATAACGAATAAATATTTCGTAATGACGAAATAATTATTTCGTTAAGGCGGAACAATTATTCGTTATGACGGAATAATTATTCGTTATGACGGAATAATTATTCGTTATGACGAAATAATAATCCAACTTAAAACGAAATATTAATTCGTTAAAACGGAATATTAATTCGTTAAAACGGAATATTAATTCGTTATAACGAAATAATACGAGATTTTTTCAATATTGCGTGAGAAGTTGTTGTGAAAAAAAAAGGCCGACAAACAAATTGAACAGAACGGCATTTCGACAATAATGGCACCACACCATCACTTCAATCGATGCCAAACTTAATGATTTAATACACATGCTTCGCCAGTCAGACATCCTCGGGACTATTTAAAAGTGTGAAAAGGTTACGAGTTTTATTTACCTTAGTAACTCATAAACATTTCGTACCTTTGTCTTGTACCTTTATAAAATGAAATATCCAATTAAATGACTGCATGATATTGTGATTCATAGCCTACATTTCTACACAAACCGGGAAAATATAAAGAGGGACGCATGCGCCATACAGTCTACTAAGGGGAAGATTATACCTGGACAGCAATTTAATTCTAATTGTCATGATAATCCAAATCCGAAATCTGGAGGCCACTCTCCAGAATTCGCATGGAATGTGCATGTAGTTTGAATGCTGCTTGAAAAAGTTGTATTCAATGCAATGCACCGTAATGACCGTATTTAAAATCAAAAGTGCGTTCACTTAATGAGGCAAAAACAATCTCAACACGGTTTGAACTTTATTCTAAACTAAAAGTAACATGCATAAGTTATTAGATATAATCTATAATTGTTCACTGATGTAATAGTTCATGTATTGTTTCCGTTTCTAGGCCTTGTTCTTGGAGAGTGTTCCGAATGAAAGCATTATTCGCACTACAGAACAACAGTGTCATCTCATGACGTTTAACTTAAAGTAGCCAAGTCTCTAACTCAATATCATTCAAAATCTTTCAACAATGAAAACACGAATTATTTGTCAATTTAAATCAAAATTGATGCTGTGATCCTACCGGAAAAAAATGGGCTTCTGAAATCCGATATTTTACACAAAATAAACATTTTACCATAATGCGTTTCTTCAGCCCGGTGGTAACAAGAGACTAGAGGAACAAGGCTAGACAAATTGTATCAAATCAAATGACGTATGTAGACTGGAATTACCAGACGCTAGAAATTTGCATTCTTTTGAGACTGGTGGCTTATTTCGCGTATTTTAACTGATTTGAAATTATAGAGTAAAAACGGAAACCATTGAATGTAAATCAGTTTATAAACATTCATATTACAGTATCATATGCGTTCCGACCCATTTGTGTCAATTTCTAAGTATCAAATGTTAGCGATTTAGCTCGTTTAAAGTTGTATTCCGTAATGGCCGTAATTTAAACTAAAGTGTATTCGTTTAAGCGACGCCCCACCTCCACCTCCTGTGTTAATCCGTTAATCCACCTAATAATAACATGCATAAGTTATTACATAATTTATAGCTGTTCTCTTGGTTGATAGTAAATGTATTGTTTCGGTAACTAGGCGTTATTGTTGAAGAGTATTCCGAATGGAAGCATTATTCGTACTGAAACAACAGAGTCATCTCATTACGTTGTTTGCCATCCTTTTAAAATATTAGATGAATATTATTCATGTCCTAGTATCCAATTAAACTAGTCTTTTGTTTGAGATATTAGTACTTTTATATGAATCCCATTAGTGGTGTATGAACTCGGTGACGTAAGTGTTTGCATGGAATGATTCCCAATATACCACAATAACAGACGAGTGTTTTCGACAATATTTAATACTAACTTCAGAATTGTTGGCATAAATGTAGCATGTAATTGACAATTATGACGATTTTATTATATCGAGTTTATGCAAACACTTTTCGTGGGTCTCTCGGATTTGCGTTCTTGGTGTTATAAGCTGCCAATGATTATAGTTTTTGGACCAAGAAACGGTCGCTAGCCGCTATTCTTCTTGCTCAATTCTCGTCCGCTCCACATGAACATTCTGCATGGATTTGACGGGCTAGAGTTTTTGAATTTCATCCCCAGAACGAAGTTATGACAAATTCCGCCTCTACAGAGTGGTATCTGTATATGCGCAGAACAACACTTGTATAATTAAACTATATATACCCAAAGCGGAGAGAACTCGCCATGTTCTCGGAGCAACGACTGCGCGTTTTACTACATCTAAACGTTGCTAGATTACTGTGCAATTTCAGAAATTGTACCCCCACCCTCTTTAATGCAATAGGGCCTTAAGTGAGATTGTGGCACAAACACACTCAAATAAAACATGGCGAACTCCACGGAAACCTTGACATTGCGCGAACCTTGAAATTTACATCTATATTATCTCAGGTGGGCAGTTTAGCTGGAAAGGTCGAGACTTAGTAGTCGCGATGATAGCGGAATCTGATACGCACCCAAGTACTCATCGAAATTAGTGTCGAGATATGCGGAGTATTACGCGAAGGACTTGAAGGATGAACAGAGTTAAAGGGAGATCAGACCTTCTAATAAAGGTGCATATTCTCAAGCATCATGTTCAGTTGTTGGTCCATAGTACGTTCGTACTTGTTTTTCTTTAGCTTAGACAACCATATAAATTCCGACTACAGACCTTGTCTATTTCTTTGTATATTGTGCACTTTGTGTTGGTATCCGACTGCCCTATAATCTCTCTAACGTGTTATAAACATCGATCTACATGCGTTTATTTTATTTATCGACCAAAACCCATGACTTTAATGTTTTGTGCCACTGTTAGTTGATTTCCCATTACTAAATCACACGTTATGATAATCTTTTGGGTGAAATATTTAATGCAAGTAATAATTCAATAACCAAATCATACTAAAATGCCAAAGTAGAAACCGTGTCTGTTCTTTTTTTTTGTTTGTTTTTTCTTTTTGCTTTGCTTTTTTTTTTGTATTGGCGTAGTCGACAAAAGTGAACATGAAGCTTATTTAAATTGATTTGATCTGGTATTCAGCTTGCAGGGACAAATTAAGATATACGAATAAAGTTATAGTTTTATTAGTCACGCGACCTGTTTGTTAACGCGAACATTGGTGATATAAAGCTCTGTAATTTTACTTTGAAAAAAATGATCGATACTAAGCCTTAATCTAGAGAAGTTTTTTTCTATTCTATTTTGTTTTTTGTATTTTTTTTGGTAATTTTTGCTTAAATAAAATTCGCAATAACAATTAAATAGTCAGCATAGTTAACAAAATGGCGGTTTTGTAGCATATTAGTGTGGGATAAGAGTAGCGGATGGCTGTACATCTGCTTCAGTGATATCGCAGATATTCTGAAAGAGAGAGAGAGAGAGAGAGAGAGAGAGAGAGAGAGAGAAATGGGGTTTAATGTCCACTCGACCCAAACTAGGTCATTTCGGGACTAACCAATGTTTTTTAAAATTTTATTTCAATAATTCGCTTGCGCGCAGGGGTCTTTAGTAGTGGGGGGAAACCGGAGGACCCGGCGAAAACCCACGAGGTTGGCAACCCTACTCCTTGTCACATACTCAGGCTTTATGATACAGCACACACGTGCTAACCTTCGGCCATCCAACCCCCAGCCGATATTCTGAAGATGCGCCATGAGTGTGCTATATGTCAAAGCTTGTTTGGCGTATATTATACGGGATTTCATCTCACCCAAACGAAGGACGTTGTTCCTTTTCGGGTCATCTTTCCCGCAACACTCCCAAAGGGGCGAGGGTGAAACATCCCGAGGTACATTCTTGGTCAACCAAGAATATTCAGGTTAGGGCCACATGGAGGGTGGGGGTAGGCGTTAAGTGGTCTGTTGTTTCGATTCCACACGTGTGCGTGAAACGAAGTAGGATGTCCCGAAATAACGTACTTTATTTTGACTGAACGTTGAAACCCAGTTCACACTCTCTTTACTCATTGAGCCAATTGGCTGTTGATTACCATTGTATATCAGCCACATCTTGTACGCCATTCGCAAGAAAAGGGTGAGCTGTTTAACCATCTTGTTTGATAACTGGGCGTAGTTGATGTATATGTTCAAAAACAAGTTCCATCAGTTCCTGGCAATCTAAAGACACGATTAAAGAACAATAACCTATCATCCATCCTGCTATTGATCTTAATAAATTTACCCTAACTCACTTCATCTCTACTAGTGCATTAAATAGATCTAGTTTAATAACTTGTAAAAGTAACAATACAACACATAACGCACATGTAGAACATCTCTTAACGACACTACAAAAAGCACAACACTGATAGCTTTATTGATCTTAAATGCATGTTGATTTTTTTGTGAGTGATTATAGATAATTTTTGGAGAAATGGTTAGTCAACTGAAAGCTATTTATTGTCTTCGTTCGTTCTCAAAATGTTGAATATATTATTATGCTTGTTAATTTCTTATAATGTCCTCGAAACAAGACAATTATTTATCTCTCGACAACAACACTAATTGTAAAGTAAAGATCCATTATATAGGTTTACAAATTAGACTTTTTAAAGATACATTCCCACAAACGAATTTAGAAGGTGGGTATTTTGAATCAGATATTATTATGTGGTGTATATATGGAAAGTAGACACTATCCATCCCCACGTTCTAGATAATACGTTCATATAAAGCCGAGCAAACAAAACAGAAATAACATCTGGCTTTCATTAGTTTGATATTCTTTGAAACTTGTAATAGGTAGCGAAGGCCAAAGTTCTACGGAGTCCCTTAAGTGCACGATTATATGATTATATAATTATTTCGTTTACATGAAATATCAATTCGTTTCAATGATTGATAATTCGTTATAACGAAATATAACAAGGCACAGCTATACAATAGACACTACGTAATGCCAGCCAGATTTGTTCAAGATACGTTACTACGGAGTCTCATAAATGCACGATTATACTCTTGTGTAATTATTTCGTTTAAACGAAATATTAATACGTTTCAAAGAAGTATTAAATCGTTATAACGAAATATAAATTCGTTATAACGAAATATGAATTCGTTTATAACGAAATATTAATTCGTCTATGACGAAATATTAATTCGTCTATGACGAAATATTAATTCGTTTATAACGAAATATTAATTCGTTTATAACGAAATATTAATTCGTTTATAACGAAATATTACGAGGCACAACTATGTCATAAATCCTACGTAATGCCAGCCAGATTTGTGGAAGATTGCGTGATAAGTTGCTGTGAAAAACAAACAAATTGAACCGAATGGCATTTCGACAATGATGGGACCGTGTTACCATCACTTCAATCGATGCCGGGCCTAATGATTTGATACGCATGCTTAGTCAATCAGACATCCTCAGAATTATTTAAAGGCTACGAGTTTTATTTACCTTAGTAACTCATAAACATTCCGTATCTTTGTCTGGTAGGTTTATAAAATAAAGTATCCAATTGACGAAACTACCAATTGAATGACTGGATGATATTGGTGATTAATGGCCTACATTTCCGCACAAACCGGGGCAATAAGGATAGAGAGAAATGGGGTTAAATGTCCAGTCGACACAACTACGTCACCACGAGAGAGAGAGAGAGACTGAGAGAGGGAGATAAATGGTGTTTAACGTCCACTCGACATAAACTAGGTCACTTCGATACTAACATACGATTCAATTTTATTTCAATAATTCGCTTGCGTGTAGGCGTCTTTAACAGTGGGGTGAAACCAGAGGACCCGGAGAAAACCCACGAGGTTGGAAAGGCGACCATACTCTTTGTCACGTATAACCAGGGAATCGAAACCACACCATTTGACTCAATGACAGACCTTCTGATAGAACGCGCACACTCTACCCCCTCCCCCCCCTCCCTCTCTGTATAATAATGCGGTACACATACAATGTACTGTGAAGGAAAGCTTACCTAAACTTCAATTTAATTCCAGTTTTCTAGTTTTTATTTTACGTGTATGCTTATGTATAGACACTACGTGGGACCTCGGGTTTTCGTCCCATCCGAACGACTAGAGGCCAATCCTTCCGTCCGACAATTGGGACATTCACGATCAACACCGAGTCCTTCTGTTCTGCACCAGTGACAATGGGGACTCTATCGGTCAACACCGAGTCCTTCCGTTCAGCACCAGTGACAATGGGAACTTTTTAGGTCAACACCGAGTCCTTCCCTTAAACACCAGTGACAATGGGAACTTTCTCGGTCAACACCGAGTCCTTCCCTTAAGCACCACTGACAATTGGAACTTTCTCGGTCAACACCGGACGGAACCCCGACCACCTGCTGGTTAGTTAAACAGTGCCTGACCCACTGACCCACCCTTGCTCCCGCCTAGCATTTGTTTTGCTTTTTTATTACAAAAAAAAAAAAATGAAAAATAATAGTCATAGTTCAAATTATTTAAAACTGTTAGCCCACAAATACTTAGAAAGATTCATATTATATTTATATTTTCTATTAATGTTGTATTCAATGAACCGTAATGACCTTATTTCAAATTAAAAATGTGTTCAGTATAATGCGGCAAAAACAACCTCCCTACGGTTGCTACTTTAATCTAAACTAATAACCGCAATTTATAAGTTATTTTTTAATTTATAAATGTTTTTAATTGGTTTATTACGTTTATTAAAGTTGTATTCAACGAACCGCAATGACCTTATTTTAAATTAAAAGTGTGTTCAGTATAATGAGGCAAAAACAATCTCCCCATGGTTTCTATTTACTTCAAGACTAATAGTAACATGCATAAGTTATTAGATATGATCCATAATTGTTCACTGAGGTGATAGTACATGTATTGTTTCAGTTTCTAGGTGTTTTTGTCCCACTCAGCCATATCCAGCACCATAGTAATAACTCTTTTGACCAGATCTCAGCCTTAACAGAAGAGAAAGAGATGGGGTTTAACATCCACTCGATGCAAACTAGGTCATTTCGGAACTAATATGATGCAATATGATACAGGTGTCTAGTCGTTCGGATAGGACGAAAAACTGACGTCCAGTGTACAAATTGTTTGCACTTGAAAGATCCCTTGACAGTCGGAATTCGGTATAAGAGTTGGCCGCAGTGCCGCTGTCCGGGCAAAATTTCCCATATAGCCCACTGTATGTCGTATGCCCGTCTAGTAGCAGAACAGTAGGACGTTAAACCCTATTTCATTTCATTTCCGTTCAGTAGTATCTAATCTGGACCGGTGGCGTGCACTTTAGTTCTTCGTATATTTTGTACTTGTACCCGACTGCCCTATAATCTCCCCAACATCGATCTACATGTACATGCGTTTAGTTCACTTATCGACCAAAACCCACGTCTGATGGTATTCTTTTGTAACGCTGTTGAGTGATTTCACATTACTTAACCAAATGTAATGATATTGTTTGTGTGTGAAACATTCAGTGCAACTATAATAATTCAATAACTAAATCCTAAAACAATTCCAAAGTTGAAACAAAATCTGTTGTTCTTGGTGAAAAACAAAGTCATAACTTTTTTATATTGATTTGATGTGACATTCCGCTTCTTACTGGGACAAATTCAATACGATTAAATATACATTATTCGAGATTAGATAAAGAGCTGTCAGTTCTCACTATAATAGTTAACAACTAGATAATGTAAATGGAATTTTCTGAAAATTTCAATCAAATTGATTCATTATGGGCTGGATAAGTTAATTAAGTAACATTTCAAGCCTACAGAGCGACCTGCAATACGCAGATTTAGCTCTTGCACAATGGATGTTTGAATTTAATGTCTTGCGAATTAAGCTACATGTTTGTTAATGCTAATTTTTGCCAAATAGAAATCGACTGTATCTTGACATACACGTTCTCGGTTTTTCAAACAAACTTCTAACACAAATTAAACCATTCGACGTTTAAGTTAACAGTTATAATGCACAGGGCAGAATATGCTGACTCTTTCTAGTCTTTGTGGCTATAACGACGTTGCTAACAAATTGAAACAATGCGTGGTGTTTCGGTATCTAAAACACCAACTTTAACCTTTACCCAGTACCTTCAACTTCTGAAATTCAGTTCTAAAATATATCCATAGCAATAAGGTATTTTAAGCATTAATATGACTAGAATTCAGCATAGGCGTAGGGAGGGGGGTCAATCTCAGTTTGCTTGGGGGCTGGGTATCTGGGACTGAGGCTATTTGCATGGTTGTTTATTTTTAATGAATTACACGATATAAATGTACAATATTATGTTAAGTAAAAACAACTTAATGTTCCTCATTCCCTAATGCTTGTGTGCGAAAAACAGAATTGTATTGCCGTAAAATGGACGTTTTACCAATTCTGGAGTGGGAGGGAGCACCTACGTCCATGTTACCGTGTAAGGGCTCTTTTACGTGCTCATTAACGTGTACACGGGGCCGTCCTTTTTTGTCCCATGCTGAAAAGGTGATTTATTATTCACTGAGCCACTGTGACTCCCAATAACGCAAACATCTTTTATCCATGTAATTCATGTGCGAGGACAGTAGATGTTTATTGTTTGATAACTAGGCGTAGTTGATAGAGTATAATGTACTATATTTAAACAAGTTCCACCAATTCCTGGCAATCTATAGACATGGTTAAAGAATAATAACCTACTAGCATACATGTAGTTCTCTATTGATCTTAAATCTACTTTAACTCACTCCAGCACTATTTGTGCATTAAAATATAGATTTGTTTTGAAACTTGTTAAATTAATACAATACAACATTTCTAAACTTCGTTTAACAACAATACAAAAGAACACCATTGATAGCTATATTGATCTTAAATAGATGTTTCTGGTTTTTGTTTTGTGTGTTGTTTTTGCTAATGTTTGGGAAAAGGTTTAATCAACCAGGGGCTATTGTCAAAAGTTAGAATTTTATTACTCTAAATGTTGATTTCTAGAAATGAATAGTTTTGCTTCTTGTTCTTAAATGATGTCCACTGTTTATCGCTCGACAAAGATCCGTTATTTATGTTGCCGACTAATTTAAGAATAATACTTTATCAATCTTTGTATTTGTGAATTGTGGAGGCTTGAAAGGTTCAATAAGTTTGTAGACAGCTATAAAGGAGGGGGGGGGGTCGAATGGAAAGGGTTATTTAGATTTAAGGAGAGAAAAATTGGGATTAACGTCCACTCGACACAGCCCGGGTCATTTCGGGACTATGACATTTGGTTCAATTTTATTTCATTAATTTGCCCGCTGGTAGGATCTTTTAACAGTGGTAGGAAACCGGAGGATCAGGTGAAAACCCACGAGATTGGACAAGCGATCCTACTCCTTGTCACGCAAAAAAAGAACTGTAAAACCAAACAAATGAACAATTTCATAGATCCAATAACATCAATGTTACAATGCTGGGGAGGTGCAAATCGATGAAATTATTTCCTTGACAACTCAGTATCAAAAATCACTTGGTTTGCGACATTAACTAAGTGCAACTTACCGAGAGGGTTCACAGCAAATTTTACATCATATTTGTATTTTGTTCCTCTTTCTCAACAGTTCACCATAATGGAGTAAACGTATGTAAATCGAACCGGAAGTAATGGGCTGTGGCTCGTCGACACCCACGGAAGGTCAAGCGTCACCTGACCAAAAGAGAAAAGAATCAAAACAGGTAACTATTTATAGTTACAATTTCATATTTTTAAGTTCCGTTTTTAAAATGTATTAAAATAAAGCCCTAAATTAGATGGTATCTTTAAACAGTCCTACTTTGTTAAAGAATAATCGTATTAATCCTATAACTCACTTTTGCCGGTTGAGAAATTGGCAAAAAATTCATTTTCAAATTCAAATGATAGCCATTCCATGGGGGGTGGGGGGATTTGTGTTATTATTTCCCGTGTCAATGATTTTTATGTGTGGGAAATAATGCCTGTGATCGTATAATAGTGAGAAATAATTATGTTTTGACTTCTTAGTGAATATAATTCTCGCTTTAAACATACTGTACAGACATTCCTAATTCGCGAAGATGGCGATTGAAAAAGTGAAGTAAAATGGGGTTTAACGTCCTCTTGTTCTACTCCGACTGGGCTAATGAAGACGGAGATACGCCACACAGTGTGCTAAGGGGGACATTATGTCCGGACACCGGTACTACGGCTTACTCTTATATCAAATTCCAACTGTCAAAGGACCCTTTACGTGCACGCCAATGTATTCACGGGCACTAGGTTTTAACGTCCACTCGACAAGAACTAGGTCATTTGGGGACTAACATATCAATAACTTTCATTTCACTAATTAACGGCCGCGTAGGGGCTTTACTGTATAAGGAAACCAGTGAAAAGCAAGGAGGCTGGACAGGGGAGCTTACTCCTAACATATCGTAAATTTCATTTCACTAATTAAAAGGCGCGTAGGGGGATTTAGTTGTGTAAAGCCACTGGAGAAAACCCACGAGGCAGTACAGGCGACCCTACTACTTGTCACGTACAAGCGTAATGCAGAAAAATTAGGCGTTATACTTCATTCCAATTCAAGCCAATTATTGATTTTATAATAAAATTAACAATTAATGAGAAATTTACGGGTTATTGTTTTTATCTCTGCACATATTGCATGTAGATGTTAGATATTTAATTAATAAACCATGAACATGTTGAATATCCCTGTTATTGCATGTTTCCTCACATCATTGACAGAGTTATAGTATGATCTAACCATCCGCAGATTCACCCGAAGTTCTTGCCAGGCCCCCGTCTTGTACCACTGACAAGAGGAAACGACGCCGGAAAATCGCTATGAAGTTTCTCGGCCAACACCGGGAGCGAACCCGCGACCTCCAGACTAGCTAGACCAACGTCTTACCCACTTAGCGATTCATTCAATCGACCGGGATATTCAATATTATTATATTTTTTTTCTAGAATAATATATATAACCATAGATTTAACATTTGTCTTCTTTCTTTATTCTGCTGCTCCAAAGGAATTTGGGTCAATGCCATTACAATCACCTAATAATGAAACAGAAGCACGTGACGAGAACTCACCGCCATATTTCCCTGAACGAGAGGGGGGTGAGGAGATTGAGGAGGGGGATAAAGTGAGTTTGACTGTCAGCGAATCTGCAGCTTGGCAAACACCCACTTCCAGTAAAACGTCTGTCGCTTTAAATTCGGTAATATAGTCTAGCCATTTTCACCTATTACCACACCCCAGCTATTCCATATTATGTTGTCCACCTGGAGAGGTTTGGTAAATTTCAGAACGTCTTTTTTTGCGATAAATTTGGTAGAAGTTTTAGACATCTTTTCTATTCGTAATGGATGTAGAAAGGCTTATAAATTGATCAAGAAAAAACAAAACTTTTATACATAGTTTCTTATTGATGTATTTGATACATTAAAAAAACAACAGTTGATAAACGGGTATAATTTAGTTAAAATAAGACGAACTATTTTGAGTAAATTCTTAACTTAAGACTGGGAATGTTATGTGAACTCCGGACCTGTTCTTGATGTCTCAATTTCTACTTTGATAAAAAGAAAGATCGTCACAATTTAAATCCAACACTTAACTAACTGGTGATATCTAGTAGGTAGATTGGAACTCATTAATTTCTAAACCTCTCTAATGTCACTCTTATACGTTGTTTTATTTTCCAATTTATTTAGCAGCTTTGAAGTGTGCTCCCGCATTTACCCGATATAACTTTCTATTGTTTAATTTATGTTCTACATATATATCATATTTATTTTTACTCCACAGATAACCCAGCATTTTTGTTTATTGACCATGCTTTCATCACTTAGTTTTTCTTCCAGCTTTTAAGTTGACATAACATATGAAGTTATCTGCACTTTGTCCACCGCCTTGGTCTTATCGATCTGGTGCTATATATGGTGTTAAAAACTTGGTTTAGTCAGGCTGTTCTTTTGTGACAGCTCATACATGTTCCAAATAAATAGGATAAGGGAGCAGTGACAGGTGTTCCTGATCGGGCTTGCATGCCCTGTCTAGTGAACAATTTATTTATGACGCCTCCCCCCCCCCCTATATTGATAGAGCTGTCGCGAATAACAGGTCATTATCATCTTTTATTTGTCAACATGCATGTTATACTTATCCATTTTACTGCACGTGTGTTATATGATATATTCTAATGTAATTTTAATTTGGGCCAGCTTTCCATGTACGTGTTTTCCTTGACCACAAACAGTTTGCGCATACGTGCCCAACTAAGTTATTACAAAACGGCGTCGACTGAACGTAAATAATGTCGGCCTCCATGTTGTAAAGAGACATCCTCAATTATGACGTTATTTAATTGGGATTCCCCAATCTTTTCAGCGACTTTTCTGAACATATGGATGTCGCGCGCGAAAACGCATACATGGAAAGTGGGTTTTATATTGCTTATATTCAACAGTTGTTTTTCACTGTGACAGTATTTTACTGCACATGTGTTGTTTACAGTTTATTGTTGAGTTTCAGGGTGCCATATGTGTTAGAGATAAATCTATTAAAGTGAATCTAATAAATTGGTTATATGTTTTACTGCTGATTATTACACTTTACCCTGGCAATGATTTTCTTCTTTATTTTCGTTTTTTTTTATCTTTTTTAAAGGAAATCATTATATTATTTAATTATGTATTATCCGTTATGATGAACTTCAACCAAGGGGAGTTTCGTATAGTGTCAAAATCTGATTATATTTCGTTTCGTTTTATTTTTTATACTTTCGATGATCAACACCACATGAAGATCGCAGAACGCTAAATCTGAGAGGGTCCTGCGCACAAGATGACGTCATATTATTTAGATTGTGGGTTAGGGTAAGGGTAATTAGGACCTGCAAATTTCGTCAAAGTCTCGAGATGTACACAAGGCTAGCCCTAACCCTAACCCTTGACTACGCCTAACCCTTACCCTAACCCACAATCCACATATGACGTCATAATATGCCTAGGACCGTCTCAAGCGTTCTCCTGACCAACACTAGGGTTGGGTAAATAATAGCTTAATTGCAGTTATCCAATAATGACTTGTGGTTTCTATGGTCATTTTGGACACTGAACACGAATCCGTCGAAATTTTTGACCTAGGATGACCTTTGACCCTGGATAATTCAATTTTTTCAAAATGGCGGCCAAATTTCACGTTTTGGGTCAAATACAGGGGCGTGGTGAGGGCAATTATTGAGAAGAAATTATGAGTAACAAAAAAGATTTTGGCACAAAAACCCTTTTACTGACCGCGGAGCTGTGGCCGGCAAAGCCGGCGACCGCGAGCGCCGAAGGCGCGAACCCGCGGCGGGGGGTCCGGGGGGCCCTCCCCCGGGAAAATTTCGAAAATTAGAAGCCCAGAAACGCAATCTCCAGCAATCCGAGACAAGAAATACGGTAATAAAATATGATTAAATTTTCCAACTTGACTCTTTCAAAATTTTTTTAATTGGGTCAGATGAAACAATTTTTCCACTTACAAATGTTTTTCATTTTTTGAGTAATTTGATTGTGATTTTGGCGCAAAAACTTTTTGGCGCATGAGTATGGCTACTCATGAACTCATTCTCACCACGCCCCTGGTCAAATATATCATAAACATACCGTCAAACACCTCTATATATAGGTTTTAGAAGTAGGAAAGAATGAAAAACAACATTTCAGAACAGAATCCGTCGGAGTTTTTAACCTAGGATGACTTTTGACACTGGAAAATTCAATTCTATTCAAAATTGCGGCCAAATTTCATGTTTTGGCTCGAATATACTGTCTAATACCTCCATATATAGGTTTAAGAGGCAGGGAATCATGAAAAACAACATTTCAGAACAGTTGAGAAGTATCTAAGCTTTCAAATTGTCAAATGCTACGAAAAATCATGAGAAGAGCGTCATTTTGTAGCAAAATTTGACAACTATTTTTAATTCAGTTAGGCTACTTTCCAGATTGAAACGGTTGACATAGTAAACAAATTTTCACCCAACAGTTCAGTTTATATCACCAAATACTCCTCTAAGAAGTAAATCAATGTCAATAGCAACGTCACTTTCTGGCCATAAAGCGTTCTTTATAGAGTTCCGTAATTCTACCAATTTGAGTTTCATCATTTTGAAAAGACATGTTTCGTGGTCTTTCACACGTCGCTGTTGTCTAATATCAAATGCAGTTGTTAGCCCCGGGTAGTTGATTTCCTGAATTTATTCTTTTTCGCTAAGACTAACTTTTTAGACAATTTAAGAGTAGCCACAATGTCCTTTAGTTTCCTTGCTGCCCATGTAGCTTCCGGCTTACGGGTCAGGCCCATCGCCACCTCTCTTGCTTCTCTGCGAATGGTCTTTTAGTAGATTCGGCTTTCTAGTCCTTGAGTGAAGAGGAGCGACAAGAGAAGTGGAAGTGGGCCCATAAGTCGGATGCTCCAGTGGCAGCAGGAAAACTGGAGATATACATTAGGGCTACTCTGAAATTGATGTAGCAAAATAAAAAAAAGACGCAATTCAAGACACGATTACTTCAAACGATCGATTAGTGCAAAGAGCATGTTGGACCACAAACAGCTGACAGTCTTTAACTTGTTGACAGGAATTTGACTACCAGAGGGCTGAGGCTTTCAACTGTATCTGGTATTAGACAACAGCCACGTGTGAAAGACCACGAAACACGTCTTTTCAAAATGAAGAAATTCAACTTGGTAGAATTACGGAACTCTATAAAGAATTTTTTATGGCCAGAAAGTGACATTGCTATTTACAATGATTAACTTATGAGAGGAGTATTTGGTGATGTAAACTGAACTATTGCGTGAAATTTTGTTTACTATATGTCAAGCATATGAATCTGGAGAGTATTGTTTAAAAAAAATGCCAACTTTGCTGCAAAATGACATTTTTTCTCATGATTTTTCGTAGTTTTGATATAGTTTGAAAGATCAGAAGCTTCACAACTGTTCTGAAATGTTGTTTTTCATGCTTTCCTACCTCTATAACCTACATGTAGAGTTAGTGAATCTGGAAAGTATTGATATTAAATATAACTGTCAAATTTTGCTACAAAATGACGCTCTTCTCATGATTTTTCGTAGCTTTTGACAATTTGAAAGCTTAGATACTTCTGAACTGTTCTGAAATGTTGTTTTTCATGATTTCCTGCCTCTTAAACCTATATATGGAGGTATTAGACAGTATATTCGACCAAAAACATGAAATTTTGGCCGCCATTTTGAAAAAATTGAATTATCCAGGGTCAAAGGTCATCCTAGGTCAAAAATTCCGACGGATTCTGTTCTGAAATGTTGTCTTTCATTCTTTCCTACCTCTAAAACCTATATATAGAGGTGTTTGACGGTATGTTTATGATATATTTGACCCAAAACGTGAAATTTGGCCGCCATTTTGAAAAAATTGAATTATCCAGGGTCAAAGGTCATCCTAGGTCAAAAATTTCGACGGATTCGTATTCAGTGGCCAAAATGGCCATAGAAACCACAAGTCATGGAAAAAAGTTCATATTTACCCAACCCTACCAACACTACATGAAGATCTGTTCTAATCCGTTTTACACCTATTAGAAACAAAGAGCCTAAATAAGCCACACATTTGACATTTTATTACATGTAAATGGAAGAAGAATACACCACTTCTCAAAATCCGCGAAGTACATGTACACTTCGCGTTTTCGACTAAAATCGTCGATTAATTTCAGTCAATTATTTTCGTGTCTCTTTGTGTTGCTATTGTTGTCAACGTGATGTATTAAAATTTGTTTACTTTTGTTTTGATGTAGCGATTGATAAACCTCAAGCTAAGATTAAATTTACATTACGACTTTATAGATTTATAAGGTAATGGAGTTGACATGGTAACCAGGGTTCCTGGCATTGACTGATGTCGTTGCATCAGCTTATCTTTATCATATATATAGACAATGCTATATCACTACAACATCTTGTTATATTTAAAACTGACTTCCTGTGACGATTTACCCAATGAACTAACATTACGAAAAGGAGAATTCGAGTGAACACTTGAATCTTGTGTTTAAAGGAGCTAAATCACTATTTTCTGGCACTTAGGAATGAATACAAATCAGTCGCAACTAATAATGTAATGTGAATGTACATAACATGATTTACATTCAATCGCTTCCAAATTATATGACAGTCTTTGGCGTCTGGTTATCCCAGTCTACACTGTTGGGTATGTATAGCCTCGTTCATGGAGTCACTTCATTACAAATGGCGCTCGAAAGCATTCTGGCACGCAATTCGGGTACCAATTTTGAAATGTCCATTTTATCTTAAATATTGGATTTCAGAAGCCCATCTTTTCCCAATAAGATAACAGCATCGATGCTGATTTAAACTGGCCAATTCGTCGTGTTTGCAATGTTGAATACTGAGGGTGATATTGAGTTAAAGACTTGCCCCCATTAAAAATTATATAGCAAATAATTTATGTTGAAATTAACCCAGTAAGTAAGTAACACTCATCAACGAAATTCTTGTCAACAATGTTAATGGACAGGCGCTTGTATATAGCACCAGTGTGACTGGTCATAGGTTATAGCCAAGTACACACCACTGTTCCCCTAGCACACACGCGTAGATTTTAAACAGTGGCGCATGATTCCTACGATTATTCAGATGAGTAAACACAGTTTTGCCACATCTGATTTAATGACACTCATTTTTACATTCTTTCAAGAATTAGATTGATGTGTAAGGCTATAATAATAATGCCTTCTGCACACAGAGGTCCATCTGCATCATGGTTCGAGAATACATCTCGTCCTGAATGGCCGCCATGCTCAAAAATTCGTATATTGTTTTATAAAGCGGTTCTTCTCTGTTTCATATCTGGCATACACACAAATACTGAATAAACCTTTTCAGTTTCATTAAATTTAAGCAGAATGGATACTTCTAAAAATTATCTAAGTATGCTAAATGTTTTTGACTAAAATCGTCGATTTAAGACTTAAAATGTCGGTCAAGTAGCTTAGTGTCTGTTCTCAAATGAAGCTAGCGGTAGACAGACAGCCTAAGTTTAGTATCCGATTGAAATATGCTTTTTTTATTTTCATTTCATTTTTATTCATTTATTGTGTTACTGTGTTGCAAACATCCAGATGTTAATGTTCCATGATCAATTGTAAATATTAACTATATACCAGTGTAACATATTAATATGCTAGGTTTATAATCGGTGATATATTTTATATTTAGGCTAATAATAAATCACCAAGAAAATCACCACAGAGTTCACCAAGAAAAGCCGGTGGAAACACAAACGTGAGTTATCTGTTTTCTCGGGGAGTCGTCGTTTAGGTCTGTTCAAAGATATCGCAGCGTATACGCCAATAAATATAATATATACTTAAAGGAGCTAAATCGCTAATATTTGTGACCTAGAAATCGATCCAAATGGGTCGCAACGTATATAACCATCTAATCTGATTTATGAACTGATTTATATTCAATTGTTTCTGTTTTGACTCTAATTTCAAATCAGTTCTGTCCATCGAAATACGGCATGAGTCACAACCGAATGGATGTATCTTGCGTTTGGTAATTCCAGACTATTGCGCATGCTCTCCAGAAAAGTTCTGGTCACTTGTTATAAATGACACTGGAACGCACTATGTTACACAATTCGTGTACCAATGGTAAACTGTATATTTTGCCTTAATTATTGGATATCAGAAGCCCATCTTTTACCGGTGAGATCACACTATCAATGTTGATTTAAATGGACAAACAATTTCATGTTTTCAACGTCGAAGACTTTGGACAAAATTGTAAAGAGGGGATTTCAGTTCAGTGACCCTTTAAGATTGGTTTTCAATTTAGACAACCTTTACCATGGGTTTTCAGTGCAGCGATTCAGTGATGCTTTAAGATGATGTTCAGTCCAGTGATGCTTTAAGATAAGTTTTCAGTTCAGAGAACCCTAAGATGAGTTATAAATTCGGTGAATCTTTAGGATGGGTTTTCAGTTCAGTGATGCTTTAAGATGAGTCTTCAGCTCAGATAATTTTTTAAGATGGGTCTTCAGCTCTGTATCTTATCAATCCGGGACCTTATTCACCAAAACGTACATCTCTTAAAATTAATTTACCTTTAACTTAAAATTGATTTCAGTTAAAACTGCTTATCTTAAGATAAAATTTCATATTTTGCTTAACAATTTGTTTTTAAGCACTTTCGTATTAAATGTTTGTGAGTAAGGGCCATTAGATTTCGTTGTTTTAACACCATGCTTGTACACAGTAATATTGTTATTCATTTCGTTTTATATTTCAGCGATCAAAAGATAAATATCACCAGGCGGACGAGGAGAGATCCGAAGAGAGAACAGAAACAGAAAACAACGACAGAGGTTTCAAGGTTAGTGTATATTCATTCAGTTCATTTGGGTCTAGGCCGACAAGTTTTATTTATATAAGAAGTTGTCAAGAAAAATAGCATCTTGCCATCGACGTCAATCGACAGGATACGCCATTATGCATGTATTTCGAAAATTGTGCAGGTTTCCGCTCCCTCGGTCCAATCTCTTGAAAGAAGAATGTAATGGGTTGTGGATAGAAGTGCTTTACTTTATAGTCATGCGCTAATTTATATTCATATTGTTACGTATGTAATTTTTCACGGACAGTGGCGTTAAAGCACACCATTCTTAGAATGACATCTGCTAGTGAAACAAATATCAATAAATTTGATTTACGTAAATCCTAATTTCAGAAACGGGTTCGTCAGAAGTTGATAGATGCTACTAAAGATGGCGATATCGATGAATTAACGAAGATGATTGCATTATTCGAAAAACATAAATTAGATGATTGTGGAGATCTTAAAAAAGCCAAAGATAGGTTGCATTTCCTTAAATTAAAAAGAGGTAAATAAATTCTTTATTTGCAGGCTTCCCATATTTCTGTCACCAAAGACGATTGGTCACCAAACTAGTTAACAACCATTTAATTACCACGTAACAGATCATAACGGGATTAACTACAGCTGAACCGGATAAATGCCCACATAGAGCACGGAACATCCCCACCCGAACAACACACATCATGGAATTAGTATCGATAGCGTTTTGTAATACTAACTAAATGGACAAGATATTTCTTGAACTGAAGCTCTTTGGTTAAGTTAAGATACAGCAGTGTCAATTTAAGTAATGTTGCCATGTAAAAGTTTGTGTCTGTCCGAATTTAAATTGTATTGCCACGCTTGATAGCGACTGATTCACAGAGTAAGATGGCTAGGCGTCTGTTGAAAACTGCCAACTCGTTATCTAATCTCCCATAAGGTTCGCTGTTGTCATACATGGGCCTTTTTCATTTGTTTCAGATTTACGAGATTCTGTTCGAAGACGGCACGCTGGTGTTTTAGATAAAACCATCGAGGAGGCCAAGAATTCTAAATACGCCGATAAACTTCACTCACAGATAGAGAGCGCGGAGAAACTGAGAAACCATCTCCAGGAATTAAACCGATGTTCACACGATATATGTAAAATGGAACAAAGCACTATATCCGAGTTACGTAGTTATCAACGACCACCGCCATGTGTTCATGACGTCATGGCAGCTACGTATATGTTGATGGGTTATCCCGAACATAAATTAGGGGTAAGTATAATGAAGCTCCATGATAATCCCCAATCCTCTGAAATCAAAGTTTAAAATGTTTATATTATTTATGGTAGAATATTTCAAAGGGGTTCATCGGTCCGCTTTACAAAATGCTATAATCTGATTAAAACACAAATCCAATTTCGTTTCGTTTTTTATAGTTCAAAATTTCGTTTTACTTCTTTATTACACTAGGCTGAGTTCAGTCGTAGCAACCGTGTTGATCTTGTCGAACGCATTTGCACGTACAAGATCGTGTACTCAAGAAGGACAATCCTATGTGTAAAGCATCGTACAACAGTGGAGACCGGCGAGATTACCACGGTAACTACACCTGGAACAAGTTTATCATAAATTAAGAAAAATAATCTTATTTCTGAATAATAAGACTAGAAACTATGTATAATAAAGTATTTGGGTGTCGCCAATTGGTTTGATGTAAATCCAGTTCAAGGCACACCGTAGCATATATTCATACACGCGGCCTATTCCACATAGATCTGACAGATAATTTTTACTAGTCATCTTAGAGACTTCGATCTACTTCTAACTTTAAGTACAATACTTAGTGAAGCGGTGACTTTGTTTAAAAACCTATGATAAATCAATAATTACGGAAGACCAAACAACTCTTAGTTCTTAATTCATAGTCCCTTATTTTTTTTTAAATTTCTGCATTTGTTGTCGTATTAGCAACTGTATCTTAAAATCAATATTTATTTCCCAAATCAGACATTTGTCGCATCAGATTTGTAAAATTTATTTAATTCAATTATATTTTAATATTAGATTTAATTTAGTAAATCAAAAAAGTAATCTACATTTACATGTCATCATAGAATTACAACGAAACACAAATCTAGAACAACACATTTCCAAATACAAATCCTGCAAAACATTTCTTCAAAAACATTTCTCGAAATTCATCGAACCTGAACATTTAACGTCCACCCTACACAAACTAGGTCATTTCGGGCATAACAGATGGTTCAATTCGATTACGCGTAGGGGTCTTAAGCAGTGATAGGGAACCAGGGGACCCGGCAAAAACAACGAGGTTGCATACAGGTGACCCTAGTCCTTGTAACGTACAACCAGTAAATCGAATCGTTTTCATCAGAGAGAGAGAGAGAAAAAAATGCCGATTGCCTTTCTTCAAATTTATTGGACGGTGCAAAACCCCATTTAATTTGTTCACGCAGTTAGACCCAAAGAGAGAGAGAGAGAAATGGGTTTAACGTCCACTCGACACAAACTAGGTTATTTCGGAACTAACACATGGTTTAATTTTATTTCAATAATTCGCTTGCGCGTAGGGGTCTTTAGCAGTGGGAGGAAACCGGAGTGCCCGGAGGAAACCCACGAGGTTGAGAAGGCGCCCCTATCTCCATGCCACATACGCTCACATCAGGGATCGAAACCACAGCCGCGAGCCAGAGGTGACCGGCTAGCTAGAGGTCGAAGCGCGGCCATCTAGACCACTAGGCCACCCCCCCCCCCCTGTTTTCATCAGACCGGTTAATGCAGAGAAGAAGAATATTAAATCCCAATTTATTCTACAAATTGATACAATTTGTAATAGAATATTATATTTATTTGTAGGATTGGTCGGAGGTTCAATCACATCTGGGACAACTAACACGTGATAAGTTAATACGTCAAGTCGGTGAATTCGATACGAAGAATGTCAGTGATAAAACGTCCAGCAGAGTTAAAGATATACTAAATGCTTACAGTATCGAGGAAGTTAAAGATGCTAGTTATGGTGCTGCTACGTTTTATGTTTGGGTAAGTTATATCATAATGCAAAAGAATATAGTCATGTCGACAATTTAAACAGTATGCATATTTCAGTGAGGCTGGGGGCCACGGTGGGTAAGTGGGTAAGACGCTGGCTCGCTAGCCTGGAGGTCGCGTGTTCGATCCCTAAATTTGGATTTTCCGACGTATTTTCGCTTTGTCTATGGAGTAGGACGGTAGGTCTGACAAGGACAGCTGTCTAGCCGATCGAGTGGATGTTAAACCCATATCCCCCCTCTCTCTCCCTCTCCCTCACTCTCTCTCTCTCATGAATAAAAAATACGCCGTTTTATTGCTGACAAACCGAACAATAAGTTGACGTCATAGTTTTCAATAGTGGGTTAAACGATTTCTATTAACGACCAGCAATGATCAGTATTATTTACATAGTAATACCATCAATAAAGTCTGATAGACAGCAACTCAAGTTAACAACTATTCCGATAACTTTATTTCAGATGTTTAGAAATATTTACCCCAGTTTAGAAATATTTCCGTTACACTTTTTCTTTAATATTTAGATAAGAAATGATTAAATATTTGATTAAGGTACTTCCGTTCAATACTGTTCTTAAAATGGGTTTATAGTGTTGATTGCTCCGCGGAAACACTTCTCGATCGTTGAGTATTGAATCAATGTCTTTTGATCACTAGGTTATCTCCCTTGAGCTATTACAATAATTCACCTATTTCATGTTATGCTATAAATGAAATGGTCAAAGAAAATTCAGACAGAACAGAGACAGAAATTGTTTTAAAAGAGAAGAAATGATATGGGGTTTAACATCCTACTGTTCTGCTACGACTGGGCTAATGAAGACGGGCATACGCAACCCAGTGTTCTACGAAGGGGGAAATTTTGTCCGGGGAGTGGCACTATGGCTTACTCTTATACCGAAATTCTAACTGCCAAGGGATCTTTAACGTATACTTCAATGTATTCACGGGACCTCGGTTTTTCTTCCTGTCCGAAAGACTAAACAACTTTCTTTGTCAGGCCCTCCGTCCTACACCACTGACAAGGGACAATCCCGATGAACTTTTTCGGTCATTGCAGGGATCGAACACGCGACTTCCAGGCTATAGCGAGCCAGCGTTATGCTATAATTAGATAAGTAGTTCTAAAGGCAAAATCTACAATATAATCACTATAATACGTTCAATTCAAATATATTGAACCTTAAAGACAAAGCAGCTTTTAAAACAAACCGTAAACGGTCATCAGCAGCCAAACACAAAGGCGTTTTATAGCTGAGGCGCTGGAGGCGCCAGCCTCCTCGCGAAAAAAAAATCAAAGTATTTGGAAAAGTAAAACGGGAGAAAAATGCTAAAACCGACGAGAAAATGAAAATATACCCTAGGGGCCCTAAAGACAGAGAAAAGGGCCCTATATCTGACAATCCAGTCATTTCATTGGCATAAAAATCATCAATCAAGCCCCCCCCCCCCACCCCACGAGAAAAATTGCCCTCAAAATAGTGTAGCCTCCATCATGATAAACCTTAAAACGCCCCTGGCCAATCAAAGCGTTGACATATGGTTATCAGTAGAAAACGAAATAGGAAAAGAAATTTGAAGCTTAATCAATCTGTTTTAAGGAGGAAAGGAAAGCAATTTAATTGGATTGTTGTAATATTCCATATATTCGTATGAACGTACAAGTTGTAGTAGAATGGGGTAGTGGGCAGAGGCGTCCCCCCCCCCTCGCAAATTCGCGTAAAGAAACAATAATCATTTCAAGTCTTCTTCTTTGTATTTAAAATGGATGTTTTTACATCATTTCAGACTGATAGCATGATTGATAAAATAGAGAAAGATAAAGAAGAAGCAGAACGAATTGAACAACAGCAACAACAGCAGCAACAACAACAGCAACAACAAACACCAACTAAGCGGAAGGGTTAAAGGGAGATAACTCCCACTTCCTACTTGTTTCATGTATATAATTTTTTTCTATGATGGGAATCTAAGATAAGATCTTAAGTCTATAACAAAACATTGTCGGTTGATAAATTCGGCGAAACGAGAATGACTCTACTTTCAGTTGGCGTTATAGTTTCCAATTCAATATGTAACCACGCCTTTCTTACGTTTCTCAGTTCAATATGTAACCATACGCTTCTAAAGTCCAGGACACATTTTAGTCTTAGACTAACAGAGTTACAAAGGGCGGGAATAAATTATTCAATGAACGTGTCTAATGGCAATAGACTAATTACAATGTACGCTCTAAAACCATTTGCTTACTGTCTAATCAACAAGGCTTGTTAGTGCTGCTAAAATATAATGCTTCTCCTTCCGGGATATGTTTTGGCAAAAACAGTCCATTTTGACCCGAATCGCATGTTTATGTTTATATTTGTTTAAAACGGTACGTTTATATAAAATAACAGCTTTTTTGGTTTAGCAGCGCCCATAAAGAAATTGTTTACCAAATGTATTTTTAAAACATATTTTTGTTCGGGATATCTGAAGGAGTTTGGGGAACGGGTTTAGCAAATATATAACTCAGTAGCGTTGTATATTTATAATGAACATTGTACATATTAATTTCTTTCCTTTATGAATTATGGACTGTATATATATGTTATAAAATGAGTATGTCTTTGTCAACACAGTATTGCCTAATATATGTATCTGAAAATTCCGTCCACATTAGATCACCATTTTTATAGTTTCTTTCGTCGCTTATCCTTAAAGGGGAAGTTTTCCTTTTATTGTGTATGCTAGTATGCCAGGAGTCTCATGTTAGAGTTTTAATATTTTAAGACGCATTGTATGCTAATGTTAAGACGAACTTCTCCTTTAAATAACGCAGTCTTTATGTATAATTTGTATATTATGTTATCTTTTTATATGTGTGTATCAACAAACTATTATGTTTTATGTGTTTAAAGTCGAATACTTTGAGACCAAATTCAAAAAGAAAAAAAAAAAAAAAAATCTTACGCAGTCTAAAAGGGCGAACTTCTCCTTTAAACAGTGTTTATGTATAATATTATGTATGTGTTTATCAACAAACTGTTATGTGTTTAAAGTCGGATTAGGAAATGGTACTGCAGTTCCTG
Organism: Patella ulyssiponensis; assembly: GCA_963678685.1. NCBI lineage: Eukaryota > Metazoa > Mollusca > Gastropoda > Patellidae > Patella > Patella ulyssiponensis. The sequence goes on from OY783228.1 coordinate 78,156,446, forward strand.
TAATAATCTATACACAACACTGCTGTAAGTTTCATGCGTCTGACCGGTGTGTCATCAAAATCAAATAAAAACTGATTTTTTAAATCGTAGTTGTCAATGACACTCTTTGTTTTAAAAATAAAATTATGTGCATGTATGGCTCCGATTGATTTTGCTATACCGCTGCAATTGATTGCAGTTAAAACGGTTTGTGGGGTTTGGGGTTCGTTTTTTTTTTCTTTTGACACGCCAAAATACCATTCTCTCCATTTACGATGATGTTGGCGTTTACAAGAAAATATAACCAGGGACTTTTGAATGGAAATGATAGATCAATGACAAGAACTTCGTAATATTGATAGGCTACAATATTAAAAATACATTATGCAATAGTTTAAACTGACAATTTGCAGGTCTTTCCTTGGGCCTGAAATGTTATCTAATTTATTAATTTGCTGCCCAACTTTCATTCATGATTTAATCATGATTGGATAATCTGGATAATCGAGACTATGATTTTTATCGTACCGACTTTACTATTGATGATCGAGGCTAGGCCCAAACTTCAATCGTTACATTCTCGGTTCAGAGTGGATCAATTTGACTGAAGTTTTCAGCAAATTGCCTTTACATTATCTTGTGTTTAACTATTATAGTGAGAACTGTCAGCTCTTTATCTAATCTCCCATAATGTATCTTTAAATATAGGGATAAAGGATTTACCGATGCATTTATTAACGTATACCTGAACAGGAAACAAGTCGATAGGAACATGCGTCGTGGAGCGCATTGTATCCTAGTATAGTTTAGGGTTAACGGAAGTGATGTACCTTTCCGGGAATAGTACTGTTAAGGCATTTAGTAATTCATCGCCTACAATATTTACGCCTTCTTAATCCGGCTTTTCTTGTTTTTGTAAAATAGTTTTATCTCAAATTATTTTCACCTCAGCTGATCTGTGATAAATAAATATTCAATACGGTCTTTATTTGGTTTGTGTTTTATTTTCCCCTTTCTCAACCAAATCCCAATCAAACAAAAATGAAATGAAATAAAATGGGGTTTTACGTCCTACTGTTCTGCTCCAAACTGGGCTAATGAAGAAGCGCAAAATCCAAATAGTGTGCTACGAGGGAAATTTTGTATCGACAGCCGCACTATGGCCGATATCGAATTCCACCTGTCAGTGTCAAGGGATATTTTACGTGTACACCAATGTGTACACAAAACCTCAATTTTTCGTATCATCAGAAATCCTAGACAGCTGTCCTTGTCAGGCCCTCCGCGCTGCACCACTGACAATGGTGACCACGCCTGAAAAATTCCGATAAACTTTCTCAGTCAACACAGGGAGCGAACACGCGACCTCCAGACTACATATGGTAATGGGTTCATTTACTGCAACATTACACCCGAAAAACTGGACACCCTTCCTCGGTAGGGTCACTACGAACGAGGAAAACAAACGTAGCCACCGTCGCACCCATTGTAATATGTAATGGATACAATATTTACACCCCCCCTCCACCTCCCGGAAACAAAACCTGAACAAAACAAATTTCATATATTTTTTTATAAGCCGTATATTTCTTTCATAAATCAACGGGACGTGGTCTATTTAACCCCTCTCCTATATATCGTCAAAGATGTAACAGGAAATTAACAACGAAAAACGAGTTTTATCCGCTGTAATCCTTAGAACATTTAGGAGTTATCTCCCTTCGACAGAGTCTACTACAAAAACCCATTCTGTGCACTATGAGTTATTTCTCCGCGGCACTACAGTCTGTTCTTATACCGTCAAGGTTTCTTTTGCGTGTGCGCTAATATATACACAGGACCTCAGTTTATCGTCCCAATCAAACGACTAGACACTAAGCTAGTTTGTGTCACGTGGAAGTTAAGCCCCCCTCTCCAACATTTAAGGCTTGTTTTACACGGCCTCGCCGGTTTTTCGCCCAAACCAAACGACTAGACACCAACCTAGTTTTTTTTTGTCGCGTGGACGTTAAGCCCTCTCCTCCAACGTTAAAGACTTGTTTTACATGGCCTCGGCGGTTTTTTGCCCAAACCAAACAACTGGACACTGACCTAGTTATTGTCGAATGGATCATACCCCCCCCCCCCACACACACACACTCTCTCTCGCTCGTTTCAGCGACTAACGGACACTTAAGGCTGACACCGAATCCATTCACATGAATTGATATTTGTTTATTTTTAGCAATGTCTATTTTCTGCCTTGTCGGCAGGTTTATCTTGTAGATTTTTCTTTGCATGTAGTGCTGTCCTCCTACACTTATAACTAATAGAGTAATCGGGTCAATCAGACGGCTGTGCTTTCCCATTATCAAGATCTCTTGATATTATACTAACAGTTTACTGTCCGCCGATCTATTAGCTGTACATCTCAACAAATTACCGAGAATTCAGCATCTCACAGGACGTTTTATAAACAGTGGGAATCGATATGGTAAACCGTAAACAACATAATAGTCTACCTTTAATAGATAGGTTCATCAATCCTGGAAACAGAAATAAATCTGATCATAGTTCGGTAACCAACGCTAATTGAAGACTGACAAGACAATAATAGAGTCATTGACACTTTCATTGTTACAGGAAATGAAGTTAAAATCTTGTTGATAATTTCAAGACCTACTAATAAACTGGTAGACAGAAAACACGTGTTTTAGTAATTTCAGATAATTGTTTTCATAAAAGGATCTCATGACGTTATAATCCAGATTGTCCGTCTCCACGGGTGTTACGCCTACTTGACAAAAACTAGGGCATTTCGGAACTAACAACATAGCATTCATTTTTATGTCTTTGGGTGTGGGAGAAAACCAGAGGACCCTGAGAAGACCACAAGGTTGGACAGGCAGCCCCACTCCTTGCCACGTACAACCAGGGAATCTACATCACGCCATTTTGACTCAGTGACAGACTTTATGATACAACGCACACAGGCTAACCGTTCCGACATCCAAACCCCCACGACCTCATTGAGACAATCCTACAATAATTGTTCAAGATGTTGAATAAATGACCATAAAAAAACAGAAGATAGAGCTTCGTATCCAATGACTGGTGATACTGCGTGGGATCTTTTAACCCACCCCACCCGAATCCAAGCACGTGCATTGGGGTAATTAAAGTAATTCCCTCTTATATATATATATTGTTCCATTGTTAAACCCACAAATAAAAAAAAAATATCTGTATAATAACAAATAATAATTGTTACTACTTTATTTATCTTGAAATGTTCATCCCCTAATAATTTCCCCCAATCCCCACCCTTGCGATAACCGGTAAGTCACTGCTACTTTTGTTGTTGTAAAACACTTGTTGATCCTCTGTCGACTTTTACCTGATGACACTCTGCGGTTAGTGCTGGGATGAAAGGCATGTAGAGGTTCGGTGATGCTTAGGGTCAACTCCTTGATTGTATGCCCCGAAGATTTAAGTATAGGGCCCCATGTTGAGCAATACGAGAAGGGGAGACATGTTAAGTCGGGCAGATTGTTAAACGAAGTTAACAACTTTAATATCAAAAATCTTAATTTTAATTCCACTCTTTGATTGGGAGCCACGGTGGCTAATTGGGTTGGAGGCTGGATCAGTATCCTGGAGGTCGCGTGGGGCTGGTTTTCCCTTGTCCATGGATACAGAACGGAGGGCCTAATAAGGACAGCTGACTAGCCATTCGGGTGAGACGAAAAAGACCCCGTGTATACATTGGCAGTTGGAATTCAATATATGAATAGGCCATAGTGTCATTGGCGTATACCCGCCTTCATTAGCCCAGACGCGACAGAACAATAGGACGTTAAACCCCATTTCATTCAATTTCACACTTCAATTAGAAGGCACCCTTCCCCCTACCCCCTGAAATGGATGATCCGGATCGGTTATTATTTAAAACACACCAACAAAAATACCTGTATTTATTTTATGATTTATTTAAAGATGTTATTCAGAAAAAGAGAAACCACCAAATTTATCTCATTTATCCCAGAGAAAAATAGCAATTGATAATTTCAAATATATTTTTAGCATTCGCTATAAATCCGTTTGCATAGACAGTTTTACACCAAGCTATATCTTCTTTGCATCAATAGAACAACAATTAAAAGTCATCCAATTTGTACTCCATGCACAGAGTTACCGGTCTTGAAAACCAAGGATGTGGTAGTTATGTGTGATATTGTTGGTATCTGAAGTATGATTTGGATGAAAATGATTCAAATTCTAAATGTTCGATTCTCTGGGATTTTTGAGATAATAGCCTCAGTTTAAAACCGCTATTAACAACCATTCAAAGAATCGTGGAATTATGAAAACACAGAATTGCTAATATATGTACAGTGTCGATGTCCATTTCATTTCATCATTACAATTCAAATACAATTACGTAATTTGATCGATAAAAATACGAAGCTCTCAAAATTAAAACATTGATCTTCAATTGAAAGAAAGAGTAAAATAAAGAAAGTGTGGATTGCCCCATTATTTCATTAAAAAAATTATAATCTGAGATATTTTACTTCACTTTTATAACTATTCACTTTTAAACTTTACATTGTTCATGGAGGCGTTGTAGCACATGGTTTGTCATTCAGACAAGTGGTGGGAATAAGGGTCGTGAATGTTTTAACGCGTGCTGTTTAAATGACAAAGTCTGCTATTGAGACTTGATTTGAGCGATTTTCCGCTTCTACTGACGAAGGGTCATCCGCTTCCCAAGCCTATCGCCCAGCCTACACCCACTGTTAAAGATCCTGCGTACAAGCGAATTATTAAAATAAAATTGAGCATGTGTTTTTCAAGAAATAACCCAGTTTGTGTAAAGTGGATGTTAAATCCAGATTTCAATAGCAAAAAGGTAAATATCTCTCCCATTCGCTGGTGGACATATCACGATATGTGTCAGTCTAGGATTAATTTCATAGGTATACACTTTTCTTAATGACGTCGCCATATGTTATTGTGGAAACACACCGAATAAACGAAACAAAAATAGTCGAAATAAAAGTTAATGTCAACTGGACCAATATAGACCAACTGCGGTTGTATTAGAACTTGGTATTCGCATACATACAGATATGTTTCATTTTCTTAAACGAGTAATATTGCGGAATTCGCGTCTCATCTTGGTAAAACTTGCACATGTGCGCACAAATTCAACAAGATAACGAGCTGTGCAAAAAAAGTTAAAACGTTTGAAAGAGTTAAACGTTATCTAACTCGCGAAGCTTTTATATTTAAAGGCAACCGAAACCATCACTAGAATTAAGAGCACTAAGTAATGAAACCTTACTATATCCCTATATATAAATCTACAAACAGAATCATCATTTTAAAAACACTATATTTACAATGCATTGTAATATCTACAAAATAAAGGCTTAAATTGACTAAAGACATTCCTAAATGGTTAAAAGTCAAAATCAAAGTATGCTATTACATATACGTCCGAAACAAGAACAATGTAATCCGAAACTTGCAATAATTATATCGAAATTAAAGTATTGATATAACAGGATATCGTGAAATATCACGTGACATTATAGATTAAATAGCAAAACGTATTTGAGTAGCCACCATCTTTATGGCATGCGTATTGTACATTTATTGACACCGGAATATTGTAAAATTGTTATTGGTTAGAGATGTATCAACTGATATTTAATCTTTTTTATAATTTCGACAATAATATGAAGACGGTATAAATACACCATATGGTGTATTATGTGGTTAGTTTCAATTTCGCTTTATCCAAGGATTTTTAATTAGGAACTTTGTCAAATCCCATATTTCCTGGACGTGTGGATAACGTGTGATCGCGTTTTATAATGCACATATTGCCACATAATACAACCAATATATCTGAGGTATTGACTATTATTTTCGAAATGGAGTTGTTATCATTTGTCATTCAAGGTCTTGGTACAGATTAGCTTGGACAGATAGAACGAAATCAAAGCTAAGATGTCATGTTATTTATGCAACTCCGACAACTATTTCAGTCTTGATTGATCGAAACTAAGAACTACTCGAGACGTCATTAATGTAATGCCACCGGCTCACTTCCCGTTCTAAATCTCTGGTTATTCGCGTCCAATGTTCTAAGCCACTTTCTTCCTGCGATCCATATCCTATTCGAACTTCACCGATGACGTCATCATTTCTGATTCTGTCGTAATCAAAAACGGTTAGTTTAATTGTGGTGTATTGTAAATCTTCTTGGCGAGTTGATATGGTGAACGTGAACGTCTCCTTGAATACCGGATGTGTTGTATTCTTCCGCGTCCTTGTTTGTTTCCGGGCCACACCCCTTCCGGTCTGGATAACTTCGACTCTAATGTATGGATCTGAAATAAAGAACAGTGTTATTAGATGTGTTGAAAAATCAAACATTTTTTCCTGACAAAATACGCCCATGTGCTGTGATTAAGAAATAAATATAAAGAGAATATATTTTCAATAACAACTGGGAGTTAACGTCTCGCCCCGTGGGCAAATACATCACCACCACGCAGTAAAATAGCTAAGAAGACGAGGCGAGGTGGGTGAACTGCTCCGGACAGCAATTTGTGAGAGGCAGCACTTTAGCAGAATAGAAAACCAAGGAATGTACCCTAGTAAAATCTCGTAGTTAATGTTTTTACTTCTTTTAGAATTTAAAACAGAGAGAGAGAGAGAGAGAGAGAGAGAGAGAGAGAGAGAGAGAGAGAGAGAGAGAGAGAGAGAATGGGGTTTAACGTCCACTCGACAAAAACTAGGTCATTTTGGGACTAACATATGGTTTCAATTTTATTTCAATAATTCGCTTGCGCGGAGGGGTCTTTAGCAGTGGGAGGAAACCGGAGTGCCCGGAGGAAACCCACGAGGTTGAGAAGGCGCCCCTATCTCCATGCCACATACGCTCACACCAGGGATCGAAACCACAGCCGCGAGCCAGAGGTGACAGGCCAGCTAGAGGTAGAAGTTTGGCACTCTAGACCACTAGGCCCCCCCCCCCGCGTCTATTTAGAACTTAAAATAAAATAGAGAACGGCTGGTAGCAAGAATATCTGATCAAAAGTAAACAAACCAACTAACCAACCAAATCCAACGAGAGATGAGACATGGGCTTAAAACGTGTTTATCGTAGTCACGATCAATTAACATGTATCCATATAACCGATCCAGTCCATATCGGAGATCAGAATAGATAATCGAGTTACAACATCCGGTAGGTTTATATCACTCTTGATCTCTTTTACGTTTAAACCTTGGTTGTTTTTTTTTTTGTTATTGCGCCACGGATACTAATGTCACCCTATCAGTGATAAACGAGTATTATACGTGTTTAGAGTTAATATGATCAGGAGACAAACTCTATTATAAAACTACCGACTGGATGTGAATGACTATCAACTATATAGCCATTATTGACACCAAAGTAGTTAATACGGGGTATTTAATCTTCCTCCTCTAAAGGCCGCTCTCGGTCGAGAATGAATTCCTATTCAATTGTCCAGCTTATAATTCCACCATGTCTACTAATAACAACGACTCTTTGAGATTTGCCTTTAGATTAAAAAAAGAAATTCCTAGAAAACGTTCGCGGACTGCCATTTGCTTGCGTTTGAATACCTAACAAACTAAAATTTGTGAATGTTGCATATCTGAAACGAATGTGTCTAATATAAATACGATATGATGAATTGGATGTTTCGCAACATGCACCATCCTATACACAAACAATAAATAAGCCAGCGCCACCTTCAGTTCAAGTATTGGCTAAAATCTTTTTTGAACCCCTTTTTGATCTGATTGAATCCAAGAACGGAGATGCATCTTGGTATTTTGTTATGGTTTTCTTAATTTGATGTTACGTAATCAATTTGAGTGCATTTTTGGATTGTGGCGCTAACAATCGTGACTGTAACAAAAATATCGTGCCGTAACAAAAGTGTTGTTGTGATAACAATGTGCAGTGACAGTAACAAAAGTGTCGTTGTGCTTTAACAAAAGGGTCATGGCGGTAACAAAAGGGTCATGACGGTAACAAAGGGGTCATGGCGGTAACAAAAGGGTCATGGCGGTAACAAAAGGGTCATGGCGGTAACAAATGGTCATGACGGTAACAAAAGGGTCATGACGGTAACAAAAGGTCATGGCGGTAACAAAAGGGTCATGACGGTAACATGGCGGTAACAAAAGGGTCATGACGGTAATATGGCGGTAACAAAAGGGTCATGACGGTAACAAAAGGGTCATCGCGGTAACAAAAGGGTCATGACGGTAACATGGCGGTAACAAAAGGGTCACGACGGTAACAAAAGGGTCATGTCGGTAACAAAAGTGCCGTTGTGGTAAAATGTTGTGACGCAAACAAAGTGTTGTCTTGGTAACAAACGTGTCATAACGGTAACAAAATGGTCGCGATGGTAACAAAAACGTCGTGAAGGTAACAAAGGTGTCGTGAAGCTCACAAGGGTGTCGTCGTGGTAACAACAAGTGTCGTGACGCTAACAAAAGCGTCGCGATGTTGACAAATGTATCGTTGTGGTAACAAAAGTGGCGTGGCGGTAACAAAATGGTCTCGTCTTTTCCAAAGTCAGGCCATATGTTTTCAAAGATGGGTATTTAAAAACTCAATTAAATTCCAGATTATGTTAGAATTGTTAACACGCCTTTGGGGCACTAAAGGCGATCAAAGGGGATTAACCTAATAAACCTAGACTGTTCATACCGTAACATTCGTGTTAAATGGCCAGACTTTGAATGACAGGATGTAATCAAATCACGTGGGATAGGTTCAATTAAACTAGGTTAGTTGATTCATACGTCAGAAGCATATATTTTAACACCTTTCTTATTTTAAGGTGATATACGTACGGGGGATTTCCTTTTAAGCAGGTGCTGTCTTGGTCTCGGTATTTGTGAATCGAAATGAGTAATGAAGTCGTAATGGGGGCGTAAAATCAATGGAGGTACAGAATCTATTCATTATATGAATTCCTCAATATAAATACAAGATAATAACACAAATTAGTTAGCTTCACGAGAGAGAGAGAGAGAGAGAGAGAGAGAGAGAGAGAGAGAGAGAGAGAGAGAGAAATGGGGTTTAACGTCCACCCAACACAACCAGGTCATTTCGGGACTAACATATGGTTTCAATTTTATTTCAATAATTCGCTTGCGCGCAGGGGTCTTTAGCCGTGGGCGGAAACCGGAGTGCCCGGAGAAAACCCACGAGGTTGAGAACGCGCCCCTATCTCCATGCCACATACGCTCACACCAGGGCTCGAAACCACAGCCGCAAGCCAGAGGTGACCGGCCAGCTAGAGGTCGAGGGGGGAAATTGAACCATATCTTAGTCCCGAAATGACCTAGTTTGTGTAGATTGGACGTTAAATCCCATCCACCCCACCTCTATCTCTCTCCCTCTCTCTCTCTCTCTCTCTCGCTCTCTTTCTCTCTCTCTCTCTGAACACATTAATGTACTTTAAGCACCATTATAAACTAGGTAGCTCTCCTGGTGATCAGGTTTCAGTTTTATAAAAATAATTCTCCTCAGACGACCAGTTAAAAAATATCCGATACTTCCGGATAACTGAGACGTGGTTAATGTTGTAATTTGCCATGAAGACATCATCGGGTATAAAGAACTGCCAATGACACACCAAGAATCTATTGTACGTCCTTTCGCTTGTCAGATTCATTTTTTACGACTGATTTGTTGAAGAACATGTGCCTGCAGTCTGTATAGCAGCTCTCCAGGGATACGAGGTCATTTTGACCTGTTTCACGTGGATATCCATAGCTTCGATTATCTAAACAGAACAAAACGTCTGGTATGGAAGAACAGTCGCCCGGTGGGACGCCATCCCGAGGTCCTGTCGACAAGGTAGGGAGGGTGCAATTAACGAACGAGCTCCCGGGAGTAGGAATTCGGGGAAGAGGAGGTGGGAACGGCACTGCCCTGACAAAGTTTCTCTCTACCATAGGTGACATGAGAGTGAGAGAGAAATGGGGCTTAACGTTCACTCGACATAAACTAGGCCATTTCAACTAACACATTATACAATTTTATTTCAATAATTCGCGTAGGGATTTTTAGCAGTGGGAGGAAACCGGATGACCCGGAGAAAACCCTCGAGGATGGACAGGCAACCTTTTGACATGACCTAGACTAACTATAATTATGATCACTACGCTTACGAAAGGTTATCAAAGCCATAGAAATCCGACAAGAAATATTAGCTTAGATTTGTTTGTTCGTCGTCAGTTCTTTTGGGTTCAAATTCCATAGAATGAACTGAAACCCCCCTTCAGTTTGCAGAAACAAATTACACGAAAATTGGACGATGCTGTCACATAATAAATAAAATTAAATGGGTTTTAACGTCATACTGTCCTGCTCTTACTGGGCTAATGAAGACAGGCATACACCATACAATGTGCTATAAGAAACATTTTTGCCAAGACAGCGGCGCTCTGGCCTATTCTTATATCGTATTCCAAGTGTCAATGTGCACACAGGACTTGGATGGTGCGTCCCATCCGAACAACTAGACAGCCTTCCTTTCAGCCCTTCGTCATGCACTATCGGCAAGGGAAATCCACGCCAGAAAATCCGGTTGAACTTTATCTCGGCCAACACAACACCGGGAGCGAACCTGTGACCTTAGTCGGTGAAACACAAGCATTTAAATCCTCATTAGTTTTCACGATAGCGTGTCGCGGCATAAAATCCTAAAAGTTCCTTTCCATCTCCAGGGGGTCTGTTTTTCAGGATTACAGTGAGTAAGTAAGACTTAGATCTGATCGCCAGACGACAGTCGGTGATCCCGGGGGCTACATGAACGTATAATCACTTATGCTTGATCGTTAACACCACAATAATTGGTTATTTATAGAAAATAGTCAAGCAATCCCAAAGAGATCTCGTCTTGGAATCGGCGATGTGACACACGTGCTGCAGTTGGAACACCCAATACCACCTTTCCTTTATATCAGAGACGTTATATGGTCGAATAAAGAACTTTGTTTATTGTGTAAGTGTTCTGGCTGGCATGATACACGGGACAGCAAGCATATAGTTACGGTTGCCCAGACACTATTACTAACCCACTCGGCACAAAGTAGGTCTAATACATGGTACGATTTTATTTCAAACATTCGCTTGCGCACAGGGACATAAACAGTTGGACAGACGACCCTACTCCATTTCACATACAACTGGGGAATTGAACCCACGCTAGCTGACTCATTGACAGATCTTATGATACTGCGCGCACGTTCCAACCACCCCCCCCCCCACCTTCAATCAGTATAAAGCTCAATGTTATCACATCAGTTCAGATAGTTACGCGGAATCATGTTTTAAGATGTTTTTTTTATAAACAGTAATGTCACAAAATTTATGAATCGGGGTTTATAATTGTATTTGAAATTAAAATCCACACTTATTTTAACCGACTTCTTCTGGGTGGAAGCCTATAATTCTATAAATAAGTTTTAAGTATATTTCACGTCTTGTTAATTTCGACTTCTTCTGGATGGATTTCTTTAATTTTACAGGTAAGTAAATCTGAGGTCTGGTTTCTTTCGTCTTCTTCTGGAGAGATAAATAAATTTGGCGACTTTTCCCCTCGGTTTCTTATGGGTTGATTTATATAATTATTATACAAGTACATCTGACGCATTGTTTATCTCGATCGACATCGGTCCTAAACACTGCGCTTAATAAAAAAAATCAATGTACAGATTCAATTCGTTGCAAAGCGAACGTTTATAACAGTACACATTGTCCTGTTCTTCAAGATGTAATCTATTTACTGCCATGTAAGTTGCGTTCATCAGACGAGACATGCTGGAAACACAGACCGTTAATCAATGTTATAATTCTGAGATTCTGAGAGAAAAACAAACCGATTGATCGAGTATTAGATGCACTTCTAGCATTGAAAAATCACGGTTGGGGTGATCAGCAGTGACAAATTAAAAACAGTTTGAAGACACTTAGGGATCCTAGAAAGATCTATACCACCAAGTGTGTACTGTTATCGTACGTCTTCGCGATTAAAGTGCATCCCTGGAATGGAATGGAACCATGCCATGTCTGTGATCACTCTGCGAATCACCATGTTTAACAAATTCTCTTTATCCCAATCCGTAGTGATGAGATAGACAAGATGTCTAATGAGAACAATTTTCTGGATGGGTAATGCCTGGAATCGAATACATTTAAAGCAATAACGTTTTAACATGATGGAAATGGGAGAGAGATGGAGCGAACTGGGGTTTAACGTCAATTCGAGACAAACTAGGTCATTTTGCGACGAAGATATGGTTCAATTTTATTTCAATAATTCTCGACCCTACTCGATGGCCTAGTGGTCTAGAGTGCCGCGCTTCGACCTCTAGCTGGCCGGTCACCTCTGGCTTGCGGCTGTGGTTTCGATCACTGGTGTGAGCGAATGTGGCATGGTGATAGGGGCGCCTTCTCAACCTCGTAGGTTTCCTCCGAGAACTCCGGTTTCCTCCCACGGCTAAAGACCCCTACGCGCAAGCGAACTATTGAAATAAAATTGAAACCGTATGTTAGTCCCGAAATGACCTGGTTGTGTAAAGTGGACGTTAAACCCCATTTCTCTCTCTCTCTCTCCCTTGACAAGTGCGAGCATGGAATCGAAGCTACGCCACCTGACTCAATGCAAGTCCATATGTTCCAAAGAGCCCCCCCCCCCCCTCCCACTCCACTCCACCACAACACACAAAGTAAAAATGGGGCGATTACGATCTCACACGTTTTATATTATAGACCCTGGTTTTTCTCCCGGGCTAGAAACACAAACATGTACGTCATCGAGACATTGAAGAAAGTTTAAAAATGAAATGGAATCAAATAACGGTTTAATTTCCTACTGTTGTGCTCCGACTGCACTAATGAAGACGGGCATACGCCAAACAGTGGGCCATGAGGGACCGGACAGCGGCGCAAAGGCCTAGTGTTATATCGGATTCCAACTGCCAAGAGATCTTTTACATGCACACAAATATGTACAGAGGACCTCGCTTTTTGTCCTATTCGAACGACTAAACAGCTATCCTATTCAGTCCTTTATCCTGCACCACTGCCAAGGGGAACCGATTTTATAAATTTCCGATGAACTTTCTCGGTCAACATGCTAGCAAGCCAGCGTCTTACTAAGTTAGTCGCCGTGGTTCTAAAGAAAGATGAACAATGGAGAGAGAGAGAGCGAAATGGGGTTTAACGCCCATTCGACACAAACTATGTCATTTCGGGACTAACAAATGGTTTTGATTTTTTTCAATAATTCGCATATGAGTCTTTATCAGTGGGAGGAAACAGGAGGTCCCGGAGAAGTCCACGAAGTTGGACAGGCGACCCTACTCATTGTCACGTACAACCGGTGATTCGAAACCACGCCCGTTGACTCAATGATAGGCTTTATGATACATCGCGCACGTGCTAACTATTCACCCCCCTCACATATGGTATTATAGAAATGACCTAGTCTGGGCTGCGTGGTAGGTGTGTATTAACGCTGTGACCTTTCATAATACAGATGCTTTGATTTGGCTAATAACAGTTTTAAACCTATCACTGATGCCATCTCTTGATCACCATGTCTGGATAATAGGCCTACTACTATAACAAAACATTTCCACTCAACAAAAATTTTTTAATGGAATATTTTTGGAATATCTGCATGACTTTAAATCTTTCAATTGTAGTGGTTCGTTAGTGGGTTGGCATTCGCAATTTAATGAATCGTGGAGTCATTAGTGGGAACAGAAAGTGGGTGATTTAGTTTTAAAAGTTTCATTAAAATATGAAATGACAAGATTTAATCATAAAAGGCAGGTGGTTGCAATTTATTTCCATTGGGACTCATCATCTAAATTACTGGTAAAGAGAGGAATCGCCATTATGTAAAACCGTCGACTATTATTAGAATCTTATATTCTCATTTGAGAATTCTACGTCATCAAAATTACTTCTTGAATTGTTTCTGTCTGACATATTCTTGTCTTGTGGGTGGGCATATTTTTACGAAGGAGGGAAATTGTGCTTAGACCAATGATTTAAAATAAATTCGTTGTCTTGGTGAATTATTAAACGTCAAACATCTGCCCACTGGACAGCTGCACAGTTTGTAGCATGTGAAATATATCGATTCAAGCTACTTGTTCCATGTTGCGAAAATCCTTCGACAGGCGTCTGTTCAGCTTATATCATGTGGGGGCGTAGACGTAGGACTAGGTCTTGGTCTAGGGTTATTGCAAGCCCCGCTTGTATCTCGTGACCTAAGACGACCCTTATCCAGCAAGTTCCCAGAGACCATTTGTCTGCGATGTCACCGGAAGTAGAATCGGATGTTAAAGTCTAGCTACTACGTACTGTACTCATGATCTATTGTAATCGTAAGTAGTTGATAAAACTGTAACGTGTAGAGTAATTAGCCTATAAAGCGATTTATAATGACCTAGGGGACGACGTTTTAATAGTTTGCGCCATCAAACTGATAAACTGAAAGTAGAGCTTCCTGTCTGATTAAATTAAGTGATTTGTCCATGGCATGTTGAAATAACATTAATAAAGCCTAATCAGCACAGGGTGAGAATGAATTAAGCTGATAACAACAAACAAGGGACATTTGTAAAAAGTACGATTTCCTTGTCATCCATCACTGACTTATCGCAATCAATTTTTATGGGCCTCGAACAATAAGCATGGGATATTTGTAAAACTTGCGGTTTCCCTGTTCTTCCATCTCAGTGAAATATCGTGATCCATTTTCAAATGTTTAATTGAAATATCCTTTCATTTTTCTTGCAAAATTCGTATCTGAAAGTACCAGAATCATGTGTGCATGTCCATGAGATGATAGAGCCTGTTCTGGACGTTAAACTCGGAGAAATCATCCAAACTTTACATTAAATTTTCTCAAATTTCTAAATGAATTTAAATGAAATGGGGTTTAACAGCCTACTGTTCTGCCCCGACTGGGCTAGCGAAGACGGCCATACAGTGTGCTATGAGGTAATTTGTCCCGGGCAGCGGCACTATGAGAGATGGTAAGAGAGAGAGAGAGAGAGACAGAGAGAGATTTAACGTCGACTCGACACAAACTAGACTACTTCGGAACTAACACATGGTTCTATTTTATTTCAATAATTCGCTTGTTATCTTGTGCGTATGGGAGAAAAGGGGTGGACCCGGAGAAGACCAACGAGAATGGAAGGCGATCTTATTCCTTGACACGTACAACCGGGTAATATCGAAAACACAATTTTCCAAGTAACACTTTATCCTAGCCAGGAGGTCGGGTGTTCGATCCCTGCATTGATCATTGATCGAGAAAGTTGATTCGGATTTTCCGGCGTGGTTCTCCCGTCATGCCGGACGGAGGGCCTGACAGGACAGCTGTTTGGTCGTTCGGATGACGAAAATCCGAGATCCTGTTTGCACACACTGGCAGTTGGAATTCGATATAAGAGTAGGTCGTAGCGCTGCTGCCCGGGCAAAATTTCCCTCATAGCACACTGTATGGCGTATGCCCGTCTTCATTAGCCCAGTTTAGGGAGAGAGAAAGAGAGAGAGAAATGGGGTTTAACGTCCACTCGACACAAACCAGGTCATCGCGGGACTAACATATGGTTTTAATTTTATTTCAATAATTCGCTTGCGCGCAGGGGTCTTTAGCAGTAGGAGGAAACCGGAGTGTCCGGAGGAAACCTACGCGGTTGAAAAGGCGCTCCTATCTCCATGCCACATACTCTCACACCAGGGATCGAAACCACAGCCACAAGCCAGAGGTGGCCGGCCAGCTAGAGGTCGAAGCGCGGCACACTAGACCACTAGGCCACTCCCCCACCCCCAGTTTAGGAGCAGAACAGTAGGATGTTAAACCCATTGCGTTTCATTTCAGTTATCCTTTGCCGAATTCGTACTATTAAACTTAAGTATCGATCGACTGTTCTTCACTTTTATTTCCATTTGCAAATAATCATGTCATATTATCCTTAATGGTCACTGTTTCTCTCGAATTTATCAAGGCAATTGGAAAAATAACACGATTAAGCTCATACCAGTCCTTGACTGTAATGGAGGATCGATAATATTACTTAAAATAAATTTCTTCTATATTCTGTTCCTGTCATTAGCAAGTAGTTTACTACATTGTTCCATACACTGGTTTCTACACACGCGCCTAATCACTTCTCCAGAACCAATCGCAGATCATTTATTATTCAGTGACAACTAATTACATTGTGGATGGATTGTATGGGCAACTATTGTAAACGTTCGATTGTGATATACTATAAACGAGAGGAGAACATAAATTGTTACCCTCCCATGACATTAAACATACCCTGCGCTGTGCACAGCATTCGTATGACATGCAAATTGGCAAAACTAATTTATCATATCCCCAAATCACTAAACATACGAGGGGTTGGATGGCCGAATGGATAGCACGTGCGCGCTGTATCATAAAGCCTGTCATTGAGTCAACTGGCGCGGTTTCGAATCCCCGGTCGTAAGTGACAAGGAGTAGGGTCCTCTGGTTTCCTCATACTGCTAAAGACCCTTATGCGCAAGGGAATTATTGAAATAAAATTAAACCATATGTTAGTCCTGAAATGACTTAGTTTGTGTCGAGTGGACGTTAAACCCTATTTCTCTCCCTTTCACACTAAACATACCCTGCGCTTTTCACAACACCCGTCTGATATACGAAAGGACAAACAAAATTGTTATTTTTCCAAATCACTAAACATATCCCGCGCTGAGCTCAGCATCCGTCTGATATACGAAAGGACACATTAAATTATGTTTCCAAATCAGTGAATAAACCCCTCCGTCTAATATACGAAAGGGCAAACAAAATTGTTATCTTCCAAATCAGTAAATATACCCGGCACTGTGCACAGCATCCGTCTAAAAGAGCAAAATGAATTGATACGCCAATGTGTAAACAGGACCTCGGTTTTCCGTACAACCCGAACGACTAGAAAGCTGTCCTTGTCAGACTCCCCGTCCTGCATCACTGACATGGAAGAACCACACCGGAAATCAAATTCGAAGTAATATCACGTGTTCTATCAGTACAGATATACTGATCCGTGTACAACGCCCATCACTACTTTTAGTTTAGATTCCTGAGACGAAATATAGCAATAGGCCTACACGAGTCATTCAATATAGATCGGGGGCCCATCTGACGAAATTTTAACTAAGATCAAAATCCGAATTTTAGTAATTCGATTGGTTAATATTAGATTGATTTTATTGCTTAGCCAATCAAAATTGACGTATCTGTTAAAATTTGGATTTTATCTTTACTTACAAATTTCGTGAAACAGGGCCCAGGACTTTATCGCAAGAACATAATTGAAATATTTGAAAACGTCGGTATTTGTCTTGGTCGAAGAGACAAAACAATCCACCCAGGACAAATTTTAGCTATTTATAAAGGCGAAACCCTCAGAATATTTCAGCTTTGAAAACTTCTCTTTAGAACTGCCTCGGATGAAGTATTACACGTGACTTTAATTTTTTGGTGGAGTGATTTTATAAGAAATATTTCAAAGCTCTGTTCAATTCATGTTGATTAGATTGCTGGAATTCGCAACATTATTATTCACGAGTGTTGCAACAATTACACCCATTATATTATAGAGTGTCAGCGATACGGACGTTACAAACACACGGAGGGGGGGGGGGGGGCGCTTGTGGAATTTCTACCAAATAGCACAACTGTGGCATGTTGTATAGCAAGTCTAAAATTATTTTCGATGGCATGTGTTATAAGAGCTGTTCTTTACCCTATGACGTCAAACATTGATTAAATAATCAGCGTTGACGTTTCGAGGGGTTTACCCACAGTTCTGTGAACAACACACCAAGAACTCGCCGTAACAGACCGTTTCATTGGCTAATTCCTCACATCATCCAGAACACGACAATGATAACAACTCTTCCAGAACCAAGTGTTGTGATGACAGGTAAAACTAAATTTTGCACTATAAAAACGAAACGAAATAGGATCTGTGTTTTAATCAGATTGCTTTAAAACTGAGGTTCGATAACCCGTACACATTGGAAACTCACCTGGTGGGCCGGTTATATTATGTTGAGGTAATCCAGTAGCCTCTACTACCATCACAGTTAACCTTTCACCTCTAGGTTCATAGTTCAAGGTCACGTACAGATGACCCAGATCCTAAAAAATAAAATAAACATGTGTGTAATGTAGCTCTGTACATACGGTGTTACATCCCCTTCCCTCCACCGACGTAGCCAGTGTAAAATAGTAACCGGAACATTCTTAGGTCTCCCTATAACTGTAAGTAGATTTAGTTGAGATTTATTGGCTTCAGTCCGGAAGTTCCATAGTGGTTTGGGGGTCACGGTGGCTTAAGTCAGTGAGACACTGGCTCGCTAGCCCGGAGGTCGGGTGTTTGATCCCCGCATTGACCGAAAAGTAAAAGATCCCTTCACAGTTGGAATTCGATGTAGTCCGTGGTGACGCTGTCTGGGCAAAATTTCCCATATAGCACACCGTATGACGTATGTCCGTCTACATTATCCTAGTTCAAAGCTGACCAGTAGAACGTTAAACCCTATTTCAGTTCATTTCAAATCCCCAGATGGCTACATGCTGATAAACGCGAAGAAGCATGTGACGCTCGAAGATGGATAGCCGTAACTAGGAAATCGAGGTAATGAAGATGAATGTTAAACTGTATCTCATATCTATAAATAACAAAATCACACTTAGGATCTGTAATATATATGTGTTGTAAAAATGGCGGATGTAGGCTTTTCTTTTCACTGAGATTTATTTTTAAAGGCGGAAGAGCACAGCTGGGAACAAGAGTGACAAATATAAATTAATCGAAAAGAAATATCAGTTAACGCAATACATCCTGGTTGTGACAAATAACGACTCCATAAAATCATATCAAAATCGAGTAAGTATAGGGGGTAGGCCTACTCGATTGAACGTTCCGGAATTGAATTCTTTCACTCCCAAAATTATTGACAATCGAGTGTAAAGGTGTATTTCGTGCTACAACACATGAGTCGATTGGATAAGTAAATATTTCCAGAGGCGGATTCAAGGGGGGGGGGGGGAGGGCGCAAGGGGCGCGCGCCCCACCTAATTTTCGACAGTGCCCTTTTTTACTGCTGAAAGTGCCTTTTCTCACACCCAAATATGTCCGTTCCGAACGTGCCCCGTCTCCGCGGTCAGTGCCCTCATGATCTGAACCAACCATGCAGCTGATACATATTCGTTGTGCTTATTTCGTCACGATTCTACTCACATCACATCCGTGACTGACAGATCTGTGACAGGACTGAATTCCGCTTCACTTGATTGTAATTCTGTCAATTCGGGACATTTTGGACTGCGAATCGAGAAAATATAGGGAATTTCTTATGGAAGCATGTTGCGACAATCTTATAATCTTAAAATGGAACTAGACCTGCATGCAGGAATGACGGGTTTCACTGGTGCCACGTTACCCTTTAACATGTCACTTCCGGTGCCACGTTACCTTTCCGGTGCCACGTTAACATGTCACTTCCGGTACCAATGAAACCATTAAACAGGTTTCCCCATAAGCATTGCTCACTTCAAATAAATTGGACGCAGAATCAACCAAATCCAGCAATATCAATTCATTTTATACTTTAGTTACTTGTAAGTATTCCTGACAAAAATACATTACTTCCAGTGATAATGAAAATGTTCAATTAGTTTTATGAAATCCGAATTGCCTTTTGATATCATATAGTGAAAATGTTATGTAAATAGAATAATAATTGCCACTTTTATGGACCAAAATCCTTGAAAAGTGACTTGTAGACAATCGCCTATTTCTCTGCAACCGCACAAGTTAGAAACCATTTTGTGGTATCTGTATGATCGTATGGGTTCAATCTATTTGTTGATTGGAATCAAATATCATAATTTTGAAAACATTACAAATCAGACTCATTTGAATAAAATATCTGTTTTGAAGGCTAAAAATTCAGTTTTTGCAAAAATGGCATCACTTCCGGTGATACCAAAAAATTGAAATTAGTTCTATGAAATCGTAAATGGCATAAGACATCATATGGTGAACATTTTATGAAAATAGAATAATAACTGATTCTTTTAGAGACAAAATAAAGTAAAAAGTGACTTGTGGAAAATCGTCCATTTCTCTGCAACCGTACAAGTTAGAAACCATTTTGTGGTATCTATATGATCGTATGGGTTCAATCTATTTGTTGGTGGGAACCAAATTTCATAATTCTAAAAATATTACAAATAATACTCATTTGAATAAAAAGTGTATTTTTAAGGCTAAAATCCAGTTATTGCCTAAATGACGTCACTTCCGGTGACAGTGAAAGTGTTAAAATGGTTTGGAATAGTCGACTGTGGCAATAGGCAATAGACAGTGAAAAAAAAATGAAAATCGAATAATAATTGATTCTTTTACCGCAAAAATAACGTGACAAGTGACTCATGCAAAATTGCCCATTTCTCGGCAACTGCTCATATTACAAACTAAATTTCACATATATTCTCTTTGAATGGATTATTGCTACAACTTTATGAAAGTATCGAAGAAATATTTTAATATATGAAGACACTGGATGGGTTGTAAATAGCTTATTTTTACCCCTTTTTTTACCTTTTAATCGAAATGGCCCGAAAACAAAATCGAAATTAAAAAAACTGAGTCCGAGATTTTGCGCATCTTTTGAGTAAGATCAGATTTGTAGAAAATTGTATTTGCTTTCAAAAAGTGGTACCGAACTGTCAATATTGCAGTTTTTGCTGAATTTACGTCACTTCCAGTGCCTTCAGGAAACTTTACCGGTAACAAAAAAAATGACATTTTTAACCACGGAAGATATGAACATGGTTTTATACAAATCGAACAATAAATAATTAATGTAGGACTGAAAAACTGAATTAGCCAATAGCGGCCAAGGAA
This sequence comes from Patella ulyssiponensis, assembly GCA_963678685.1. Lineage (NCBI taxonomy): Eukaryota > Metazoa > Mollusca > Gastropoda > Patellidae > Patella > Patella ulyssiponensis. The sequence goes on from OY783228.1 coordinate 78,177,461, forward strand.
AATTACGGAAACAAAAAATGTTGACATTTTTGCTCAAATCAGATGCCGGGAATAGCTTTAATCTCTAAGTCACACCCACTTTCCCAGTAAAACTGAAGACATTGTATCGATCCGACAAGTAGTTGCTGAGATATAAGCAAATTGGAAAAAAAAAAATAATAATAAGAAGAATAATAATAAGAATAATTTTAACAAAAACAATAGTGTTTCACACAAGCTACGCAGTGTGAAACCCTAATTAATAAATAGTGTCGGGTGTTCCATCCCTGCATTGACCAGATGTTCCGGCGTGGTTTCCCCTTGTCAGAATGATATCTGTCTAGTCGCTCTGGTGGGACGGAAAACCGAGCTCCCGTGTACTCATTGACGTGTACGTACAAGATCCTTTGACAGTTAGAAATTAATATAAGAGTAGGCCACAGTGCCGCTGTCCGGGCAAAATTTACCTCATTGTACACTGTCTGGCGTATGCCCGTTTTTAATAACCAGTTCTGAGCAAAACAGTAGAACGTTAAACACTATTTCATTGCATTTCTTATATAATGCATATTCTATTTTGTGTTATGTCAGCCATAAACTGATAAAACCAACAAGAGAAGACGAGTTAATAAATAAATGGTTTTATTATACCGTGTTATTTGTGAAATAATAAGATTCTGTGACAAACAGATATGACTAGATTTCTTCATTTCTTTGGTTGTTATATCCATTAGCACTTTATTGGATACAATAAAAACACCGCTAACGTTATAAACTTGATCAATAAACTGTACTTTCATGTGTTTTACACTAACAATCAATCTAAAGAGAGAGGGGTGGGGAACAGAGACGGGGTGGGGCAGACGGAGGAGATGGGGGCGGCAGGGTGCGTAACTTTCTCTCGGCACGAACTAGTTCATTTCGGGACTAACACGGTTCAATTTTACTTCTATAATTCACCAATTGGAGAAACAACGACGAATCCGAGGACATATTACATTGGACATGGGGTCCTCGCGTAAAAGTGGTGAATCGAAATCACGCCACTTGAATCAATGATTGAAAGCGTACGCGTTAGTCCGTTCCGCAATCCATTACTAACTCCGTAAGGAGGGAATAACGTTTAAGCTCCTACTGGACTATTTAGGATACACGGTGACTCAGTGAGCAAGACTATGGTTTTATACTCAAGGGACCCTGGGTTCAATTTATCCCGGTGATAGCTTAAATTTTACAGCCTTGATTTCTCTGATGTATAACAGACGGCGTGGACATGAACAATATCTAGTCGTTCGGGTGGGAGGAAAAGCCATGGTTCTGTGCATGCGCAAGAGCCACCGTGGCTAAGTGAGTAAGATGGCAGCTCGCTAGCCTGGAGGTCGAGGGTTCGCTCTCGGTCTTGGCCGATGAAGTTTTGATTTGCGTTCAATCGCTTCTGTTTTTTACTGTAATTTCTAATCGGTTATGCTTAACGAAATACCCGAAGAGTGCAAATTGAATGACAATCTTTGGCGTCTGGTTATTCCACCTGCACCTGTAGTAGTCTCCTGAGGGATATGTTTAGCCCCATTCATCAATTCGCTTCATTACAAATGGTAGACATGGCAAGGTTTGAGGGCGTTTGGAAAAGTCTTAGTGAACCATGAATAATTTATGAAACATTTCCTCTTTATTGTGCTTGAACAATAAAAGTTAATCCTATTATTTTGTAAAACGTGGGGAAAATATATTCTACAAAATCTTATTCTGTGGTGTTTTTCAACACCACAAGAGTTCCACAAGATAACATTAATGTTAATTTAAGTCTTTTTTGAAATGTCAAAGACAGTGGATGATATTGGGTAACAGACTTGTCTCCTTTAAGATAGGGTGTATAAAGGCATTAGTTTCGTGCTAGCACTAATTTAATGTTTAACAAAAGAAAGGTCGTGTCAAAAACATTTAATCCTTTTGCAATAGAATTTTATGTTTCTTCAGGAAATGAAAATTGAATCAGACTTGTATTTGGACTTTTTTATTACTTCTGGTGTTTTGTAAAAATATATATAAAATGACCCTCTTGAGACCGGCCACAGAATAATTGATTAAGATCCAATATGATGTGTTTGTATTCACAACACATAATCTTTCCAGAGTCCTATGTTACTTGACACGAGTGACGTCTGAGAGTTATAGCACGAAGTATTCATGTATGTGCCCATAAAGAAGATTGCTTGATACTTGACGCGTGTAATGTAATCTAAATCTCCAGAAAATATTATTAAAAAACAGGCCCTAAGTAAATGAAATGAATGGGAGGGGAGGGGTTATCGTTTTACCTGTCTGTGTCAATTCGGATCAAAAAAGGAGAGAGAGAGAAATGGGATTTAACGTCCACTCGACACAAACTAGGTCATTTTGGGACTAACATATGGTTTCAATTTTATTTCAATAATTCGCATGCGCGTAGGGGTCTTTAGCAGTGGGATGAAACCGGAGTGCCCGGAGGAAACCCACGAGGTTGAGAAGGCGCCCCTATCACCAGGGATCGAAACCACAGCCGCAAGTCAGAGGTGACCGGCCAGCCAGAGTTCGAAGCGGGGCACTCTAGACCACTAGGCCATCCCAACCCCCCGATCAAGAAAGGGTAGTGGCATTGTCGACTACTTTTCATCTGTCTAGCTTTTGTTCCAATCTGAATAAAATACACATCTATATTTCGTTTGAAGCTAACAGAACTTTAGTTCGGGGCTACTAGAACTTTATTCTTCAGCTACCAGAACTGTAGTTCGGGTCTACCAGAATTTTAGTCTTGAGCTACCAGAACTTTAAGTATACAATCTATTATTTATTTGTTAATATCGCAATTCCGTAGACCCGTTAGAAAAGTTACCACTGCTGTTTATAACTTTGATTAACTTTTTATTGCACGCGATTCTCCCATTAATATCCGCTCCACCATTCTTATGTAAATAATGGAATCTAAATACGACATTACATTCTAAAAATCACTCTTTAAATTGGATATTGGAAACACTAGACTCGTGCAATCGTTGAAGAACAATGAAGATTATCTTTATTTTTGATGATCTTTCAATCAAAGGGTAGACTCGAGTTTTAAAGGTTGGGATCTGAATCCTGATTGGAATTGAAGTATGATTTATGTTGATTTATAGTGATGTGTTTTTGTGAGTTGTTCATCGTTCCAAATTTAAAATTGTAATTCTGTAAAGACATGATATTTTACGCTCATTGTGTGACTAACAGACTTTAATTTTGCAAGAACATAACTTGTATATATTGAATGATGTTTAATGCAATAGTTTGGACATTTAGATTCTAACATCCTATTTGCTTTTTCTATAGAGAGGACATTTCTAGTGCCGAGATGCATGTCGTTCTAAACAACGCTGAATAAGTTGGTAAGACGCTGGCTCGCTAGTCTGGAGGTCGCGTGTTCGATCTCTGCATTGACAGAGCAAGTGCATCTGGATTTTCCGACGTTGTTTCCCGTTGTCTGTGGTGCAGGATAGAGGGACTGACAAGGACAGCTGTCTAGTCGTTCGGATTGGACGAAAAACCGGTCCCGTGTACACATTGGCGTGAAAGTAAACGACCCCTTTGCAAGAAAACCCACGATGATGGACAAGCAACCCTACTCCTTGTCATACACAAGCGGGGAATTGAAACCACGTCACTTGACGCAATGGCAGACCGTTTAATAAAACGCGTACACGTTAACCATTCGCCCGAATCTCGGTGTAGTAAAGACAATTTAAAACGAAATTTTGAACTATAAACTATATTTTTTAATCAAATTGGCTTGAATCACAATTCGACCGCGGGGTTTCATTTGTCAATAATCAGAAACGAAGGCGGTCAGTACACACATATAATACAATGTGGCCTCACGAGAGGGACGCATACATGGATATCAAAGTCCAAAATTAAAATGGCCAATAATGCACGGAATTTTTTATTGTCCCTTTTAACCTTATATAAGTATGTACAAAAGTATTGTTTTATCGCAAACTGTTGGTGAATCCCCTCGATATGACTAGTGTTGGAAAAGCTGGGGGAGGGGGCACAAAAGGTTTCGCCCCTGCACATTTTTTTCCTCTCGGGGGTTCTGTATACCGTTGGGATTCGCCTTAGATTCGGACACAAAGGATGGGAATACAGAATTCGATTTTCACGCGAAATACAGATTATTGTATTGATAAGACGATACGTCCTATAAACCCAACCAACTGAATAAAACGAATGATATCCGCTTTAACTGCTGAACCAAGTAAACTAATCGGATAACGTCTTTCCCAGGAGATTGAAACCATCTTCTGACCTAAATTCTTTAACTTGATTGTTCTACAATATTGTTCTATATAATGTTGTTTTTAGGAAAGAAAATAGATTATTTGGTATAATTTATCTTTCTATTCAATTCAAGGTCTAAAAGACTAGGCACCACTCGCCCTGCGTAGGAATTGTAAGGTTCTGTGATGCCGATATAAGGCTTTACAGATTTAACTAAATCTAAACCAGATGTTATGAAAACCACGCATTAATGGTAGAAAACGAGCAACTGAACGTAGCTTGTCACAAAACAGTTTTATTGTGTTGTAAGAGTGGATATCCACCCCATCCCACCTAGTTTATTACTCTAGGACTCCGAATTATCAACTAGAATTTAACTTCATTACCGTCACTGTAACATTGAGGGTTTGGGTGGTCGAATGGTTCGCACGTACGCGCTGTATCATAAGGTCTGTCATTGAGTCAACTGGCGTGGTTTGGATTCCTCTGTTGTACGTGACAAGGAATATGGCCGAACAAACTTTTTTGTTCTACTTTACATCATAACAGGATTTTCACAAGATCCGTCTTCGTTCGCCCAGCCATTATCAGGTCTTCAGATTACCTTCATTCCTGTAACAATGAAAGGGAGCCTCATTGCCTCGGTGAGTAAGACATTGGTTCACTAGCCTGGAGTTCCCGTGTTCGATCCCTGCGTCGGCCGAAAAAGTTCATCAGGATTTTCCGAAGTGATTCTCCCATGTCAGTGATACATGTATGACAGAGGACCTGACAAGGACAGCTGTCTAGTCGGTCGGATTCAACGAAAAAACTTAGGTCACGTGTACTCATTGGCGTGGACGCAAATGAACCCTTGAAGGATGAATTCGATATAAGAGTAGGCCGTATAGCGCCGGTGTCCGGGCAAAAATTCCCTCATAGCACACTGCATGTCGTATGTTCGTGTTCATTAGCCAAGTAAAAGCAGGACTTGTAACTCTATTTCGTTGCATTTCGTAACAATGAAAATGTCAACGACGCTATTACTATCTTTAATCAGCCATGGATGTCCATGATTTATGTTTCTATAATATCAGATATCTGTCCATATTGCATGCTCAAAAGTCAAACCTCTCTAGCATACTTGATTTCATGAACATGTCCACGGAAATGGACGAAACTTGTTAGACTCGCTCGCTGTCCTTTAAAACGTGCATGATAAGGTCCCATTTTTGTCAATTTTATCGGAACATGCAAATTTGCGATATTTTTCACACGTATTTCGTGACTTGAATATTTGATTTCGTGATTTTGCTCAATTTTTAATGAATTAATGAATCGGTGAGTTAGTTTCTCGTTAACGGTCGTTGATGTTAATATATCACAACGTCCACATCCGGATTCATTAACCGAGTCGGTGCAGAAAAGTATAACGTTAAACTCCTGCCGACAGCAACTGGATAAAAAAAATATCCAAGCAGGCATGTAGTAAATTAAATGAAATGAAATGGGGTTTAACGTCCTACTGTTCTGCTCTGGCTGGGCTAATGGAGACGGGCATACGCCATACAGTGTACTTTGATTGAAAATTTGCCCGGAAGGCGACGCTACGACCTACTCTTATATCGAATTCCGACTGCTTCACACATTACTTTACCTCAAAATCTTTAATTTGAAGAATCGATCAAAAAACGAAAACTTATTTCATTAGACAAAAGTACTTTTATATTCTAAAAAACAAAAGTACTTTTTTACTAACACACGGTACAATTTTATGGATACACAATTACTGGGTTGGATACTAAGCGACGTTTCGACGAAGATACTCTCGTCTTCATCAAGCAAATGATACAGGTATGTGAAGAGTAGGCAAATATATACAGAATATGCAACAAAAATAACAATCAAATACAATTAAAACTTTAACACAACGGAAACTCTCACAATCGTGTATCCATAAAATTGTACCTTGTGTCAATATGTTCAATTACTAAATGCCAATCAAAGAAGATACTTTTATATCCTATAAAACAAAAGTACTTTTATCCTTATATTCCACCTCTTCATAATTTATTCGCTTTTATCTGTAACAATTATAGATGAAGCCCTTATATATTCATAAAAACCGGTATTAAAAGACGTGATTTTTAATCTACTAGGTCTTGAAATCATCAACTACAATTTTACGTCCTTGCAGTAACAATCAAAATGTCAAAGACTCTATTATTGTCTATTTCTTTAGTCTTCAATTATTATACGTTCGATTACTGTGATTTATGTTCTTTTATTGTCAGGAATTTGTCCAAGGAAATAGATGAGACTCAAATATTGAAGATGTCAAAGAAACCCTTCATTATTTTATGTTGAAACCTTCAGTTTTCTGATCGCCATTGCTCTGATGTTACATTCTTTAATTTCTTTTTGTTTGGTCTCCAATGTCCCGCGGCATGCTTTAGCGATATTGTTTCTGAATTTGAAACTAAGGTTCAATTAGTATTATATGTCGCCCACCACCAACCATTGAATTTTGAGCCTAGCCTTGATCATCATTACTGATCAAGTCGAAACGATAAAAACATAGTCTCGATTATCCATTTTTGATTTAATTGTTAATGAACGTTAAGCCGCAGATATCAATCTAATCCATTGGATATCACAGGCTAGCGATTATGGTCTGGATAAGTTAATTAGCGTCGAATTAATAATTTAGATAACATTTCGGGCCTGAAGAAAGACGTGCAATTGGCAGATTGTATAATATATGTTTAACTTAATGTTTTGTCGGTTTGTCTTCTATTAAGATTTTGGCAAAAAAATACCTAAACTTGTCTAATCAATTACAGCTATCATCCTGCATTGTTGTAAGCCACCTTTTTTCTATTAAGTTATTGACCAAAAATTAACTTAAAGCGATAATTTCTTATTTTCTACGAAACTCGAAACGTAATTATTTCTATGTTTTTGCTCAATAAGTTGTCAACTCACTATTATACGAACATATGCATTATTTCCCACGCATAAAAATCATTCCCACCGGAAATGATAACACAATTACATCCCTTGTTTTTCTACCCTCCTTCCATGCAACAATAGCTATCTTCAAACGTTTGAATTTAAAATTGAAAATGATATTTTTGAGGATTAATATGATTATTCTTTAACAAAGTAGAACTGTTTATAGATACCATCTATTTTAAGGCTTTATTTTAATACATTTTAAATTCATAACTTAAAAATATGAAATTCTCGCTTTAATTTGTTTTCTGTTAGAAAAAGAAACATCGTATATATTCTGATATATTACCCTTGTCATTATGCTTTGTCTATTAGTTTAATGTTTTATCACCGTTTTCTTGTAAGTTCTTAGTCAAACGATCCGTCTTCATTAGCCTGTAGTCGATACAGACAAGTAGCAGGATGTTAGAAATCGCGTCATTTCATTTGACGAATAGATTCCTAAATATAGGAATAAGCATGATATCTGATCTATACTATTCAAAAAAAGTAGGGGATATTTGATTTTGGGGCATAATACTAAAATATGCAAATGACTACGAAAAAAGTCACTATAGAACCTAACAGAAGAAACATTTCCAGTTACATGTGACGCCCAAACGCACCAATAGCTACCGCATGGAATGAAGGTGAAGCTTGGGATCATCATGGGATTAACCCAAGATTTGTACGACTCTGACTTTGAATGTTACAGTCATTGTGGCATTGAATTCCAGGGTGGAAACATCAGTTTAATTGTTTTAGTGACCAGAAAACAAATTTTGATATGCGTCGGCTTACCCAAAATGAAAGGTTACGTGCCCTTGGCATGCTACAGATCGGCACAACACGGGCGGTTGTGGCGCGGACGATGAATGTTTCTCAGTCTGTCATAAGCAGGCTATGGTCCAGATACCGTGATACACAATCTGTACAGGACAGACCACGCTCAGGTCGACCAAGGGCGACAACTCAAGCCCAGGATCGATTTATCCGTACCTTGGCCTTGAGAAAAAGTGTCATCACATCAAATCAGATCAGCGCTCGTCCTCAAACAGACACTGGTGTGAGAGTGAGTGGCCAGACGATTCGGAATCGACTGCATAGGGGTCACCTTCGCGCCCGACGTCCTCGCGTGATCCCTTGTTTGAGAGATCATCACATTCAGGCAAGACGTCGTTGGTGTAGGGATCGTCAACACCGGGATAATCGACGCTGGAGCAATGTGATGTTTTCAGATGAGTCAAGGTTCACTGTTGATTTTTTGGACAGACGTAGGAGGGTTTGGCGTCGTCGAAACGAGCGCTTCCAAGACGTTAACGTCATCAGACATGATCGATTTGGGGTGGTTCTGTTATGGTGTGGTGAGGCATCACTGTTGCTGGAAGAACGGCTTTACATGTTGTTGCAGAGCGTGTTACAGGCCAGTACTACCGGAACAACATCTTGGCAGTCCATGTTGTGCCGTTCGCACGACGTCATGGCCGCCGTTTCATCTTCCAGGATGACAACGCAAGATGTCACAGGGCCAGGATCGTTACAGGTTACCTCCAACAACAGAACATCACCACATTACCTTGGCCAGCACTGAGTCCCGACCTCTCCCCCATCGAGCATGTCTGGGACATGCTTGGACAGAGGTTACGTCAACGTCAACAACGTCCTGCCAATGTCCAAGAACTTGCTGCTGCGTTGCAACAGGAATGGGACAATCTGGACCAAAATGACCTTAGACGTCTCATTAGGAGTATGCCACGTCGGATCAATGCTTGTTTGGCAAACCGAGGAGGATTTACCCGTTACTGACTTTGTTGTGATGCTGTGGTAACTTTGCTGTTTGACCACGGGTATCATTTTACCCTTATAATGGCCAGTCTGTGCCTTACTTAGTCTAACGATCATTTGGAATAAATCGATGAATGTGAACTTCATTTCATTTTGTCATTTGTTTCTTCGTCAGTTTCATTGGGTGACTTTAATAACACTTAAAAATCAAATATCCCCTACTTTTTTTGAATAGTATATTATAAATGGCACCCTAATTTATCACCATTGTAATCCCAGACGGAATAAATACCCAAATTTATTTTCTGTCGGAATAAGAGAGAGAGAGAGAAATGGGGCTTAAAGTCCACTCGACACAAACAAGGATAATTCGGGACTCACATGGTTTAATTTTATCTTAATAATTCGCTTGCGCGTAGGGGTCATAAGCCCAGTTCGGAGCAGCAAAGTACGACGTTAAACCCATTTTTTATATTCCATCATATCATAATTCTCATACGTCTTTTATGAGAGAAAGGAAATGAAATGAAATGGTGTTTAACGTCCTACTTTTCTGCTTTTAAACTGGGCTAATGACGACGGACATACGCCATGCAGTGTGCTGTGAGGGAAATATTACGTACACGGGACCTCGGTTGTTCTCCCCATTCGCACGATAGACAACTGTCCTTGTCAGACCCTCCGTCCTGCATCACTGACAAGGGAAAAACGCCGAAAAATCTGGATGAACTTTCTCGACCAATGTAGGGATCGAACACCTAACCCCCACTCTAGCGAGCCAGCGTCTTACCCACTTAGTCACGTGATCCCCACGTATTAAGAGATCAGTCTGTACAGGTGCTGAAATATCGACTGATGATGCTAACAATCTGAATAATTAATGGTCGGAAACCAGACGCACCATTTCCATTTTTCAAAACAATTGGCTGGTATAGATATTAATGTTGTAGTCTCAGGCTATGTACGTGTATCAAGATGCCATTATCACTCTAATCCAGACAGCGATTTGTTATAATTTGAACTCTAGACATTATGAAAATTAATGGACGTAATTTTCACCCAATCTCTCTGTAATTTTCCCTTTTAAGGCTAATAATATATCCGTGTTCCAGGATTGAATCAAAGGTGTCTACGACCAGACGACGGATTGAAGCGAAAGGTGGTTGATGGTGTAAGCTATAATTATTGTAACATAATTAGTATTCTTGGTTATAAAATATAGTATCATCTACGGTAAACGATCAGTAAATTTGTAACCATTACGTGTCAAACTGACCGATATTCTAATACAAAGATGTACCGGAAAGAATAATTATAATCGATCTGGATCTCAGAGATACGTGTTGTGTCGATCACAAGGTCTGTCATTCCACTCGATACAAACTAGATCATTTCTGAACTAATATACGGTTCAATTGTATTTCAATAATTTGCTTGCGCGTTGGGGTCTTTAACAGTGAGCGGAAACCGGAGGACCTGGACGAAACCCACGAAGTTGGACAGGGGACCCTACTCCGTGTCACGCATAGCCAGGGAATCGCAACGCCAGTTGACTCAATGACTGGCCCTATGATATAACACGCATGAGCTAATCATTGCGCCGTCCACCCTCCTGACTCGCAAGTTAACGAATCTTTGGCATTTGGAGTTTTAAGGGATGTGGAAACGCGCTATCCAGAAGCAAAGTGCATGGTACATCCATTAGCTCGATTGATGAAGACACGCTTGCCGTTACAACCCACTTCGTCACGGTGACTAAGTGGGTAAGACCGGGATCGTGTGTTCGATCCCTGCATTGGTCGAGAAAGTTCATCCAGATTTTCCGGAGTGATTCCTCTTGTCGGAGGTGCGGACGGAGAGCCTGACAAGGACTGCTGTTTAGTTGTTCGGAGGGTACGAAAAACCGATGTCCCGTGTACGTAATATCTTGACAGATGGAATTCGATATACGAGTAGGCCGTAGTGCCGCTGTCAGGGCAAAATTTACCACATAGCACGCTTTACTGCATATGCCCGTCTTCAGTATCCTTGTTCGGAAAGAGGGAGAGAGCAATTGGGTTTAACGAACAACTCGATACAAACTATGACATGGTTTAATTTCATGTTAATAATTCGCTTGCGCGTAGGGTTCTTTAGCAGTGGGAGGAAACCGGAGGACCAAGGGAAAACCCACGAGGCTGGACTGGCGACCCTACTTCTTGTCACGTACAACCCGAGTTTCGAAACCACTCCAGTTGACTCAATGACAGGCTGCATGATACAGCGCGCACGTGTTAACCATTCGGCCATCTAACCCTCAATCAGAACAGATGGGAAGAGAACAGTAGGACGTTAAACCTCATTTCCCTTCCACTTCATCTCATCATCGATAGTATCATTATAGTTAACGGTTTTATTATGAAATGATGGTGGTGATTTTTTTAATGATATTATAATAACGCCCTATAGTTAACGGTTTTATTATTAAATGATGGTGGTGATTTTTTTAATGATATTATAATAACGTTAGATGGTGTTGTGAGTAGCTAGTAATAATGTTATATTGATCCCACTGGAAACACGTTGATTAACAATATATTACATCCTTGTCGTAAAGGTTATATGGCCACGGTGACATTAATGTATAGCTCATAATGTTCATAATCATTGGAAGTAGCTGTTCTAGAGAGGGGGGGGGGGAGGTTAACTTGATCTTATAGTGTCGTTGTTGGCACATCTACGCAATATATTTTATTAATCCCTTCGTTTTATAGACATTTTCTTTTGCGACTTAAAGTAGCTAATTCTCTAATGCAATATCATCCAAAGTCCTCGATATTGAAAACACGAATTATTTATCAGTTTAAATCAACATTGATTTTGTGATCTTACCGGGGAATATGGACTTCTGGTACCCAATATTTAATGTACCATTATGTGGTGCTGTGCCATTTGTAACAAGTTACTCAACATTCCGTTTGAAGATGAAAATACACAGGCATTGCTAGTTATTTTAAGTTCCCAATGATACCGCAAAATCCCGTACGCAACACCCGTCGCCACTTAGGCTTAATAAACCAATAGTTTTAACATATTGATTAGAAGTAGACACCCTCTCCTAAACCTACATTTTGTATTTTAAATGGTATTTTAAGTTCCTAATGAGCCCACAAAATCCCTCACAGTCCAAGTCCGTTGCCACTAAGGCTAACGGAACCTACAGTTTAAACGCACTGATCAGACGTGAACACTCTCTCTTTGTATTTTCAATAGCGTGTGTTCCCATCCCCACCCCGCACCCCCTACCTTCAGAAATCCTGGATGTGAAGACAATGTAATAATGAAGCGCCACCAACCGACATATTGATACAGCTAATCAGTTTATATAATATGGTTATTTTTATTATCGAGCAAGGTTGTTGGTAATTTGATTATGACACAAAACACAACCATAACAACAACAAAGAACAGAGAACAAAGAAAAAAGAGAAATCGCCATTGAAGTAGATATCAATATCCGGTTATTGTTCGTCTAGAAATAGCTACAGTTAATCCAATCCATACATCATCACCAGAAACATGCTGCTGGCGATATATACTCTACTTATATATCACCTCCCACGTGACATCATCAATCCTATAGTGACAATTAAGGTCCAGAATGGATTTCAAATCGGGGTGGTCGCGGGAGACAAACTGTCATACTAGGTTCTCCCGTTTCGTGCTTCGATTAGTTTGAGTGGATTTCAAATCAGGGAGGTGACGGTAGACAAACTTTCATACTAGGTTCTCACTATTACGATTCGTGCTGCGGTTGAAATCGAGGTTTTGAGGGGATTTCAAATCGGGGAGGTCGCGGTAGACAAACTGTCATGCTAGGTTTCCCCTACACGATTCGTGCTGTGGTTGAAATCGTGGTTTTGAGTGGATTTCAAATCGGGGAGGTCGCGGTGGATAATTTGTTATGCTAGGTTCCCACTATCAACTATTCGTACTACGAACATGTACACATTTCAAACAAATGAATTCCAATCTGATTAAAATACAGATCTATATTTCGTTTCGTATTTTTATACTTTCGATGTTTTTTTATACTACACAACGTGAATATCTGAGTTCGCGTCAGGGGTCTAACGAACGGGGTCAAGCGCTGACGTTTCTTATTGTTTACAGTCAGTTCCGTGCTTCAAAAGGCCATGAACTCACCGTAACAGACCGTTTCATTGTCTAATCCCTTACAGTATCCTCACATCATCCAGAACACGTCAATGATGACAACTCTTCCAGATTCTAGTGTAGTAAAGGCAAGTAAAACGAAATTTTCTAACTATAAAAAACTAAACGGATAAGGTCTGTGTTTTAATCAGATTGAACGAAATTTTGATTGGGTTTTTAAAAAAACAAAACAATAGTAGACGAAGTGTTAGCTGTGCCTACTTGTATAAGAACACAACACAATTTAAACACAACCCCTAATCTCCCGATACACTAACGACATGCGAATTAGAAATTGGCTATTAGTGACCACAGCAGTGTCCATATTCAGTAGAAGGCTTGATCTCACTTTATTTCTGTACATCTTAAAAGGGCCTCTACGTAATAACCCGGATATTTCGCCGCTAATTTCGATTGGGTACTGACCCAGATTCTGAGCCTATCAGATTCTTCGATCATCGGGAATACTAAGTCTCGCGCCTTCCATCTACCTGTAACACTTGAATCTCAAAGTTCAAGTTTCTTTCCATGTTTGATTTGAGTGTGTTTGTGTCATAACCTCTGATTGGTTGTTACTGGCCGCATGTCTGTAGTAAAAGGAGATACATTATTCCTTATTATTGGTTTATATCTAAATTTCTTTCTACAAACAAATTTCCAGACAGGATGTAATGAAGTTCTCTATGGTTACAAAATAACTTTCGCTTCGTGCCTCTTTTAAAACATAAAATGAAGACATAAATTCTGGCAGACTAAGGAGTTGTTAGTTGGTTTCGTATTTAGTTTTAGGTTGCCCAAAGCGTTTAGCTAGGAATCTCATAAAACATTATCAATTTTGTACCAAAATCAGAAAATATCGCCCACTGTCTAAAACTGACATTCTAGATTTGTCAATACGTGCGTGGTTTCATTTTTCTTCTGTTTCTTTTTATTTCTGCCCAAAGCTAAATTGAAATTGAGGATAAGATTTGTCGCCATCGTGACTTTTTTGCCACTTGTAATTTTGTAATTTCAATTTGTTTCAGGCACGGATTGGAATAAATGCTCAGCGATACAGATGTATGGATTTATCAATGGTCGAATTGATTCTTCCATATACCAAGTTCTTAAACCATCCCATAGTACAAATCAGCGAATACATGTTTAGATATTTTATTTAGAGATGATTGGGGGTAATATTGATGTCCACTAAAATCTTCAAAATATACTAGGTGTCTTCAAATAGTATGCTGCAAAGGTCTGATGTTTCAGAGAGAGAAATGGGCTTTAACGTCCACTTGACACAAACTAGGTCATTTCGGGACTAACATATGGTTTATTTCAATAATTCGCTTGCGCGTGAGGGTATTTAGCAGTGGGAGGAAACCGGAGCACCCGGAGAAAACTCACGAGGTCTGATGTTTCAGGGGTAGGGGATTTGGCCGAACGGTAAGCGCGTGTGCGTTCTATCATCAAGTCTGCCATTGAGTCAACTGGTGTGGTTTCGGTTCCCCGTGTGTACATGACACGGAGTAGGGCTGCCTGTCCAACCTCCTGGGTTCTCTCCGGGTTTTCCGGTTTCCTCAGACTGCTAAAAACCCTTACGCGCAAGAGAAATATTGATATAAAGTTCAACCATATGTTAATTCCGAACTGAGATAGTTTGTGTCGAGTGGACGCCCCCTACCCCTCTCTCTGACTCTCTCTCTCTCCCCCTCTCCCTCTCTCCCCCTCTCCCTCTCTCTGAACCCCCAAAACCTTTCTCCGCCCACACTCGATATCTACATGCTAGCCAATCCAAAATCCTAGTCATAAAACTACCACATTTTGTTTCGAATTTCATTGAAGTAAAAGTGACAACTTATGTCATTTTGAAATTTTAGTAAATTATCTACGATGTTCGAAATATTTCATCAATTATCGTAGTACACTATTTGGGTGTCAAGTGACTTAAATTTCAACTTATAAATAGACAGTAATATACTGAGCAATTTATGTGATACAATTACTGTTAGATAATCGTACTCTATGGAATCGTGTCTGGTGAATTTATAGTTAACGATACATCATGACAACAATCTAATTAAAATATAGATCTATATTTCGTTTCGTTTTTTATACTTTCGATGGCCTACACTCATGTAGATCTAACTAGTTATAGTGGAAGCTCACGTTCTATGACGTCAGGTATCAAGCACGGGACATTTGACCCGATAACGTCAGTCATTCGATTAACCAATTAGCGACCGCCATGCTTTTCAAAATCCACTTTTGTTTTGTTATGATTTCTATCCGCTGGTGTTTATAGTATAGACGTCGTTGGCTGGTAATATCTACCCACAGTTCCACGCATAAAAAGGTCAAACGGTCGATTCGACACACTATTTGATTGGCTGACCCCTCATTTCAGCCAGAACACAAGTTAAATAACAAGTCCTCCAGATCCAAGAGTAGTAAAGACAAGTAAAAATGAAATTTTGAACTATAAAAAACGAAACGAAATTGGATCTGTGTTTTAATCAAATTGATCATGACATGTTCCTGAAATAACAACTGCGAGTTTTACAACATCTGAACGTTGCTAGATTACGTCACAATTCCCGAACTTATAGCTACGTTATCTACAGACACGTGAACAGTAGCGTCCAATCTGAAATTGTGACACAGCGACTTCCAAGGAAACCTTGACATTGAACGAAATTAGTGCCGAAATGTGCAGGGTATTACGAGAAGGCCTTGATAAGATGTACGTAGCAAAAGCAAATTGCAGTATGGAAGATTAGATAAGGAACTGGCAGTTTTCAATAGAATAGTTTAAAATTTCTTTCAAACGGCTTCACTCTAAGCCGAAAAACCTTATTTTTTAATCTTTGTCATTGTTACCGCTGTCAAGATAATTACGAATTTCTCGATTATCCAGTTTTGCGTTTTATCATCAACGGACGTTGAGCAGCAGATCGGATTCAAAGCCAATGAAAATCTGACAGATAACATGGCATTGAGATTTGATAATGGTCGTGTCGTATTAATAAATGTTTAATTAATTGTTTATATAAAGACAGACCTGTAACACGCAGACTAATTTAGCTCTTGCATAATGCATGTGTAATAATAACGGTCAATAACCAATTATTTTGTAACAGGTCGCATTTATATCAAAGCATATATTAATCAATTCACATTTAGAGCATTAACAGTGCCTAATTGCAGTTCTGGAGTTTGTCCTAGGTCCCATCAGTACCATGGAATTTAAAAAAAAAGGTCGTTTTGGGGTTGTTTTGTTTTCGGTTTTACATTTCATTGGATTTCTTACATCTCGGTGTTCCGATTCCAAGCGTGACATAAACATTTCAACAATCAAATACAATTTAGCGCCTCAATAATATAATAAATCATTTATCATGAAGTTAATGTCATACATAGTGATTTAATATCAGTGAAAGAATGCGAATAGAGCAGGTTTTATTTTACAAACGTGTCGCACAGATAAGTGTTCGTTGTTGGTGTCATATCACTATACACGAATTTCCAATTATTGATGGTTTTTAAAATTCCAATATTAAACGTTTTCAATTGACCATAATTTAAACCCCGTTACGCCATACACCAAGATTCCAATTATTGATGGTTTTTAAAATTACAAAATTAAACGTTCTCGGGTGACAATAATTTAAACCCCATTACGCCATACATCAAGATACGGCAGTTAACATTTGATTTCGTATTATAGCGAGTTTTTGATATATAAAAAGTCCCGGAATACACAGGATGTAGGTTGATAATAATAGGCCTAATCCCTTCCAAACTACAATATTGTGAAGAATGAATCTCCTTGCAAACACCAGTATAAAATTATGTTCAATCTCAATCAGTATGTATCAAAGCTATGGATCACCTGGCAAATTTGTCAAAAACCGTCATCCATCTTTCTCAGACTTAAGTTGAGAATTTGCTCAACTTTCAATCAGGATTTTTGAGAAATACATTTGATGCAGAAACACAAAACTTTGCACATAGTTTCATATTGATGTATTTGATACATTAAAACAACAAAATTATTATAATGGGCTATGTTTTAGTTAAAATAAGGTGAACAATTTTGAGTAAATTCTCAACTTAAGTCTGAGAATGCTTTGTGAACTCGGTGCCAACACGTTTATCGGGATTTTCTGACGTGGGTTCCCCTTGTTTGTGATGCAGGATGGAGGGCCTGGCAGGGACAGTTGTCTAGAGGTTCGGATGGTAAGAAAAACCGAGGTCCCGTGTGTACATTGGCGTGCACGTAAAATATCACTTAGCAGTTAAATTCGATATAAAAGAGCCGATGTTCGGGCAAACTTTCCATCATAGCACACTGTATGGCATATGCAAGTCTTCATTGGCCCGGTACAGGAGTAGAGCAGTAAGACGATAAAACCCCATATCATTACAGTTCACTTCCTTCCCATTCACATAAATCGAGTTAGAAAATATACCTCACACTTGATCCGAGTTGACGACACTACATTAAAGATATTTTAGTATTCTACGTTATTTGCATTTTCAGAAGTTATCGAAATTGTTTTATGTAATCCACGATATACGGACGACAGTAATAGCTACATCGGGTGGATCTATATAATCCGCAGCTAAGAAGGGCAGTTCACGGAGTACATATGTTAATCAATCTATATGATCAATATCGAAATGAAAAGATTAACGTTAATATATTTTCTGGCACTGTGTTCTGTTCTTCACAATGTGTGAATGAGGAGATTAGCAGTGATATCCATATATGTCGTTTTTCTCACTCAATAAACTAAGAGAGCTATGGCTCGATACTGGTGTTGGCCCAGAGGTTCAGTTCGACCGTCTGTTGTTCAAAACCAAGCTCGGGACATTGTGATCCTAAATATTGTCCAATTACATTACGAACCTAAAATAAATGAAATTGTCGCATTACATTGTGATCCCCCAATAATTGAAATTGCCCCATTACACTGTGACCCTAAAACAATTGAAATTGTCATATTACATTGTTATCCTAAAACAATTGAAATTGTCATATTACATTGTGATCCTAAAACAAGTGAAATTGTCTCATTACATTTTGATCCTAAAACAATTGAAATTGTCTCATTACATTTTGATCCTAAAACAAGTAAAAATGTCTCATTACATTGTGATCCTAAAACAATTAAAATTGTTACATTACATTGTGATCCTAAAACAACCAAAATAGTCCCATGACATGGTGATCCTAAATAAAACAATCAACAATTACATTATGATCCGATAACAAATTAAATTGTCTCATTACATTGTGGTCAATTGAATTTGACCCATTGAAAATGTACCACTATCTAAGCATGACATACCCTTATGACAAATGCCAATCGTCATTCACGATGTGTTCCGACATAAATATGTTTGGGGGGGGGGGGTGTAATTGTTATCACGCTTGTCCGGGGAAGGATATGAATAAGATTTATTTTACTAGTAAGTGGGGCGGATCATTAATTTTTCTGTTGATCATGGAACCCCAAGAGATCATATACAATTATACCGTTCTGTGGTATAACATCGATTATACTATACAGTCATTAACACTCCCAGCTAACACTATAGACACAGTATAACACATGTCATGGGGTGGTGCATGTGACATCATAAGGTCTATCATTAAGTCAAAGGGCGCTTGGTTTATATTGCCCGCTGTTACATGACAATGATTTGGTTTAGTTCCACTGCCATAGACTACTACCGGTACGCAAATTATTGAAATAAAATTGAACCATATGGTAGTCCCGAAATGACCTCTCTCTCTCTCCCTCTGATAAACGTTAACGAATACATTGTTTTAAGTGATGCAAAAGTATACAAATTGGTCAATTTTAAAGTATATCCTCAATGTTTACATTACAATCGTTTGTATGTATTCGAACAAGCCGGATGCATTCTCCATGGCAGTTTTTTTTTTATAGTGCTTTAAGTTGGAAACTCGTCCTACCATATACATGTGTTCCGCCAGATTGGCCAGTTTAATATGACATTTTAATATATATTAAAATAGCAACAAAATGAACATAAAAACAATCACCCGCATTTTAGAATTAGATAACAACTTGGTTTGTAATTACAAAACTGTGTTTAACACCAAATAACATTTTATTTTATTTAACTGTGTTTAAGAATCATATTACATCTGATTTTAAACAACTATGTTTTAAATTGCATCTGGGTTTTAGAATCGAATATCAAACACGATATGGGGTTATTCAAATTTGTTATATTACTATTTATTTAAAGATACATTATGGGGGATTAGATAAAAAGCTGGCAGTTCCATTGTGTTTGTACAGCTTTGTTTTAAATTGCATCTGGATTTTAATATCAAATACCATATTGGGTTTATTCAAATATTTTATATTAGCAAATAACATTGTTACTTGTTTAAACATACATTATGAGCGATTAGATTTACTACGAACCGAAAATAATTCGATTGAAATTTCGGCCTAGCCTCGATCATCTTTACTAAAGTCGGTAAGATAAAAAAAATAGTCTCGATTATCCATTTCATGGTTAAATCATGAATGAAAGTTGCGCCCCAAAGCGGATCATAATCCAGTAAATATCACAGGCTAGCGATTACATCGAGAGTTGATCATAATCTGGATAATGTGATTTTAAATGCCTAACTAATACTTTAGAAAACATTTCAGGCCTATAGTGGGATCTGCAATAGGCAGATTGAGCTCTTGTATAATGTAACCTTAAAGGGACAATAACACTCTTGCTGGCTTGGCAGCCCCAGAAAATAAATAACAGCCTTATTCAAAGTACTGGACGTTTATTTGTCCTATCTGTTGTGTAAATTATCCATTACAACCTATTTTACTTGTCCAGAGGGTTCGAAAATACTTTAAAATCCAAGTCACGTTTGAAAAGGTTTACGTTAACCTTTTCAAATCATGTTGTTGAATTTTTCCAATTTTTTACATTATGTGTGTTAAGATGAAATTTATATCATCAATTAATTGGAATATTGTAAAATAATACAATTTGTTGACCAGAATGAAGATTGGGACATATTATTCAGTTACAACAAGAGTGTTATTGGGGCTTTAAGTATGTTTAAACACCAAATAAAATATGGATGTAAACAAAAGTGTTTATAACCCAAGAATCATATTCAAATATGTTTAAAATCATCTGAGTTAATTCAAATATGTTTTAATATCAAATAACATATGAGTTTATTCAACCGGAACTGTACAGAGCAGTGGACGCTTACGGCTAGCCCCCGGACCCATTCACTCTTTTTGAATTGTTTTGTTTGTGGTCTCTGAGTACGATGTCTTGTCCGTATTCAGTACATATTTTGTTTTTGTGTAGAATTTGTGTGGTGCAGCCCCCCCCCCCTGCACTTACTATTAAACTCAAATAACATATGGGTTGATACGACTGGATTTTAAAATCAAGTCAAATATATTCCCATTTTAAAAGGCATCATAGTTAATTCCATGTTGTTACATCAATATGGTTTCAAGCAATATCGATACTGACATAAGATCACTTTGTCAATGTGGGCTAAGTGGAGCTTATCCGTTTTCCATCAGTTCATCTTGACAGTTTTAAAATATTGTTACTTTAATACCCAGTTCGGTAAACTTTCATAACTGATATTTAAGGCCGATGAGATGCAGCTGGTCCGGAAAAAATCAGTTAATCCCAGGAGAAAGCATACTGAAATACCATGAGAGGGGGGAGAAACGTCCCCTCGACACGAACCAAGTCATTTCAGGACTAACATATAGTTCAATTTTATTTCAATAATTCGCCTGTGGGGACTTTACTGCTTGTCACGTTCAAGCCGTGGACTAGCATTAATATATCAAAACACTGATGTTATTATCCCTATACGAATGGTGCCATTTACGAGACAAACTGCTACCACTTATTTTGTTTTCTTTGTTTTGCGTCTTTTGTTGGGGGTGGCGGAGATTTTTTTTCGTTGGTGAGTAAGTGTATGCTACAGGGTCAGTAATAAGTGTATGCCATTAGATAACCCCAAACGTATAGTATCAATCCAGCCACGAGACAAAATAAATACCATGATTTCTAGAACACATGATACCACCTCTCTTGTTTTGGGGAATTCACACAGCTCTCCTTGGTACCAATCTGATTAAAATAAAGATCTAGCTATATTTCGTTTCGTTTTTTTTTTATACTTCCGATGGCCTTCATACATGGAAATCTGACCGGTTGTAGCGATAGGTCAAGTCAGAGGTCATACGAGCGACTTTGACCTATGATATCAGACATTTGATCAACCAATCAGTATTGAAGTTACTAGTAGATTACCCACGGTTCCGTGCAACAAAAGGCCGTTTCTTTGGCTAATCGCTCACATAATCCAGAACACGTCAATGATAACAAATATTCAAGATCCTAGTGCAGTAAATACAAGTTAAACAAAATTTTGAACTATAAAAAACGAAACGAAATAGGATCTGTGTTTTCGTCAGATTTCCTTGGTTAAATAAATGTATGCTACTGGGCCAGTAATGTGTCAAAACAATGATGTTATTAACCCTAAACCCGACCACTCATCTTGTAGGATAAGAATCAATATGACTAATATAACCCATTGGTCAGTTTAGTTGACTAGCTTCCTACTGACCTAATCTGATTCCCACAATTAGAAAGCAACATTTATAGAAGAAGTGCTATTATCCCTGTACTTCAAAACAGTCCTTTTGACAGATTGGCAGTCGATGGCCGAATGGTCAGCACATGCACGCTGTATCATACAGCCTGTCATTGAGTCAACTGGCGTGGTCTCAATTTGATTTTATTAATTCGCTTGCGCGTAGGGGTCTTAAGCAGTGGGGGAACCGGGGGACCCAGAGAAAATTTAAGCGGTTGGACAGCCGACCCTATACTACTTGCCACGTACAACCGGGGAATCGAAACCACGCCAGTTGACTCAATGACAGAGATCATGATACAGCGGACACGTGCTAACTCCCCCCCCCCCAACACATACACAGAGCCTTTGCTGACAATAACCCACTGACCTATATTAATATGATATCATTTGGTAATGCCACAGGTGTGTATTATATGCTTGATTATTTATGACTAATTAACATCCAGAACAGGTGTATCTCCTACCTGAGAAATATCGACAACAATATTCCTAGTCGAATACACCTGGGCAGATTATTACCGTCTTGACATTTACGACTAAAGGTGGGATTACTATGACGTATGTAGATTAAATATCCCCGGTCAGTTAATCGATGCCAATAATGTTCTGTCCATCAATTTAATATGAACTGTCTTTCTGTGGTCGGGGGTTGGAGGTTGGATGGCCGAATGTTTAGCATGTGCGCGCTGTATCATGAGAGAGAGAGTGAGCGAGGGAGAGAGAGAGAGGGGAGAGAGAGAGAGAGAGAGAGAGAGAGAGAGAGAGAGGGGTGGATGGTGTTTTACGCCCATTCGACATAAACGATATGTTATTTCGGGATTAACATATGGTTCAATTGTATTTCAATAATTTTCCTGTGCGTAGGGGTCTTTAGCAGTGCGAGGAAACTGGGGGACCCGGAGAAAACCCACGAGGTTGGACAATCGACCTTACTCCTTGTCACGTACAAGCGGGGAATCGAAACCACGCCAGTTGACTTAATGACAGACCTTATGATACGACACACATGCGCTACCAATTCGGCCATCCAACCCCAGGGCATTAAACAGAGAGAGAGAGAGAGAGAGAGAGAGAGAGAGAGAGAGAGAGAGAGAAATGGGGTTTAACGTCCACTCGATACAAACTAGGTAATTTCGGGACTAAGGGCATTAAACAACATGGTTTGATCTTTCTCTGATTTATACAACAGTCATCCTGTTTCTACCACGTTGCCTGTGCCTTGAATATTGACCTTTTAATTGACCTTTTTGTTTTCTTAAGGCCATACAGGAAAGAGAAATAACATCTGCCCAGAGTTCCGGAGATGCTAATGTAACTGTACTTAGGTATTGATTGCCGATATTCAATAACGTATTTCTAGTTTGTAAAAACACCCACTGTACACCGATTGTCTTCATACTAGACTGTACAAGATCGTGTGATGTAACTTGCACGACCCTGTGGCAAAGAACAGCATCTAGCGGTGCTGATTAGACCAAGCAGATTGGTGTAGAACATCACCCCAATCGTGCCCGTCGAACGACAATTCCCACCTAACCGCACTATAATTGAAGTAGCACTATTGTTATTAACTTATGAAAAAAAAACTAAACACTCCCAGACTTTGTATTGCGTTAAAACATCCTATATTATGATAATCTGGAATCAGCCTCACTGTTGGCTTGTGATTGAATTTATGTGGATCAAGTGTTGTATTTAAATTATTATTAAATTATTACATCGTGCACATAAATACTTCTTTATCATAAACTTAAAATAACACGTCACCCTTCATTTGTTTCCATTTACGTTTAGAAAGGTTTTACCGTGTCTCAGCTAGAATTTATCGTTGATAAATCTCCCAGTGTCTCACGACTTCTAGCAAATTAAAATATGATATTCTATTTTCATCCAGTTTATTATTCGGATATTAAATAAAGACTTGGCAGTTCTGGTTATAATAGTTAAACAATAGATAATGTAAAGGGAATATGTTTAAAATTTCATTCCAATTACTTTACTTTGAGCCTCGATCGTCATCGTTGTTACGATAGTAAACAAAGTCTAGATTATCCAGACCGCATTCAGATCTGTTTATAATAGGACCGATTACAATTAATTGTGATCTCGTCGTTGAACGGCAGATCGCATGAACATCCAACCAATCAGATGGTATCGAGATTTGGTTATGGCCTTCTCTTGTTAATAATATTCTAATTAATAATTTAGAAAACATTTCAGGTGTGAATAAAGAGCAACAATAGGCAGATTTAGCTCTTGCATAAGGAGTCGCCCCAGGACACCGTCTCTGTTTTGTTAGTTACTATGAAGTAAGTAGAAGTGTAGAGTTAATCGGCTTAAAGGATCAGTATAGTTGATATTTTCCATATCGATTACTAGTCCGGATTAACCACTAATGCGTCCACACTATCTTACGAGTCGAGTCGTTCCACCCCGTTGCTGGCTTGGAAAGTTTCATGGATTTTCTAACGTGGTTTCCAGTAGTCAGTGGACCAGGACGGGAGGGGGGCTGGCATGGTACAATGAGTACGACTATATGTGGAAATAGCGCAATATAAATGGACTTATTTATTATTATTCATTCGAGCGGTTGGGGCGTAAAACCAGGCTCTCGCGTACACGTTGGCGTACACAGAACCAGTGACAATTGGGGTTCAATTTCTTCCCAGACAACAATTCCTTTAAGTCGCTGACAAACGATTTTAAGCAAAGTTTAATAAAATGGCGGAGTGAAATCAAAAGTAAGAATTGCGAAATGGCGTTATGATTGGCCCCTTTGTTTTGGACCAACTAACTTTCATTTTGATCTGAAGCCTCACAGTATCCTTAATTGTTATCTGGATTGCTGGGAGAATACTTGATCGGAGACAGTCTTGCACATTTTAAAATATCTGTGGATTGTTGGTTAGGGTAAGGGGTTAGGATCTGCAGATTTCGTCAAAGTCCTGAAATATAAACAGGGCTAGCGCTTACCATGGACCAAGCCTTACCATCATTACCCAATGACCATATCCGATCTAGAGTTCTCCGGATTATTGTGCTTTTAATAGAAAATCCCATTTCCGCTCACCTTTAGTCCCAAACCATCATATATTTATGTATTAAAAATCAAAAAAATAAATATAATCCACTTACCTCACAGTTCCTCTTAGTTTCTAAATCCTTCCACATCCTGTTCTCCTGGAGTAAATCATAATTCGACAGATTAAGATTTACTTCTCCAATATATTCCGTGAGTTTTAATTTCTGGCCTTTGTCGAATAATTTGATCCTTAATCTCATAGCCTCCAGTTCGTCGATACTAAATCCGTCGAAATGAAATTCCTGATTAAAATGCGGATTACGCGTTTGCTTGACAAATTGCGAAACGTGTCTTTGTATTTTCCCGGGCATGAGATATAACTTTGCGTAGATGTTCAGATGATGAGTGGCCTTGTTGTGGACATAGAGATTCTCGGCTTTGATCATGGTCACACGAAGTTTTTTAGAATGAGGGAAATACTGAAACGAGAATTTGAGTTCACCAAGTTCGGCAATCCGTGAAGTGTACGGTTGCGAAATGCTAGAGCAGGAGCAGGACTTGTTGGAGAAATCGCTCACAATATCTGGGCCTTGAGTAATAGGTGTGCAACATGGCGACGAGTGGCGTTTGGTAGGAATTTCAAAAGTTGGGAGATAATGTTCACGTCTTTGAGGTCCCGGACTAGTTGTATCTGAACTACTGTCATCGCAATTGTACTCCGTTTCCGGTGTAAACGCCGACGATCGTCGTCTGTAGTAACGTTTGCTGTTGCGATAACAATCCTTCTCTGACAACGTATTCCGGCGATCGTACATTCGTTTGTTGTCCATGGAATGCTCTCGTCTTGGTTTCTTTTTAAACACATTATTTTGAGCATTATTCAGAGAACATTTCTCGATACCAATATCGATACATGATGGGTATTTTATTTTAACGTTCGTTTTAGGTTGTCCCGTTGATTCCATAAATAAGGACTCTCGGCGCCTACTATGTGGACTCTCTTTCAAAGTCGTGAAGCCGTAGTTCGTTCGTGTTCGGAAATGTGGTAGACTTACGGCAGCGGTTGAGCGTGGATCGGCATTTGTTCCATATGTTTCCCGCTCTGCCAGTTCGACCATCGAAAGAGCACTAAACGCTTGAATTCCATTATTGGTGTCGTGTTTGGGTGACACCGGAGCTGATCGCGTGTGGACGGGGCTCTTGTTGTTATAAGGCACCTCGAGACAGGAGAAAGAACCGCGGGGAGAAACGCCGGGGCTTGGTGTAAAACACACCACACTCGCGCCGCTTGATTGACTTACGATGTCATCTTCGTTTGAACACACAGACGGTTGTCGAGAAGACTCGTTAGAGCCCGGAATTACAAATTCTGGAATATTTCTCGGAGTAACTACAGTACAGAAAGAAGACCCTTGATCCGAACCGTAACTATCCGGAGTGTTTATATTTGGAATTTTACATTTATTTATCAGCCATTCCTTGATATCTTTCATTGATTCCATTCTGCTTTGATCACAATTGATGGTAATACAGCAATCAAAAATCACAAATTGCACAAAAGGCGAAACCCTTTCACCAATTACAATAAAACTTCTAGCATCTGTAGTCACTTAACCTTACACAGAGACTAGGATTTACACTGCAAATGATTAAACGCATGGGTTCCAGCAGCCTTAATCTCCGAATCAAAATACACACGATTGACAAGGCACTTCAACACACTATAAAAACACGGTAGAATTACGCCAGATGGAGAAACTAATGAGCAATGTCCTGGCTAGTGGATACTTGTAATGTCATTTTAAAATTGGGTTTCGAGTCAAGATGCGTGTAATACTAGCCGTGGGTAATCGCCCTCTCAATATCCGCTCGCTCTGACAACACGCGAACCAATAGTTCTAATAGAATAGACTGTTAAAGTTGACTCCATCGATACTCACACAGCCAGATCTGCCTTCATAAACTCATCTTATTTCGATCTGAAAACAGATACAAGAAAAAGAAAATCATTTATATTTGTTTTAAGCCAACTGAATAGAAACATGTCTTTCATCTTTTTGTGATGAATCTTTTTGAAGACGGTTTAATTCTGAAAATAATCAACAAATTTATAGACATTTTTCTAACATTCGATTATAACTAATCCTTTGAAAATTTTAAATAAGAAAGAGCGACAAAAGAAACATTTCAGACTGTTAATTAGTTAGGTGTACAAATATAGAAACTTAAGGTTATTAAAGACTGACTAGGTTTGCCTGTCAAGGGCAGCTGTCTAGTAGTCCAGATGGGACAAAAATTCGCGGTCCCGTGAAGACATTGTCGTGCACGTAAAAAATCACTTGACAGGCACAATTGCTCTCATAGCACATTATAAGCGTTTGCCCGTTTTCATTAGCCCAATCATGTCATCTGAAGTTACATTGGATAAAAATAACAATATTTTCAACAAGTTATGTATAATAATATATAGTCCTTTTTTTTGAAAATACAATGTGACATCCATCCGATCTTTTCCAATATGATTGAAACACAGTTATTATTTCGTTTCGTTTTTTATAGGTCAAAATTTTACTTTACTTATTTTTACTACACTATGTTCTAGAAGAGTTATGATATAACCCTCGTGTTGTTTGATGTGAGGGATAAGCCAATGAAACCATGTGTTGTAGCGAGTTCTTTGTGTGCGATACAGGGAACTGTGGGTATCCTACTAGAAACATCAACGCCGGTTGGTTGTTAATCGAATTCTGACGACATAGGGTCAAAAGTCGCTCGTCTGACCTCTGACGCGACCTCCCACCACATCTGGCCAGATTTTCAACCAGTAGAGGCGCTTTAATTTGTAAAGAAAAAGCGAAACGAATTATAGATATATTTTAATCAGATTAAATCTTCTTGTCGCATTAACAC
Organism: Patella ulyssiponensis; assembly: GCA_963678685.1. Taxonomy (NCBI): domain Eukaryota; kingdom Metazoa; phylum Mollusca; class Gastropoda; family Patellidae; genus Patella; species Patella ulyssiponensis. The sequence goes on from OY783228.1 coordinate 78,205,294, forward strand.
GGGAAAATTGTCGTACATAGAATTCTCGGCAATTGGTTCATCCGATTTCGATTCTCAGGATAATTCACTTTATATCGCGATTCGCAATTTCATACTAATTTGATTCTTCGTTTTTGTTATTTTTTCCTATGGGAGGATGGCATCTGTTGGAATGGCTTCAATTCGCAACTACGTCAAACAACTCCATAATTTTGACAAATGGTTTTATAATAAAATATAAAAGAACTTGTTTCTTCTGTTTGAATGTATGTTGTCCTTAAATATATTATACTATATCTTAATTATGTGCCGTATGTTGTGTGATGGTGCGTATATGTGTGTGTGTGTGAGAGAGAAAGATATGTCTTTTAGCCTCCTCATTTTCCTATACTTCACAAAATGGAGAGAGAGGGAGAGAGAAATGAGTTTAACGTCAACTCGACACAAACTAGTTCATTTCGTGACTAACACATTTTTTTCATTTTTTCTTTCGACAATTAGCTTGCGTGTAGGGGTCTTTAGCATTGGAAGGACACCGGAGGACGCGGAGTAAACTCATGTGGTAGGACGAGCGACCTACCCCATGCCACGTGCAACCGGGAAATCGGAACCACGAGGAGTTTCGTATAATGCATGGAGCCGTTGTTCAGGAGTATAAGTGGTGTGGGCGTCATTAAACTCTGACAATCGAATACTCAGTGGAATAGAATGCTTCCACAGTAATGGATAGTTATAAGGAATTATTTTGAACAACTTTTGTATTCATTTGATTATAGAAAAGTTACTCGCCTATATATAACTCCGCATAATTATTTGATTTGATCAAATCGAATTGCTACGAGAGATGTCTTTTCTTTTCCTACTTAAAATGGTCGCCGAACAAGAATTAGGGTGCTCACTACGTCGCACGTGATCAAACGGCATTTAGAAAATGGAGTTCATGCCCATATAAGATGCTAATAATATTTGGTCAATCCATGTAAAGACAACGATAGGCGGGGCTATTTGACGTCATGTCACTTCGAAGATCGCATTACCACAAAGAAAATCTGTTCGGTAACTATTTTAATGGTCCAGTCTTCACTATTTGTGACATAATTACTTATTTCAATACAACTGTGATGATATGTGTTGAGAATTGTACGTTTAAACCCTTTTTTACATGCGTAATGCCTCGAAGCGTGTATCAATAGTAGCGGCGAACAAGGCAAGACGCCGCTACGATGTAGGAGTGCGCGGTACACTTTGATGTCTGTAAAGAAGGACACACTATATCTAAAACATATTGTCGTAAAATAAACATAACATACCCATGCACACGAAGCCCTACTTTAAATTCCGTTATTCCAATGAAATTATCTTTTTGAGGAAGCTATTTTTTGAATGGGTTCTTCATTCTATGTGGAAAAATGGCGAGAAATTGTGAAGGTCGGTTAATTAACTGTCACATGAACTCATGTCGGAAGACAGACAGCAAGGATGCAAGTTGAATGGGAAATAATTAGCTAAGTCTTGTATTCTTATCACGTTTTTCTAGAGAACTATATATTCTAATTATTGTCGCACAACGCCACAGTTTGGATAGAATAAAGGGAGTAATGGACTGTGATTTTAATGTAATTTTCAGGCTCTTTCAATCGGCCAATTATTACAGCTTGTGTACTTTATCAATAAATTACAACCGTTATACATACGTTTGCTATATATGTGGGCTCATCATTGTGAACATATATCAAAAGTTCTAAGAAGAACAGGAGCAGGACGGATGGTCTGACGAGGACAGTTGTTTAGTCGTTCGAAATGGACGAAGTCGAAGTCACGCTTGCATATTGGCGTACACGTAAAAGATTCCTTGGCAGTTGGAATTCGATATAACAGTATGCGTTAGCGTCGCTTTCTGGGCAAATTTTTCCCTCATGGCACCATGTAAGGCGCATATGCCCTAGTCGGAGCAGTCATAAACCCCATTTCATTTCATTTCATTTATTAGACGAATAAGCAAACCCTACTTCAAGTTATAGATGGTATCTATAAACAGTCCAACCTTGTTAAAGAATAATCCTATAATTCACTATTGCCAGTTGAGAAATTGGCAAAAATATTACTTTCAACATTAAATTCAAACGTTTGAAGATAGCTATTGCATGGGGGGAATGGGAAAACAAGGAGGTAATTGTGTTATTATTTCCGATGTGAAAGATGTTTCAGTGTGGAAAAAAATGCCTATGATTGTATAATGGTAAGTTGACAACCTATTGAGCAAAAGACATAGAAATAAATATGTTTTGACTTTCTTGGAAAATATGAAATTCCCGCCTTAAGTAGCATTTGATAACTGTACGTGAATAACGTAGGACATAATTATATGGAATATAAGTTACTTAAAAGTTTACAAAGCAAAACTTTTCTTAGCAATGTGAACAAATCAAATAATTAATGGCAAGCATACCTATATCATGCGCACGAAACAGATTTGAGCATCTCTACAGTCATTAAAGGTTTCTAGACAAATTAAGCATACCATACCTTGTGTACGAAATACATTTACGGGCCACTCTTAAAGGACAATATTGGCCTCACTCATTATCAGCTATATGATAGAACCGGTTAAACACATTCCAGTTATAATTTTAACACAGAGATCATTGTTACGATAGATGCACGCGTAATAACGGTTTCATGAATCGGAAGTCTATACGAACGCCATAGGAAAACACGAGTTATCCCTCTATATAACTGACTGAAGTGACGAGTGATAACAGATACACGGCCGAATTTCTGCTCATCAATAATTCCTTCGGGGGCCAAAAGTTGTTATATGGGACTGCAAGAGGATATCTGGAATTCATTAAAGTAATTGAGTGTCATAAGATAAGAGAACACGAGAAAAAAGAATTAGTCCGTACGTTCCCTTGTTTTTATTCCTTCTATACCTAAAACATCGTAGTGCACGGACGTTTCTGTTTTGCTCCCATGAGAAGCGGTATCCAGGAAGATCTGTTTGAATTGGTACCAATAGATCGATATCACCCATTAATATAAATGAATCAATCATGATTCTGTATCGGGGTTGGTTGTGTGTATTTAGTACCTGCCCGAGGGGCAACTCTTGTCAATTAGCTACAGCAGCTGATTACACATTCCTTTGTATTGTCTACATGCATTTGCCATTGTCTATTTCCCTCTGTATGAGTTTTTTTTACTTTTGTTTTGTCTTTTTTTCTTTTGTATTGATTATTTTCCTTGCTATTTTTTTTTACCTTTGTATGTCTTTTTTTTATTTTCTGTTTTCGTTTGTATTGTCTACTTTCCTTCATATTCTATTTTCCTTTGTATTGTCTAGTCTATTTTCAAAACAAATTCTGTTCGCAAAAACACAAGTTTAATTAATAGGACATAATTCTTTGTAATTTCTGGCGGAAATTTCAACTAGGAATATCCATAATAAAATATAATACACGATATAAAATTCTATGGAACACAATTACGTTTCAGCTAGGATTCTCTGGTCTCTGTCAAGCTATGATGATCTCAGGTCACAATTCTATAAAACACAATTACTGCTTATTGCTGAATCACGTTTCGACTAGGCTTCTCTAGTCACTATCAAACAGCGATATAATATAAATTATGATGAGGCGCGGGAGAGAGAGAGAGAGGGGGAGAGAGAGAGGGGGAAAGAAGGGGGGTATGGGGTTTAACGTCCACTCGACACAAACCAGGTCATTCTGGGACTAACACATTGTTCGATTTTCTTTCAATTAATCGCTTGCGCGTATTGGTCTTTAGCAGTAGGATGAAACAGGAGGACCTGGAACAAACACAAGCTTTGGCAGGAGACCCTACTACTGGTCACGTACAACCGTGAGGTTTGACAGGTGACCCTAGTCCTTGTCACGTACAACCGGATTCTGATGAGGCACTATGTAAAGAGTACAACAATGTGTAAAAGTGACATTCTGATTGGGCACCATTAAATCACAGTAATTTTATTCCATACAATTGTTTCCTGTCTATTTTCAGTTCATTAGCCCAGTCGGAGCAGAACAGTAGGACGTTACACCCCATTTCATTTTATTTCATTTCCAATTGGTGTAAAAGCATAGGTTAATAAAAACTCAGAGAGAGAGAGGGATGGTGGGGGGAACTAGGTCATTTCGAGACTATATATACATATGGTTTTATTTTATTTTTATTTTATTTCAATAATTCGCTTGCGCGTAGGGGTCTTTAGCAGTGGGTGGAAACCGGAGAACCCAGAGAAAACCCACGAGGTTGGACAGGCAACCCTACTCCTTGTCACGTATAATCGTGGAATCCAAACCACACCAGTTGACTAAATGACAGACTTTATGATACAGCACGCACGTGCGAACAATTCGGTCATCCAACCCAACCACGACAGAGGGGACAAATATTAGTTTAGTCCAATATGTATTCTAGATAATTGATACGTAAGAAATACGAGTATATAGTTGTTAATGTATCTGGATATTAAATTTTAACAGAGACGGATGATATAGGAGTACCAGTCATCATCTATAACGACATTTTATGATTAGCGAGAATGGCCTTAAGGTGTGATCGCGAGAGATCGAGGAGAGAGAAAGATAATCTAAACTGATTTATTAGCTTCAAGTAAATTACTATAGATTATTGGAGAATATAGCCAGCAGGTCACATTATCTTCTCCTTCTACACAATAACAAAACACCGGTACGTACATGATATTATATTACCATTACCATTAATAGAGGGTTGAGAGAGAGAGAGGGGGGGGGAGAGAGAGAGAGCGAGAGAGAAAGAGAGAGAGATTCGTATCAGCACACGCCAGGATTCCAACCTGGAATTTTTCTAGATAAGCAGACGCTCTACAATTCAATCTAGTAGTCTTTCGGGCGAAAAACCGACGTCCCGTGTACACATTGGCGTGCACTTAGAAGATTCCTTGACAGTTGGAATTCGATATAAGAGTACGTCGTAGTGCCGCTGTCCGGGCACACCGTATTGCACAGTCCCGTCTTCATAAGCCTAGTTCGAAGCGGAACAGTAGGCGTTAAACCCCATTTCATTTCGTAAGATACATGGGACATAAGATAAATAAACATACTCGTAGGTTCTTGCACGGACGTTAATCCTCATTTGATTTCATTTCTTTCAGACCACACACAAAACAAAACCAATATTCCAACAAAAAAACAAATCGACCGACAGATTATTATAATCGACGAATTGTAACACGAGTTATCAATCTGAACGACAGAATCAACCCTACCTGCAGAGAATTGACTCTGACACAGCGAATAGCCATGATATCCATATCTAAACGTCACAGGTCATGAGGTCACATCAACAAAGAGATGTCAACACAATGTTAAATTGTAAACAATAGCCTTCTTGAAGCCTTTAGGACTATATAATCCGTTCAGCCATAACGTCTTATCACATTTTCCAATGATTTTTCACAAACATAACATTATAAATCTAGATATGGCGTCGGCATATTGGCACTATTTTGTGCTTCGGTCGTGTCTATTTCAGATATACACAATCAATTCTGTTGATGTTTTTAACGTGGGGATTGACTATAGTTAATTTATTTCACTTCTAAACAAAAATTTAAAACTCTAACGCAATCTTTAAAAAATAGCCAAATTCTGGCTGGGATCACTGCGCAAAATGACCACCCATTGTATACGTGCGACAAAAAGCCAGCTACCGTTTAATTTACGTACGTTAGTTACGTACGACGAGTTACAGCCGTCTAAAGCTTGTGATATTAAAGATACATTACCGAGAACAAACTGTGTGATTTGATGATATATTTGGACTAAAAACATATTCAAACGAATTATTCTATCAAAAATTCCGTCCATACCCCTCTCATAAGCGTGTATTCACGGGGAGATACCTCGATCTATAAATATACGGTTGTTAGAAGCCATGGTTTCCACCTTACTACATTGAGGGAGGGTCCATTTTTCAGAATGTATTTTTCATTACTTACTGTTCATTTACCATACATATTGAGGCCTTAGTAAATTCCTTCATTATTTTCTGTCAACTTCTTTTTTCGACGTTAAACTGCAGGGCCATTTGTACGTTGGCACCCATTAATGTTCCTAAAACCGCCTAACCATTTAACCAAGAAATAACAATCGCTCCCCCAGTCAAGTTAGCGCACAATCAGCGGGCAACCACAGTCGGGTTGCCTGTGCTGATACCCTGTTAAATTTGCCCAGTGCGTACCTCTTGGGTGTTTTTCGGGTAATCCTGTATTTTTCTTGTAAGATTGGGCTTTCCATGTATACCAATTCGCCATACTTTGTTGGAAATAACCATTCGATAAATACTTTCGAGACAATGCTTCCTTACGTCTGGAACGTTTATATATAAATATTAAACGACAAACACACTCAGTATCAGATTCAGTATTCACTCGACCTCAAAACATTTAAACTAAGATCGCACACCATGCTTCAATATTAAATTTGGGAAATGACGTCATATTCTGCGCAAATACTGACATTTAATTGGAGAACACCGCAGGTTTTTGTGGGTTGAATAAATCATTATTTAAACTATATCGGATAGAGAATTTCCTTTTTTTGCGAAGTGGGGGGGGGGGGGAACTAAAAGTCAAGGACTTCTATTTTATATTCAATGATTAACGCCTCTTTACCATTTATGTAAATGAATCGCTGCTTGTCGAATTGCATTTAAATGCATTTTGAGGCGTATATTGGTCATTAATAACATTAAGACAGTTTTTAAAGCGATCAAACTCGTGGTGATATTTCAAGAAGATAAATGACATTATTGTTATTCCGTCATAAAATGTTAAAAAAAGAAACTCCATCAATCTCAATATCACAGTAACATCTTCATTTTCATCTTTTTAGTAACACCCACGCATTTACAATTGTTTCATATTGGTGTTAATAATTTAATTGTTGTAAATCACGCGGTCATAAGAAAGTTATAAGATCATAACGACACGCAAAATAAGAAAATAAATTAAACGGGTTTTAACGTCCTCATGTTCTTGACTGCTCCGACTTGGCCAATAAAGTCAGGCATTCACCATACAGTATGCTATTAGTGAAAAATGTGCTCGGGCAGCGGCACTATGTCCTACTCTCATATCGAATTCCAACTGCCAGGGTAGCTTTTACCTGTACGCCAATTATACACGGTGCTGTTTTTCAACCCATGCGAACGACGAGGAGGTTGTCTTTGTCAGGCCCAAAATAAGGACAACTACGATAAGACAACTACACGGACACTGTAAGCGTGTGTGTTTAGTTTTCATAAGTGTCAGGCTTCAGAGAACACCGGGAAAACTGTAATAGCATGTTTGTTTTCCCAAGAGAACATGTAGGTTTTAGCCAGTTAATTTTCACCTAATATTGATCGTGACAAGGAATAGGGTCGCCTGTCCAACCTCGTGGGTTTTCACCGGGTCCCCCGGTTTCCCCCCACCGTTAAAAACACCTACACGCAAGCAAATTATTGAAATAAAATTGAACCATATGTTAGTCCCGAAATGACCTAGTGGGCGTTACTCTCTCTCTCTCTCTTTCTCTCTCTCACTCTCTCTCTCTGTCTTTCTCTCTTCATTATCCTCGATGACGCAGCAAAGAAGGGTATTAAAGACAAACTTTAGTTCCCAAATGCTCAGTAATAATAATAAAAAAATCTCATAAAATAAAAGACGAGAGAGATTAATACCTTGACATTTCTACCATTATTAAATCTTATTTCCACAGGGGTGTTATTTAATGGCGGTTGTTTCTTGATGGAATGATGAAGAGTGTTTTTTTGTGCAATGAATTATAAATGAGAACACGCAAATTACAACGACTAATGGAACCTGGATCGGATCTAAAGGTCGCCAAGTTTAAAGCGAATGGATTTATTTTTTTTTGTTTCTCGGGAGTTTATTTAAATAGATTGTCGAATAATTAAATTTTAATTATACTTTTACAGTTTCTAGGAAATTTAGTCTCGGTTGTAAACAAATAGTCGAATAATGACATTTTAATTATACTTTTACAGTTTGGCATTTAACGTTAATGAATGGATGAAATGGCGGTTAACGTCCTGCTGGTGTAATTTACTTTTCACTTTTCTCGTCGAGATTTTCCGGCGTGGTTCAAGTTTTCCGTCCAGATTTTCCGGCGTGGTTCAAGTTTTCCATCCAGATTTTCCATCAGTGATGCAGGTCGCAGGCCTGACACGGACAGCTGTCTAGTCGTTCAGATTTGACGAAAAACGGAGGTACCGTGTACACATTGGCGTGCACGTAAAATATCCCTTGACAGTTGGAAATTAGTGCGCTGTCCGGACAAAATTCTCCCATAGCACACTGTTTGGCGTATTCCCATCTTCATTAGCCCAGGAGCAGAACAGTAGGACCTTAAACCCCATTTCATTTCACTCTTAGTTGAATTAACGGTATACAATAATCAGACATTAAGTTTTAAAATATCCTTGCTTGTGACGGTGATAGTCTAGTCATCAACGTATAATTAAAAGTATGTATACTCTTGGCATTTAAGTATAACGATAAAATAAAGCTCTTAAGTTTTCTGTGAAAATGTTAAGACTTTTTATGTCCCTAACTGGATCAAACATAATAATAGGGAAACAATGTACTCGAACTCATTAGCTGAATTAAATACTAGGTGCATACTTTAGAAGAAATGCTTAAAGTAGCAATATTGATATTAAAGTGAGAGAGAGAGAGGGGAGAGAGAGAGAGAGAGAGAGAGGGAGAGAGAGAGAGAGAGAGAGAGAGAGAGAGGGAGAGAGGTAACTCCCTTCGACACAAACTAGGTCATTTCAGGACAAGCATATGGTTCAATATTATTTAAATAATTCGTTTGCGCGTAGGAATCTTTAGCAGTGGAAGGAAGCCGGAGGACCTGGAGAAAACCCACGAAGTTGGACATGGGACCCTACTCCTTGTCACGCACAACCGGTGAATCGAAACCATGCCAGTTGACTCAATGACAGACACCATGACCGATGATCCCCCTCCCCCGCCCACCGATATTAAATTATTTGTCAATTTAAATTAATATTGATGTTGTGATGGGCTTCCGGTTCCAATATTTAAGACAGAATAAACATGTGCTATAATGCGTTTCAGCGCTATTTATAACAAGAGACTCGGAGAACGAAGTTAAAACATATTCCACGAGTCATATTCTTATCTGGAGTGCATGCACAATACATACTATGGGTATAGACTGGAATAATCAGGGGCTAGAGATTGACATTCGATTAAGATTTCTGGCGTATTTCGCCGAACATAAGAGATTTGAAATTAGAGTAAAACAGAAACGCTACAATATACATCCATGTATATATACCATAATTACATTATTACATACGTTGCAACTCATTTGTGGTCATTTCTAGTACCCAAATTTATTTCTTTAATAAACAAAAACCACGCCTAATAAGTGCGTGGGATTCAAACATTCTATGTTATGATTATCTACAAACTTATTGATTTTTGCAAGTCTCCACCTTTCCTCAAAACGACGTTTCAAAACTGTAATTCTTAAGGTGGTTGGCGACTAAAATAGGTTCAATTAGAGAAGGATACACGATAAGTTATTAGAATTTATAAATAAATATTTAACAATTAATAATACAAGAATAATTAATGACCAGAAATTATTCGGGGGGGGGGGGGTAGCACGCGCGTGCTGTATCATAAGGTCCCACTATTGATGACCCCTACGCGAAAGCGAATTATTGAAGTAAAATTAAACCATATGTTCGTCGCGAAATGAACTGGTTTGTGTTGAGTGGGCGTTTTAAAACCCCATTTCTCCCTCTCCCCCGATTTTGCACAGAATCAATGCCACTTAATGTTACTAATTCAAACATTATAAGCGTGAAACTTACCTAATATGGTGACATTCATTAGTTAAATTCAGAAATAGAACCACACGAAAATAACTCTTGGCCAGGTCAGCAACAAGTCCTTGTCTATATTAATCAGATCAAATCTCCCTTTAACACAATAGCTAATCAAAGTAATCCTAATTCTAACCAATTAAACATCGCGGACGTCAGTGTAGACATTATCTGGCAGGTGCCAGGTTGATTATAGACTATGACGTAAATGACAGTTTTTACCTACCTTTAAATAATAGCTGTAGGTCATGTAGCGATTGTGTGTTATAACAAAGAAATCCGTGTTTTCTCGGTAAGCAGGTGACACAGATTTCAAATTAACAACAAAAGTCGATACTGGGACTACATCAAGTCACGGCTGTACAATGGAGTATACTGATAAACCCGATATAGAAGCGGACGCTAAATTCAATACATATCAATCAATTCACCTACTCGAGGTCCCACGGCTAACCTTCAAATATGAAATTCTATACCGAATTTAACATTAAAAGCGAATTAATAACACATTTCCTAACTCTGTCCAATCCGATACTCAAGAGGTGTCATTTTTCTCAGAAAGAATTGCGAAATGTCTGTCGGCTAACACATCTCTCCAAATTATCTGTGTAGGGGGTAATAGTCGATATTTCATTTGATAAATTTGTTTCGAAACTTAATACGATGCGATCCCTACGTCGGTGGCGAGAGAGCGAGAGAGAGGGGGGGGCTGGGATTTAACGTCCACTCAACACACACTAAGTGATTTCGGGACTAACATATAGATCAGTTGTATTTCAATAATTTGATTCCCCAAGTCTACGTGACAATGAGTGCTGTCGCCTGTACAACTTCGTAGGTTTTTTCCGGATCTACAGGTTTCCCCCCCCCCCCCACTGCTGAAGCCCTCTGTCGGCAATGGAATTGTTGAAATAAATTGAACCACGTCCCCCCCCCTCCCTCCCCCTCCCTCCCCCTCTCTCTCTCTCGTCATTTCATACACGTTATTTGTGGATGACATTGAACATGTACAAGTGCAGTAAAAATGACAACCAAAGCCGCGTTGTCCCGTTTCCCCGTTGAAACTAATGCCACTGACCACTCTCTGTATCATTATAATTAAGCTTGACCTTCACAACTCTTGAACAAATGGCTCTAAATGAACCACTCTAAGTGTCAATGTCGATTACACCTTTTGTAAGAAGGACCACCCGGATTAATTTCTCACAATTGCTCGTTGTGAACAAAATTTGGCCATTGTAACCATATCAATGTCCGTGCTAGAACCTATGGGTGTGTGAATATACTATGTCTTATGTATCTTATGAAATGAAACGGAGTTTAACGTCCTACTGTTCTGCTACAAACTCGGCTAATGAAGACAGGCATAGGCCATACAGTGTGCTATGAGGGAAATTTTGCCCAGACAGCGACATTCCGGCCTATCGAATTCTAACAGCCACGGTATCTTTTATGTGCATGCCCATGCGTAAACGGAGCCTCGGTTTTCGTCCCATCCGAACGACTAAACAGCTGTCCTCTGTCAGGTCCGCCGAGCTGGATCACTGGCAAGGGAGAACCACGCCAATGCAGGGATCTAACACCCGACCTCCAGACTAGCGAACCAGCGTCTTTACCACTTAGCAACTGTGCCCCCCTCCCCCGTTAGTATCAGTTATACAGTTATACATATTTCCGTCGCAGAATGTATTGGCTGGTCGTTTGCTTGTTTCATGGATTCGGTTTCTAATAATTTGTCAAATAAATTAACTTTTCAATATTTCATCACGGTTTTTGCTTGTCAAATTTCAAAACAGTCTATTCTGATATACATCAATTATAATCTTTCAGATATTTTTATGGACCAACATTTTATTCGATACAATAAAGGAAATAACATAATAAATCAATTCTCTGCTGATATATCACAGGTTACATGTTAAAATTTGATGTTAAACTCGTTTCAGGTTTTTTAATATGTGCCATTCCATTATTAATGAGCTTTATAATTTATATGAACATGCCTTGTTTAAAGGGCATCTGGCTCCCTAAAAAGTTTCCCATTTTGTTTTTGTTAAACATACATTATGCAAGAGCAAAATCTACGTGTTGTAGGCCTTTCTTTAGACCTGAAATGTTATAAAAAAAACTATTAATTAGAAATTAATTAACTTATCATTCGTGATTTATCAATTAAATGGAAAACCGAGACTACTAGTTTTGTTTTACCGACTTTAGTAATGATGACCGAAGCTAAGCGGAACTTTCATTCGCTTAGTTCTAAGTTCATGGGGGCCAATTTGACTAAAATTTTCAGAAAATTGCCTTTACATTAGCTAGATTTTAACTATCGTAGTGAGAACTGCCAACTCGTTATCTAATGTCCCATAACGTATCTTTAATGATCTTTATAATTTGTATTAACACGCGTTCTTTAAAAGGCGTCTGGCTCTATTTTTTTGACCTTAAAATGGACGAAAATGGGTCTAAAAATGTAATTTAATTTGAATGTACATTTAAAAATAAATATTTCGTAATTTCTAATTAATTATGTTCTGTAATACGTGAACAGTTCAAATTGAACGGCAGTTGATTACGCTTTCTTAGTGCATTTAACGCGATTGTTTTGTGAATCAGCCATTACTTAGTAGTCCCGGTCGTTTTGGGGCGTTGATAGTTATATGTGTTAATGCAGTTGTTGTCTCCTGTGTATTAAACGTCGTATTAAACTTAGGCTGTCTGCATACAGTTAGATCCGCGTGGTAAAGATACTAAGCTACTTTACCGATATTTTATGTTCTAAATCCTCGATTTTAGTCGGAGACAAAAAGTATACTTCCGATTTCGATATACGAGTAGGCCGTAGTGCCACTACCTGGGCAAAGTTTCCCTCATCGCACTCTGTATGTCGTATGCCTGTCTTCATTAGTCCAGTCGAAGCAGAACAGTAGGACGTTAAACCCCATTTCATTGTATGTGGGCAGTGCGATTGTCCTCAGATTCAACGACCGCAACATGACAAAGCTCGCTGAAATCTATGGCGTTTGTTTCTAGACTTGGTTGAGCTTGTTTATAAGAACGCACCTGTCTGACGTGATCGATCCATTAATCATGTGTTTGCAGCACTCCCTGATTTAATCTGTTTAATATCTAGAAGAATTAAAGTTGATATTTAAATAATAAACCGCTATGAGGCTAAGATTTTTATCTTTTTTTTCTTAGGCGTTTATAATTACGATTTAGTTTTGATCTGATTTAAGATAGTGATACCCTCAAATGAAAGTTATTTAGTATTTAATACGCAATAACACGATTACAATATCCCAAGAAACTTTGTCGGTCAACAACGGGATCAAAACCTGGATTTTGGATGGCCGAATGGTTAGCGTGCGCGCGCTGTATCATACGGCCTGTCATTGAGTAAACTGGCGTGGTTTCGAATCCCCGGTTGTACGTGACAAGGAGTAGGATCGCCTGTACAATCTCATGTGTTTTCTTCGAGTCCTCCGGTTTTCTCCTAACTGCAACAGACCACTACGCACAAGCGTATTATTGAAATAAAATTATACCTTATGTTAGTCCCGAATTGACCTAGTTTGTGTCGCGTGGACGTTAAACCCCATTTCTCTCTCTCTCTCGCTCTCTCTTTCTCTCCCTCTCTCTCTCTCTCTTGGCCAGCAACGGAATCGCTACCGAGCGGTTTTATTCGAAAGAAACAAATTACAGATGCCTTTAACCAGGCCTATATTACCAATATTTATTCTGATATTCCAATAGGCCTAACATAACAAAATTAATAGAGGCTCCTGAGTCTATTTAATGACTAGAATTTTATTTTTGGAAATACAGGAAGGAAGAATGCTTTTATTCGTCGCCATTTCTTCAAAAATATGTCATCAACCATGAAGTAAAGTACATAATAATCAATGAAGTCTGCCATTTGCAAAAATCACCTGATAAAATCGACATTTGCATCTGTTCATTGTAATGTGTGATCAGATAAGTACTTTTGCGTGTACCGAAGTATATTGGCGTTCAAATTCATTGTGTTGAGGTTACGGTGGCTAAGTGGGTAAGACGCTGGCTCGCAAGACTGGAGGTCGGATATTCGATCCCTGCATTGTCCGAAAAAGTTCGTCCAGATTTGTCCGAAATGACATAGTTTGTGTCGAATGGACGTAAAAATTAAACCTTATGTTATTCCCAAAATGGCCTTGTTTTTGTTTGAGTCACTCTCTGTCTCTGTCTCTCCCCCTCTCCCTCTCCCTCTCTCTCTCTCTCCCTTTGTCTTAATACTTTGACTGATACCCCCTATGTTTTTAGATTGATACCCTCTCGTTACTTAGACTGATATCCTCTGGCAATTTCTTAATAGTAAGAGAAATGAAATGAAATAGGGTTAACGTCCTACTCTTTTGCACCTAACCTGGGCTAATGGAAGACGGGCATACGCCATACAGTGTGCTATGAGGGAAATTTTGCCCGGGCAGCGGCGCTACGGCCTACTCTTATATCGAATTCCAACTGCCAAGGGATCTTTTACGTGCACTCCAATGTGTACACGGGACCTCGGTTTTTCGTCCCATCCGAACGACTAATAGTAAGAGTGATATCTCCGTGTTTGTGATTCTGTGAAATGATAACGGTGTTTAACTCCTTACCTTACTGTACTAACAAGGATTACGGAAACAGACATACGCCATAATATCCAGACAGCAGCGCTATTAATGAAGGGATTTAAACTTTGTAGACCGTGGTGGTAGTCGTGATGTTAGGATTTAAATGCAGATCTACCTTTCGTTTCATATTTTTATAGTTTTGAGAGACAGACAGAGAGTGAGATAGACTAGAGAGAGAGAGAGAGATAGAGCGATAGAGCGAGCGAGAGAGAGCGAGGGAGAGAGAGGGCGAGAGAGAGAGAGAGAGAGGGGGGGGGGTGAACGTTCACTCGACACAAACTAGGTCATTTGTAAATTGTAAATGTATAAAGCAAGATATCTGAAGTCAATAAACACATAATTGTTTTAACCCTTGGGATATATAGCCTAGACTTTATAAGTAATGTCCCAAATAATGCTATAAGTAGTTAGCATACTCATATATATTAAAACAAATCAATGTTATATATAGTCTTTTAAAGTTTCTTTAACCCTGCGTAGGTTACTATATGAGTCTCAGGACAGATCTTTTTATTCAATATACATTATACAAGAGCTAAATCTGCCCATTACAGGTCTTTCTTTAAGCCTGTAATGTTATCTAAATTATTCATTAGACATTAATTTACTAATGCAGGCCATAATCAACTCTCGTTATCAACGTTAGCCTGCGATATTTATTGGATTAGGATGGCTGTGTAATAAATATACATTTGTACCGTTTTTTAAAATCTAACGATGGTCCACGCCAGAAACACTACAAGATCGAACCTACCCGAGATCTTGGAATAAACATAATACTTTACGTTTCATCAAATTCAGATAAAATTGTGACCTTTAGTCGGTCCACAGACGGCATAATGTGGGCGTATGCAAATTACCTGTCTGTTGAATATGCACTAACAACTGCACTAAGAATTGCGGAAAATATTAATTCAGAGAGTGAGTTACTTCATAGCTATCAACATCACCCACGTTTAAAGATGAACTAACATTTATTATTCCACAAGTTGCTATTTCTAGAATATGGAATCTATCAACTTAAAACCGAATATATATCTGTTTCTGCTAAAAGTATTAATACATCCATTAAGTTTGCTTCGTCTGATACTGAAATAGCTAATATTTATCACACCTTGAAGCATCTGCACTGAAGCTGAATGAACCATCGGCGTGCAGTGTTAAAAATACAAATATCTGTAATTAATAATATAAGCATTCTAAATAAAACTCAGACCATATTTCGTTTTTATAGTTCAAAATTTCGTTTTACTTGTCTGGAAGAGTTGTTATCATTGCCGTGTTCTGGATGAACGGTGTGTCACAGGTCTGTAGGTAAGCCCCTAGAAATATCATTGCTGGTTGGTTAATTGAATGTCATAGGTTAAAAGCCACTCGCATGACCTCTGACGCGACCTATCGGTACAACGGGTCAGATCTTCATCGAAAGTATAAAAAAAACGAAACGAATTATAGATCTGTATGTTAATCAGATTGATCATTCTACAACAGAGAGAGAGAGACAGAGAGAGAGACAGAGAGACAGAGAGAGAGACAGAGGGAGGGGCAGAGAGAGAGACAGAAATGGGTTTAACGTCCACTCGGCACAAACTAGGTCACTTTGGGACAAACATATATGGTTTCATTTTTATTTCAATAATTCGCTTGCGCGTAGGGGTCTTTAGAAGTGGGAGAAAACAGGAGTGCTCGGAGGAGACCCACGAGATTGAGAAGGCGCCACATACGCTCACTCCAGGGATCGAAACCACAGCCGCAAGCCAAAGGTGACCGGCCAGCTAGAGGTCGAAGCGCGGCACTCTAGATCACTAGGCCGACCCAACCCCCCATTCTACAACAGTTTTAGTTGTTTGGGGCAAGATGTAATCAAAGAGAGGTTTTCTAAAGGAGGTTTTCAAATCAGAACTCGGTTGATCTATCATATCCGCAAATAGAGGCTTTTGTTCAAGACACAACGATAAACAGTTGTGCCAGAGATCTGATTTACATATCGGACAGGCGACCCTACTCCTTTTCACGTACAACAAGGGGCATCGAAACCACTCCAGTTGACATAATGACAGATCTTATGAGAAAGAGAGAGGGGGAGGGGGTATCGCAGCAACTAACACTCGGCAAAAACTAAGCTATAGGTCAATTCGGGTCTTTGACAGTGGGGTGGAACCGAAGGACCTGTAGAAAACTCGCGAGGCTGGACAGCCCCCAAACCTCTCCTTCCTCATCAAATACAGGCGGGGAATTGAAACCACAACACATGATCCAGTGACGGACATTATGATCTGAACCAAATCGGCCAACACTCCACTCCCCATCCCGAAGATAAATCAACCATTAAATTTATATGTTCCCTGATCCATATGGCTGCAATAGCCAAGTAACTGTTTTGTAATATGGTTCAACTCCGTTTCACATCTGTCAGGCGCTCAAAGACTAAATAAACGTTTTGAATTTTATTAGCTCAAAACGACATTCTCGAAGTATACCTTGTATTTCCGACTTAAAACGACTTTGTAAGATTTTGTACCAAACTCCATTGGTACCCGGAAGGCAACAACTGACTTAACAAATAAACTTATCAACACACCAAAACGATCGGTTAAATTTGAAAAAGTTAAAAAACCTAATAAAAAGAATACATGGTTTGACAGGGACTTTATAGGTTGAATAAAAGTTTGATAATGACGTTGGTCCAATTAAATAACAACTCAACAGTTCACAGCTGTGGTCAGTATATTCTAAGAGAAAGAACGAATACAAGATATAACTGCATAAAACATGATTGTGAAATGATGCGAATGCAATATTAGAACAACTTGATGATATATTGGAATATTACAAATGTCCTTCTTAAAGATAAACCAGGGGGTGGTTGTATATAAACAATAACACATGGAGAAAACCTTATTACTCAATCCCTGACAAGGAAAGCTGCCTAGTCGTTCGGGGGGGGGGGGAGGGATACAAACTGAGGTCCTGTGTACACATCGGCGTGCACGTAAAATATCCCTTGACAGGCGGCCAATATCCCTTGACAGTCGGTCGTTTTGCGGCTGTCCAGGCAATAAGATCTGAAAGAGTTGTTCTTGGCTTGCTCTTCACGTAACTAGAAACATCAACACTGATTGGTTAATCAAAAGTCTGCCGTCATAGGGTCAAACTCCGCTCGCATGACCCCTGACGCGGCTTCCTACTACAACTGTTGGAATCTACATCCAGTCGGCTAAAACACAGCATTTGTCAACTTTTCAATTTTTTCTGATTCCATATACAGTTTGGAAAAGACCTCCAGACTTTACAGTCCATTTCTTAATTCAACATTTGTAATAATGACCTCTCTTAATGACCATCAAATTTCAAGTCAGTATATATATATATCCAGAAAAATCAGCACAACCGTAAAGCTGCACTACTTTGTTTCACGGTAAACGATGAAAAGATCAAAGGTATGCCGACACAAACTGATTTCAACACTGGTTTAATAACATTTTAACATTTTAAAGTACTTTTCGTCCGTCTTGGGACTATTCATAATTAATGTCATAACAAATAGATGGACAGTATAGTATATTTATACATATTTATATTTACATAGTAATACTGTGGTTTTAATTGGCTATAGTTACCATTGTCTATGGTTACATAGTATATAGGTAACGAGCAGAAAACATGTATACACGTGTGTTAATCTGTAGTATATGGGTTCAATTAAGGAACAATGAGTGGAAGATAATCCTAGATTGGAGAAGATTAATGAAGCTAATGGTCAATTGTTACTTATTGACTATTAAGTTGAGGAACGAATTTTTTAATAAAATGGTTTTCCATTAATTTCCTTTTCGTGGCGTCATCGACTTTCATTTTATCTTCGTTGTTGGGTTACAATAAAAATAACCCAAAAAACAGTTATTCGTTTTGCGTTATGCTGTCTCAATGTTTTTCACCCTGATGATCAAGGCACCTTTTTTTCACAAACTGTGTTTTAGCCGAAATAAAAAACTAAATGAAACATAGATCTGTATATTAATCAGAGTGCCTATTACCAGCAATGGTATGATCAGATGAAATTCACTGTAAGATTGCTAAACTTAACCAAGAACCATTTAATATCAACTTGAATGATTTTGTTCCTGCAAATGAATTTCGACAAGCTGTGAAAGAAAACCTTCAAACAAAAAACAAGTAAAATTGTCTTGATCCAATTAGCGATGAGATCTTGATTTCTTTCACCGAAATTATGATTATCAATTCGTAAAAATGTTCCATAACAGCGGGTGTTATTCCAGGAATTGGACAGTATCATATATTAGCAAAATAAATCAAGAAAGTGCTTTTAGTATGTTGTTATTATTCGGAATCTGTTTCTAATCGACAAAGCAATTATATACATGTACTCTTATCTCAGTGTTCTATGAGAGATATTTGCTTGGACGGTGGTGCTACGGCCTACTCTTATATCAAATTCCAATTGCCAAGGGATCTTTTACGTGCACACCAATGTGTAAACGAGACTTTGGTTTTTCGCCCCACCGTACTTGACAAGGGGCAACCACACATGTGTAAATCTGGGCGTAACAAAACAATTTATTTTTCCCTTCAGATATTTCATTTCTGTGGATCTTCATTACGCATTTATCCAACACGTATTAAGGAATTGACAAGTGATTCTCTGATTACTCATGAATAAATACAAAACCCTTCATAAATGAATTTAATAAATGAGGAACGGGTCGGTCTATTTTCAGGAATAGTTGTCTATTTCAAGTTTGTTTACATGTGTCCAGAAACATAGATTTGATAGAAACTCCAATATGTGAAGCCTTATAATGAAGCCCCAGTGCAGCACAACGTACTAGCTATAAATATGGCTATTGACTTCGTCTTAAGAAATGAGGGTGGGGGGACTAAGGTCTGCCATTGATCCAACTGGCGTGGTTTCGATTCCTCGGCTGTACGTGACAAGGAGTAGGCTCGCCTGTTTAATCTCGTAGGTTCCCTCTCTCTACTAAAGACCCTTAAAGACCCTTACGCGCAACCAAATTATTAAAATGAAATTAATTATTATGTTGTGTCTCTCTCCCCTCCCTCTCTCTCTCTCCCCCTCTCTCTCTCTCGTTGATCTTCTCTCTACACAGAAGCGAATTAGTTCTGAAATGGCCACTTTTCTATGGACGTTAAGCCCACCCCGCCTATTTCGCTATCACAGTTTTTGATAATATTTAGGCGAGTTGTCGTACGTTCGGACGATCACAGTCACTCTGGTCATCGTTTGATATTATATAACAACAGTCCAAATGATTGTTTATCATAATGTCTGTCATTGAGTAACCTGTCGTGGTTTGGATTTCCGGGTTGTACATGACAAGTAATCAGGTCGTCTTTCCAATTTCGTCGGTTTCCTCCAACTAAGACACCTGCGCGGAAGGAAATTATTAAAATAAAAATTGAACCAAATGTAAGTTCCGAAATGACCTAGTTTGTGTCGAGTGAACATTTACCCCGTCTCTCACTCTCTCCCCCTCTCCCTATCTCTCCCCCCCCCCCATTCAATAGTGTAACTATAATGGGAAAACAAATAACATTCATGATGATAGAATTATTGGACATCAGTTTCATTAAAGAGATGTAATTATAGAGCGAGCCTACCTGTCGTGAGGGCACGAGATTATCTCTAATTACAAACTCTTTGATGTCCTAATAATACAGAAGATGTGGGAGGTTCATTATAAAGGATAGACTTGACTGACATTGTGTACGACGACGTCCACCAGCGCTGCTTGCTAACTGGGGTCACCACCCACTTAGTAGAAATATTTCAAAGGCTATGGGCAGTAAATAACATAACTAAAAGGTGGGGAAGTTTGAAGACCAAATTTACAAAAGCAGTAACTTAACTTAAAAAGGTTTTTAAAGGATATGTCTTATTTTTTTTTACTTTTCAAAAAAAGGATACAAGTATACGTTATAAAGATTAGTTTTATATGGTAAAATGCTTTATTTTATTGTTTTAAATTGATGCAAATATTTCGTATATAACATTTAAAAGTATTAGAAATCAGTTTTGATGCCACACATATAAATATAATCACTTTATTTTATGATTATAGTGACAATTGTATACATGATGTTTCATTTGAAAATAAAACTGATTTGAAAAAAACCCAATACACCTCTTGGGTTTTCTCCGGGTACTCCGGTTTCCTCCCACTGCTAAAGACCTCTAGGCCCAAGCGAATTATTGAAATAAAATTAAACCATATGTTAGTCCCGAAATGAGCTAGTTTGTCTCTCCCCCGGGATCGGAATCCACAGACAACAAATACACAAACAGGAGTATAGCAGGAAGGGACTTGGGGTGAAAACAGGTTTACTCCATGACAACGGGATTTGTATCATACTTTTAGTGTCCTGTTATTACCACACGCGTTATCAAAAACATTTTTTTATTAATGTGCACACTTTCAAAGTATACAATATCAAATTTACCGACAATGCATCTACCGTTATTTTGTTTCATTACATACGGTGCCAATTAAAATCCTTCTCCTAGTTTTCAGACCCCACGCCACAAAAAGTAAACGTTTGACTTTTGACGCGATGCTATAAATTGTCTATTGGAAACGACCAGTGGGAATAGACATTGTGAACTAACATCGTGAAATGTGCAACGAAATTGCAAATTGGTTTCATTGGTAACCTATTATCCGCAATCCAATGTTTGGAACTATTGCGCCTAAAACTTCACCAGTTGAATGAGTGTGGGGTCTAAACAGATGTTGACTTCACACTCATTGGAAATGAGGTTTAACGTCCTATTGTTCTGCTCTTAACCTGGGCTAATGAAGACGGGCGTGGTTTCAGCACGGAGGGTCTGACAAGCATCGCTGTCTATTCATTCGGATGGGACGAAAAACCGAGTCCCGTGTACACATTTGCGTGCACGTAAAAGATCCCTTGGCAGTTGGAATTAGATAGAAGAGTAGGCCGTAGCGCCTCTGCCCGGGCACAATTTCCCTCATGGCACTCTCATTGGGTCCTCTGTTTGAAAACTATGCACTTATGAAGGTATCGATTGCCCCTATACGCCGCACATAAAAAGTTAAGGTGATTATTGCTGGATGTCTGACATGGATGATTTAGCCTGTGATATTTGTTAGGTCATTCCTTGTCTGACAGTTATAATACATAAGTATGAGATTTCCGGAAAAGATCATGTTTGAAGTACATCTAATGTTTCACGAAGCAAATATCTTTCGCTGGACAATTTGTCTAATTGGTGGTTTATATTGAGCTAGGATCGCTGCTGTGGAAGAAATATATAAATTATCATTGGATACGACCACGGAGATGACAGAGGTAACTGGGATCTCATGAAGGACATATATTTTTCTGGGTAATTCGTCCGATCGGTGGTTTATATAGAACTAGGATACCTGCTGTGGAAGAAATATATTAACCGTGAGTGAGACCACGGGGATTACAGAGATAACTGGGGTCTTATGACACCGAATTGTAAAAGTCATCTTATCGTAATTAAATAAAGTTCAGACGACACGAGGAGAGGATCTTGACGGATGACGAGACGGCCATCTTGTCCTAACCGTAACTATTACAAATCAGATTCTTCAAAACTGACAGATGCTATCCACCTAGTGACAAACCGTCTTGTGGATTACATGACACTGGTCTATGTTCTCGGAGTTTATTCTAATGGATAACATTGGCTTATTTAATTAAAAAAGGGTGTCACTCACCCAAAACATGGTGACGGTCTGACTTCGTTTCATCAAGACATCTTCAATAAGTTAAAGATACCTCTCATTATACAATTGCGTTATTTTGATGATGTGTTTGGACGAATGCGAAACCAATCTAGATCTAGCGCTACATTACAAGACTGATGACAACCATAAATGGAGACCTTGGAAGAAATTTAAACCTGTGAACAGAGTTAATTAAACCACTCTAAATTCTGCTCAACATTTTAACCGCAATTTTTGTAAATTGCCATTCACCACAGATTGTTAAATTTAATCAGACCATTAATGTGGCTAAGTGAGTAAGACGTGGGCTCGCTAGCCTGGAGGTTGCGGACTCACTCCCGCCGTTGGCCGAGAAGGTTTATCATAAGGTCTGTCACTGCATCAACTGGCGTGGTTTCGATCCCAGGGTTGTACTTGACAAGGAGTAGGGTCGCCTGTCCAACCTCGTGGGTTTTCTCCGGGTTCTCCGATTTCCTCCCACCGCTAAAAATTCATACGCACAAGCGAATTATTGAAATCAAATTGAACCATGTGTTAGTCCCGAAATGACCTAGTTTGTGTCAAGTGGATGCTAAACACCATTTCCATCTCTCTCTCTCTCTCATTCCACAGATCAAATGAAAATATAAGATCCAATGAAATCGACAGACATTTTTTTCCCTTTGAACCACAATCAAAGACAGGGTACCATTATAATGAACAGCTCAAACGTTGACATCACTCATGTCCCGATTTGATCGGCCAATGAGTTTACGTATTTACATGTAAGATTTCATCACAAAAGTCTGAATCAATGACAAATAATCAAGTCTGTCTGTGCGCCTCAATACATGAACGTCAAGTTAACAAGGGACATGATTTTTATTACTGTGCTGAGATCTAACAAGAAAAAATATAACTTAATATAAAAAGACCAATGGGGGAATTCGATATATTATATAATATGGCATATGTATTGTCTGTGTGTTGAATAAAATTAACAATGAAGTGAAATAGGGTTTGACGCCCAGCTTTTCTGTCACGGCTGGGTTAGTGAAGACGGGAATATAGCATAGGGTGTGCTGTGGGGAAATTTGCCCGGGCAGTGGCACCATATATCGAATTTCAACTGTCAAGGGATCTTTTACGTGCATGCCAATATATACATCTGACCTCGGTTTTTCGTGCCATCCAAAGGACTAGACAGCTGTCCTGATGAATTTCCTTGGCCAATGCAGGGACCAAACAAAAAATAAAATAATGTAAAATAAAAATAAAACATAATAATAATTGGGTTTAGCGTTTTACTTGACCATAACAACTGGGGTAGGGAATACGGTCATTTCGTGTCCAAAAAGATGCTGAGTCACCTTCCTTTGTTTTTAACTTTCAAAAACACAAAAACTGTTAAATATATTTTATAGACAACTCATTTGTTGTTGTTATAGAAAATAAAGCTGTTAGATATTTGATGAAGTATTTTCTGTCCAGTGTGGAACAGGTTTAAAGCAATTTGTCTTTATTCGTTTGTCCAGAAATCTTAAAAGTGTAGGCGCTTTTAGCTTCGAGTGAAGTGTTTGACCTTACCTATTACATGTAGCCAAAAATGATCTTTGTACTTTTATCGGACAAGGCGTGGGTTTTCTCCGGGTCCCCCGTTTTCCCCCCACTACGCGCAAGCAAATTATTGAAATAAAAACTAACTATATTCTAGTCCCGAAATGACCTAGTTTGTGTCGAGTGGACGTTAAATTTTCTCTCTTCTAGATAACCAGCGGTCCGTTTCGCGAAATTTAAACTAAGATAAAATCCAAATTTTAGTGCTTAGCCAATCAAAATTGAAGTATCTACTACAATTTGGATTCTATTAGTTAAGATTTCGAGAAACAGGGCCCAGCATGCAGATCAAAATAGAATAAGTTTGGTTATGCGGGTTTAAATATAAAATAAAGGTTTTATTGTAATAGTAAGTGCAGGAGGGCTGCACCACACACAATTCTACACAAAAACAAATATATGGACAAGACATCATACTCAAAGACCACAAACATAAACAAATCAAAGAGAGTGAATGGATCCGGGGGCTAGCCGTAAGCGTCCACTGTGCTGTACAGTCCCGGGCCTGTGGTGACACAGACTTCACTCATATTTGAAAACAACTGGGAATGCAACCCAAAGAAATAATTATATAGTGTCAGCATGAGTCATGTTCTATTACATGTTGCAAGAATTACGAATGCAAGCATATTGTTGTATAAATTCCGTTACACAAGTAACCAAATAGTTAAATGTATCAGAAGTAGGCCTAGTTCAAAACAAAATCAATAAAAGGATTGAAGTATATAAATGCATTTAGGACAAACATTGCAACCGTCACAGAAACAAAAACACAATTTCATGATTGCAAATTGATAATCAAGTGTTATATCCCCTAATAAGGGGAAGGATAGGCGGAAATTCGTCGCTTTCGGATTACTCCTTACTCGTATTGCAAAATTATGCAAGAGCTAAATCTGCCTATAGTAGGTCTTTTTTAAGCCTGAATGTTATCTAAATTATCAATTAGACATTAATTAGCTTATCCAGGCCATAATCAACTCTCGGTGTCATCGATCCCTAGCCTGTGATATTTGCTAATTAAATCAAAAATTGGATAATCGAGACTCGTTTTTTTATCACCCCGACTTTAGTAAGGATGATACATGCTCGACCAAAAATTCAATCACTACATTCTCGGTTCAGGGTGGATCAATTTGACAGAAATTTTCCGCAAATTCCATTTTTAACTATTATAGTGGGAACTGCCAGCTCCCATAATGTATTTTTGAATTGCACAATTAATTGATAAATCTAAATCAAATATGTTTTGGGTTTTTATTTAAAATTATTGTGTTTGTGAAATGTTCTGTAAATCCAATGCCAACTCTTTATCTAATATCCCATAATGCATTTTTTATTTTACGATTAACGTCAGAAATCTAAATTAGCATGTGTTTTTTTTTTCAAATTGAAATTATGGTGTTTGTGAAATTTTCTTTAAATCAAATTATTCCCCTTTGGAGTTAAAACACATCATTGAGATCGATCATGTCCGTGTTGATCAATTCATTTGAAACATCGTGCCATAATGTCCTCGATAAACCGATTGCCGTTCATAAAACACAGGAATATTGGAGACAAATTAATGTTGTTTCTTCTCTTGGCTCTGTTGTTTTTACCTGGTAACTTGATTATAATGAAAGCATATCAAAATTGCAAACATGTTTTAAAATTACAACAAACACATTGTCACGTAATCTTGCAATGCATCGATCGCCTCGTGGTTTGTATGATTTAAAGATTATTAAAATGATGTGGGCGTTAACTTCCTCCAGGTCAATTGAGTAAGACGCTGTCTTTCGTCACGAGTTTGTCGCTCTGTTGGCCGAGAAAGGTTTATTGGGGTTTAGGTCGTTGTTGTTTCTCCTTGTCAGTGGTGCAGGACGGCGGGCTTGTAGTTCGGATGGTAAGAAAAACCGAGGTCCCGTACAGTGTACACATTTGCGTACACGTAACAGATCCTTTGGCAGTTGGAATTTGATATAAGAGTAGGCCTCAGAGCCGCTGTTCTGCCAAATTTTCCCTCTGAGCACACACTGTATGGCGAATACCCGCCATCATTAGCCCAGTTCAGCAGAAGAACTGTATTTCATTTCTACAATTTACAAACTAGTTCACACCGACTCCCATTCAATTGCAAAGATCTGTTTGGTACAGCCTTCTGGTGTAATTAATTCTTACGAGTCCTTCGGCTGGTATAAAAAATCCCAGTCCTTTAAAGCGTCCTTAAAAATCCATCACCATATAGTTAATAATATCTAGTCAACTACCATCACAGAAAATATATTTTGAGATAAATCAATTCCATTGAGATACGAGTATTACGACGGCTTTGATAATAAATTGGAATACTGTCATAAAAACTATGTATCTCTTCTCTGTGTGTGGTGGGTAAATAATTGTGATAAATGATGATGGAGAAACAAGAACTAATTTAATCAGACAATATAATGAATGATATTGTATAACTTCATTCCTATTAGAACCTGAACAATACCATGGCATTATAGACAGGACAATAACCCACTGTCTGTGACGATGGTATATACAAAGGTACCAATTCACTAGGTATTATGGATATGTACATACACAAATGAATCAATTAAGTACACCCCGTGTAATTTACAATCAGTGGATATCTATATGTATGCGAGCTTTGTTAACATTTTCACGGATAAATACAATAAGTATGTTGTTTAAAAGACACTATAGAATTTATACGAGGTTACTGATTACAGGATCGAGAGAGAGAGAGACAGAGAGAGAGAGAGAGAGAGAGAGAGACGGGGGGGGGGGTAACGTCCTTTCGACACAAACTATGTCATTTCAGGACTAGCATATGGTTCAATTTTATTTCAATAATTCGTTTTCGCGTAGGAGTCCTTAGCAGTGGAAGGAAACCGGAGTACCCGGAGAAAACCACGAGAGAGAGAGAGAGACAGGGGGACAGAGCGGGCGGAAGAGTCCACTCGACACAAGCTAGGTCATTTCGGGATTATGGTTCAATTTGATTTCAATAATTCTTTTGCACGTAGGGGTTTTGAACAGTGGGAGGCAACCCACGATGTTGGACAGACGACCCCACTCCTTGTCACGTACAACCGAGGTATCGAAACCACGCCACTTGACACAATGACAGACCTTATGATACAGCGAGCACGTGCTAATCATTCGGCCATCCACCGAATAGATCACGGTTAACGAGGGCTATATATCGTTATACTTGGTGTATCCGTATAGAATGCAATGTCTTTCAGAAGATAATATAGTGACCATATAATCTGGAATCAACGGATATATAATTAGGATACCGGGAGATCAGTGACGTGTATCATTAAACGTAGAATGATTTCTTACATTTATTGAAAGAGAAAACGATGCTATGTTATAAAGAACCGATCTGTATTAAATCATATGTTAGTCCCGAAATTACCTAGTTTGTGACCAGTGGTCGTGAAACCCCACCTCTCTCTCTCTCACACACACACACTCATATCAACCCAGTCTTGAAATGTTGATTTTCATTCTCTGTAATTTATAAACAATCTGATTGACGTGTTCTGAATAATGTGTGGGATTAGCCAATGGAACGGTCTGTTACGACGAGCTTATGGCGTGAAGTTAATAAGATGTCTGACGCCATAGGGTCAAAAGCTTCTCGTATGACCTCTGTCGCGATCCCCCAAAACAACTGATCAGATCTACATGTAGTGTATACCATGGAAAGTATAAAAAACGAAACAATATATAGATCTGTATTTTTATCAGATTGATGTATAAATCTATTTTAGACATTTCGTTTTTTTCTGTTTATCAATTGGACATCAATCTGAATAAGACGTTCGCCATTTTAGTCTGAAATAGATTTTAGTAGACAATTAAATTATATCTGACCTTTAATCTTATCAATATATTAATACAAATCTGTTATGATGTGGCAATTATTTGCGATTTAATTGAGCCGGTCACGATACAGCGAGATGGAAAATAACACGGAAGCTTTTAGCAGGTTCTACCTCCTGGCAACTCTTCAACTTACGTGGTAATTAAAGGGGACGTTTCATCTGTGACCATCATTAACTGTATGCTGGTGGGATCAACCTCATCCGATGTTTGTAAAGCATCGCGTCGGTAACAGATACGCCCACATACACTTTAACCGGATGTTGCATCACCGTTCTCGGTATTATCTGCGATATCACTATCCTTAGGTCTGCAACGATCCGGCGTCTTCCAGTAAGCAAACACAACCACAACGAACGACTCTCGGTGTACCGTTTATGTACCACATGGTCAGATCTAAATGTTAATGCCACGAGATGTAAACAGTGGTTAGTGCACGTGATTATTGCCGAGGATTGGGGCTTAGGGTTAGGGCTAGGTCTTGGAGTAGGGTCTGGATTAGCGCTAGCCCTGTTTACATCTGGTGACCTTGATGGAGTCTGCAGGTGGCCTTGATACTTAGATCTAACATACCACCCCAGTATTGTCTGCCATTATCATTACCATGGAAGCGGGCGTTACAATGTAATCTGCTATGTTTATTCGTAAACAATAACTTTGGTTACGGAGTTTCTTTATGCGTAAACACTGGTTCCGAAGTAATCTTTATTCGTAAACACTGGTTCTCGGGTATTCGTTACTCGTAAACAACGTGGTTACGAGGTAATCTGAATTCGTGAACAACGTGGTTACGAGGTAATCTGAATTCGTAAACAACGTGGTTACGAGGTAATCTGAATTCGTAAACAGCGTGTTTACGAGATAATCTGTATTCGTATGGGATTACGAGGTAATTGTTATTCTTTATTCGTAAATACTGTTGTTACGAACGAGATATGTGTTGTTCTTTTTGTCGTAAACATCAATATTCATAAACACTGCTATTGCGTGGTGAACACTGTTGTTTAGAATTACCCATGAAATACTTTAAACTACAACGGCTTCGGTGTGGGGTTATTGTAAACATATCAATATTTTATGAAACAACCTGTGGCCGTAGGCTACTTTATATATGACAATACTGACTACAAATTAAAGACATCGGATGAAAACATCTGTGACGTGGAACTATTTTAAATATGACAATGTCGATTTAAAAATAAATACATCTTTTGTAGTCGGGATGTCCGGATCGATATTTCTTCCAGAACGTCACGGGTTTATTAAATTTATATCACAATATAGCCTAATTACAATTAGACATCGTTACCATGACAACAATTTCATTGCAAAAGTGGTACCAAGTGGTCTGGAATAAGTTACCATACCTTGGCCACGAGCACGACAAACTTCCCTAAATTTATTAAATTGTCATCAAAATATAGCTTAATTATAATTAGATATTACCATGGCAACAAGTTTTTTAAAAGAACAATGCAAAATTGGTAATAGGCGGTCTGGAAGAAGGTACCATACCATGGCCAAGCGTATGACACATCTCCCTATTGGTTGTTCTACGTATGGTATTTTTCAAACTTAATGACATTTAATTTCCCAGTGAGAGTAACACTGCCACTTTCAACTCGGATTTAAGGCTGATTGATTTTGAATATGTCAACTTTTATTTTGTAGGGTTAGTAAGGAAGGGTTAGGGTAAGAGTACATTCATTTTAGATTGCATATGGTCTCACACACGTCGCTAAGGTTTATTCTGCGTAGGATATACTGTATATCAAATTTACTGACATTTAAAGCGATTATTTCATATTTTCAAAGAAAGTCAAAGCATAATTATTTCTATGTCTTTTGCTCAATAGGTTGTCAACTCACTATCATACGATCATAGGCATTATTCCCCACACTTATAACTAATTAACACAGGAAATGATAATACAATTACCTCCCTTGTTTTTCTATTGCCCCCCCCCCCCATGCAATAGTTATCTTCAAACGTTTGAATTTGAAGTTGAAAATGACATTTTTGCCAATTTCTCAACTGTCAATAGTGAATTATAGGATTAATAGGATTATTCTTTAACCAGGTAGGGCTGTTTATAGATACTATCTATTTTAAGGCTTTATTTTAATAAATTTTAAAAATATAACTTAAAAATATGAAATTGCAGCTATAATTTCCCAGTGAGATTGAAAATGCCACTTTCGATTTTGAATATTTCATCTTTTATTCTGTAAAGGTAGAACGGAAGGGTTAGAGTTAGGGTACATTCACTCTAGATTACATGTCTCCATCGCTATAACTGTATGTTGTTATTCCGATTTCTTTGATGACAAATGTAATTTATATATATAAATTAAATGGAACCAATTTTATTATACCCAGTAATCCCGTCAAAGTAAGTAGTTAATTTCTAGATATTAATTAATCTAATTAATTAAGAGTCCTCGTCTTATACTCTGTAAGATCTTAGTTGATATATATTAATTAATTAATACTCTGTAAGATCTTATTATGTACCCAAAGCCCCCCGACTGCGCCGGTAATGATCTACACTGACAAAAATTTGATTAAAAGAAAAACATGTTCTTTTTTCTTTTTAAAAAAAAACAAAAATCTTAATTCAATTGAAACAGGCATGGTGTTTAATATAATAATATACCTGGATATTGATTGACATACCTGGTATCGATTTACCCGTTAATTAAACGTCTTCATGAATTCTGAGTTTAAAGCAACAACAGCGCAGCTAAGTGATAACTGCTGCGTTATGCCAGGTTCCCTGTGTGGTCACACTGATCAGCAGTGAATATTCGCTAGGCCGCCACAGTCACTGATAAGGATGACATCGACGCGACTTAATGAGTTCCCAATTCTAACTTTTTTCTTCTAACAAATTAAATTATAAAATATTTTTTTTATGTGTATTAGAAAAATAAATAAAGATGTTTGAAGTATTTGTAGGTAAAAAATATTCCTTTTTTAGTGTAAAAGCAACCGTCCTTTAAAGATAAAGCAATGTACAAAATCTCGTTATGGTAGGTTCCCACTATCACGATTCGTGCTCAGATTGAAATCGTGGAGTGATCTTATCATCAGGCGCGGATCCAGAGGGGGGGTTTGGGGGGTCCAAACCCCCCCTGCTCAGCTACATAAAAAAAAATAATGCCTTGCATCAATGAAATTACATCACAAAGTGATCCTACATCAGTATAAAAATGATTTCTCTGTGTAAAAAGCTCAATTTGTATGTATGTCTATGTAATTTAGAGACGATGATGGCAGATTTCCGTAACAGAAACCTGGCAAACCCCCTCCTGCAAAAATTCCTGGATCCGCCCCTGATCATGTCTTCCCATATATTGATGTCACTCGTAGCAATCGTGTTGATCGCAACAAAACGTATCCCAAGGGATCTGAACGCATCAAATCGTGGTCTGAAAAAGAACAATTCTATCGTAACGCCCCGCACCGCAGTAGGAAGTAGCATAATGAAATCTCACTCGACTTTTTTAGAACGACAGACATATTGATTTAAACGCCAATCTTCAGTGACAACAAATGGTATATATTTTTAATGTCCTATCGTTTGGTTTGGAAGTCATTTAAATATATGAAATTAAATGTCACTTAAAGATTAAATTAAATAGAGTTTGATAGGTTATCTTTTACAACAATCCAGTCAATACAACGTAGCGTGATGACGGAAACTCGATCTGACTAAAATACAGATCTATATAGAGGGTGGAGGGATGGATGTCCAAATGGTTAGTACGTGCGCGCTGTATCACAAGGTCACATTCCAACCTCGTGCCCCCCCCCACTGTTAAGGACTCCTACCTCGAGGGTTTTCTCCGGGTCCTTCGGTTTCCTCTTACTGCTAAAGACCCCTATGTGCAAGCGAATTGTTGAAATAAAATTGAACGATGTGCTAGCCCTGAAATGACATAGTTTGTGTCGAGTGGACGTTAAACCCTCCACCCTCTCTCTCTCTCTCTCTCTCTCTCTCTCTCTCTCTCTCTCTCTTTCTCTCTCTCTCTCTCCCTTATAGTGATGTCTAGGTCATATTTAGATATGTTACAACAACTAAATCGAAATGTCCATAGGAGCATATTAGCACAATGTAAAATTGACAAGTCGTTTAATTCCATTTGATTCATTCCTAATTGAGCCATGTGTTAGTCCCGAAATCACCTAGTCTGTGTCGAGTGGACGTTAAACCCTAAATCTCTCACTCTCTACTACATAGAGATCAGACCCATTGCAGTGGGATTAACGTCCTATTTTTCGGCACAAACCCGGCTAATGAACACGAAATCTACAAGTAAAATGGCGTATTGTTTCCTTTTATAATTTTATTCATCTACGATTATTCACGATTTTCTAATTAACAAACTTCTAAACCATATTGGGTTTCACACATTCTCTCCATATATTACATTAACGATATGTGAATAGTTCGTGGTGCACTACTAATGCATCTTCAGTGAATTCATAAAAGCGCACCATGAAATTGATATTAGAATTTACGTCATAATTTTTGCACCAATTGAACTAATGAAGACGAACTTCTATTATACAGAATTGAATCACAAGCGCTTTGAACATATTCCCTGTGTGGAATGTTATGGAAGCATGTAGGGGTCAATAACGCGATAGATACTAGGATAAAGATTTACGTCATAAGTTTTGAAAAGACTGAAATAATGAAGACGAACTTGTATTGTACAGAACTGAATCACAAGCGCTTTGAAGATATTCTCTGCGTGGAATAGTATGGAAGCGTATAAGGGTCAATAGCTCGATGTACCGTAATATTAACAAGTTGAATCAACGCGCTATGTTATGTCAACATTTCATTTTAAATGTGCATGTTTGCGTTAAGATATTATTTTTCTGAAGCTTTGTCAACATCTCCGAATCCGCCATAATTATATATCGACATGAGGATTTGCAAGTTATTTAACTAACTTGGCAAACATCTTTTTAAAGAGATAAAATGATCAGAACATGTTGCGGTATCTATGGCGCTATTGACCCCTATACGCTTCCACAGAATATCGCTATATAAATAACTGTACTGTTATAACATACGTTATGCAGTGTGCTATGAGGTACATTTTGCTTGGATTCTTATGTCAAGGGTTCTTGTGTGTACACGCCAATGTGCACTCGTGAACTCGGGGTTTCGTTCCATTCAGACGACTTGTCGCTGCTATTTGCCAGACCTTCCGTCTTGTACGATTGATAAAGGTAAATCACCACTGATAAAGGCAACACACCACCCAGGTTACTGGTAAAGGCAAACCACCACCCTGGTTGCTGATAAAAGCCAACCACCACTCAGGTTACTGGTAAAGGCAAACCACCACCCAAGTTACTGATAATGGCTAACCACCACTCTGATTACAGATACCAGCAAACCACCACCCTGGCTACTAATACAAGTCAACCATCAACGTGGTTACTATTAGAGGCAAACCACCGCCCAAGTTACGGAGTCGGCGCCTTATTAACTGAGTCACCGCGGCCCCTTAACTACATGAAATGAAATGGAGTTTAACGTCTTACTGTTCTTCCCCAACAGGATTAATGAAGTTGGTTATACGCCATACAGTGCGATATGAGAAAATATATTTGGACAGCAGAGCTACGCCCCACCCTTATATAGAATACTAACCTCCAAAAGATCGTTTACGTTCAAGTCAATGTGTACATGGCATTCGAGTTTTCTTCTCATCCGAGCGACTAGACGGTTGTCCTCCGTCCTGCGCCACCCGCCGAAGGTAAACTACGTCGGAAAAACCCGATGAACTACCTCGGTCAACATTACCTTTCTGTATCATGCGGTCTAACCGACATGCGCCACTTAATTCCAATTCCAAAGGGATCTTTTACGTACACGCCAATATGTACCTGAGACCTCGATTTACCATACCAATGACACGACAGACGCAATCCTGCATCGCCGTGTTAGGAAAATCACAAGAAACATTTTTTCCAATGCTGAAATCGAACCAGGGATTCCCTGGATAGTTAACCATCGCTTCACTCACTCATCACGTCATACTAACAAAAGCCCCCCCCCCCCCAACAAAAAAACAATAACAAAAACTGTAAGCTGTAAGCTCTAAAAATTCCCGTGAATTGTTTGGCACTTTTGCAATAAAACACACTTAATTTTGAGATTTTTAATGTTGTCCCTGACATGTGTGTGAATTGGGCTAATAAAGACGAGCATACACCATACAGTGTGCTCGGAGGGAAATTTCAGCGGGGCAGCGGCGATACGGCCTACCTTTACATCGAATTCCAAATATCAAGGGACCTTTTACGTGAACTCCAATGTATACATGGCACTCCGACCTCTAGTCCCATCCGAACGACTAGACAGCTGTCCTTGTCGGGCCCTCCGCCTTGCATCACTGACAAGGGGAACCACGAGGGAAAATCTGATAAATAAGGAAATAAACTAAATAAAAACATTGCTTACCTATAAATTCCTACAATGCCAATCCTACATAATCAAAATGCAATATATTCTGTTTCCGTGTGAATTAGTGTGCCCTGTCCTGTATCGGTATGATATGTCCACTGTCAATATCTGATCGAAATCGTTAAGATAAAGCACTGACTGAAAACGATCGTGGTCAGAAACGACTTTACCATATGGTTGACGCTCGACTTGAAAACAGAGACTTGACGTTCAATCGTTTCTTCATCTCCTTATTGATTTTATACTCGATTAACCAGCCTGTCAGTTGGGTTTAATATGTTATTTGATAGATAAGAGACATACTAGGTTTCTCGGTTTATCGAAGGAAGCTCTGGTCAATATTAACTATGATTATAAAAGCAATATGTGCCTTAGCACCTGTATCGTCAAGGCTTATCACTAGTAGGTCTATGTTAGTGACTTATTAGCGACTAAGTTCATATGTTATTTAACAAGACATGAGATATGTAATGATAAGTATATATACTAGTAATATGTTTTGATACCGCAAGTCAAGTAAAATAAGAGGGAAAGAGAGGGAGAGAGAGAGAGAGATACAAACTAGTTCATTTCTGTGTTACGGGGTGGCCTGAGACTCCATAAGCGTTGCGCTTCGAGCTCTAGGTCGCCTTCATCTCTACCATGCGGTCGTGGTTTTGGTCCAGGTCGTGAGGAAAGACCCTTTCGTGCATGCGCATAATGTATTACAATATAACCTCTTGTCTGCGATATCGTTTCCAATAAAAGCGGATGTTAAACCCTACAAACAACAAATGATAACAACCCTTTCAGATCCTAGAGAAGTAAATTCAATTAAACACACATTATTCAATAGCTAAATCGGGGTTTAACGTCTACTCGACGCAAACTAGATCATTTCAGGGTGGCCCGATGCGGCATGGGTGTCGTACTCCCAGCTCTAGGTCACCCGTCATCTCCACAATGTGGTCGTTGGTTCGATCCCGGTTGTGATGAAAGATCCTTGAAGCATGCGTTGAATGTACTAAACTATGAAGACTTGTCTGCGATATCGTCCCCAATGTGAACCCTACAAACAAGAAAAACAAAAAGTAGAAGTAGTCAGCAGTCAGCAGAAAATAAAAAAAATACCATCGTCACTATTTTGCTCAAAATACAGATCTATATTTCGTTTCGTTTTTTTTATACATTCGATGGGGCCTACACTACATACGAGAGGTTTTTGGTCCTATGACGTCAGACATTTGATTAACCAACCAGCATTGGTGTTACTAGTGGATTAATAGACCGTGACACTTCAATGATAACAACTCTTTCAGATCCCAGAGAAGTAAAGACAATAAGGTAAAAGGAAATTTTGAACAATAAAAACGAAACTGTATTTGCATTTTAATCAACTGAACAGACCAGCTAGCCATGAGGTTGTTCGAGTGATTATTTGCCAGTTACATGGTTGAACTCGATGGACTTGTTTCTGACTTCATAACAGCTCGATTCGAGCTGGGAAGCTGCTCGAGCGATTTCTTGACAGAGACTAGATTCAACTCGACGGGCAGCTTTTATTCCGAAAGAGAATTGGTTCAATCCTGGTGTTAACGTGTGTGTAAAGGATCCATTGACGGAGACTAGATTCAACTCGACGGACAGTGTTTATTTCGAAAGAGTTAAGATGTATTGTATTAGAATTAGATAAACATAAAGATGGTTCTATCATGGTATTGGCGTGCACGTAAAGGATACTTCGACATTTGGTATTCGATATACAAGTAGGCCGTGGAGCTGCCTAACGAAGGAATTACGAAATTAGATTTATTGATCCAGCTTTCTGCATGTTTCGTAGAATATAGTCTTGATTATCCCGGCCTGTCAATCAACCCGAGAATGACCGGGCACGTAACCTATTTGGTACTTAAATGCCCGGATGTAGTTTACGTTTTCATTCTATTTATTATTCATGATGTTTAAATGGTTATTTAGGGACTATAAATGTAAGAAAGAAAGTTTTAAAAAGATATATTCACAGAAAAGTATTTATCGGGTGGTTATTTCCAATAAAAGTATGAAAATTTTGGTATATATGGAAAGTAGAGATATCCAATATTACTAGGAAAGGACTTGATCCCCGGAAAAACACTCAAGCAGCGTATACAGGATAAAAATGCAAGGAATATCTGCACGCGTGACGTCAAAAAAGTTGTACCCGGAGATTGAACACTTATACGTGGCCAGTGGATAACCCGATAATTTAATTAGGATTCGATAATTGTAATAAAAAGTCAGCGATTAAAGTCCGCCGACTCCGCACCCGTTGCTAGCCACCGAGTGAGCTCGGTAAGTCACGTGACACAAACATGACCTCTTTTGGTCGATTTGTTATAATGTTTCAAAAAGGATTTGTAGCAAATTTATGATAAATTAATTAGATTGAATATGATTTTTAGGCCAAATATATCACAAAATCACCCAGTTCGTACGCGGGAATGTATCTTTAAGACTCGTTATATAGATACATATTGTGGCAGAATTGTCGAAATATTTGAAGATGTTATTTATGGTGGGGCACCTTATAGTAGAGTCCAAATATCAACGGGTGGATGGATGGTCGAATGGTTAGCACGTGTGCGCTGTTTCATAAATCCTGTCATTGAGTTAACTGACGTGGTTTCGAATCCCTGATTGTACGTGACAAGGAGTACGGTCGCCTGTCCAACCTCGTGGGTTTTCTCCAGGACCTCCGGTTTTCTCCCACTGCTAAAGACCCATACACGCAAGCGAGAGAGAAATGGGGTTTAACGTCCACTCGGGACTAACATATGGTTTAGTTTTATTTTAATAATTCCCTCGTGCGTATGTGTCTTTAGCAGTGTGTGTGTGGGGGACCGGGGTACCCAGAGAAAAGCCACGAAGGTGGACAAGCGAATTAATAAAATAAAAGTAAACCATATGTTAGTCCCGGAATGACGTAGTTTGTGTCGAGTGAACGTTAAACCTCATTTATCTCCCTCTCTCGCTCTCCGACTATCAACCCTGCGTACATACGTGACGGATCTGCGTTGTACACGTCTCACCCAAGTTGGTCAAATAATTACAGAGATGACAAAGGGTTAATTATGTGATGTGGATCGACTATCGATAATAACATGGCCAGACAGAAAAACAAACAACAATTGTATAATACTTGAAATATCACAAGGAGACATGTCTATATACATCATTAACTAATGGCAAATTAAGTAATTAAGGGCGCGCTGCTTGATATTCACTTCTTATAATTAGCACTAATTGCTGACAGGTAAAAATATAAATTATGGCCGCTACACAAAACGGGGACAGTGCTTGTCTGGAGCTCAGAGTTCTGGATACTGGATTAGAATTCCTGGGTTTTGAATCCAGGTGTGAACCGAGAAAACATTCATGAATATTATACCATACTATTGTTTCTTGCAGGAGTGTAATCACGATTTTGTAAAAAAAAATGCTATTTAAAAAACAAATATTCTAAGCCCTGTTTTCGGGGGTGGCGCACGTGTAGTTGACAAGGAGAGTAGGGCTAGTCGAGAGAGAGAGAGAGAGAGAAATGGTGTTTAACGTCCACTCGACACAAACTAGGTCATTTTGGGACTAACATATGGTTTCAATTTTATTTCAATAATTCACTTGCGCGTAGGGGTCTTTAGCAGTGGGAGGAAACCGGAGTGACCGGAGGAAACCCACGAATAGTCGAACAAGCGCTGACCTAATTTGTAGACATTATCGTGCCTTGACAGTTGGAAACGACGACATGTAGACCGAAACAGTGTTGCCCGCTAAACTCATCCTACCTCGCATACACGTAACCATAGATCGATCAAATACGAACGTGCAATGGAACGGTAAGATCTATTTGATAAGACTAACTTCAATTTTGGTCAAAGGTCACGGGATGTAAACATAGCTAACATAACCTGCAAATCGCACCAACAACCACGTGCCCTAAACTTATTTACATCTCAACGACCTTGACTCAAACCGTTTTCCCACTTTAACGCGCAACATTGATATAGAGAATCTCCTACGAGTGTTTTTTGATATCAAAAAATATCAACACATGTTGATAACGTGAAAAAAACGAGGCTCTATTTTTTCACTTTATCAACAAGTGTTGATATTTTTTGATATCAAAAAACACGAGTTGGAGATTTTATTTATCACCCAATCCTTTCGTACTTGCGCAAATGAATAAATGTAATTCTTTGGTATAGATTTCACTTTTACTTAACCTAATTACACTACAGCGTAGTGATACATCAGTTTTTTGACAGCAGTTCAGCTATTGCAAGTCCAATATATTGACTCAGTCACTTTTTATTTAAAATAAGTGGTTTCTTTAAAATGAAAGAAAATAGTTCCTTTTTGATTGACCAATCAAATTCATGTAAAGCGATATCTCCTCAGGAGATATCGCAGTAGATTATGTAATTTATCATACAAGCGATATCTACTGTCAACTATGTTATTGGGTGACAAATCTAATTAGTATTATATCTGCTTATATACCTTGACTGATATGTTATGCATCAAATGTACACTTAAACAAATGCCAAAACCAACGTCAAACGCACGTTGATAAATATATGTATATATATAGGTGTTCACTACTAAACTTATCCTTGAATACTGATTCAATAATCTCAAGTACTTCTCGTCACTGGATATTGGAGTTATCTACCTTACTAAAACCGGAAATTACTAATATACTCTTGTAGATTATTAACAAGGCTGATAGCAACATGAGTCCCTTACAAACCCTGTTGGTGCAGAATCCTTATCTATTTCATCTAATAATCCGTTGTATGGGCAACATCTAGTATGAATCTGTAATGAATTTGAACTACTTTGGTTTTATGAGTTTTACGCACATTATAAACATAACAAAAACAGCTGTGTAGTTGGTCCGATGGTACAATCAATAGAGGACGGTTAGTTCCATTTCTGGATAAGCAAGAAGACGCTTGGGCACAGGACCTATTCTAAACGAACACTTGTTTCATCTATGGAATCGACACGACTATTCACCTCACATAGGAATCAAATATAACGTTAAGCTGAGAAAATTATGCCTAGAGAGAGAGAGAGAAATGGGGTTTAACGTCCACTCGATACAAACTAGATCATTTCGGGACTAACATATGGTTTAATTTTATTTCAATAATTCGCTTGCGCGTAGGGGTCTTTAGCAGTGGGAGGAAACCGGAGTGCCCGGAGGAAACCCACGAGGTTGAGAAGGCGCCCCATCTCCATGCTCACACCAGGGATCGAAACCACAGCCGCAATCCAGAGGTGACCGGCCAGCTAGCGGTCGAAGCGCGGGACTCTAGACCACTAGGCCATCCCAACCCCGCTTTATGCCTAAAGTCTATTACGTTCAAAATATAGAGACAAATAGGTGGTTTGGTCTGAAAACGGTGGGTTACTTTTGCCCAATTTTCCAAATCGCCAAATGCCACAAATGCATCATTTGGACCGCGATTGAATTTGAAAGCTTCGTTAAACATGAGGAATGTGATCCCCGATTTACAGAAACGAAATAAAAACTCGGAATCAAAGTATACCATCATCATTTCTCTCTAACATAACCTTTTCACCACACACATACGAAGTGGTGATGAAATAATTTCATGGTGTTGACGAAAGCCGTACTTTATTTTTAAATACAATTCCGAAACACAACGGGAGGGGGGGGGGATGGTGAATACATGCGCGCTGTACCATACGATCTGCCACTGAGTCAACTGGCGTAGTTTCGATTCCGCGATCGTACGTGACAAGGAGTCGGGTCGCCTCTCCAACCTCGTGGGTTTTCTCTGTGTCACACCCCTTAAGACCCCAAGGCGCAATCGAATCATTGAAATAAAATTGAACGATATGCTATTCCTGAAATGGCCTAGTTTGTATCGCGTGAACTTAAACCCCATTCTCTCTCTCTCTCTCTCTCTCTCGATCGAAACATTACTGTCTTAATAACATTCAAATCAAAACAGATCAAATTCGTGTGGCTTATTAAATCAAAAGGTTTATTTCCAGCAAACCATAATATTGTCAACAAGCCAAACCGCTGGCGCATTACTACAGAACGACGACAAATTCAATCATCAATGGCGATTCCGGTCCGTGGACGGTTTAACCACTTATCCGATGTGATAAATTAGTTCCACGTTATTAAACAAACGTTCCCGGAATCAACCATTTATCAATTAACTTCACGTCACGCCAAGTATTGAAAAGGTCATCAAAATGGCGGAAAGGAATAATGGCGTCCCACTAACCATGTTTACCATGATAACATAGATCGGTCAAATCAAACAGAAGCCAATAATCTGTCACAAGTTGGTCACATTTATAGCTCTTGTCGACGTGTCATCTAGACGCGACAAATATTGTTCAATTTACGATAATATAAATATAAACACGCGGATAAAATGTGTGTTACAATAGAAGAGTACGTTGTTGAACTAGATGTATGTTAGTACTTATAGCCTTAGTTTGGACAAAGAGGAAGAGAGGCAGTGGGGGGGACGTCCATTAGAAACAAACTAGGTCATTTAGCACCCCCTCCATTCTCTCCCAATGCTTAAGTGCCGAAATGATCTACTTCGTGTCGAGTGGACGTTAAACCTCACCACCTTTTCTCTCTCTCTTTCTCTCTCTCTCCTTCGCTCTCGGTTCAGTGTGGAGCAATTTCACTGACATTTTCAATAGAGTCCCTTTGCATCCATCAACTAGTTTTTAACTATTATAGTGGGAACTTCCAACTCTCTATCTAATCTTCCGTAATGCCCCCTTCACTGTTGTTTTCCATTACTTACAGTGGAGGAAACAATGCATCGTTCAATGTCATTAAGAATTAGCGATGCTATATTGGTCTAAACAGTATTAAAAGATGTACAGTTTAAAGACATAAAAAAGAGACACAAACACAAGCCTCTGTTTGTGTGGCGAATATATTATATTTCTTATTTCAAGTAATATTGGGGGTTGGGATGGCCTAGTGGTCTAGAGTGCCGCGCGTCGACCTCTAGCTGGCCGGTCACCTCTGGCTTGCGGCTATGGTTCATGGAGATAGGGGCGCTTTCTCAACCTCGTGGGTTTCCTCCGACACTCCGGTTTCCTCCCACTGCTAAAGACCCCTACGCGCATACGAATTATTGAAATAAAACTGAAACCATATGTTAGTCCCAAAATGCCCCATTTCTCTCTGTCTCTCTCTCTCTCTCTCGCTCAAGTAATATTATTATAGACAATCCATTTATACAGTACCTTCGTTGTGATACAAATAGATGAATCGGAGCTACAGTATACCAAATTATTAATTATATGGAGTTACTTTCATGCGAGTGCGCACTGCCCAGGAGCACATGCAGATAAATGAGCATGGAGAGGGAGTGAGGCTGTTCAGGCGTGACTAACCGCGAAGCCTCAAGCGGGGTATGGGAGTCTCCATCCCAGGAAATTTCGAAAGTTTGAACACCTGGTGTCATCTCTAGTGTAAGTGTATAGGCTCTATATGAGCAGGGGGTGTTTTAACCAAGAGTCCAAGACTTTGTTTAGACACTAATGACGTCTAGATAGAACAATTTCATTTCTTTGTCGTCTGAGGGCCCCGCTAAAGATTCTACCTGGTCATATATGTGAGTACGAGGCAGTCAGATTACATTTTAATAATTCCGATTCTGCCTAATTTTAAAGGTCGATTAATTCGAAATTAATTTTTAAAAGGAATTCCTTTCCGTTAATTTAAATATAGGTCTAAAAGAACAATATTAAAAATTTCGATTATTCAAAATTTAAACCACCTCGCTCTATTTGTGTAACGGTGTGCGAAACAGCTAATGCTTTCCGGAGTTAATTCCCTTGAATAACGACAATAAGACAATGACCTCAACTAATTTTCTCGGAATGTTATGGTCGTATTGTTTTTAAAATATGTGGTTATTGTCTCTACAGATGACGATAGGGA
Source organism: Patella ulyssiponensis (assembly GCA_963678685.1). Taxonomy (NCBI): domain Eukaryota; kingdom Metazoa; phylum Mollusca; class Gastropoda; family Patellidae; genus Patella; species Patella ulyssiponensis. The sequence goes on from OY783228.1 coordinate 78,247,568, forward strand.
ACTATTATACTCAACAAATAGACGCCGGTCGTATGTCTAAAAGGGAAATTCGACCTGCCTTACGTGTATTAGCCAATATAATGTCATCCACATGAAATCGGATTGTCGGCGACAGATAATCCTTGATGTGGGCAGACCTTTATTGGCTCACTTCCTTTAAATCTGATCCCGCGATTTCATTGATAGAATAACTAAAATGTTTAATTTGAAATACTATTACAAAAATAACCTGCTATTCAATTGGTCGGCCAATCGTAAGGTTTGGATGACAATTGTCGGTCATTCGTAAGATTTGGATGATAATTGTTCGGCCAATCGTCATCTTCAATAGAAGGCTTGATCTCGCTTTAACAACGTACATCTTATCAAGTTAGATGTTGTAAAACTTGCGGACGTTGCTTAAGGAACATGACGTAGTTGACAACAGCTCAACCGTCAAATGAGGCTTCAACGACATTACAAACCGATCAGCAGTACATATTAGCTAGGCTGCTACAGCGGGGGTTGGATCGCCGAATGATTAGAACGTGTGCGCGGTATCATCAGGTCTGTCATTAAGTCAAATGACGTGGTTTCGATTCCACGCTTGTACGCAGCAAGGAGTAAGGTCGCCTGGCCTTCGGTTTCCTCCCGCAAGCCTAGAAGTTCGTCGGTCTCATTAGGGTACGGGTTTGGGCTACTGTTGAGACTTAAATTGGTAGTGCCAATAGCAGTTGGTTTGTATTTGGAGTAATCAAACTTTTTAATATTGTTACTCTAGTCCTAAATCTGAATTAATTTCCAATTAATCGACCTTTAAAATCAGTTGGTTCGTATTTGGAGTAATCAAACCTTTTAATATTGTTACTCTAGTCCTAAATCTAAATTAACGGAAAGGAATTCATTTTAAAATTAATTTCCAATTAATCGACCTTTAAAATCAGGCAGAACCTGATGAATAATTAAATTGTAACCAAATTGCCTCGTATGACCAGATAATTAGCTGCGGCGTTGGTAACTTACACAAGTAATGCTAAACACACTATAAATGGAAACGGATTTAATTACATGGGGTAAACGTCCTACTATTCTGAACCACCTGGACTAATGAAGATGGGTTGTATGACTTGTGTGCTGGTAGGGAGATTGTGTCCACACAGCGACGCTACGGCCTTCTCTTTTTTTGAATAACAACAGTTAAGGGATTTTCTGGGTGCAGGCAAATATGTGCTAGGGAACTAGGGTCCTCGCCCCATTCAATCGACCAGAGAGAGAGAGAGAAAGGGTATGCGTGGGGGTGAGCTTATCCCATATTAGCCGGAGCCACGGTAGCTTAGCTATTTAAGGCGATGGCTCGCTAACTTGAAGGTCGAATGTTCGATCTTGGTTTAAAAAGAGAAAGATAACGGGATTTTCCGGCGTGGTATTCCAGGGGTGCTAGCTGAAATGCCTCGCAATGAACAGCGTCTAGTTGTTGGAATGGGACGAAAAAACGAGATCTCATACATACGCTGGTGTGCACGTTCAAGAATTCCAAATATAATTAGGCTGTCCGGGCTATTTTGTCTCGCAGTACACGTCTTGATTATTCCGTATTGAGCAGACAAGTAATACCTGAAAAACTAGATTTCATTCCATTAAGAGGCTGAAGGGAAATAACTCGTCATCGATTCTTGACAAAAACAATATAGTTTTTTTTTTAAAAATCGGACGAAACGTCACTAAGGTATGATTAAGAGGCTTAAATGTGTTACAACATCACAAGTACTTTCTTTAAAATTTGGGGGATCAAGGTTGCTGAGTGGGCAAGACGCTGGCTTGCTAGCCTGGAGGTCGGGTGTTCGATTCCTGCATTGGCCGAGAAAATTCATCCAGATTTTCCGGCGTGGTTCACCCAGATCCAGTGAGTGCCTGGAATAAAATTTTTGACAGATATATTATGGATCACTAGTAAAATTTCAATTCTCTGTGTTACGGGTACATTTTAAAAGAAAATATTCTGCATTTTTATTGGTCTGGAACTGAGAAATGGCCATGGTTTGAGGCAATGGGTCATATTTGTTCACTTTGCTTAGCACAATTATAAAATTAAATCATTATATGGCGATCGTGTTTCAATCCATTTAAACATCAAGACCCGATGGTAGTGGTCTCAGATGGGCGGGTCTAGTCTGCGTACTCTGTTTTTATCCCAACTTGTCTGTGATATCACCATCAGTGGAAGCGGACGTTAAACACCAAGAACGACAACCAACTGTTACGTTACTATGTTTTATTAAGGCGTGAAGTCGAATCTGTTGACGCTACTAGAAATCTCACTATGGCGTCATTGATGGTATGGAGAGAGCATTTCTTGACGGGATGGAATTCGTAAGAAAATAATGACACAGAATGTAACAGAGATCATATATGCAAATTAAAATATCCGATTTCAAAGCTTATTTGTTGAACTCCTTTAAAACAAGTGGATGTGTAAAAAAAATGGCACTTACCTGCTTTTGGATAAGCACATATCATGACGTCATCATCCCTTATCTTGAAATCCTTGATTTTTCTGATATGAACTTCTGGTTTGTTACCCACGAGTTCATCTTCTACGGGCAGTAGACAAACTCCGTCGACTTCAATCATTTTAAAATCATTTCCAGACTTGTCTTTGATTACAATTTCTTTAATGCTTTCATTATTATTATTGCCATCGTTCTCCATTTCCAAAATGTATTCACTATTCGGTTTGGTAATACAATTTCAAAAGCCTTTTCAGCCTGAATTTGAATATAAAAAAATGGAATGTTTGAAGATTTTACCAAATACGGAGCCTTAGATATTCCCGTATCCTACATATTCCTGAAGCAATTGCCCGAGAAATTCCTTTCTGGCCATTGCCGGATTGACTTCTGATACTTTGAGGGGAGTGTGACTATTTTGCCCGTTCAATTAAAACTATCCAAAGTACAGCAACATGACAGCCCTTCGTTTAATCTGGGTCTTCCCTAAAAGTTTGGACAGTGATTTAAAGTATCAAAAACGGCGAAAGTATTGTTCGTCTTCATATAGTATTTTTTACATTGTTGATAGCCTCGTTTGCCACGCAATTAGTGTTTCTGCAATATTCTGCTATGTACTGGTTAATTGTGCGTAAATATTTCGTCAGTCATGACGTAACGTTATGTATGTAAACAATGTGGGGGTCTGTTTAAATCCGAATGACTTTGTTACGCAGTCAGACATTGAATGTTAATCTGACTATTGACCAGTCATAATTTGGAACATATATTCGCTTTCGTTACGGCAGTGCTTTAGTGGGATAAGGTCTAATCAAACGAATCACTGCGGGTAGTATGCTTATACTATTGTGAAAAAAAATATTGTTCGCACTACTTTTATATCCACAAACATTCTTCATTTTAAAATTATATTCACCATATAGTCTAGTTAAAAATATTCAACGCTTATCAATGCAGAATTGTATATTGTCTTATCGTGAAAACATCATATTGAATAATGATGACTAAGGTAACGAGTAGGCTAAATGATAAATGATATCTATATTCATGCATACTGAATCTTGTGTTAGTAACAAACATAAATTTATGTCAAATTTAATGACCTAGATAAACTGCTATAACATCCCATTCAATAAAGTACATTTGTTTGAAAATAACTAGGTCAATAATTGTTGTGCTCAGCACTAGGCACGGGTGTGTGTCGTGTCCGAATCAGGGTATGTTTTCAATCCATAAAACACATCAGCCCTTTTGTCATGCTATGTGGAATCCAAATTATTTCTTTGTGAATGCATGTTGGTCCAGGTTGATCCAGTCAACGGGATATTAACTAAGGATGTAGGTAAAACGTATATAACGAGTCTCAAAAGTTGATGAAATAAACATATCAATAAACACTAATATGACATCATATTTAAAAATACCTTTTTGGTCAGAATATATCGTCTGTTTCACTTCTACCTCCGTTATATATTGTCAACAATGTCTCCATATTCACACAAACATGGCTATCATTGTGAGCTGTATAATGTATACTATATCAACGACTGCAAACTGAGCATTTGTATACGACATAAGCTATAGATAGGGTAATTTAGTATAAAAATATGTTAGTCGAGCTGTCACTAAGTTAAGGTTAAAAGGTCAAACTGTATTATTTTTCTCGTCGGGCCAAAGAAATGAAGTACGTCCTCTTGTTCGTGATGCAGAAAGACGGGTCTGACAAGGACAGCTGTCTGGTCGTTCGGATGGTACGAAAACCCAAAGTACCGTGCACGTAAAAGATCCCTCGGCAGTTGGAATTCGATATAAGAGTAGACCGTAGCGCCGCTGCCCGGGCAAAATTTCCGTCATATAGCACACTGTATGGCGTATGTCCGTCTTTATTAGCCCAGTTTAGGAGCAAAACAGTAGGACGTTAAACCCCATTTCATTTCATTGTGCTATGAGGGAGAGAGAGAGAGATGGAGGGGAGAGAGAGGGAGATGGAGGGGAGAGAGAGGGAGATGGGGTTTAGTATCCACTTGACACGATCTAGGTTATTTCAGGACTATCATATGATTCAATCTTATTTCAATAATTCGCTTGCGCGTAGGGGTCTTTAGCAGTGAGAGGAAACCGGAGGTTAGACAGGCGGGGTTGGATGGCCGAATGGTTAGCACGTGTGTGCTTTATCATAAAACCTGTCATTTAGTCAGCTGACGTGGTTTCGAATCCCCGGTTGTACGTGACAATGAGTATAAGGGTCGCCTGTCCAACCGGGTCCTCCGGTTTCCTCCCACTGCTAAAGACCCCTATGCGCAAGCGAATTATTGAAATAAAATTAAACGATATGTTACTCCCGAAATGACCTAGTTTGTGTCGAGTGGACGTTAAACCCCATATCTCTCCCTCTCTCTCTCTCTCGTATCCACACAGTATTGTTTACATTGTATTCGTGCTGATAGCCTCGTGTGTCACGCAATTAGTTTTTCTGCAATATTCTGTTATGCACTGGTTAATTGGACGTAAGGATATGTAAACATATTTTGTCCAATTGGGAGCTTTGTTTAAGATTGAACGATTTTGTTACGCAGTTAGGTTTTGGTAGTTAAGCGGACTATTGACCAGTCATAATTTGTAACAGAAATTTGCTTCAACTAAAGCAGAGTTTGGTGGGATTAGCTCTAATCAAACGAAACACTGCAGGGAGTATGCATTAACTTTGTGATCTATTTTATTTGGTGTAAAACTTGAACCGTCTTATCGAGAAACTGCGTTTTATAGACTCTTACTTTAATACATGTATCCTTAACCAATATGATTAAGATACAGGGTCCGTATTCAAAGGTTTTCTAAAAGTTAAGTAAAAATACTTAATTTTTCCACTTAACCAAGTGTCTTAACTTAAATCGGTATTCAAAGGTTGTATTTTACACATACTTGGCTATGTGAAAACTTAACTGCACACTTAAATTATGGAATACTCACATTCGCCAAAAAGCATGATTTTTTTATTTATGGAATACCCTCCACTGCCAAAAATCACGAATTACTGACATTGCCAGCTAGTTATGCCCCCTTAAGAGAATCGCTATATTCTATTAAATTCTTAGTTTACATCACCAGGAAAATGTTTGTCGAAATATTATATTGTAACCCGTGAAAATAGTATGATTATAATTTAAGATAAATTATGATAGTGTGCATCCTTTGCCGGAACAGCTGTTTTCATAAACTTTTTTTTTAAAATAAAATCCATTCAAATAGATTACAATAAATAGTGGTAGTATAATAATGGATATTGTAAGCTTTAATTTTTTCACAATATAACGCGAATAGAAAACAACATATTATTAGCAATACACAATGACCCTTGGCTTCTAAGTTAGACTGGACAAATTATACAGTGCTGTTTGTTAATCTATTATTTGAGAAATTCATAGATATTGTGTAAGTACCAACACTTTAGATTTTGACAGGTCTGGCATTGACGGTACATTGTGTGTACGAAATATTCATGCTTCATTATATTTTACCTAAATAAATACTACCGATTATGTATATATGGGGATGAGTTGTAAAAATTAGATCATGCCTTACTTCTAGCGGTTGTATAAATAATTTCCGAAATCTATAAAGCAAAGTCTCCACAAATGAATTTAACTATATTTTATGACAGCCATGGAAACATAAAAACATAACATGATAAATGATCGGGAAAAGATATCCTTAACTAAATCGGTGGTAATAACCTTATACTCTATTATGGCACTACAACATCAAAGTTGACGACGAAAAAATAAATTGGAGGTCAGCTACGCTCGGCGACATTGTCTTAGTTTTAATCTGAATTCCCTATCTTTTAAAATCGCCATTACGGGACTGCTTCTACAGCATTAAAAGAAGTCATTATAATCTCACTTAACTTTAAGGTACCTCCCGTAGGTCACTTAAAGTTAAGAGGATATTTCTCACTTAAACTGGCCTTTGAATACCACTTGAAGACTAACACTTAAAAGTTAAGGCAGCTTAACTTTAAGGGAAAATTTGATACTTAACAGTGCCTTTGAATACCACTTGCCCTTAACTTGCAGGAAGTTACGTATATTTAAGTGAAAGCTAGTAGTTAAGTGACTATCTTAGACTTAAGATATCCTTTGAATACGGACCCAGATCTTTATTTCATTTCGTTCTTTTATACTTCCTGATGATCTTACCAATTGTATTGGAAGTTCACATCAGGGGTTGTACGAGCGGCTTTTGACCCTATGACGCCAGACATTGATTAATCAATCAGCGTTGACGTTTCTAGTAGTTTACCCACAGTTTCGTGCATCGTACGCGAAGACGTCGCCGTAACAGATGGTTTCATTTTCTAATCACTCACGTATTATATCACGTATCTAGAACGCCTGTTATATACCAACTCTTCTAGATCCTAGTGTAGTAAAGACAAATAAAACGAAAATTTGAACTAAAAACAACTAAACGAAATAGTGCTTTTGGAAATTGTATGTGCCATGTGCTTTCACAAGTTCAAATTATATGCGCTGTGTGTTTTCTGATATTTTACGTCTGTTCATAAATCAATTGAGATTTAGCTGACTTTGTATCCAACAGTCCACGTGTATCAAAACAGGTCCCTGCCATTTTGACCTTTTTAAATTTTGATTTTGTGTATTGTATTTTGAGCAGATATATATCTACAGGCCGCCATATTCAATAATTAGTATCCTATTCTGTATTGTGGTTCTAATCCGTCTTACATATTTGATACACACAAAGACTAAAACTTAAAAAATCAACTTTATTACATGGAAGCGGAATAAACATTTCTCAATATTCTCCAATTATACTGAATGTTCATTTACGATTTCAATTATTGGTCAATTAGCTACGTGTCTGCTCTCAAACGGAGTTAATTGTTGACAAACAGCGTAATTTTCGTATGTGGTTACTGGTCGGCCTTCTTATATTTGGAAATAAGCTTTCTAAGTATATTTGACTTTCACTTTACTATTCTTTAGTTTTTCTTCTGTAACTTTATCAAAACTTTCACTTTCAGCAACAGTTAACCAATTTTTCCAATCGCCTACTTTACCTGAATAATAATGAGATAATGAATTTGGTTTAATTTTACATATATGTCGCCAACACCATCAATCTGATTTTACACAATACGTCAATAGTATCAAACTGATTTTACACTACAGACTCAAAAAGCAAACATGGGCAATATTTTGCATTACAATCACTAATTTCACCCTCTAAGATTTATCAAGAGCGTAAAATAATGCTATCATAATACGGTATCGAAATTCATATTATTCCATGCGGCATTCGGCTATAAATGAGGACCAAAGATTATGCAAAACATGGACCCTTTACCTCTTTGTGTAGCTGATTAAAATACTATATTTCGTTTCGCTTTTTTATACTTTCGATGGCCCACACTACATGAAGATTTGACCATTTGTAAAGGAAGGTCACATCTGGTGTCATACGCGTGGCTTTTGGCCTTATGACGTCAAACATTGATTAATCAATTACCGTTGAAGTTTACCCACAGTTCCGCACAGAGCACGCCGAGAACTCGTCGTAACAGATCGGTTCATTGGCCAATTCCTCACATCAACTAAAAATGTCTGTTATATAACAACTCTTCCAAATCCTAATGTAGTGAAGACAAGGACAGGTAAATCGAAATTTTGAACAATAAAAAACGAAGCGAAATAGGATCAGTGTTTTAATCAGTTTATTTCAACTACAATGTGTTAAGATCAGCTTTCTCACACCTGTTAGGTTACTAATGTAAATATTGGTGTGTTTACCTATTAATTGTTAAGAACTATATTTAACGAATTAGAAAACTCTGTTTAGAAGGGTCGTTAAAGCATTGAATTATCGTGGAACTTTCTTCAGGTCATTGGTTACGCCACTATAGACACGAAACCCCGAGACTGACAAAGCAAGTTATAATATTTACAGCCCTTATATTTACCACGAGCTTACATAAATTATGAATATATATATTTATTTATTTATATATATAGTACAGAGGTGGTTACATTTGCTATACGGCTATATACATGTATGCATATCAGAATTATTAAAACCAGTAAATCGCCGTATATATTTGAGGAAACTGATAGAGGATTAGTTGTATTCGATCCATACCTTTTCTATAGACAGATAGTCCTTCCTTCCATTCACATTTAAAAAAATCATCTTTAATTTCCTCGTTAGCTTTCTTTAATTTCTTAAAGCTACAGGCTTCAACTATAGCTTTACATAACTCATCAGACGCTGGCAAATCTAAAAATTTAGCCAAGCTTTTTACATGTTCTACTGGATTCTGAAAGAATTATAGTATATTAGTTTATCGTAAAAAAAAATAATAACCTGTAAATTTCATCTTCAAAAAAAGAATCAACTTGATAAATATAGAAGCTAGCAAATCCAGAAGTTTAGCTCAGCCTTTTCATTTTCTACTGCGTTCTGATTGTATAACATTATGTTAGCTGATCATTGTTTACATCCTGGAAAATATAAAATAAAATTGAAGACATTTTTACATTATGAATTTTTTTAAAAAAAAAACAAAGCATGTTTTACATTTTGAAATATAAACAAACTATTGTATACAATTCAATGTGATTAAAATACAGATCTATATTGCGTTATATTTTCGATGGTCTTCACTACAGATCTGACCGACTGTACTGGAAAGTGGCGTCAGGGGTGGTACGGGCGACTTTGAACCCTATGACGCCTGACATTGACATATTGCAGCTCAAAGACAGTTCCTAAAGGAACTAGTTTTTAATACAGAAGCATCACTTGAAATATCGGAGAATAGGAATAACTGTTTAAAACGAAACATAAGGGGTTTTGCCCCTAAAAATAAATTTGAAACAAACCTCATGCATATCAACTGGTAAAATGGATTTTCAGTTGTTTCAAAGAACTTCTCCCATTCTAGAACATAATCATACCACGTTCCAAACGGTACTGAAAGACAATTTTTTAATAAAAATTTTATGAGAAAATTGTTTTTTTTTCGTAAATATGACAAAATTCATTAATAAATAGTCGGGTAGTAAAGCTAGAGAGAATATTTCGCTGAGGTGTGTGTGTGTGTGGGGGAGGGGGTATTTCGCTTAGTAAAGCTAGTGGATGTTTCGTTAAGTAAAGCTGTCGGGGTATGTGTGTGGGGGGGTGGGGGTATTTCGCTATCTGCTAAAGCTATAGGATGTTTCGCTAAGTCAGGCTAGGGGATGTTTCGTTAAGTAAAGCGGGGGGGGGGGATATTTCGCTAATTGAAGCGGCGGCAAAGGGGGCGGGGTGTATTTCGCTAAGTAAAACTTGCGAAAATATTTCGCTATATAAAGATGGGGAGGATATTTCGCTACTTAGAACTGGAGGTGGGTGCTTCGCCAAGAAATGCTTTGGGGGAATGTTTCGCTAAGTACAGCTGGGGAAGAATGCTCGCTAAGTAAAGATGATGGGAAATGTTTCACTAAGTATAGCTGGTAAAAGTTTCACTAAGTAAAGCTGGTAAAAGTTTCGTTAAGTAAAGCTTGGGGAGAATATTTTGCTAAGTTAAGCTTGGGGGAGAATGTGTCACTAAGTAAAGCTTGGGTGGAATGTTTCACTAAGTAAAGCTTGGGGGAGAATGTTTCACTAAGTAAAGCTTGGGGGAGAATGTTTCGCTAAGTAAAGCTTGGGGAGAATGTTTCGCTAAGTTAAGCTTGGGGGAGAATGTTTCGCTAAGTAATGCTTTGGGGGAGAATGTTTCGCTAAGTAATGCTTTGGGGGATGTTTCGCTAAGTAAAGATGAGGGGAGAATATTTTGCTAAGTTAAGCTGGGGGAGAATGTTTCACTAAGTAAAGCTTGGGGGAGAATGTTTCGCTAAGTAAAGCTTGGGGGAGAATGTTTCGCTAAGAAAAGCTGCGTAAGAATGTTTCGCTAAGTTAAGCTGGGGGAGAATGTTTTACTAAGTAAAGCTTGGGGGAGAATGTTTTACTAAGTAAAGCTTGGGGGAGAATGTTTCGCTAAGTAAAGTTGGGGGGGGGGATGTTTCGCTAAATAAAGCTACGTTTCGCTGAATAAAGCCGGGAAGAATATTTTGCTAAGTAGAACTGGTGAGTTTTTCACTAATTAAAGCTGGAAGAGGGGCATATTTTGCTATCAATAACATCAATTTACATAACATTTGGAATGTGTAAACAATGGTATTATCTTACAATATTTCTCTATGAGGAAAGATAAAGTCATTAACCTAAGGGTGACATTTTGATTACAAAAATAACTTACTAGTTTTATACAAAGACATATCTACGAAATCTCTGATATTTCCATAGTACTTTAAGGTAACATCTATACCGCTTACATGGAAGAAATACGAGACAATTGTATCTTTTGGGTTCCGGAGCAGATAAATAATTTTGGTTTTCTTTGAGAACATCTCTGTGGGTAAATGTCGCGGCCATAAGTGTGAATTAAGGAGACGCGGAGACGGTTCCTGGTCAATTTCGTCCAGTTTGCCGAATTCTAACATCTGCTTTTCCTTGATCTGCTTGTTATATTCTGTAGATTGAGATCGTAACATTTGAATAACTTCCCAGATCCAATGAGTGCCTGGAATAAATTTTTGACAGATATATTATGGATCGCTTGTAGCATTTCAATTCTCTGTTTTACAGCTACATAAGAAGGTATTCTGTTAATTACAATACCCAAGCTTATTTGTGGAACATGTAAAATATCTGTTGTGCCCCCGTCAGACCTGGGTGGCGTCCTTAGTGCGCTGCTGCGACCGTACGACGATCAGAAAATGCACAAATTCGCCAACAAACGTGAAAACAATGTGAAAAAATGTCCCAAAAATTTATAAACTTGAAAAAAGCTCCTTTCCCACAGCTTTCCACGTCAAATAGGAATTCCTTGCCGTATGTTTTGAACATGCTCAAAGCAAACGCCATGACTCTGGGATAATTGGGGCCATGGCGATCTTGACGCGCTCTCAGACCATGTTCCGTCGCCGTAAGAGCGCAGTAAGGACGCCTAGGTGGTCTGACGGGGGTATTAAAATATCGTGAGGCTCACCTGCTTTTAGGTAAGCACATATCATTACGTCATCATCTCGCATCTTGAGATTCTTGAGTTTTTTAAAATGAACTTCCGGTTTTTTACCCACGAGTTCCTCTTCTACGGGCATCAGATAAACCCCGTCGACTTCAATCATCTTAAAATCATTTCCTGACTTGTCTTTGATTACAACTTCTTTGATATTACCGCTTGCATTATTACCAACGTTCTCCATTTTTAAAATGTATTCACCATACAGTTAGGTAATGAAATTTCAAAACCCTTTTCAGCCTGAATTTGATAAGAAAAAAACAATTCAATTTTACCTGACTCCGTGTAAATTATTTCCTTGCAATGGCTTTTGTGGTGTTACTTTCATTTTCACAAACTTCTTCATTTTCAGGGAGTTGGGATGGCCTAGTGGTCTAGAGTGCCGCGCTTCGACCTCTAGCTTGCGGCTGTGGTTTCGATCCCTGGTGTGGACGTATGTGGCATGGAGATAGGGGCGCCCTTTCAACCTCGTGGGTTTCCTCCGGGCACTCAGGTTTCCTCTCACTGCTAAAGATCCCTACGCGCATGCGAATTATTGAAATAGAATTGCAACCATATGTTAGTCCCAAAATGACCTAGTTTGTGTCGAGTGGACGTTAAATCCCATTTCTCTCTCTCTCTCTCTCTTCATTTTCAAATTATATTTACTAGGTCTAAGCTGAATTTAATGTCTATTCTTAATTTAATAAGTAGGCAAGGAAATGAAATTGGGTTTGACGTCCTACTGTTCACCTCCGATAAAGGTATAAAGGACGGGAATTCGTCATATAGTTGCTATGAGGGTAATTTTCTCTGGAAACGGCACTACGCCCTACTGTTATATTGAAAGCCGACTGTCAAGGGATCTTTAACGTGCACTTCTTGGCCAACGTAGGAATGGAACACGGGACTCCCAGGTTAGCGAGCCAAAGACTCACCCGCTGAGTCACCGTGGCTCCTTAATAAGTTGGATAAACAATATCTCTATATACGTCGGTGTGAACGTAAATTTACTTTATTATAGTCGGCTATAACATCTAATTCAATGTGTATACTTATGTTTTAAAGAATTCTATAATAATAATAATAATAATAACAATAATAATATGACATTATATTAACAAATACTTTTTTTTGTCAGAATATATTCTCTGTTTCACTGCAACCTCCGTTCCCTAAATTCACCCTAACACCGCTATCAACGCAAACGGTATATACATTGCATATTATCATATCGCGACTGCAGACTGCGTGTTAGTTTACAGGCTTTATTAGATAGGTAATTCAGTATTGAAGGTCACTTTGTGCTATCTTATCGTCGAGTCATGAAATGAAATTGGGTTTAAACTTCTTTTCTGCATCGATTGGGCTAATGATGACCCGTATGAGTGATGAAAAAAATTCCTGTCTATCTTCACTTATAGAATATTGAAAAATTTGATATGTTCAGGTTGAGGGCGCGCCCCTTTAATATGATTGTGCCAACTTTTACTAATAATATTTCGAAAGCTTATTCAATTACGTTTCCGAATTTATATAGCTGGATGCTCCGAATTTTGTACGATGGTCCAAATTTTGACTCGGAATATTACCGTTCTTTCACTTTAAAATATTAAAAAAGTGGCGATGTTCAGATTGAGAGCGCGCCCCTTTAATATGATTGTGCAAACTTTTACTATTAATATTTGGAAAGCTCATTCAGATACCTTTCCGAATTTATATAGCTGGACGCTCAGAATTTTGTACGATGGTTCGAATTTGGACACGGGATATTAACAGTTTTTCCCTTTAAAATTTTTAAAAAATTGGTCATGTTTAGGAAGAGAGTGCACCCCTTTAATATGAATGTGCCAATTTTTACTGATAATACTTAGAAAGCCTATTTAATTACCTTTCGGAATATATTTAGTTGGATGTCTAGAATTTTGTACGATAATGCGAAATTACATCTCTATTCTGAGCTAAAGGAATTGATAAAAATAATATATTATTCTTCTTTCATTTGATAGACGTAACGTTGGATTTTATTGGTTGCTAAAAATAGATGAGTTTGGGCGACTGTTGTCTTAATTCTGAATAGGTTGCCAACAAACAGGTTGCCAGCTGGATCGGTCGAATAGCTCGCTAGCCGAATAGGTCGCCAAGTTGTGTTCGGTGACCTTGACATTGACCTAAATAAAGATAATTCAGTGGAAAAAACGTAAGTAATGACAACGAGATATGTCAGCTAATGCTTATGGTAGATGTTTCAGATTGTAAAATCAATTGTGCATAAGAGGTTATATGTATTTTGTATTAGAGGTTTCTTGTATTTTGTCTTTTGCAATAGACGTATGAGGTATTTTGTATTAGAGGTTTCTTGTATTTTGTTTTTTGCATTAGACGTTTTCGGTATTTGGTATGGCATTATGTTACATGTGTGTTTTGAATTAGACATTTCTACATAGCATTAGGTTTTTGCCGCTTTCCCCCGCCATAAGACTGGGCTATTGAAGACCCGCATACGGCCCCTTGTTAGTGATGCAGAACGGAGGGTCTGACAAGAACAGATGTCTAGTGGTTCGGATGGGACGAAAACACATAGGCGTGCACGGAAAAGATCCCTTGGCATTTGGAATTCGATATAAGAGTAGGCCGTAGCGCCGTTGCCCGGGCAAAATTTCCCTCATATCATACTGTATGGCGTATGTCCGTCTTCAATTAGCCCAGGTAAGGTGCAGAAGAGTAGGATGTCAAACCCCCTCCCTTTCATTTCATTTTATTTGTCATACAGTGTTCTATGAGGGAGAGAGAGAGAGAGGGGAGGGGGGGGAGAGGGGGGCGATGGGGTTTAGTATCCACTTGACACAATATAGGTTATTTCAGGACTATCATATGATTCAATCTCATTTCAATATTTCGCTGGCACGTAGGGGTCTTTAGCAGTGAGAGGAAACCGGAGGTTAGACAGGCGGGGTTAGATGGCCGAATATTTAGCACATGTGTGCTCTATCAAAAAGCCTGTCATTGAGTCAACGGGCGTGGTTTCGAATCCCCGGTTGCACGTGACAATAAGTAGGGTGGCCTGTCCAACGACGTGGGTTTTCTCTGGGTCCTCCGGTTTCCTCCCACTGCTAAAGACCCCTATGCGCAAGCGAATTGTTGAAATAAAATTAAATCATATGTTAGTCCAGAAATGACATAGTTTGTGTCGAGTGGACGTTAAACCCCATTTCTCTCTCTCCTTCTCGTATTCATACGGTAATGTTTACAATGTATTCGTGTGTCACGCAATTAGTTTTTCTGCAATATTCTGCTATGCACTGGTTTTATTGGGCATAATAAAATTGTGAGTCATGACGTAACGATATCTAAACATATTTTGTCCAATTTGGAGCTTTGTTTAAAATTGAACGATTTTGTTACGCAGTTAGCTTTTTGTAGTTAAGCGGACTATTGACCAGCCATGATTTGGACTAGAAATTTGCTTCAACTAAAGTAGAGTTTGGTGGGATTAGCTCTAATTAAACGAAACACTGCAGGGAGTATGCATTAACTTTGTGATCTATTTTATTTGGTGTAAAACTTGAACCGTCTTAACGAGTATCTGCGTTTTATAGACTCCTACTTTAATACATGTATCGTTAACCAATCTGATTAAGATACAGATCTTTATTTCATTTCGTTCTTTTATACTTCCTGATGATCTGACCAGTTGTACTGGAAGTTCACATCAGGGGTTGTACGAGCGGCTTTTGACCCTATGGCGCCAGACATTGATTAATCAATCAGCGTTGACGTTTCTAGTAGTTTACCCACAGTTTCGTGCATCGTAAGCGAAGACGTCGCCGTAACAGATGGTTTCATTTGCTAATCACTCACGTATTATATCACGTATCTAGAACGCCTGTTATTACCAACTCTTCTAGATCCTAGGGTAGTAAAGACAAATAAAACGAAAATTTGAACTAAAAACAACTAAACGAAATAGTGCTTTTGGAAATTGTATGTGCCATGTGCTTTCAAAAGTTCAAATTATATGCGCTGCGTGTTTTCTGATATTTTACGTCTGTTCATAAATCAATTGAGATTTAGCTGACTTTGTTTCCAACTGTGCACGTGAATCAAAACAGGTCCCTGCCATTTTGATCTTGTGTATTGTATTTTGAGCAGATATATATCTACTGGCCGCCATATTCAATAAGTAGTATACTATTCTGTATTGTGGTTCTAATCCGTCTTACATCTTTGATTCACACACAGAGACTAAAATTTAAAAAATCAATTTTCTTGTATGGAAGCTGAATAAACATTTCTCAAATTTATCGAATTATACCGAGTGTTTTATACTAAACTGGCCCATTTACGATTTAAATTATCGGTCAATTAGCTATTTGTCTGCTCTCAAACAGTAGAATAACAACTATGCTTGCAAAAGAAATTACAGACAGTACAGACAAAGAAAGGATGGTAGCAGAACAACAGAAAGAAGTCAGAAGATTAAATGGTGAAATTGAAGAATTAAGTAAACAGAAGGGAATTGATCTTTTAGATCAAACTATTGAGAATGACAGTGTTTTAAGTGTTTTACAGTATTATACTGGTTTTACAGTAGACGTTTTCAATTCTATTTATAAATTTTTAGTTCCAGAAAGATTGCCAAATAGTGGTGCTCTTTTTGAATATATTAGTAAAGGACGTCTAAAGAAACTTTCTGATTTATCACTTCGTCTTCAATTTTTTATAACCATGTGTAAATTAAGAAACAATTTTGACTTATTAGATTTGTCTTTTCGTTTTGCTATAACACAACAAGTTGTTAGTGTTGGTTTTAATACTTGGATTAATTATATGTTTTTGCGTTTTGGTGAAGTAAGTTTCTGGCCATCGAGAAATGTTTTAACGGAACATATGCCAACAGAATTCAGAAACGAATTTCCCAATACATTTGCCTTCCTTGACTGCACTGAAATAAAAATACAGAAGCCAAAGTCTCTTGTAGCTCAATCCCAAACCTATAGCGATTACAAAGGAACTAACACTTTAAAGGGGCTTGTAGTGTGTGACCCTAGGGGGTCAATTATATTTTGTTCAATGCTTTTTGGTGGTGCAACATCTGATAAAGATATGTTTAATATGAGTGGATTAAGAGATACTTTAAAACATTTGATGAATATCGAATATTTAATACCTGGTGATGGTTTAATGGCGGACAAGGGCTTTAAGATTGAACAAGAAGTTGCAAGTATTTCAATGAAATTAAATATTCCTCCATTTGCTCACGCTGGTAAACAAATGAGTGAAGGTGATGCTATATTCACCAAAAAGATTGCAAAACATCGGGTCCATGTAGAGCGAGCTATAAGAATGGTTAAATCATTTGAAATTTTAAGTGGTCAAATACCTTTATCCTTAATGTCAAGCATTGATCAAATTTGGTTTGTTTGTTGTTTTTTAACAAATTTTATGCCACCCTGTATTAAAGACAAGGGTGCTGAAGAATAATATGCCAGTATTACTTACATGAGTTGACAATCCACTGCCAACACTAAAGGCGCCAATATGTGTATTTATAAATTTATTAGTATCACTAGGTGGGGAAGAGACCAGGTAACTTATAGGACAACCTTTGAAAGACTGTAGATGCTGAATATCTTCTGTTTCAACTTGAAGTAATCTGAAATTTTCAATAATAGAATTAACATGAAATTTACTGGTATTTGAGTTTCGTTTTTATTTATCAACAATCTTCAATAGACATACAATCAAAGGGAATTAAAAAGTTAGTCTGTTTGCTTTTTCAATCACAACATACATTGTATTGTAAAACTCTTATCATAATTGTATCTACCGGTAGTCATTTGACTCATTATTTATTTGTAAACATGTATTTAACAGTGATGAAAGTCTTCCGGAATTCTGGAGTGAGATTTCGGTAAAAATTCCGCCGGATTTTTAAAAAAAAATCAATCTTTCAAAATTAAAAAAACCCAGATATTCTAAAGAGAAAAATTGAACCCCGAGGACGCAGTGTTTTGCTTTTGCAGGTGCAGTCATATTGGTTATAACATGGCCTCGGCGTGTCTAGGAAATGTCGATATTAAAAGCAACAAAAAACAACTCAGCATAACCTTTGTTCACGTGAGTGCGTGTTCACAAGAGAGATTATTCATTGATGTTGTTATCATTCACCTTTTCGGAATGTCAACATCAGGGTATTTGGTGCCGTCCAAATGACAAAGCGCGAGATAGCATTAGCATACGCCTCGTTTTGGACGGAACCAAATAATGGATGTTGTTTTAAATGTGATTTGTTGAACTATTTACAGTGAATTTTGAAAGCTATTCTGTGTGTGAATGTTGCACAAAATTATCAAATATTGTCATCATGATTGTTTTGATATACATTTTGCTTTACATTTATTTTATCTTAATCTTTGCCGCAGATATCTCCAGAAAGTACTTCAGCATTTGATTTACTTCAAAATCCAGTGCTTGACACAAGTTGTACTGTAATAAAAAGATGAAATTTTACTTTTCTTTTGTGTCTTAATTTTAGTTTCATATATCACCAGAATGCACCACAGTCTTCCATTCTTTCAAAAATTTTCTTGGGGGGGCATGCCCCCGGCCCCCTTTTCATTTTTAACATTTCTGAATTTTACTTACCTACAATCTTGGAGCGTATTCTGAACATGTTTTCTTTTGCGAACTGGCTTTGGATTAATAAAATGGATGTTGGTTACTGTTGCAGGGTCAATTTTTTCACCTCTTGGCTTTCCCCACTGTTGTGGTAGTGATGTACATGACAGGTGTGCAGGGACATCACTAAATCCCATCAGTTGCCACGTAAGGGTTATCAACTGAGACAGAGGGGTTCAAGTTAGATGAACACCCGAGCTTGTGCAAAGTTGTACACTGAGAACGCGCAGCGTTCGAAGTGTTCAATGCACGGGCTCGGGTGTTTATCTAACTTGACCCCGAGGTCAAAGTTGATAACTGACTTACACACTGGATTCTTTGTTTAAGAAGTTGAACGAGTGAATGAAAATTGACGAATACTAGAGAGACGCATTATTATCACAGACCCTTTATCACACATAATTGTTTTACCAATTCGTCTATAACAGGTACCAATATGCTTTATTTTGCACGTCATATATTGTTGTTTACTCAGCAAATTGGGTAGTGCTAAATAACTGAATATGTGTATACCGGTTTATTTACGATGCCTACAAATCAGATTATTCAAATGTCAGGTTTTTGAAATTTTTTTTTTAAGAAAGTTGGATTGGTATATGGATAAATGTCCGAATGGTTAGCGCTTGCGCGTTGTGTCATAAGGTCTGCCATTCAGTCAACTGGTGTGGTTTCGATTCCTCGGTGGTACGTGACAAGGTGTAGGTCCTCCGGCTGCTAAAGACCGCTACGTCGAGTGAACGTTAAATCCCATTTCTCTCTCTCCTTATCGACAAAAGAAAAAATATGCAACACCCTTTATTCACTGTAATATTTAATTTGTGCGAATGGGGTATGCTGCATTGACTGGAATACGTTTTACATTCGCGAATTGTCAGCCACAAACTATCCATGTGCGAAAAAAAATAAAAATATCATGTGTGATGATGTAGGATTCGTATTTTACAAGCTGACAATTATCTAAAAAAAATGTTCAAACAGAAATTCATCCCAATTCGCTAGGTTTCGCGCACTTGTTTCTTATAATGTTGGTTGCGTTTTCTAGCTAATGATATTATTTCACAATCTACTGTGAAAAAATATTTATTTATCGTTTTAACTACATGTACATGTATTATTTATCTTTTTTTAAAATTAACACGGTGTTTCTTGTTATTGCTAATACACAGTGCACGCACGAAAATGCGCGGTTGTCTGTTTTGACAATCACCGGGTTAGTATGTTGGGGTGTTCATTTATATGAACACCCACTTTTCCTCAAATGATCATACAGGTTGGTCAGTAACTTGAACACCCGAGTGGGAACAAAGGGTCCAGTGTGTAATGTTGAAGAGCAATCACAAGCCCAACAACATGGGAGCAAGAGCCACACATCCTACAAATTAAATACATGTAATCATGTTAAAACAAATTTAAGAGGCTATTCCACACAGGAACATGTTAGTCTATAGGACATAGGTCCATGCTGAACAGCTGTTAAGGCCTACATAGTACATAAGCTGTCCCGGGCCTTGTCCTTGGTAACAAAATTAAAATTTGTGTATTTTTACTGCCTATGCTTATTAGCTAGACTAATAGGCCTACCAGAGTAATAGCGTCATTACTACAGCTCTGTGTGCAGGATGATTTATTAGTTGTACAGTACTACGACTAGGCCTCGTTTAAATTATACTTATTATAACTAGGCCTTGCAATCTACAGCAGTAAATTATATATAGCCAACCTTGGTTTTCTCCAAATTTATATCAAATCTAGACCAAGACTAGGCCTAGACAACAAAGGTGATCCTTATATTACTCATAATAAATATATCCAGTTGCAGGTCATATCAGAAATGTCGTAACTTTCTTTGGCTTGCGTACTCCTTTCCTGTGTGGCTGTGACGTCCTATACTGAATCTATATGCTTCACAGACAGACAATTAATTAAAAAACAATCGGCCAAAGTGACAGTAACAGGAACAGTGAATATCTGACACTTCTTTTGGAGACACGTCTAAGTGAACTGAATGGGGTTTCTCATTCTTTCGCTGACTCCGATAACACTTGGCCGACACGTTGATGGTTGATCGGTCACTAGCCCCAAAAAGCTTTATATCAATGAAATAACCTTCGTTAAACAATCTAAAGCCTTGCTGTCTTGATTTTAAACTCACGTCACACTTTTCTTTCAAATATTCAACAGACAAATCAGCAGGAAGGTCCAACAGATTGGCACAAGATGAAACGACGCCTGTCATCGCCATGTTTGTTTATGTCTAAGGCGCGCCAATGTTGTCTAAGGTGACGTCATTATAAAAAGTGGGAGGAGCTACGGGTCTCTGACGGAAAGGTCAATCCCTTGAATTACGATTTGCAATAAGACAATGACCTCAACTGATTTTCTCGGAATGTTATGGTCGTATTGTTTTTTAAATATGTGGTTATTGTCTCTACAGATGACGATAGGGAACTATTACACTCGACAAATAGACGCCGGTGGTATGTCTAAAAGGGAAGTTCGACCTGCCTTACGTGTATTAGCCTATATAATGTCATCCACATGAAATCGGATTGTCGGCGACAGATAATCTTTGATGTGGGCAGACCTTTATTGTATCGCTTCCTCTAAATCTGATCCCGTGATTTCATTGATAGAATAACTAAAATGTTTAATTTGAAATACTATTACAAAAATAACCTGCCATTCAATTGGTCGGCCAATCGTAAGGTTTGGATGACAATTGTCGGTCATTCGTAAGATTTGGATGATAATTGGTCGGCCAATCGTCATCTTCAATAGAAGGTTTGATCTCGCCTTAACTACGTACATCTTATCAAGTTAGATGTTGTAAAACTCGCGGACGTTGCTTAAGGAACATGGCCAATCGCAAGACTTAGATGACAACAGCTCAACCGTCAATTGAGGCTTCAACGACATTACCACACCGATCAGCAGTACATATTAGCTAGAGTAGTTAGGGCGCCTGTCGAGGGACGCACGTGCGCGCATGCGCGTGCGTGCACGTGACCCTTGCACGTGCGTGACCTAGATGACCCCTGGCACGTGCGTGACCCCTTGCACGTGCGTGACCCCTTGCACGTGCGTGACCCCTTGCACGTGCATGACGTACGAAGAGGGGCGCGCGCGCGCGCGGGAAAAGAGAGAGAGAGAGAGAGAGAGAAAAGAAGAAGAAGAAGGGAGAAGAGGAGAAGCAGGGAGGGGGAAGAAGAAGGGGGAACAACTCTTTTACATTGATTAAGTTGGCCCTGAAAAGGGCCGTTGGTCCTCTCAATGAGAGGGTTAGCAGGAACATCTTGGATGCTCTGCCGAGTACCGTGGTACAGGTCGCTTCTCACACTTGACAGCATGCTTTGACCGCCTATGGTAGGTGTTGGACACATCTACCCCACACCAGAAGCAGACTAGGTAATCTGCTTCTGGCCGGTTCCCCTTAGACAAAGGGTAATACCCCCCACAAGTCGTACAAAACCTGAAATCTTTACGATCCATTTTGCTTGTGACTTCTTTTGGCTTTGACACTCCTATTTATGGCTCGGGACGGGACGAGTCTAATGTGTTGGGACGATACCATTTCCCAACCAATCAGAATAGCATGACGTCATAAAAAAACAGACACGTGATATGTTGTCGACATTTTATTGAACTTGAACACATTTACAAATGAACTTGAACACAAAATTGAACTTGAACACAGAGGCATTGAACACAAAAAAACATATTTACAGAGCAAAAAAGCACCGACATCGTTGTCCCTTCTTCTGATCTTTTTGCAAGTCGGGAAAATGATCCCTAGCCCATTGTTCGACGAGTATATCGTTCACACGATACACGTGCCCGAACACCGAAAGGGCGTGCGGGGAGGGAACGTGAAAACGATGACACAAATAATACAAACAATAATGGCCGCAGACGACACTCTCGAGTCCCTGAATCCATCGGGGTTGGTAGTGGAGTTGTAGATCTTGCACGAAACGTCGAAAGGCTTCTCCGTAGACATCAGGGGGACACCCGTAGGAATCGAAGAAGGTAATGTGATCTGGTCCTTCGCACACAAACACGGTCCAGTGTCTACCGGGTTGGTCTTCGTCGTCCGTGTTGATGACGTAGGCTTTGGGGTACGAGGTCGGGCGCAGTATATCCAGATGATTACGAGCCCACACGCCCCCGAATACGTTAGCGGGGAGATGTTTTTCTAAAGCCCGTGTCAGTTGTCCATTGGAGAGAGCCTCACCAATCTGTGATGACTTGTCGGTTGGCATCGATTTCCAAGACATTGTCGTATTCGGCAAACAGAACAAGACTGAGGTGATTGGTCGGGGCCGCACCGAACTTGAGTTCCAAAGACAGGTTACCCGCCGCTTTGGGATGGAAGTAGTTACCGTCGGCTCCGTGGTCATTGGTCAAATCGAAACAATACAAAGTGTACCCATTGATATAGTCGTGGAAAGGGAGGTCCAGGTCTTCTCGGGTGTTTAAGACGGCCACCCGTTTCATCAAATCCAGGTAAGGTGCGATGGCTTGTCGCTGGGGAAAGTTGACGTCGTATTCGTCCACAATTTCCCCGTTCTTGGTCAATTTGATGTTTTCCAATTGATTGTGTTGGAATTCGAAGGGATTTCTGTTTTTTCTTCCATCGTAGGCCGTGTTACGTACCATACCCACGATTAATCTATTGGGCAGGCTTTCGTTGACAAACAGATTGTCTAGGACGTGACTGGTGCGATTGTCGGGAATGACCATGTCGCGGACCACCACGCGCTTCAGGGGATACTTGGCGTTGGACGATTGAAGTTGCGCGGCTACCCGTGTGTAGGTACTGGGAGCCAGGGTGACGAACGGGATATCCAGGTAGGCTTTGGTGAACTCGACTTTGTAATCTTCTGCATCGTTGCCTTCGCCGTACATCAGAAAAAATTTCGGGGATTGCTTTTCCAATTTCAATCGCAGGTCCACACCGTCCAACAGATACCGATCTTGTAAACACATGTCCAAGTGTAGACGCGACTGCAATTCAAAGGTGCGACTTTCAGCGATGGTTTTCTGACGTTGTTCCAATCCTTTGTTATTCGGAGCCTGTCGTCCACCATCCCCGGCGGTGGCGACGGATTTCGTGGAATTGAACTGACTGGCGGTGTCTTTTTCCCACAAGACTTGTTTCGACAGGTGATCGTTCTTGGCTCCCTTACCGAAACTCAACAAATTCTCCAAGTAAGCCCGGTAGGGATAGGTGGGCAGAGAGGTGGTGACCAAGGTTTCGGCATCCTTTCCCAGGCGTAATTTGACGTCTTTAAACAACGAATGAAACAGGTTGTTAATGGGTGCGACTTGACTATCCGCATCCAGGTCATCCCCGTTGTTCTTGGTCACCTTTAGGGCCAAGTGCAGTGTCATGTTGGCCAGATCGATGAAATCGGTGGTGGCATTGGAAATATAAAATTCGATGGGTCCGTCATGGTTCAAGTCGGGCGTCAGTGGATACTTTCGGATTTTGGTCACCTTGTTTATGGCCGTCTGCGTGTCGGGTACACTGAACAAATCCTGCAATTCGTCTCGCGCGCAGGGACAGGAATCATTGCGCATTACCTGCGTAGCCATGGTCGAAGATATCTAGTTTACGTCGTTTGTGAGAGGTGACCTGTGTCTTCTTCTTCCTCTTCGGACGATGTGAAGTGGACGGGGTTCGTGAGGGGTCTTTTATAGGTTCCAGGTGGGCGACCACGTTCTTGAGTGTGTCGGACATCGTGTTTGACAACGCGGGGCGAAGCGTGTCCTGGGCGACTTTCTTCCAGTTCCATTTTTCACGACCACTGACGGCGTCGAGCACGCTTTGCCCCACTTTGGGTAACACTTGGGCCACATTCTTTTTCACGGCAGCTTTACCGGCCGACCACAAGGTCTTCCCGACCGATTTGACGGCATTCAATAACCCCGACCATCGACCGGCACCCTGTTGTCTCAGAATTCCCCCCTTGTACACCACCAGACCATTGCCAGCCCCTCGCTGTCTGAGCACTCCACCTTTGTACACTCGAATCATCATCGGCGGCGAAAATGAAGTTGGACCACCACCTTACCGTCGAGAAATGGCACGGCTTTCCCCATTCCGTTCCTTATATAGAGACCAATGGAGTTTAGTCGACTGTACTTCAGAGGTAAGTAGTGAATCCTGGCGGGACGGTGATACAATCGTCGACTGGGAATCACGTCCAGCAAAGTAGCCTTCACGTCGCCCACGATCTGGGGTTCGATAATGTCCGTGTAGATGTAAAATAGATCGTACTGGATTTGAAGATTTGGGGTGTGGTGGGCGTAGAAATACCGTAGACTTTGGCCATCTTCGCCGGTCATATCGATTGACTGCAGGGCAACCAAGAGTTCGTTTCCAGGCCATCCCAACATGGACACGATGGGTCCACACAGACGAAGTTCGATTTTCGGCAACACGTCAAACCAGAAAAGCGCCTGCACGTTATTGATCTTCAGATACACTCTATCGTTGGTGTTGTCTCTCTTGAAAGACACGAAGGAACCTCTTTGTACGGCCCCTTGGCGCATCACCTCTCGAGTTTCGTACTCATTCTGCTCTTTCTTCTCGTGGTCGGTCATTTCCTTGTTATTGGGATCCAAGCGAACGGGTTTATGGGCCAAATGATTGTAGATGGGAGACAGGTTCCACAAATCATCCAGTCTAGTGTTCAGGACATCCAGTCTAGTGTTCAGGACATCCAGGATATGTTTCAGCGACTCGTAGTCGTCACTCTTGATGTGCGTTTCCATTTCGACCGATCCCTTGATCTCACCACCCTTTACACCTTTGAAACAATTCGACGGGTCGATCCTGTGGCGGTCCCGGCATATCTTGACTCCGGGTTCGTCGCTCGAGGGCGGCGACCAAGGATGAATGCGTAAGCCGAGCGTGTTGTCTCGTTGATCGATGTTTTGCCATTGGTCGGGTAACGTGATCATGGACAGACCCACTTCCCATTCCCGATGATCGACGAGAAGTGGCGGTTCCAGATGTGTATGATACGTGGAGACTTTGTTGTCGGGATACCACGACATGGAACTGTCACTAGGGAGCGTGGGGTAAAAGGGCCGGTCGTTGTTCATTATGTTTGGTTTTCAAAGTTGGAGAAGGTAACAGGTAACCCAAGGAACTGGAGAGCAAGGCCGTCCACAACGTGGTCTGCGATCCGTCGGGTTTGAAAGCCAGTTGGGACAAAGAAACTCCCGCCACGACGTACACTAAAATCACTTGACAGAAAAAGACAATTTCCGCTTGTGGCACACGTTTTCCCAAGAGCGACCAATTGTGGGCACTCGCGGACGTAGACGTGGTTTCGTCTTGCATGTTGACTGATGTTGGCGTCTCTCGCTCCTATTTATACGTTTTGGAGACTGGTCCTGTCGATCCACGAATTAAAACTCGCCGGATAGCCCAACCATTTCACCAATACTTTGTCTTTTTTTCTTTCGAGTACTCTTTCGATGGGAAAGATCTCATCGTCGTTGACTTGGACCGCTTGCAATTCTTCGGGATAGAAGGTGCCCTGTATGGGTTCACCTCTTTCGTCCAACAGTTTGTAACCGGGACCGACGTTGGGTGCGACGTTGAACGTTTCCAGAGTCCAGTTGGGCCAGTAACCTTTGTCGAAGGCACCATGTTTCGGTAAAGCCAAACGTACGGTCGTACCAATGTTCATTGATTTTTTCTTTTTCGGGGAACGTGGAGGCGGTGTTGTCAACATCCATTCGTGTTCGGGGCGAACATCTTTGGGCGCCATGCCGATGGTCCGATGTCGTCTAGCATTGTAAGCCCGAACCAGGTCGTCTAGCACGTCGATGTACCGTTGTGTTTGTCGATGAGTAAAGTATCGCCACATGCGCTCTTTCAGTGTCCTTTGAAATCGTTCGACCACACTGGCTTTGGTTTCGACGTTGTGTGTCACGAAAAAATGAATTTTTTTCTTCTTCAGGTATGCTTGCATTTTTCGATTGAGGAATTCGGTACCTTTGTCCGTTTGAAGTCGCAGGGGTTGTCGACTTTGAAAGATTTGACGAAAGGCATCCACCAAACTGTCCCTCGTCTTGTTTTTGAGGGGCAACACCCAAGCATACTTGGAAAACACGTCGATGACGCACAGCAAATACCGGTATCCTTCATTCTGTTTGGCCAAGGCCGACATGTCGCTCAAATCGGCTTGCCACTGATGATCTATGCCGGCCACCACCGTGGGAGACCGCGAGAATTTCTTTTTCAATGATTTGTGCAAGGTGTACGCCCTTTGTTGTTTCAACCATGCCTTGACTTTGTCCAAGGACACACCGATAGCTTTGTGAAGGCCCAGGACTCCACCGAAAGCGGCCGGGTGATTCGGGTCGTAATACACTTTCTTCAGCTTTCGTTCCATGTTTCAGCAGGTGTCCCTATGAACAGGCTATTTATAGTTTTTGCAAGGAGAGCCATCTTCTGGTAGATATGTTACTAGGGGTATCCGTGCTGGAGATTTTCTTCTTTCTCGGGCGTCGCGGCGGAGTCCGTGTCGGTGGTGTGGACAACACGTTCCATCGTTCTTGATTACCAATGGCTTCGCGCGGTACGTTCGTGGCCTTCAAACTTTGCATCACGCCAAACCATCCCACGGGAGCCTGGGTATTCTTTCGCCGACGAACCAAATCGTTCACAATGTCAATGGCATTGGTGTTGGGTACGCGTAAGCCATTCCGAACCAATTCCAAGTTCTCGTTCCACGACCAAGGTGTCTTTTCTTTCATGTGTTTCAACAAAAGGCGAGCTCGATGTTGATAGGGTCGGGGGACCGACTCCAGGATGGGTGCCTCCGAAATTTCTTCTTTTGGCTCGGGTATGTTTTCGTCCAACAAGGGAATGACCTGTTTTCTTTTCTTTTGCATCGTTTGATAACGATGTAACAACTGTCCGTAACGCTGCATTTTATTTTCGTCGGTCATGGTGGGATCGTTTAACACGTGTTGCATGTCTTGGTGGACATTCTCGACGGCCTGCTGCAGTGGATCTCGATCGTACGCGGGTTCGACTTGCATGACTTCGACGGGTTTGACGTCGATGGGTCCGTCGAAGGGTACCAGTTTCATTTTCTTGGCGAATTTCATCTTTGGTAAAGGACCTAAACAATCGGGTGAAGAATCCCCCTTTCTGTTGCTTCAGAAGTCGCCGACGGGTCTTCCAAGGTGTTTTAGACGTGCCCAAACGTCGTAACAAGGGGGCGTCCTTTTTCAAGCGCTTGACTTCTTTGTCGGTCACAGGAACGTTGCCGCGAATCAGGTTTCCAATACACTCACACACACCGTCGACGATGGGCTGGGTCTCGAGTAAAAGAGGACGGTCTTTCGGTGCAGTGTTCAATAGATACCGCAGTGTCTCCATGACTGAGCTCGGGGCCGTTCTCCGGTTCCCTTTTTATACCTTTCTGTCCACGGGGTTATCCACCAAATAGTTTAGATAGCTCGGCAGCCATAGCGTTCGCTCTATCGCGCCTTCTAAGGAAGGGATGTTTACCACCCTTTTGTCCACCCAATAGATTAGATACCAAGGGGGCCAAAGCCGTCGTTTGACGTCGGGGGATGTTCGTGGATTACTCAGTTTGCGAAGCAACGCTCGATGCTGGTTCAATTCTTCGGTACTCAGACCCCTTCCGCGCTGAGCGGCCCGTCGAACGAATTGATTTCGTTTCTTGTTTCTTTCCTCTTGCAGTCTTTCCTTCCATCGCAGCAAGATACGAATCAACACACCCCCAAAAAACCCGCGTCCCCCAGGTTTCATGATCAGGGAGAGTTTTTCGGTCGTCGGCATGTTTCTCTCCGTCAGTTGGGTCAACACTTGTCGATTTCGTTCCACCCATTTCTTGTGCTGAGCGTGCAGTGGCTGAATGTTACCCTTCAGCAAATGGTTGGCCGCCAACTTGAACCACTGCAACAATCCAATACGTGCCCGGCCCGTATTCTTGACCAACTGTCCATAAGCCATATCGGGAGTCAGATGTTGTAATTTGCGAATGAAGGACTTAAGTCCTTTCATAGAATTCTTCTTTTCTCTTCGTGGTCTGCGAAAGATCGGAGAGGGAGACCGAGAAGGGGAGGGTGGTGACGTGGGACGTGGAGGTGTGACCGCTAAGGTGAGGCGTGGAGGTGTAACCGGTAAGGTACGGCGTGGTGGTGTGGCCGGTAAGGGAGACATGGGACTCGTGGGTGGTGTCAACGACGGGGGTAACCATTGTCTTCTGGGTGCCCTCATTCTCGGGCGAGTCTGACTTCGTACCGTGGGATCACGAAGGTCCGGTGCCAGGGTCGGGAACGTCGCCCTGGGAAGGGTGGGAGGTGGGTGTTTCCTCTGCGTATTCTTCGTGCGAGCCATCGTGACAAACAAGAGTCATTTCGAGGTACAGGTCCCCCTTTTATACTTATTGGACGTAGACGATGGGTGGTTCCTCTTGGGGTAAAATGTTGGATCTCAGTCGCAATGTTTCGGGAGTGTCGGGCTTCAAATCAACGAGTAAGTAACTGCGAGGGGTACTCGTCGCATCTTCATAAGCTTCTTGCATATACTTGGAGCGGGAAGGGTACATCTGACGGGCCAACACACCAATTTGCGAGGCGTCTCGGGGATTTTTGAACAAGACCAGGTAATGGGCATTCAGACTGATGGTACGCTGTTGCTTGTCAAACAAATTTTGCACAATGTAAATGACACTCGTGTCGTGGTGATGACTCTTTTTCGTGAACCACTTTTGCAATATCTCCGTGTCTTCTCCCATCAAATCATCCACGACTAAGACTTGTGGACCTTTGACTTGACCCATCACGTCGTCAATATCCGTCAAGCCTTTGACATAAGTGTAGGGAAAGCGATCGTAACTCTCTTGCCATTCGCCATAAGCCCACACGATACGTTGAGGAGGGACGTCGAACAGGGACGCTTGAAGAAATTTCTGCACAAAGACCGTCTTTCCAACACCCGTTGGACCACTGACTAACATGGTAAAGGGATGTTTGAACGTCACATCCATCTTGCACTGTTTCCCCCCATTCCCTTTTCCCCCGCCTTTTATACCTTCGCGACAGAACAACAGACATGGAATGAAATTAGAACACAATTTATTTTACAAAAAATACAAAAAGAACATTCAATACAACAATTCCAAAAAACATATCATACAAAGGAAAAGAAAAAACTGTTAGTTATCGCGTTCTCTCTTCAGGATCTCTTGTCTCACCCAAGGTACATTTCTCAGGACGCGGGGAATCCAATACACATGTCCCAAAAGCTTCTGCATCGTGTCGTGTGGGTGCCAGTCTTCCACTTCAGCAAACGTGACGACGACGGGTATCCATTCACTCATATCGAAACAAGGGGGATACGACAAGACTTCGGTCATATCTCTCGGACCCGCATATTGGATGAGTGCTCGGGAAAAACTTTCTGCTTCCTTCTCTGCCAACAAGAGGACAGCCGGGGTTTCACCATTTTCACTGGTAGTTGGGAGAATAGGAGATGGGATGGATTCTTTTTCTCTTTGTATCGTCTGTAGAGCTCGAACGCTTCTCCGCACCAGTACCAGTAACGCTGACTGCGGGTGTTGTCTCTGGGCATGTCGATGTTGTTGTCGAACATGCGACCGGCAACGGCTTCAAAGTTGTTTTCTGTTTGGATTTCTTCTTGGCACTCGAGCAGGCCGTGTCCGAGCTGTCCACAGTTGAGGCACTTGTGATTTTCGTCGGTGGGTCTCTTGATTCCTTAACACTTTCTTTTGACAGTTTCTTTTCTTTCTTCATCACTGTTCGCTTTTTGGGCTTCGGCTCGTTTTCCACACTGGGGTGCCCAGTGTCCTGGTTCTCCACAGAGGTAACAATTTCCATAGGAACCATAGGCTGGTCTGTCTTGTCTTGGTTTTCGTTGCTGTTGTTGTTGGGAACGAGCAGGGCAGTCTCTATACCAGTGTCCGACATTGTTACAGGAGAAACAAGCTTGACTAGCCATCGAGAGCAGAATGAAATTGCAGTGTGACACTTCGCTTCTTATAGTCCTGGTCGTGACGTCACTCGCTTTTGATTGGTTCTTTCTTTTCCTTCGTTTTGAATGGTTCGTTGTTTAGTCTATGATTTCCAGGCTTTCCACGTACTTTTTCACTTCGTCCCAATCGACCAAGGCTTCACTCACGTGACAGGCTTCCAAAAACGTCATCAGGTCGGCTCGATTACCGTGTTTTTGTCGGCAATGGTTGAACACGGTGAAGATTTGCATGCGCGCGCTGTTAGGATGACTCATCTTGGCTTGACTGATTCGCGCTTCTCTGATCCCCAGTTGTCTGCCAATACATTCCCAGCCTTCTCCCAGTTTACCGGACATGACATTGATATCCATTTGATCCAGAGACCATCGTTTCTTTTTCTTCGGCAAGTCGTCCATCCACTGGCGTATGGGGTCTTCTTTCTGTTCGACGAACTCGTCTTTGCGTTTGATCAACGCGGTCTTAAAGCCCGGTACCACCGTCCAGAACTTTTTCAAGGCTTTCTCGACGTCTTCTCGCCATCGTTGTTCGTCCTCCCACGCCTTGACTTGATCCCGTGGATCGTCCATCATACTGCCTAGCACGCTATCGATGTCTTGAAGTTTCGGCTCGTCCACCCAGAGGTAGTGATTGTAATCGTCCACGGGGTGTGAGGGTTGACCCGTTATGGAAGAAACGCCTAGTCCCAGACACGAGTGGTATCTCTGACTGGGATGTTCGTACTTGCAGCCGATACACTCTTCGTGTTGCCTTTCTTCTATAATGGGTAGGAAACATTTCAACACTCGAAAGTTGAGCCATCGTCGTCTAAGTTTCTCGATCATCTCCGTATTTTCTGCCGGTTCGTCATCTTCTTTGTTTGATCGCCATCGTCCTGAGACCCGAAAGTCAGTATCCATAGGGGTAAGTGTTGCTCGGTTGGCCATCGTCATTGAATTGAACAAACCGCTTGTCATACACGATTTTATACCGCTTGTTCTCGGGGCGTGTCCAAAGACGGCGGTCACGTGATCTGGTAATCTTGAACGGATTGGCTATGACCAGAGGTTCGTTTTGATTGACGTGCCGTACATTCTCCTTCATGATGGCGTAATTCAGCTGTTGGGAGGCACGATAATTCAAGGTGAATCCCCGGACTTTACATACAGTTTTACCATCGCTCTGGCGGTACGCGTAATTCTTTGGTCCTCCGCTAACAAATTCTCGAATGGTGACATCTTCGGGCAACTCGTTCTTCCACTGGCCCAAACTCGAACCTTCCGGGGGATTCCATGACGTGGGGTGGTATTGGTAGATGACGCTATCGGTGTCAACATAGCATACCCTTTCTCCCAACTTTTCCAAGACAGAGTAGAGTTTCAAACGGGCCTGGGCCGTGACAAAGGCGGCGATAACCACGTTGGTGATGGGACAGGGTGCCACGTGTTCTTCTTTCTTCAGCGTTTCCATCAAGACCATGTTGTCGTTGACTAACTGCACATCTCGTACGGTCTGGGTCACGTCCAACATTTTTTCAAAATAGACGCTGGACTCCGTGATGTATTCTGTTTTGGGAAAGTTGTCTCTCTGTCCGAATTTACCCCATGCTGTGTTGAGTTGTAACTTGCTAAACGCCCGCATCCCTTTGTTGGGTTTTATCGACGCGGGATCCAGACGAATACCTTCCGTGTCGTACACGTCGTTAACGAAGCGGGCCTTGTCTTCTTCGGTGTGACAGGTGTCGGGATAACCGCTGCTTTCCATCTTCTTCTTGAGGTAGTGATTAATGTACCCCGTAAACAGATCGCCCGTTTTGGCCTCGGGATCGTAGGTGCTGAATTCTTTCCAGTGCCAGACTTCGTAGATTTTCAGTACTTTGTATCCTAGGGCCACTGCTTTCTTGAGTTCCAGGGTGACAAATGTACCCACCCAGACTCGCTGTTCGTCGGTGTGATCACACGGTTGGTATTCGGCAATCTCCCCTTGTTGCATGTGTTCGTCGACGCAGCTTCGACACAGGGCAAACACCAATTTCTGTTTGCGTCGAAACGGGAGCACTGGATGGTACAGGCCACGGGGTGGCAAGACGGAACAGTGGATCAATCCTTCGTACTGTTGCCACTGGTCTTGATCGGGTTGTGTGACGATCGTGGGTTCCTTGATGGGAAAGGTACCGTACTTGCAGATGTAAGGGTACAGGGACACCACGTCGATGTAGCGCATGTCTTCCACCGACTCGTTCACCAACAGTTGGATGGCATTGGTTCGCCCGCCGAAGAAAGCGTTGCGAGGCATCAGAGGTTCGGGAGCGGGCCATTGCTGATCTTCCAAGCCTTGTAAAAATTCGTTCATCTCGGGATCGTGGCGTCGTTCTTCCTCTAGCTCACATTCCCACATGACGCGGATGGTCTGCATACCGTACTGTTCCTGGAGTCGACGGTGACGTTCTTGTGTCTTCTGGTACAAGTCCCTCATACTGCGAGATGGATCGTAGGGATGTTTATGCTGAAGGTCTTGGACGGGACCCGGATAACATTTGGGACATCCGTGAAAGGCACACCCGTGAAACCCGTACACCGTACCCGTGGTCGTGTCCATACCATCTAAACTGTAAGGGCCAACTCGGCATTCATTACCGTTGCGGGCGTGTCGAATGTTGGGTAGTGGCGTCTGGTTTCGGAATGCAGCCATGGTCTGTCGATGTTGTTCCCATTCCAACCATCGAAGGGCTTTGTTGGACTGTTGTCGAGGCTGGAAGCGGTGCCAGTCCTTACCAGGTTTCGGCTCTTGCATCAGGGCTCGAGGAATGACGACGAGGGTGTCTTTTGTGAGGTAGTGCGTGCGTAACACGCGACTGCAGGCAGAGGCCAGAGTCAAACTTTTTTCGAAGGGATCGATTCCCGTGTCCATGAGAAATATCTCTCGAAACACGCCACAGCATCGGCGGAGGACATCGACGTCACTCTTACAGTAGGCGAGAATTTCCTGGCGAAAATCAAAGACGTGGTGACTGTGTTGTTGGTACCACTCGTGAAATTTTTCTCGTTCCGATACACTCATGCCATCCGGATCGTAATCGGTGTCGGGAGGATAGGCGCCCACGTAATCTTCGTTCTCCGGTCTGTTAAAGTGGTGAGGGAAGTAACCTTTCTTGAGTTCTTGCAGGCCAAAGGTCTTGGGCATGTCCCGTAAAGCCATCGGTAAAAAGTTGAGGGAATCGATGAATTTTACCGTACCGACTGTGATCGTCATCGCTTTACCACCATTCATTATCACTTCGGGTTGCGCCACGGAATGTTTGTGCAGCGTCTGTAAAATCAGTAGGCCGTCGTAACCTTTAAAGTTGTGAGCCACGGCAATCACGGGACTCGATTCGTGACTGTCATGTTTCCGACCATTTACCACCGTACCGGGAGCAGCGAGTTGCAAAAACCATTTTCCCACATCGTCCAGTGTGTCTTGGCCTTTAAACACAATTTCCCGTTGGTGATTCCAGTACGTGTCACAGTGCTCGCAGGGATCTTGGTTGTCGATGCAAAAGTGACAGCAGGTTTGCAGGACACATAGGTTGGGAATGTGTTCACCGGTATCTTGCTGGCATTCAAAGTCAAAGAAGACGAAACGGGTCAACGTTGATTTCTGTAGTTTGTCGATTTGGGTCTTTCGGTCTCCGTTCATGTTGATGGGTGATTTCAGTGGTTGAATGTAGCAAAACTGTTTCTCGGCCGTGTGCCACTCTCGGCAGATGGAACATTCGTATTCTCCGCATCGATGTTGTTCTAAATTTCGCTTGGCCTTGATGACGTCCCACTCTTTTTGACATTTCTCACATTTCTTCCATCGATGACACACACTGCACTTGGCTCTGGAACGGGTGGCGAGATGGTTGTCAAAACACTGGCGGCTGACAAACACACGATGACAACGGTAACACGTCTTTGTGTTGGGATCGGGTGGACAGGGTGGACCCACTGTCTTGCATCCATGACACATGACGTGACACGCGTGTTTCTCTGCATGATCGTATCCCACCTGACAGGTCTCACAAAAATACGACCTTTCCACAAAGGCGGGCATGGAGGTAATGACGTCGTAATGTCTGTCGTGTAAATACAGGTTGAGATGTTTTGGTGTGCCTGTGACGTGTTTTGTTCCCCGATAGATCGCCTTTCCAAAGATGGCCCGAGAGAAAACATTGAGCTGATAACCTTGCTCTCCCAAATACTTGGCGTACAATTCCCAGGTTTCCATCCCCGTACAGGCTTGCCTGGCTCCACCGACGGCATCGATAAGGGCTTCGGTTTTCTTCGTCTGCCACGAGTGGGGTCCTGCCCTGCTCTGTAGTCTGTTCCGTTCTCTTTCCCATTCAGGTGTGTCTTTTTTGTTGGCATAATGACGGGCGACGACAATAGCTCGCTGAAAACACAGTTCGTCGGCATTCTTAATGGTGACCAAACATTGCTTTCTCTTTAAATATTCGTCGAAATTAGCACTGTGTCTCTTCTTCGTGTTTGTTCCACTACCTCTACCATCGGGAGGGGACACGTGACAGATACTCATGGACATGCGTTGATCCAATCTAAATTCTTCGTTACTCTGTAATACGGCAGCCACTTTCTGCAAAACGTCTTCGGCTTTTAACAAACGATGCTCACGGAAAGGTAACCAGATCGGTGTTTTGAGTCCTGGGTGACTAATGGCGATTCTAACATAATCACTTTCTCTGGCGTCCAAGGTTCGGCGAATTTCCTCGATGATGGCCTCAAAAGTGTCGTGTAGTTGTTGTGGTACATTGTTGGCTGGAACGTGGGACCAATCTTCCAAAAAGTCTACCTCCACACACAGTGATTCGGTTCTAAACAATCGGCTGTATCGTCTATCCACGGGTCGTAAAGAATAACTCATCTTGCTTCGCTCGCTGATCGCATATCAATGTTCGAAGCTGTCGCTTCTCGGCCTTTTATGCCCGTCACCCATGAATGGACTCGTCCATGACGTCATATCCTTCAAATGGACTCTTCCGTGACGTCATATCCATGCCATTACACATAGATTGTGCAATACTTAACGTCAGGTTACATGCGGTTGTGTAATACTGGATTTTCCATACGTGTATTTTTAGCAATAAACGTACACACATGCGCTGTATAACGTCACATCGCGTCTATATTTAGCCTCCAACGTACGCATAACGTTGCATCACGTCTATATTTAGCCCACAACGTTCAACCTACGATGCATAACGTTATGCTCAGTACTGTGACGTCACTCCATGAATGGACTCGTCTGTGACGTCATACCACTCAAATGGACTCGTCCTTACGGTTTTAAAACGATACAACACCCGTCTTTCTATCAGTATCAGAATGGATGCTCCGGTGTTACGCATCGAAGACAACCACAGCACGGATACTCTCGTGTATCTCAGGGGTCACACGCTTGCCGTGATTACCCCTGACGATATCTTCGTCTTACCTGACGAGGTATTAAAACACCTCCCAGGAAAAGACCTCCTCCCGAATTAGTGGAGGCCATTAGACGCAACCGACATAAAGTGCGTCGTACCCTCACATTCTAGTGCTCGCATTCGAGTGAGGACAACGGCCCTTTTCAGGGCCAACTTAATCAATGTAAAAGAGTTGTTCCCCCTTCTTCTTCCCCCTCCTGCTTCTCCTCTTCCCCCTTCTTCTTCTTCTTCTTCTTTTCTCTCTCTCTCTCTCCCTCTCTCTCTCTCTTTTCCCGCGCGCGTGCGCGCGCCCCTCTTCGTACGTCATGCACGTGCAAGGGGTCACGCACGTGCAAGGGGTCACGCACGTGCAAGGGGTCACGCACGTGCAAGGGGTCACGCACGTGCAAGGGGTCACGCACGTGCAAGGGGTCACGCACGTGCCAGGGGTCATCTAGGTGACGCACGTGCAAGGGTCACGTGCACGCATGCGCGCACGTGCGTCCCTCGACAGGCGCCCTAACTACTGCTAGGCTGCTACAGCGGGGGTTGGATCGCCGAATGATTAGAACGTGTGCGCTGTATCTTAAGGTCTGCCATTAAGTCAACTGGCGTGGTTTCTATTCCCAGCTTGTACGCGACAAGGAGTAGGGTCGCCTGTGCATTCTTATGGGGTTTCTCCACGTCCTGCGGTTTCCTCCCACTGCTCCGATTTCCTCCCGCAAGCTTAGAAGTTCGTCGGTCCCATTAGGGTACGGGTTTGGGGTACTGTTGAGACTTAAATTGGTAGTGCCAATAGCAGTTGGTTTGTATTTGGAGTAATCAAACTTTTTAATATTGTTACTCTAGTCCTAAATCTAAATTAACGGAAAGGAATTCATTTTAAAATTAATTTCCAATTAATCGACCTTTAAAATCAGGCAGAACCTGAATAATTAAAATGTAATCAAATTGCCTCGTATGACCAGATACGTGTTTAGCTGCGACGTTGGTAACTCACACAAGTAATGCTAAACACACTATAAATGGAAACGGATTTAATTAAATGGGGTAAACGTCCTACTATTCTGAACCACCTGGACTAATGAAGATGGGTTATATGACTTGTGTGCTAGTAGGGAGATTGTGTCCAGAGAGAGAGAGGGAAAGGGGATGCGTAGGGGTGAGCTTATCCCATATTAGCCGGAGCCACGGTAGCTTAGCTATTTAAGGCGATGACTCGCTAACTTGAAGGTCCAATGTTCGATCTTGGTTTAAAAAGAGAAAGATAACGGGATTTTCCGGCGTGGTATTCCAGTGGTGCTAGCTGAAATGCCTCGCAATGAACAGCGTCTAGTTGTTGGAATGGGACGAAAAAACGAGATCCCATACATAGAATGAAGCTGTCCGGGCTATTTTGTCTCGCAGTACACGTCTTGATTATTCCGCATTGAGCAGACCTGAAAAACTCGATTTCATTCTATTAAGAGGCTGAAGGGAAATAACTCGTCATCGATTCTTGACAAATAAAATATAATTTTTTTTTAAAAAATCGGACGAAACGTCACTAAGGTATGATTAAGAGGCTTAAATATGTTACAACATCACAAGTACTTTCTTTTACATTTCGGGGATCAAGGTTGCTGAGTGGACAAGACGCTGGCTTGCTAGACTGGAGGTCAGGTGTTCGATCCCGGCATTGGCCGAGAAAATTAATCCAGATTTTCCGGCGTGGTGCACACTTGTCAGTGATGCTGGACAGGAGACGTGACAAGGACAGCTGTCTAGTTGTTCGGATGGTACGAAAAACCGAGATCCCGTGTACATATTGGCATGCACGTAAAAGGTCCCTTGGCCGTTGGAATTCGATTTAAAAATAGGCCGTAGTACCGCTGTCCCGGCAAAATTTCCGTCATAACACACTGTATAACGTATGCCCGTTAGGACGTTAAACCCCATTTTATTTCATTTCAACTTATCTGTAATCCCACGTTCCCCTGGTTACATATTTCACTGGGTCTTTGACGTGCTAGTAAAGAGAAAGAGAGACAAATGGGGTTTAACGTCCACTCGACACAAACTAGGTCATTTTGGGACTAACATATGGTTTCATTTTATTTCAATAATTCGCTTGCGCGTAGGGGTCTTTAGCAGTGGGAGGTAACCGGAGTGCCTGGACGAAACCCACGAGGTTGAGAAGGCGTCCCTATCTCCATGCCACATACGCTCACACCAGGGATCGAAACCACAGCCGCAAGCCAGAGGTGACCGACCAGATAGAAGCACTCTAGACCACTACGCCATCCCACCCCCTGCTACTAATGATATAACTTTCGTATAATCAGAACGATTTGAAACGTTTGTATTCCCGACCCTCTGCCCCGTACCCAGTTATAGTTCCTTCTCGGACAATGCGGGGGTCTAAACATGTGTCACCACGTTAGTGAAACACCGCCATACGCACAAAGGGGGGGGGGGGTAGCTGCTACAGGCCACTACGCTCATTCGAATCATCGAAATAAAACCGAGCCATATGTTGTTTCCTATCTCTGTATTCCATAGACAGGCTCGTTTCCGTTGTTAGTCTATAAATTTCCATAATTACTAAATTCCATTCGAACAAAATGTCGAAGTAGCAGCACACCTATGGCAAAAAAGTACCGGGAGATACGATATACACAACACTACCCAATATCACCCAATGCCAACTGTTTCTAGTGTCTAGACAAATAATAACATTGATATTTATTCCATATAATCACAAAAAAGGTTTTGGACAATATAGTAAGTAATATATAAAATACGAAGTGGTATCAGCTGTTTTAGAAGCCTACCCCGTATGGCTTACTTGGGCAGTGTCTTTGGCCTGTTCAGTTGTCTTCACCGGGGAAATGTTTAACAAATACGACACAATAAAAGAGGACGCTAGAGCGGAGACGTTCCTGCACATAATATGACATCATATGTGGATTATGGGTAAGGGTTAGGGTAGGGCTAGCCCTGTTTACTACATTTCGAGATTTTGACGAAATCGGCAGGTCCTAACGCACACATGGCGTCATATGTGCGGGACCCTCTCCGATCTAGCGGTGTTCTCCCACAATAACCGGATTTAAATATAAATAACATTCAATAAAGCACAAAAAAGTAAACGGGAATATCAAAAAACATGGTTTACAAAATACACGGTGAAATTATACCATACAATATTTGAATAGTACTCGTTTTAAATCACAAAGCACAACTGGTGTTGATTTGAAATTGATCAAAAAGATATACGCATATATAAAATACATTTTCCAAAATATTGGTTGGTGAAAGTATACAGTTATACAATATCTTTAGATTTGATTTAAAACACAATTGGTAGTGATATGTATACATATATATATAAAATAGTGTTACGCACTTGGCTATAAACAACGGTGAGTGTGTGTAGTTACCTCCCTTTATCGAAGGAGATCTCGTGGGGAGTCTCTCTATTCTCAGACTTCTTGGTTAGATGGTTTTCTTACATAAAATTCATTAGGCCTAAATATATTCACCAAATCTTGTTTACAAGGCCCTTTCACATAGTAACATAATTTATTTATGTTCACTTCACATAGCACTTCCAGAAAATTACTCCATTTGTCATTTCCAATTTCTCTTTGTGAAGAGATGTTGATATCTTAATCGTAGACTTATAAACAAAGTTTTAATGATACAAGCACACATAGCCGATATTATCAACATCTCCACACCAATATCCAATATGAACTGGAATGCTAATTGCGTAAATTCACAATTGGACTAGTGATTTAAACTGGACTACCTTTCTCGGGTCAGAAAGGGCCAGAAAGTTTAAGTCAACAGTTTTCGCGTTCTTAAGATTACATTTATAAGAACGTACGTCAGTATTGTATGTTGTACATGTTTTGTCAGTATTGTATGTTGCACATGTTTTGTACCCAGATATATCAATTCCTTTTCCTGTTTCCATGGTTACTAAAAATATATTATGTCTCGTTTGATTTCAATTATATGGCTAAACGGCATTTGATATTTCTGAACTGTTTACTGTGTATGTGACTGTTGAATTCCTATGAAGGTTTTCGAGTCATACGAACTCGGGTGTCGGCGAACTTTGGAAATTGTTGGAACGTCTTCTGATGTAATTCACCAAGTTTTTAACTCGGTCTCTAAAACGCCTGTTTAATACCCAATACATGACGGGATTTACAGCACTGTGGGCGTGGCCAAGCCATAACGCGAACGGCAAAGCGGAAGTAGGGGCGTCGGTGTTTGTTAAATCGACACACAGCGAAAAAATATTATAAGGCAGCCAGCAAATCAGAAACAGTATAACTAAAATAATTAACATTTTAGCTGCCTGTTTTCTAGACATAAGCCTTCCAGAAGAACCATCAGAGTTATCTTCCCTTAACATAGTGTTCGTGCACAACGTCTCTCCCACATGCGCGTAACATATCAACAATGTAACACTTGGAATAAGATAAACGGCGAATAACAGAAAAATCCCAAACGATCGGCGATCTTCATCCTTTGGCCAATTTTCAATACAGAATCTCATGTCCACCAATAACGGTATCTGCAAGGTGTCAATTTGCCGGATGTAGAGGATAGGCCCCATAAATATCCCCGATACCAGCCAAGTGAGGGCTATAATGAGAAGAGCCTTATTAGGGGAGGTAACCCAGTTAGCTGTTAAAGGATGCTGTATTGAAATGTATCTGTCTATACTCATTGCTGTTAAAGTAAATATACTCCCTGCCACGACTGTGCCTTAAAAAATAAAATATTTTAAATCAGTAACTGACATATATTAGTTTATACATACATAGACTACATCCTTGCGGAAATATACCAATTCTTCACCCTCTGTCAAAAGTAGTGCAATCGGACTAATGGACGATGGATGTATGCCATTGTGGACAATATACCCCTAATATACTTAAAGGGCAATGTTATATGAGGCTGTGCGACAGGGCCGTTTTAAGGTTTATCATGGCAGAGGCTATACTATTTTGAAGGCTCCCTTTCGCGGGGGTGAGGGTGGGGGCTTGATTGATGATGTTCATGCCAATGCAATGACTGCATTCTCATTCAGTAGTGGATTCGACAGTAACAGTATATAGAAAACGAGTGACTCGGACTCGGGGGCCCTTTCCATTGGTCAGAGGGGCCCTTTTGTCAGATGTGGAGCACTTTGTCTGCCTTTATGGCTCCCCTTACTATCGGGTACATTTTCATTTTTCTCGTCGGTTTAAGCATTTTTCTCCCGTTTTATTTATTCAACTTCTTTGATTTTTTTCACGAGGAGGCTGGCGTCTCCAGTTCAATTATATATGAGGATAACTCGTGTTTTCCATTTTTGCGTCACTTTCCCTTTCTTCATATCTTCATTACGCATCTATCGCAGCAATGATCTCTTCTGTTGAAACATTCCCAGACTTAAGTAAGTTTAGCATTTACTCAAAATTGTTCGCCTTATTCTAATTAACATATAGCCGTTTATAAAACGTTTGTTGTTTTAATGTATCAAATATAACAACAAAAACTATACAGGTCACAATTCTAATGAATACAATTACTACTTATTACTGGGCGACGTTTCGACTAGGCTTCAGAAACGTATTCCATAGAATTGTGACCTGTATACTCCACTTCAATTACTAAATGTCATTGAAAGAGTTTAATAAACAAAACTGTGTTTTGTGTTCCGGATTAAAGATATTTCTCATAAACAGTGATAGAAAGTTGAGTAAATTCCTAATCAAGGCTGCGAATGCATGGTTAATATTAGGGGTGGGCGATATAACCGGTATACCGGTGTATTGCGATTCAAACGTGCCAATATATCATATCGTGATACACGTCCAAGAACCGGTTCAGTCGATACGATCGGCAACTTCCGTAACAATCATCGGAATATTCCGTGAAATTGTCAATTTTATTGAAAACTTAAGAATTTCCTTAATAATATTACACACTAATAGTTGCGAGAATGTCATTTGGTCATATAAGAAATAAAACTATGCTTTATTTATGGCTAAACCATGTAAATTTAAAAAAAGATAGTCTCGTTCACCTTTCGTTGTCCCATAAACAAACCAAAATGGCGGGCGTCGAAGCAGACGCCAATTTTACAAAAGTGGCCAATACTAAGTCAAAAACTGGTATATGGAAACATTTCAGTCTGAAGAAAATGAAAACAGGTCGGCGTTAAATGTTGAAGTGACAAGACAATCATTTCAAAACTATTTTGAATTGATCATTGAATGACATTTAATCGTTGATAAATATTATTCTGCAATGTACTCGTTGTACTGTCAGACTGTCACTCCCAGTGTCACATTGGACATTTTTTCAAAGACTACTTATTGTTGAAAGAAAGAAATAAACATATGGGTTTTGTGGATATCTTGTTGTTGTAGACCGTCACGTTTCAGTGTTGCTATGAGATACATTTAAGGCTTTCTTTTTGCAATAAATCTGAAGTTAACACTTTCACAAAACATGTATATTGCAATATAATATCTCAATACGATTTTATTTGGCAATACCCACCCCTAGTTAATATAGTGTCTATTAATCGTTCGTTTATGGGGTTTAACGTTCAATTCCACTTGAGATCACAGGCATGTGCTTCCTAGGAAACTTGTACAAAGATCCAATTGTAGACGAGCAACCCGCGAGGTTGGCGATAGAGAACCGAGTAAAACACTTTATCAACTAGGAGTATAGTGTTGATAAGTCGGTCGTAATAACCTAATTAAGAATCAAGGCCTTGAATTATTTATGTGCTTCCTCACGTTTTCCCCTACAACATACGACTGGGAAAAAACATATTCTACGTCCTAATGGAAACGGGCATACGCCACACAGTGTGCTATGTCGCACAATTAGCCCGGAAAGCGGTGTTCATGTTACTCTTATATGGAATGCCACCTGCCCGGGTCTTTTTTACGTGCACGCACATCTCTATACACGGTATCTCGGTTTTTCGTACCATCCGAACGAACATACGTTGTCCTACATCACCGACCAGGAGAACCCTTGCTACGAGCCAACATGCGAACG
This sequence comes from Patella ulyssiponensis, assembly GCA_963678685.1. Taxonomy (NCBI): domain Eukaryota; kingdom Metazoa; phylum Mollusca; class Gastropoda; family Patellidae; genus Patella; species Patella ulyssiponensis. The sequence continues at coordinate 78,290,372 of OY783228.1, forward strand.
AGCGCTAGCTTGTAGGTCATGCCTTATCGTGATATATTGTACCTACCTTGTAAAAATGCTGTAAATTTGCACAAGAATTCACCATATACCCACAAACGGTAAATGATCGTTCCAACTGACATGGGCATACACACCAGAGTTACGCATAGGTCACACAACGCCAAATTAATCAGGTAAAAATTCTTGGCCTTCCGGATGTGCTTATCTGTGAACACCGTCAACAGGATCAACACGTTACCAATTAATCCAATTAGAAATACTGGTGAATACATGGCTAATAAAATAACGGTGGGGAAATTGGTCAATGTGTAAAAACTTCTTTCAAAATCGTCCAAAACTTCCTTGAATCCTGAGAAGTTATAAGGCGAGTTAGTAAAGGTACTTAGGTTGGCGGTTTCTAGAAATCTCTTGTAGGTTATGTACTCTGATTGTTGGTCTAATCCTGGGTCGAAGTCCACTGGCAAAAGCTGCAAAAACGAAACAAAATACGCGTTAATGTTGTTGATAGTAATTTTAAGGATTTCGAATTCCTTGCAAACAACAATTTTTTGAAAGCTGATTAAAAATCTTATGAAGGGGAATCAGTCAATATTTGGTTCATTGCCGTTCTGTACTTACAAATAATGAATTGAACATACCATACAGCAAGTTAGATAGAATTTGCGAACTGATTTTGTTTTAATTCGATTTAATCAAAAAAAAAACGGAGATTATGAAGAGATTATGGAGAGGGGGTCTATAGGCTTCTGCCTGTTCTCGAATCCAGTTTCTGTGAATAAATATTGTTTAAAAACAAAAATTATGAACCCTTTCATCAACTTGATTATATTTTTAAGTAGCTGAGTCTCTAACTCAATATCATCCAAAGTCTTCGACATTGAAAACACAAAATATTTGTCAATTTAAATCAACATTGATGTTGTAAGGTGGACTTCTGATATCCAATATCTAAGATAAAATAAACATTTTACCATCGGTACATGAATGGTGTACCATAATGCGTTTCGGGCCAATTTTTAAGAAGGGTCTGGAAGAGCGAGGCTGGACATATTCCACAAATCATGTCAATTACAATATTATATGCGTTGTGACCCATTTCTGTCAACTTCTAGATCTCGAATCGGCGTTTCTCTCACTCCAAATATATTAACATATATCTAGCTGTAGCAAATTAGATATTGTATTAATAATGGAAATTGCACAGACAGCCGGACTGCTCAAATAATTTAGATAAAATGTGAGGGAATGGAATAACACGGATGACCATGGGGAAAGAGGGCGAGAAATATGTTTAATCTACACCAGGTCATCTTGTGGCTAGCTTTAGGGTTCTCACGAGTTAAAGTTGCAGTGACGTCCGCCTTTGCATACAGTAATGTTGGAGGAAACTGGCGTTCTGGAGTTGAGAAGCCGTTCCTGATCTCCAAGACACATGCACTCAGACCAGAGATCGGAAGCACGACCAAAAACAAAAACTGACCGACTAACCGGAGCCCGACACTCCGCACCACCATCTTGGAGCATATTTATAGAAAATCAAGCCACAACTAGACATTGCAGTCTAATTATAGTAATCAACATCGCGTGAGATGTGAAGATATTTGATGCTGGAACCAGATTTAGACATGTAATTTGTATAGGCTCTAGTACTGGATAAACCATGAATAATAGATTACACACCTACCCTATGACGTCTTACTCATTTAAAGAGAAGTTGATCACTTCCGACTACATAATAACACTGTATAAGTATGCATCAAATGAAATGGGGTTCAACCCTTGTGCGTATACAACGGGTATTTTGGACCCCAACGACCGTATCCTTAACGTTTTTGAGAAATTGGTTCAAAATTGTTTAGAGAGAATTTTATACATTGTCAGCTACTTAATGTCGATTATAATGCTGCAAATAGAATGGACCCGAGGCAGTGGCAACATTCGTCATTTGATAAGAAACTTCGAGTATTACATGGTCAGATACCAGGGGTCTTTTTGACCCCCTCCCCTTTCATATCAACATTTTGGCGGTTACAGGTGTTTAATCTGTACTGCAATCGGTGCTAGCTTTGTTTTAGGATTCTTTCTTACTAATGATATTGTCTTGGTTATTCTAGTAATCTAGATCGGAAAGCAAATCAAGGTACCCTACCAACCCCATCAAAAGACGATTCTACACGGAATATGACAATTACGATATTTTTAGATTTGTATGGTTTCGAAAAACTCTTATAATTCCTATCGTCACTGATAATACCTGAAATATTTGGTTTTAGCCTGATTGATTATTGTTCAGTCTTGATATGAAGCTATAGTTTGATCGTATTTGAATAAAATTATTCACCCAAACATCTATTTATGTCTGGGGTCTTAGATTGCCCCTTGTTGTCGACGTTTTTCGTTCGACGTATACGCACAAGGGTTAACGTCCCACTGTTCTGTCCAGAACTGAGTTTATAATGGAGACGGGCATACGCCATACAGTGTGCTATGAGGGAAACTGTGCCCGGGCAGAGGCGCTATATCGTATTCCAACTGCCAAGGGATCTTTTACGTGCATGACTAGACAGCTGTCCTTGCTAGACCCTCCAGACTGATAAGGGGAGACCACTCCGGAAAATCTGGATGAACTTTCTCGGCCAATGCAAGGATCTAACACCCGACCTCCAGACTAGCGAGTCGGCGACTTAGCCACTGTGGTCCCTTACAAATGCAAAGGTTTGTCATTAAATCATATATCAGTAATTAGGTATGTATAGAAAGTCGTTGTAGAAATTATACAGTTGTTAACACCAGTTGACTCAATGACAGACCTTATGACACAACGCGCGCACCATCCATCCGACCATCTACCCCCCTAACCTATAATCTTGTAGAATGCGTATCATGGCACTCATGACCTATATCCCCACAAAATCAGTTGTATAACTGTACAAGAGATGACACGCGGCGATCTAATTTGTAATTATACATAAAGGTCAATGGTATATTGTCTACGGGATCTTATTACTGTCATAATAATTAACATTCTTCTAATCTTTGGAATTTAATAGAATCTTCCATTCCGGTGTTTAGAAGGTTTACGTTTTCAGAGCTTCGAGACAAATGTGTAATTATCAACGTCGTTAACTGTCTAAAGCTCGCTCAACTTAAAGAAAACTACTACGAAGTCGCTGTTCCACCGACCACGATTTAGTAACGAAAACTGTTCACTGATGTTAATAGAGGTCGTGGTGTTTCGTGAGTTAAACAAACGTCGAATGATTTCACTTTTCGAATATTTTAAGTCGTTATTCGAATGCCCTATTCAATTAAGAGAGAGAGAGGGGGGCGCAGAGGTCCCTAGTTTGATCCCGGTGTTGGACGATAAAGTTTATCGTGATTCCTCATGTCGATGGTGACGGATAGGGTCAGGCGAGGGGACAACGTATAGTCGATCGCATGGGACGAAAAATCCGAGGTCCCGTGAACTCTTTGTGATGCCCGTAAAAGAATACTTGGCAATTGGATATAAAAGAAGGCCGTGGCGCCGCTATCCTGACAAAATTTCTCTCATAGTACACCGTATGACGTATGTCCGTCTGCATTAGCCCAGTCGGGAAAGACCACTAGGGCGCTAAAATATATTTTCTTTTATTTCGGAAATGTGCTTTTATAAATAAGTAAATATCTCAAAGAAGACAAGACATAGATGCAATAAATATTAAACAACGAATTGTAAAAAAGATTGAAAACCATTTCAAGATTATGTAAGCACGAGTAAAAACTACTGAAATTAGGACTCCAATGTACGCGGATGTCTTGCTCGACCGACATAATTCTTAAACAATATAATCTGTCGCCATGGGAGACTGGTTTACGATGTTTATTTATAGATTTGATCCGTAGATCAACAACAGCTCTTTGATATATAAACGAGAGAGAAATGGGGTTAAACGTCCACTCGACACAAACTAGGCCATTTCGGGACTAACATATGGTATAATTTTATTTCAATAATTCGATTGCGTGTATGGGTCTCTAGCCGTGGGACGAACCGAAGAAACCCCACGAGGTTGGACAGGTGACCCTACTCGTTGTCATCTACAACCGGTGATTCGAAACCACAACAGTTGACTCAATGACAGGCTTTATGATACAGCGCGCACGTGCTAACCATTCGGTCCCCCCTCCCCCGTTTAAGCGTAGAATAACTCAGTTAATGCACACTGACATAAATACAGAAATATTTAACAATTGTGTTGCAAAGTGGTCTAACTCGTGTAATTATGATCAAAAGATCGAAGATAGATTAAGGGAGATCACGGCGACTTAGTGGGTAAGACGCTGGCTCGCTTGCTTGGAGGTCGGGTGTTCGGTCCCTGCATTGGCCGAGAAAGTTCGACCAGATTTTCCGGCGTGGTTTCTACTTGTCAGTGATGCAGGACGGAGGTCCTGTTCAAGGACAGCTGCCTAGTCGTTCGTTCGGATGCACATAAAGATCCCTTGGCAGTTGGAATTTCATATAAGAGTAGGCCGTAGCGCCGCTGCCCGGGCAAAATTTTCCCTCATAGCACACTGTATGACGTATGGCTGTCTTCCATTAGCCCACATCAGGAACAGAAGAGTAGGACGTTGAACCACATTTGATTTGTTTTCGATCCCCAGTTTGGTTTTCATCTCACTGCTAGCGAACTGTGTGTACTAAAGAATTGGTGTGGTGGATATATGTTACGTCGAGTACCTTTTCGGAGGTACATGTTCGATGCTGTGGATTTTCCAGTTTGACGCGAAGAAAACCCACTAGATTGGACAGGCGACCCTACCCCTTGTCACGTACAACCGAGGAATCGAAACCACACCAGTTGACTCAATGGCAGACTTTATGATACAGCGCGCCCACGCTAAGCATTTAGCCATTATTCCCCCCCCCCCGCCAAATGCAATGACTGTTAAAGCATAGTTTAAAGAAAAGAAATATCAAACGTCCGACAGCTCCGCTCCGTATTTGGCTAAAGAAGAAAGGAATACGCCATACGTTGTGCTATAAGAAAAATGTTGCCCGGACAGTGCCAACACGACGTACTCTTATATCAAATTCCGACTGGCAGGAGATCTTTTACGTGCACGTCAATGTGTACACGGGGCCTCGGGTTTTTGTCCCATCTGACAATTAGGCAGCTTTCCTTCCGTCCTGCATCACAAAAAATCTAGATGAACTTTCTCGGTCAATGTAAAGATCGAACACTCGACGTCAAGGCTAGCGAGCCTGCGTCTTGCAAACTTAGCCCCCATGCCCCCCACCCCCACCAGGAGTACATAGTATAATTGTACTGCAACTGCTGAGGTCATGAAAATAAACAATGATGAAAACCTTTGGCTATTTTAAAGCCATAAAATAGGCAATTATAAATAATGACACAATAAGAAGAAGCAATGTAAAACTTCATGAATAAAAGATGAAACATATCATAGCTTGGAGGAGTTCGAACTCCTAAGAATCAACCCATGAGTGCACTACTGGGACTCCAATAAAATTAGCGGTTGTCTAACACATATGAAAGGGGGGGGGGGGGGTCTACTGGTCTAGAGTGCAGCGCTTCGACCTCTAGTTGGCCGGTCAACTCTGGGTTGCTGCTGTGGCTTCGATTGCTGATGTTAGCGTATGTGGCTTGGAGATAGGGCGCCTTCTCAACCTCGTGGGTTTGCACAGGATACTCCAGTTTCCTCCCACAGGAACGACCCCTGAGGGTGCGCGAAGATAATAAAAATAATACAAAAAATAAGATCTGTCTGTGATATCACCTTTGGCGAAAGCGAACATTAAACACTAATAACAACAGCAACAACTTTAATCTAAAAAAGACCGAATTATTCTGTTCCGCAGCTCAGGGGATTTCGAACTAGTAACAATTTATTTGTTCTGTTGGGACGATTTAAACCGCAACCTAATCCACTGGATTGACTCTGTAGACGTGTCTTGTTATCCGTGTTTAGATGCAACACGAGATCTCCACCACATATAACAATTACCAAAGAACCCGGATAACAATCCCACGGACGTTACATGACAATGTGTAATTTGGCCCTGCAGACTAAAATTACCCATTATACGCATAACCCGAACCCTTTACAAAAGCAGAGTAATACTTCTTTGAAATTATGATGGTTTTAAATTACGTGGCTGATATTACTGGATTACAAAAGAAACTAAACGACAGATATATATTATACTACCCGTGGCAATATATTTTGTTGTTTTGGGATCCGTTTTATGTAGACAATGTTGAACAATGTTAAATGTAGATTGTGTGAAATTTAAAACAATGTAAACGACCTGCACGCTTTCAATCAATCTTTTTTAAAATCATTCCAAATTGACAGTATCTTAATTACAGAAATAGGTTGATACAGACATTTTTCAAAATAACCACGTATAATTTTAAATCAATTCCATCGGGGCCTTACGGAGTGCTATGAGCGATGGTTTACATTCTATTAATATTTCAAGCCTTATTGGACGAGTAACAGCGGCCCCCGTTTCATATTCTAATACAACAGATTTCAAATGTGGTTTCTTAGACAAATGTAAAGATATACTACATCAGCTTTTCCTTCAAGGCAACTCATCATTCATGGAGCTTCTTTTATTAAAAAATATAATTACAACAACCAACCCTCAAATGGTCTTAAAGATTATGTAAGGTTTAGATAAAGAGCAGACAGTTCTTTCTGATATACATGGGAGTGACCTCTAGCTGGCCGGTCATCTGTTGCTTGCGGTTGTGGTTTCGTTCCCTGGTGTGAGCGTATGTGGCATGGAGATAGGGGCGCCTGCTCAACCTCGTGGGTTTCCTCTGGGCACTCCGGTTTCCTCCCACTGCTAAAGACCCTACGCGCAAGCGAATTATTGAAATATAATTGAAACCATGTTAGTCCCAACCAAAATGACCTAGTTTGTGTCTAGTGGACGTTAAACCCCATTTCTCTCTCCCTCTCTCTTTTATTAAAAAAATACAATTACAATAACCCTCAAATGGACTTGAAGATGCATTATGGAAGTTTTAGATAAAGAGCAGACATATACATGTAGTTCAAATATAGATTTGCAAAAGAAATGAAATGAAATGGGGTTTAACGTCCTACTCTTCTGCACCTGACCTGGGCTAATGGAACACGGGCATACGCCATACAGTGTGCTATGAGGGACATTTTGCCCGGGCAGCGGCGCTACGGCCTACTCTTATATCGAATTCCAACTGCCAAGGGATCTTTTACGTGCACTCCAATGTGTACACGGGACCTCGGTTTTTCGTCCCATCCGAACGACTAGGCAGATGTCCTTGTCAGTCCCTCCTTCTGCATCACTGACAAGGGGAAAACCACGCCGGAAAATCGAGATGAAGGAACATATTTAAAATCTCAGCCAAATTACTGTATTCTGACTAACGGTATGAATCGTGAAAGTTTTGATAGAATACCGTAGTCTCGATTTGCATTGTTAAGTTTTGATATAATGTCGTAGTCTCGATTTGCATTGTTACAATTCCAAACAAAGTCTGGATTATCCATTTTAAATTAAATTGTTAAATGGCGACCATGTTTCAATCCATTAAAAATCATGACCATCCGATGAGCTAGACAATTGATTCTGGACTTGTCATGTGCATAAATGTCTAATTAATACTTTGTGTTACATTTGAGGCAAAAAAAAAGATCTGCATTCGCGGAGTTATATAATTAGCACTTACGTAATCCACATTTGAAAAAAAGTACATAGTATTTTATATGTGCATAGCTACTTTAATTTAATTTTTGAAGAATTATCACTTTTGCTTACGGCTGTTGTGGTCTCCATTATTCCAGATCTCTTCTGGCTTAAACTTTATCATCAGAAATTTCCTATTTATCATCTAGAGTGACAGATACATTACACAAAACATCTGTCTGGCTGACAAAGATCGCTCAAAATGGATGAGACTGAGTCGCAATGGAAAAAACCGCAACGGCTTTATATATGAGCGATTGGAAATCGCGTTTCAGAGATAAACTTTTGGCTTACAATTCTGAAAGCAACAACATATCAGATGATATTTTTGCGGTCACGCCAAAATACCACTAATCAATTCTGGCATTCAACACAAAATTGCAAATTTAGACACCTGGGCACCAAGAGTGCGCCATTGCGTTAATTTAAGAGGCCGAATATTTGTCTATCGAGAGTTTGGGGGCTCGGTGTTGTGCGCGTTGTGTCACAAGGTCTGACATTTAGTCAAGTTGCGTGGTTTCGATTCCTTGCTTGTCCCGAAATGACCTTTTATGTGTCAAACCCCATGTCGTCTTCTTCTTCTTTTCGTACGTTGTTTAGTACTTCGAATGTGACAAACATCGGAGGTTCATCGGTGCACACCTTGCTTTTCACATAAAATAACCATTGAGGGTCGGAATTCCAATTAAAGTAGATTCAAACGCTGCTGTCCGGATATTATTCTACTCCCGACAATTGCACAGATGACCACAACGAAACAAGTTACTCTTTAAACAACCGACCGGGGTTGACGAGAAGTTATAACATCGTCCATTCTATTTTTCGTTCAGTAACACCCAAACATATCGGCCACTCTGACTAGTAGGTATTGTAGCAGGGCTCTCGTTTTAACTTACATTTGACCGACTGACAATAAAACTAGCCGATCAGTCAATATACAAACCATAAAATTAGATATCCCAAATGGCATATTTTCCGAAACAATGCCATAGCTTAAATTTGATTTCACTCATTACACTCATTCTGTACATCGAGATCCGTCTGTTTTATTCTTCGGGAATAGATCTCTGCCTTAAATAGCCGCCTTACGATCCCTGCATTAGCCGATAAAGTTCAACTTGATTTTCTAGTGTGGTTTCCCTTTTCAATAATGCAGAACTGAGAGCCTTACAAGAAAAGCTGTCTAGTCGTTCGGATGGGACGAAAATCCGAGGTCCCGTGTACACACTGGCGTGCACGTAGAAGATCCATTGGCATTTTGAATTCGACATAAGATTAGGCCGTAGCGCCGCTACCCGGCCACACATTTCCCTCATAGCATACTGTATGACATATGCCCGTCTTCCATTGGCCCCATGTTAGGTGCAGAACAGTAGGACGTTAAACCCCATTTAATTTTAATTAGCCGCCATACCCAAAAAATAGTATACTGTTTTGTAATGCGTTTCTACTCATACACGCAGAGACTGAATATATTTAGAAATGAAAGCAGAATAAATACGCAACAAAATTTTCGAAGTTTTCTGTGTTTTCGACTAAAATCATCGATGAAAAGTTCAAAATGTCGGCCAACTAGCTTAGTGTCTGTTCTCAAGCTCAGCTAAAGTTGTAGACAGACAACATACGTTTAGTATGCATCACACTGAGCAGTAACTGGCAAATATTTCAAGTGTGGACACTGATTCATTGTATAGTGTTATATAATGGTCCATATGTACGGGGCTGACTTGGGCAGTTGGAATTGGACAAAATGACGATATACATGTACAACATAGTGAGTTATTCAATTAACTTAGCGAAAAATAGTATTTTCCGAGATAAATCATCAGAACAAGCAAAATATGCTGACATGTTACTAACTTCAAATTGTGGTATCTATCGCGTTACTGACCCGTATAAGTTTCCATATGAAAGGTATAGTGCTAGCACGATATATCGTTGAATCGCGATTCACCCTCTCGCGACTAGCGTATTGAATCGCTGAATCAATGGATTGCGATTCGTTTTTCTTACGGTTTGTTTTTCTTTGTCGCTGCAGTAAATAACTTGTCAATTTTAATTAGCCACGCCACACATACGTAGGTATTCTTTTGATCCACGTCAATGTCGTGATTTCAACGAGTTTTAGTTCTTCGACATCGACAGGACTGAAAATACCAATTACTCTTTCATTCTGTTGTTTTCTTGGTCAATATTGACCTGGTTATGAATCGTATCTTAGCACCTGAATCGCAATATGTATCATATCGTGACTGTGGTGGCAACACCCAGCACTAATGTACATCCAGTGCACGGTTTATCAGAAGGTCTGTTTTTGGGTCAATTGGCGCGGTTTCGATTCCCCATACAGTTTCGTGTCTGCAGCTGCATAAACCGGCGCTACAGTACATGCGACATGGACGACCAGTTTGGACTTTGGTATCAGGAAACAAATTCCCCTGCGGCCTCTACTGTGAATCTTTGTTTTTTTCATTTCCTTCCAATCGGAAACTATTGTTCAGATATTTATATATACCTTGATTCACTTGTGGTCTAATTAGGACAGCTATTTAGTCTGGGTCGCAATATTGAAATATAATCTTAGAGGGTCTGTAAGGAGCATTGTTTCCGTATCATCTTGACGTATGAATCTTCTTTCATAAACGATTATACATGTTGCTATGGGAACGAAACATTTGACTTTGTGGTCTTAGTAACTACACAAAATGTATTGTGGTTGAAAATAGAGTATCGCTATATATAGTAGACGAAGGAGGACCGCGCCAGACATAATCAAACGCTTAAACATGCATTACGCAAGTGCTAAATCTGCCTATTCCACGATTTGTAGACTTGAAATGATATCTACCTTATTAATCCGACATTAATTAACTATTCCATTCCATAATTAACTCTCGATCACATCTCAAGCCTGTGCTAATTAGCGGATTGGAATAATAATAATATGTATATTTGTATCGTACACAGTTAAATGCTAGTATGCATGCTCAAGGCGCCACACAGACTAGGTGCCATAATAGAGCATAAATAGATGAGTTTTTAAATTAGTTTTGAATTTTTCTAGGTAGGATGACAGTTTAATGTACAATATGAACAAACGATCTGTGGCCAAATGATTTGGGTTTGTATTTTGGGATAATAAGATGTTCTTGTTGAGTACGGAATGGACGACAAGCATCTATGGTAATAACGGATCTACTAGGTAGGAAGGTCCAGTTCCATGTAAACACTTATACGCATGGCACAAGAGCTTAAAATCTATTCTTGATTTAATTGGCAGTTAATGAAGTTCTTTTAGTACTGATGTAATGTGCCAGTTCCTGTTTAATCGACTGATGATTCGAGCTGCAGTATGTTGAACGCTTAAAAGTTTTGATATCAGTTTGTGAGGTATTCCAGATAACAAACTATTGCAATGGTCTAATCAGTGAAGGATAATTAAACGTAAAAATGGATAATTGAGACTTTGTTTGTTATCGTAACTAAAATTCAGAGCGAATATCTCAGTTCAGAGTAGCGTAATCTGACAGGAAAGAAGCAGTGTAAATGCAGCGACGGGGTGGGTCTGTCAAATGACGTCATAAAGTTAAAACCTCGCAACCAATCTGAACAACAGACCCACCATACCTGTAGCTAGCTACCATTTAGTTTTCGACCGTTAGTTACGTACGCCTCACCGTAGCTAAAGTTAAGATACGGTTAGAATTTAAAATAAAGCGATCTAAATCTGAAAAGAAATAGCTCTGGGCCCTGTTTCACGAAATTTTAACTTAAGATAAAATCCAATTTTAGTAGATACTTCAATTTTGATTGGCTAAGCACTAAAATCAATCTAATATTATCCAATCAAATTACTAAAATTGGGATCTTATCTTAGTTAAAATTTCGTGAAATAGGCCCCAGTATTGTTAAACATCGAAGTGCCTATAAATATCCAAGTCGAGAACATTGAAAGGGTGTATGGTTCTTTTCTTTGGAACCTTAAAATAAACTAAAATAGTCCAAAAGCACACATTAATTTAATATGAATGTATATTTAGATTATTTCTAATCATTTATGTTTGGTGATATGTGTTAACAGACCAATTTGAACGACAGCCTTTTATTCCTGCTTATATCCGTTTTTCCCGGAATTTTATTATTATTATTATTTTGCCGTTTATGAATCAGACATTATTTATTATTGCAGCAGGCCATGTTTTTCTTTATTAATTACAACTGGCACCCGAAACCTTGGAATACACGACTCGTAAAACGTTCATTGTGTCATAATTATTGGATATTACGTTCCCATTTTGTCAGGGAAAGACAACAGCACCAACATTAGTTATAATACTGATATCTAATTCGTGCTTTTAATTTCGAATGCTATGGGAACTAGACGTTTAACCCCTTTAAAATGGGTCGATCCACCCTTTTCAAATCGGTCCATCCATCCAGACCTTGGTGTAGGTGTCCTCTGTTTGAATGCCTGACTGTTTGCAATCATGACCGTTTTCTGCTGAGACTAGGTATAGATAAACAATTTGATTGGCCAATGCTTTATAAAAACGTAAATGCACAATTAATTCATATGTGTCATTTATTTACAGAGAGATTAACGGCGGGAAATATCAGTCTGGCTTACATTGGCTTGTTAGTAGTTCGGGGGAATGTTATATTTGATGAAAATCCCATTATCATTAATTGGTTATGTGTACTTTCCTGTTCCTGAAAGCGGCATTTGTATCTATATAACTGGACATTTGCCATAAATGGGACAGGATCAGTGGCTAACTTATCGTTTGATGTCGTAATAACCAATCTTAAATATTGTGTTATCATTGCGAAATCGTATTGTGCTTTGGAAAGCAATTTTTTTGAAAGCAACAGTGTAAATGACCATCAAGTTTCTGCCTTTTTCTTTCCCAAATGCACCGATGAGGGCTTTAACAAAAGTGGGAGTCATAGTAGCTCAGTGTGGGTAAGACGATGACTTGCTAGCTCGGAGGTCGCGGTGTCTATCCAGGTGTTTGCCGAGGAAGTTTATCTGGATTTTCGGGCGTGGTTACCCCTTGACAGTGATGCAGGACGGAGGGCCTGACAAGGACAGCTCTCTGGTCGTTCAGATGTGACGAAAAATCGAAGTCCTGTGTACACATTCGCGTGCAAGTAAAAGATCCCTTAGAAGTTGGAATTCGATATAAGAGTAAGCCGTAGCGCCGCTGACCGCACAGACTTTCCCTCATAGCACACTGTATGGTGTAAACCCGTGTTCATTAGCCCAGCCGAGGCAGAACAGTAAAGTGGGAGAGAGGGAAATGGGGTTTAACGTCCACTCAACACAAAACGAGGTTGAGAAGTCGCCCCTATCTCAATGCCACATACGCTCACACCAGGGATCGACACCACAACCGCAAGCCAGAGTTGACCGGCCAGCTAAAGATCGAAGCGCGGCACTCTAGACCATTAGGCCATCCCAACCCCCGACCAGTAAAGGACGTTAAACCCCATTTCATTTCATTTTTTTACATGTCGGATCGGCAAGCGCCACTCCCGACAAATGGAAAAACATGGGGTTAAAATTGTTTGTACCAGCATGATCCCGCGTTCACAAGACATTCTGACACTTTAAGAGCACATAAGGTCACATTTGCACAGCAACTTGCATAAATACACAAAATAGTCTGTTATTCAATTTAGTTGGTTACCAAGAAATATTTATTAGCCCAACTTCAGTTGTAGGCCTACTGTTAATTCTAACGTAGTAAGATATTTTTCCAATTTCATTTCTCAGCTTGCATCCGCCCACAAAATGGCGATCTCATTCGCGCAGTCCGATGACTCCAGGAATATGATATGCAGTTGGCTACTCAAATCGGTAAATGGATCCGCTAAAACCTTGTGAATATGATGCATTTCTTCTTTGTCTGACACGAAGCTAAAGGTAAATTTGTTATATTTTTAGTTTGGTAGTGTTTGGAAATGAAATGAAATGAAATGCGGTTTAACATCCCACTGTTCTGCTGCGAACTGGGCTATGGAATACGGGCATACGCCATACAGTGTGCTATGAGGGAAATTTGCCCGGACAGCGGTACTTCGGCTTACTCTTATATCGAATTCCAACTGCCAAGGGATCTTTTACGTGCACGCCCATGTGTACACGGGACCTCGGTTTTTCGTTCGAGTCGAACGACTAGATAACTGTCCCTGCCAGGGCCCCCGTCCTGCAGGTAGAGTTTGGATCATCATAAAATATACCATTGGCATATCAAAGTTGACTTTTATGTCACACTATATCTTGAAAGGTTTTTTGAACGAAAAAGTTTCTGAGATAAATGTTAATTATAACATCATAACTATTACAGTTTCTTCCAGGTTTGACAACAAAATTGATGGTACTTGGAAAAGAAAAAGAATACTGTGACAGCATCAAACTCTGGATTTGAAGTCTAACGAACCATGCCTATTGGTGTGCTGCGATCAGCGACGAAGGTGACTCTACGCAGCTACTTTGTCATCCCCCCCCCCCAGAAGCACCACCACGAAACCATTTTGTTTCGTAAAAGCGGACGATTAATTATTTCTTGACTTCATAGATATTCGTAGCGCCGTCGATAACAATTTTATACCCACCTCGTTAATATATAGAAAGCGAATTATTGTTCAGATTTACTTCTGATCAAAACGACTCGGGGAATATAACTACAGCAAGTGTTTTTTGTTATTGTATGAAAATCAACTATTACTCCAAAACAATATTAACGTATTTCCGTACGTCAGGTCACACCTTGTGATGTCAACAACCATGTTGCACAATGCATTATTGAGTATAGTAAGATCCACAGGGGAAATACCTGTCATTTTGAACTCTTAAAACGGAAGTTATACATCAGGACCGGACATTTGGTTATTAATCGTTAGTAGACACGAGTGTCGTCATATATGAAAACTTCAAGGGTCATTAGGTCGGAAAAAAATTCAAAGTGAAACCGTAAGCAAACGAAACAAAATTTCAAAAATCGGTCCATTAAGGATTGTTGCCATTTTTAGAAGGTGGTTTAAAACAAAACACAAAAAAAACGTTTTCGACAATCGGAATAACATTAGCGGCTGAATATTAATTTGAAGATTTAATGTATAATCCAGTATTGGGGCCAAACGGTTGAAAATGTTATCAAACAAGGTCTCTTAAATGAAACACCACCATACGTCATTTTTGGATCTATTATAAAATGGAGAGAATTTTTCATGTTCGGGAAAAATCGGAAGGCCTCGGTAATTTCCGAAAGTTTCCGGAAGCGGTGGCCAAATTTTTGAATATGCCATTTTGAAGGCATCGATGTGATGTTTTCCCTACTCCTACCAAGTTTCAACTTGATGCCTCAAAAAGTGACGGTGATACGCCATCTTGAATATCGTAAAAATGATGAAGAAAACTTTCGCTAATCTTTGATGCAAAATCTAATGGAGCGTATTTCGAAAAATCTGCGATTATTTCTTTCCTATCCGTAAAACACCTCATTTTGGCACAAACGACCTAAATCATATTTTAGACATTGATCCAGGTAGGCCAACAACATCATTGTTGACAGAATTGTTGCACCATGTACAGTTTTGGCAAAACAAACTGATTAAATCCCCCTCCCCACCAAACACACAAAAAATAATAACAACACTTACAGAACCAAAACGTAACTACAAAAATTATCCCGTAGTCAATTTGTTATTTAATTGAGGGATTAAGGAATCGATCAGGCGTTAATGAATACACACCCCGACTGTATTTAGTTAATTAAGGAATAAACATTCCGAATATGCATTCGGTCACTATGACGTCACTGGCCTCTGAGGGTATTGAGTGTTTTTGATAATTGGCAGAGTCGTTTTTAATTTGTATCAATGCCTGTCTCAAATATTAGCAATTTAGCGCGTAGAACGAATCACCCCTATAACGAATCCCGCCTATATCGAATCGCCCCTATAACTATTCGCGCCAATAGAGAATCGCTCCTATATCTAATCGTGCCATTCCAACTACTAATCCATCGACTGTAGTACGTACTGAATGCTGCAATATCGAATAAATGCTCAATGATCAGATAAGCATAATAATTTGCTTTATTACTTGGAAGTGTTAATCAATCCGATCATCACAATCCAAGTGTTTCGGACTGGGCTCGATTAATCATTTATTGACAGAACGTACGCATAAATTTCAGAAGTAAAAAATACGTAATTTTTTCAACAGGAACTGAGGCCCCAAATGCTATTTATCTTGTACTTCCGTGTGGTTGCAACACCTTTATAACAAAAAAGGCACATTCAATTAATATTAACGAGAAGCTTGACAGGCTCATGCCTTGGATAATTGTGCATCAATTAATACAATCAGAACGAAATCTAGGAATGTTACGTGCAAGTTTGACAGACCACCGTACAACAAAAAATGAAATACAATTGGATTAAACGTGAAAATGAAATGAAATGTGGTTTAACGTCCTACTCTTTTGCACGTAACCTGGGCTAATGGAAGACGGGCATACGCCATACAGTGTGCTTTGAGGGAAATTTTGCCCGGGCAGCGGCGCTACGGCCTACTCTTATATCGAATTCCAACTGCCAAGGGATCTTGTACGTGCACTCCAATGTGTACACGGGACCTCGGTTTTTCGTCCCATCCGAACGACTAGGCAGCTGTCCTTGCCAGGCCCTCCCTCTGCATCACTGACAAGGGGACATCGCGCCGGAAAATCCTCGGCCAATGCAGGGATCGAACACCCGACCTCCAGGCTAGCGAACCAGCGCCTTATCCACTTAGCCACCATGACCCCCCGGATTAAACGTTCTACTGTTTCTTCACAGACTGGGCTAAGGGGGGGGGGGGGGAGCTATCAGATAATTAAAAATAAACATAGAATCAAAAATCAATTGAAATGGGTTTAGACTGCAACAACAGGACTAAACTATACGAAACGACAAGGCCCTTTGTGCACATTGGCGTGCACGTAACAGATCCAATGACAGTTGGAATTCGATATAAGAGTAGGTCATGACGCTTCATAGTACACTGCCTGGCGTATACCCACCTTTAATGACCCAGTCGGAGTAGAACAGTGGGACATAAAACATCATTTCATTTCATTTCATTTAGACGCGTAAACGAAATGCATTGTTCTATGATGGAAATGAAATAGAAATGAAATGGGGCTTTACGTCCTACTGATCTGTCCTAAACTGGGCTAATGGGAGACGGTCATACGCCATACTGTGTGCTGAGGGAAATTTGTGCCCGGTCAGGCATACTCTTATGTCGAATTCCAACTGCCTAAGGATCTTTAACATGCAAAAAAATAGATAATGAAAACAGAATTAGCCGCAAAATATCAAACAGCTTAATTCTGAGGCGAGAAATTAACGATTCAATTTTATGCTAACCTCGATCGTCATTACTAACTAATATCGATACGATATTAATCAAAGTCTCGATTATCTATTTTTACGTTAAATCATCCATTATAAACCTTATTCAAATTCTCTAAGTTGAATATTATCTTGATACGTTAATTATTGTCTAATTAATTATTTAGATAACATTTAAGACCTAAAGAAAGACTTGAAATATGCAGATTTAGCTCTTGCATAATGCATGTTTCATCGTGATGCCTTTGCCTGATCATTATTCGTATTAAACGTAGAATTAATGGTATTGGGTTTATTCTGTCATTAACCGTACATCCATAAAAGTTTACACCTCGCTCAACTCGACAGCATCTTCGTTTGTTTCTTTTTTATTTATTAAATTTTATGGCCTCTTCGTTTTAAAAAAAAAAATGGTTCGTACGACCTGCATATTATTAAAAAAAAAATTAAACAAAATCCTTTTATGCAATCTTACCTTGTGCCGTGTCATTTTTGCGGAATTTTTCAAACCTCAAATCTTCAATTGTTTCAAAACGTAGTAAACATTTAGACGTTCCCCGGTCATCCGGTTTCACACACGTACGCTTCTAATCTGTTGAGATGATTTTAAACGAACACATAAAAAACACACAAGAACTAATCCTTAAACGTAATACGTCATAATGTTACAAAAATAAATCTGTATAGAAAAAGGCTGTCTTTTAATTTATTGATCACAGTGGAAGCAGTATGATTATCTCTCACAGAAACTTGTTCAGCGATGTGATGTTTCTATTTTAAACCTAGATTTCTACGAATCGTTTCTTCATAAACCACTAATGCAACAAACGGTACACGTTGTAATAAAAACGTAATAACGTGGATGCTATAAACAGTAGGTTTTATTTCTATTTCGTATTGATTATTTATTTCGCCACCACGATTATAATTATTTGTCTATGTTCGTTAGTCATCAAAAGGAAAATATATGTCATACAAAATTGGACAGATTTCTTGGTGCTGAAATGTCAAGTCATGCTATTATAGGAATCACAAGTTAGCGTCTCTTGGAGTGTATTGCTTTTGTTTTTGCCAATATCGTACGGTGGCGTATTTGTGTCATTCGTTAATTTTCTATTTTTTTACCTCATATGAGGGAGAGCGAGACAGAGGGGTCATTTTGGGACTAACACATGGTTCAATAATTCGCTTGGCAGTGGGAAACCGAAGGACCTGGAGAAAACCCACGAGGTTGGACAGGCTACCCTACTCCTTGTCACGTACAACCGGGAAATCGAAACCACACCAGCTGATTCAATGACAGATCTTATGACATAGCGCGCACGTGCAAATCAATCGGCCATGCACCCAAGTAGCATTGACCCTAGTTGTTAGACTACCCTAACACAATTCCGTTTTCATGACCGACAAAAATATGACCGCGGCAGAACGAACTGACACGTTTATTGAGTCAAATTGAAACCTTTTCTTCGCGGTGTTTTTTATTCATTTACTCTTGCTATCATCGCTTCAGCAACACTACCAGATTAGTCTTATCAAAATACAAATTCGAATTTAGCTTCGATTTATTTTTATCTTCTGTATAGCTTCAATCAATACCTCTCGATCGTTCGTTCCTGGGGTTTTACGTCCACTTCCATTAAATGTGCATTAAACCAATTACATCAATGCTTACAATTCCACTTCCCCATAGCCCGACAAAACAAGCTATTTGATAGGCTAATCCCACATATCAAACCGAGCACGGCTTATTGTAAAATTAAGTATTATTTATCCTATTGTCACGACATTTGGGTGATAAAAAAAGAATACGATCAGTTGTTTAATGAGATTAGGAGGAACCATAAATATCAAGAGAAATGACGAAAGCTTTAAAGAGAGAGCGAGCAAGAGAGCGACGAATTATATGAGCTGTGCCCTATGAGGGAGATATGCCCGGACAGCCACGCCACGGGCTACTCGTATTTCGAATACAAACAGTTAAGGGGTCCTTTGGGTGCAGGCCAATGTGTGCAAGGGTTGTGGGATCTGCGGCCCATCAAAAAGACCAGTATTATGTGAAAGAAAGAGAGAGAGAGATGGGGTTTAGCGTTTACTTGACACAAACTAGATCATTACGGGACTAACATATGGTTTAATTTTATTTGAATAATTTTCTCTATTGCGTAGTGGTGTTTAGCAGTGGGTAGTAACGGGAGGACCCAGAGAAAACCCACGAGGTTGGACACGTACAACCGGGGATTCGAAACTACGCCAGTTGACAAGCTTTAAAGAGCTCGAGCTCTAACTTGAGCATTTTATCACAGGAAGGGGCACGATTTGTCATAATCGTTGTAGGCACCTAATATTTTCCGATATAAAAGTATAACAGCACCATTTTGTTGACCATGTAATCGTTCCAAATATAAAAACAAATGTCACACCGATAGAAAGTTTTCGATGTCAACCATCTTGGAAACAAGTTATCCAGCACCTCAAGCGACGGAATAAAGTCTAGCTCACAACCTGTCTTAACTGCTACCGAAACTGGAGATTGCGCGTCACTTGCGTGTGTTCAGTACCGTAGAAGACCGCTGACTGGTCGTAGAGACTTTTGGTCCTGGACATACAAAATGTTGACCCGTTTTCTTATGGCTGATCTGGGAGCTACCAAAACCTACAACCCTTACGTGCCAATACACATATTGCAGGTTGTGAGCTAGACGTATGCGGGACAATGTTTGACGGCAATGCTCTAGTCACTTGATTTGGGTTTCGTGTTTCTCGATCATTAAATCACGTGTGCCCATAAATGTTTCATCGAGATTTTTAAAATAAATAATTGCTTCGTGCGTCTGACTTTTTGTAGACACGAACATATCTGCACTTTCATCTATTCACATTATGACATGATAATTGAGTTCAAATAGGGCATGGTAATTCTTCAAATAAGACACACTGATCTTATTCAAATAAGGCATGATGCTTTAAAGTCCAAAAAGGGCTTGATAATTAAATGTATTTGAGTTGATTAATCTACAGTTAGCCCCCTTTGAAGGACATTTTCCGGTGCGGGACGGAGGGCCTTAGAATGACACGAAAAACCCAAGGCCCGTGTACACATGGCCGTGCATGCAAAGGGATCCTTGACCGTTGGAATTCGAAATAAGAGAAGTCTGTAGCAATCTACTCACCATTCCACAGTTAATGACGCATTAGCCCATGCAGTCGATGCAAAAACCTAGGATGTTAAACCCCGTTTCATTTGATTTCTTAGAATGACACCAAGTAACATTGACCCTAGTTTTTAGACTACGCTAACACAATTCCGTTTTCATGACCGACAAAAATATGACCGCGTCAGAATGAACTGACCTGTTTATTGAGTCAAATTGAATTAAATTCATTCTCGTATCTTTATTCAAGCTTCACCAGTTTACAAGAGTCGGTATCTGTCATGACATATCTGGCAAAGGGCCTCACTAGAGAGTATAGCCGATTAATGTTGCTGTGTAGAAGAATCTATCGGAAGTATATTGAATTAACTGCAGTGCGAAAGGGTGTCGTTGGGGAGTATACGGGGTTAATTTTGTCATAATTATTTAATGTATCGTCGAACCAAGCACATTAAAATTTAACAAGTCGTTTCAACTGCCGGAACGTTCTAAAGAAATATAAATGCTCTACAAAAAAAAATCGTTTTTGTTTACGACAGCGGACAACAGTTAACTGTTACGTGTGATGTGATCCTTGGTGGTTCGTAAAATGAATAAATTTTTGGCGTGACATATACGCGGTGTGGGGTGCAAGGTGGGTTTGATTTGGGTATGTTTCATCCCAATTAGACAATCAATTAAGTTTCAGATTGATAATAATTAAGTATGTCTAAAATGATTTCTATATCGAAATTCCTAAATAGTAAATACATTTATATTCTCTTTAATAACCCATTTCATATCCTTTTGTAAATAGCATTAACATTGAACTCGGTCAACTGATAATTTAAAAATAAAACATATAACATATTGAATACAGCATGACAATAGCTTATAGTGCCATGCGTTAGTTTTACATTGGAATAAGAATAAGGTGCCTCGGTTTTTCGTCCCATCCGAACGACTAGACAGTTGTTTCTGTCAGGCCCTCCGGAATCACGCCGGAAGATCTAGATGAACTCCAGGCTAGCGAGCCAGCGCCTTACCCACTTAGCCACCGTAATCCCCTCATTTTAACATCCGTGTTCTTGGACATAAATTAGTCGATATTCGATGTTTTGAATTGATTAGCATTAACATCGAGTGTTAGTGATTGTATTTATATTCATCGATCTGTGTAAGAACATATAGGAAACACGACACAAGTTCTATTTTAGGAAAATGGTTTTATTTAATAAATCTTTGATTAGGGCAGATAAGTTCAGCGCACTTTGATTATTTAGATTACAGATAAAGAGCAAAACATAGGCGGGCTCTTGTTAAGTATGAGGGTGCCACGTGACATGCGCGAGGTTGGGCCTGGTTATTGTTTGTTTAGGAAAATTGTTTTATTTAATAAATCTTTGATTAGGGCAGATAAGTTCAGCGCACTTTGATTATTTAGATTACAGATAAAGAGCAAAACATAGGCGGGCTCTTGTTAAGTATGAGGGTGCCACGTGACATGCGCGAGGTTGGGCCTGGTTATTGTTTGTTTAACAGATCCTTGCGCAAAATAGGAAATGCAATAAAATGAGGTTTAACGCCCTACACTTTTGTACCGAATGGGATATTAAAGTCCGTAATCCGAAACCTTGTTAGACATCGCCAGTGGCCGTTTTAATGGGACGAACAACGGAGGTCTCGTGTACAATTTGAAGTACACGTTAATGATCCCTTGGCAGTCGTAATTTGATAGAAGCGCAGGCCGCGCAGGCCGTAGCGCTGCGGTCTGGGCACGAGCATAGACCCGCGGAGCTCAAATAGAGTACATTAAAATCCGCGTACAAACTATAGCTCGGATTAGCCGTGTAATTTATCTTTTACAGTCGGATAATGACAAAACAAATTAAAAATAGATTAAACTTTGCATTTAATTCCCAAATGGTAAACTCGAGTTCCGAACTATTGCTTGATTTAACCTTGTGATTAATCGGTTGAAGCGGGAAAATGACAAAACAAAATGAAAGTATATTTATCGTGAAGGGAAAACGACTGCATTAAAATCCCATTGGAGCCATTTTGTTTTACAACGTGGGGATCTGCGGAAGTCGTCCGGGGCAGAGTAAGAGGGTGGTTCGCTAGCTTGGAGGTCTCGAGTTCTCTCCCGGTGTTGGCCAAGAAAATTCCCCGGAATTTTCCGGCGCGGTTACCTGGGAAGAAACTAGGTATAGCCGTTCGGATACGACGAAAAACCCCATGTCCTGTGTACACATTGCTGTGCACGTAAAAGATTCCTTGCAAATCTTAATTCGCTATCAGATAAGGCTGTCCGGCAAAATGTCCCTCATAACGCACTGTATAGTGTAAGCCGTCTATATAAGCTATTAGATAAGGCTGTCCGGCAAAATGTCCCTCATAACGCACTGTATAGTGCCGTCTATATAAGCTCAGTCGAAGCAGAACAGTAGGACCTTAAACCCAATTTCATTCCCGGTTCAAAGAGCCGGTCTATGAAAAGACAAGTTTTTATGTGCAGTGATTTGCCTATGTTCTGGATATAGCGGTAAACATGCCAGTCTGCTGAATCGATAAGATGCCTGCGTTCGCATTTCATAAAATAAATTCCATTAAATTTAACTACATGTTAGTTTGATTTTCATTTACTTTTTGGTTTGCCATGCTTTTAAAGGCAATTTGCAATTGTTACACATTTGAATTGTATATCTTTCAACAACTGCAATTAAGCATGCTTACATAATTGGTGACAATTTCGCCCTAGGACATGTTATACTAGTATTGGGATATTATTAAGGTTAGAGGTATACAATAATTTTATGACATAAAACAGTTAGATATAAGTACACCAAAATATTATGAGTTTGTTTTCAAAACTTGTTAAAAAAAACAGGATATTATTACGTCTGCCACTCGTGAGGGGAAAATTACCAATTACATCATTAGGTGTAATTGACCAATCACCTAATTAATTGCAGGAATCTAAGCAAGATCTTAGCATGTCATAGCTCGCAATGCCAATGTCTCAAGTGGGTCCTATTAAAGGACCCAAACAAGGAACCGAAGAGTCTTGTCTACGATATCACAAAACAGAGAGGGGGAAATCGTGTGGATTCTTTAGAGATCCGATACCATGTATATTCCTTAGGAAATACTACTTGTTCTTAGGGGAGACAGCATGTATAGATTACTATCAGCAGACTCGCTCTGCGAGTTGGGGGGGGGGGGCAGAAAGACATGTTAATTTTAGGCATTGTAATGCAGACTATTATATAATCTGCTTTCATATCAACTGCTGTATTGTTATTCATATAACCATATTAGTTAGCTGTTGCCTAAAATAAATACACAACGTAAGCAGGCCAAGAGTAAAGAATTACAATAATATGCGCCAGATGTGGTAAGCTTTAGGTCGGTCTCACTTTTCATATATCACCGACGACGTATATTGTTACAATGGAAGGTTTCTTGTACACTACAATACAGTACAGACAATGAAATGAAACGGGGTTTTAAAGTTCTTCTGCTCCGACTGGGCTAATGAAGACGGACATTCACCATACAGTGTGCTAATAGGGCAATTTTGCCCGGAAGCGGGACTATGGCCTGATCTCATATCGAATTCCAAGTGTCAAGGGATCTTTTACGTGTAATGTCTGTGCAGGGTGGGTAAAACGCTGGCTCTCTACCCTGATAGTCGCGTGTTCAATCCAGGCATTGGCCGAGAAAGTTCACATACGTGGTTTCCCTCTTGTCAGTGGTGCTGACCGGAGGGACCGACATGGACAGCTGTCTAGTCATTCGGATTTGACGAAGAGTCGAGGTCTCGCGTATGTACGTCACGTAAATGATCCCTTGACAGTTGGAATTCGATATAAGAGTAGGCGATTGTGACCCTGCCCGGGCAGCCCAGGCCAAATTTCCAATATAGCACACCGTATGGCGCGTGCTCGTTTTTATTAGCTCAGTCGGAGCAGAACAGTAGGACATTAAATCTCATTTCATTTCTTTATAAATAAGACCGAGTACGTAAAATCCATTATCAATGTATATGTACCAGGGCCCCACTTGCGTTGCGTTAAATTGGAGACGTTGGTGTGTGTGAGAGAGAGAGGGGGGGGAGGGGGTAACGTCCAAGTCATTTCGGAACTAACAGTTATTCAAGTTTTTATTTCAATAATTCGCATGTGGGTACTGGTCTTTGGCGGTGGAAGGTAACCGAAGAACACGGAGAAAACCAACGAGGTTGGACGTGCGACCCTAGGCCAGTTGACTCAATGATTGTCCGATGTGGTTTTCCCGTTTCACGAGGGCGTGACAAGGACAGCTGTCTAGTTTTCTGATATGACGAAAAACCAAGTTCCCGTGTACATATTGGCGTGCACGTAAAAGATCCCTTGACGGTTGAAGTCAATATACGTGTAAACTATAGTGCCCCCTCCCTGGCAAAATTTACCTCATAGCATATGGCCGTCTTTAAATATTAGCCCATTGCTGCAAAGCGGAATGAATGCCCGGCAAGTGACGAAATTAGCTCCCATTAAAGTGTTTTCTGATGACCAAAGATTTGTGACGAGTGTAATATTTTGGGATGGCTTTTGTAATTTTAATTAAACAATGTATTTTTTTTTACCATGTTGTGGAAGGGAGTATGGTTTCAAACAGGTCTGTATGTTTTAATAACTATAATTAATTTGTTCATACGACACAAAATAAATGTTTTTTCCTTTACCATAGATCAAACAATAGTTTAATCTAGTTTATATTTTTTCAGACAAATAAAACATTTTTTTTAAGTACGAGGATAAAAAAATATCAAAAAGAAAATCTCCTTACTAAATTAAAAAGCATTTATATATATATATTTTTAAGTTTATCAAAGTAATACAATGTCCGAGCGTGGGTGTACGTGACAATGCGTATATTTTAGAACCTATTATTTGATATTTTGAATGTAATATTATGGTTGTAATCCAAGATACATATTGATTATATATTGTTAATTCACTGCAGTTAAAGTAGCTACGATCAGGGACCTGTTTCACCAATTTTTTCATTCTCAGATTAGGTCAAATTTTCATATGGACAAAAACATGAAAAACACTGAAATCTAACAATAAAAATGTAGTCTTCAGTAAAAGTATTCTTTTCCATGTGCAATTTTAAGATCTTAAATATATTTTTTATTTATTTCCATTAGAAGTTGATTGTTTTTAAATTGTAGTGTCCGTAACCATACTTAAAAAGCTTCACAAAAGTGGATTTATAACAGCTGCTGAACCGACGAAAAAAGTATAAATTTTAATGACCAAAATATTGAACTACTGATATTTAGAATTGCAAGAAAATTTCTTTTTTCAACCTAATGTGACACATTTGGCACAAATACCGTGTTTTAGCCGTTAAAAACGTGAAACTAAATCTGTTTAGTCGATGGAAAAAATATCGTGTTTTTAGTTATTTTTATCATTATGACGTCCCAACATACCGTTTAGAGCTTCACCTGAGGACATTGGCTTTACGTAATCAAACACCATTTCTCTTCTGATAATAAACCGCATTAGCAGTATTTCATTATCCTGACAATTTAATTGATTTTATTTTCGTGTTTTAAAATACATGTATGTTAATCAGGATAGGGACGGCACGGAATAAATCTCTTATGCCCTGTTATCACAATACTTGGTCATAACTTCCAAACCAACGATAAATTGTTTCAATGACATTTAATAATTGAACTGGAATAAACAGGTCACATTTCCATAGAATATAATTACTGCTTATTACTGAGCGACGTTTCGACTGTGTTTCTCTGTTATTATCAAGCAATGATAAAATATAAAGTGTAATATTTTATCATTGCTTAATGATGACTAGAGAAGACTAAATCTGCCTATTGTTGGTCTTTCTTTAGGTCTGAAATGGTTTCTAAAGTATTAATTAGACATTAATTAAGTGATCCAGGTCTTAATCAACTCTCGATGGCACCAGATTTTTCCGATATAAAATAGATTAAAACGGTTCAGCGGTACTTTGATGTAATCAAATATGGCGGAACGAGACTTAGCTTCGATCTACCAGAACGGTGGTTGAAATTATTGCACACGTCTGTCAAACCTTCAAAGGCTAATATCTTCGCTTGCAATATATTAAAGTGAATGAAATTTTCAAATTATTCATTTTACATTATCTACTTTCGAACTATTATAGCAAGAATGGCTAGTTCTTTATCTAAATCTTACATAATGTATCTTTTTAAGTTACTGCTTGTTACAGAGTGACGTTTTGACTGGGCTTCTTCAGCCACTATCAAGCAATGATAAGATATAAAATGTGATATATTATCATTGCTTGCTAATGACTAGAAGCTTGTTACTGCCCATTACTGGGCGACGTTTCGACTAGTCTTCTCTAGTCTTTATCAAGCAATGAAAGAATATAAAATGGAATATTTTATTATTGTGTGATAAATGACCAGAAAAGCGTGGTCCAAACGTCGCCCAGTAATGAGCAGTAATTTTATTCCATGGAATGATTCTGTACAGTCTGAAAATTTATGTGAGAGCTGAAATTAATACTTTATGTGATGGTAAACCCATAAGAATGTTCGTCTCAAAAATAAATCGGGTTTGGGGGCCTACTGTTCGGTTCCTATAATAGGGTCTGAGAGACGAGCATGCGTCATGTAATGTGCTAAGAAGGGCCAGTGACAAGGGGAGACCACGCTAAATATCCAGAAGAACTGACCCGACCAAGGCCGCGAATGCACCTTGTATCCCATAGTTGGTAAGGCAGTTCCATATTCACTGAACCACCGAGGCTACCGATGTTATTTAGCTCGCGACAATCCACGTAACTGTACGTAGAGTCATTTGATGGAGCTTCATCTCTTGAATTAAGGTCAAAATCACATATTCAATTGGGGATGCTAGCACAATAAGATGAACAACACATGCCTTAGTGTCATTTCACGAAATCTGCTAAAAATAGAATTTTGTCATATTTTTAGACCAGAAAAATAACAATGGCAAAGTTTTGGAGAAAATCAGCTAAAAATGGATTCAATTGAAAATAAATCAAATGATCTTATTATTTAAAAACAACGGCACTTGTTCACCTAATGGCCCTACCATCCTCAAATGGGTTATCAAATACGTGTGAAGCTCTTAACGACAAATAATGGTTCTAAAAGCACATATTAATGTAATATTAATGTTGATGACACAGTGATTTATATTCAATTTGTGAAAACAAAGTATTGTAATTTTTAATCATTTGTTGATTGAAATAGGTGAACAGCTCAAATTACGCCAACTTAGTCAATTCTACAAGCTTCTTTTATTATTACATTGCTGTTTGTGAATCAGAAGTTACTAATTACTAAATAGTGTCTTGTAGGATAAGTTTTTCTTTGTTCATAACAAATGGCACTCGAAACCATAGAATACACGACTCGTGTTCTGATTATAAAATGTTCCTGATGTCTTAAATATTTGATATTAGGATCCTATATTTTCACAAGACAGCATCATCAATATTGATTAAAATGGACTAATATTGATTTCTAATTCGTGTTTTTAATTTTAAATATATTTTGGAAAATATAAACTTAGATGTTTAGCTCCATATATAGATGGCCGAATGGTTAGCACGTGCGCGCTGTATCATAAAGCCTGTCATTGAGTCAAGTGGTGTGGTTTCGAATCCCGGGTTGTACATGACAAGGAGTGGGGTCGCCTGTCCAGCCTCGTGGGTTTTCTCCGGGTCTTCCCACTGCTAAAGACCCCTACGCGCAAGCGAATTATTGAAATTAAATTAAACCATATGTCAGTCCCGGCATGTCCCAGTTTGTGTCTAGTGGACGTTAAACCCCATTTTCGCCCTCTTTCTCACACCATGGCTACTTTGTCGAATTCTAAATCTGGCCTTATTTATAGATATGGGACCAGTAACGATACCCTAATGGATGACAATCGCTAATTATTATTGACCGACATCAACATGGTCTAGACATAGTATACTTATATGTATAGAGGCCAACCCAGATTAACAGTTGATATTTTACTCTCTGATAATGATCTATTATATTCTTACCGTGCCATTGATGCTCGGTTCTTGCAAATATGTGGCCATTTTAGTATATTATCACCACATGGGCAGTTCAACAATTGTTCAAGGCTTGATTTCTTGTTGATATATTTTCATGTTGATTTATTTTTCTTGATGAATGTTTTAATGTTCTATGAATAACAGGAACAATTCTTTGGATCGTATTAGAATTATTTCCAAGTTTAGCGGCAACTATCCAAATTATCAATATTCATGCTTATACATTGGTTTCATTTCTGTATTAATAGAGTTTTCACATCTCTAATGGTCATTAGTTTTGAATTTTGAATTCCCCGCCAGAGATTACCAGGAAGTTTTAAAATGCGTCTTATGGTTGTATATTTGTAACTTTTAGCACGGCTACATTCAACGTTTCAATTGTATATATCACTCACAGTTCCAATAGTTTCTAATTTGTTCCCAGGAAGCTTACGGTTGACGAGGTCGATTCACTTGATTTGATATTTATTGTTTATTGCCACATGTCTAATGCCACAGGTTTGTCTCTGTAGTGCCGCCCCCTCCTTGCACTTACTCTTAATAATGACAATAACTTTTGTTAATTTGTTAAACAGTTCACACTTGACCGACTTGTACAAATTTTCAAATGCTAACAATATTCGCTGCCCAGGCAATATATTCCTCATAGTCCACGTAACGGCACGGGGTATACACGTCGTCAATAACCCAACTTGGGTAGAAACGCCGGACGCTGAATCGCTTTCGTCATACACACAAATATTGTTTTGTTTCTATTGAAGTCTCTCTCAAATTACGTATTACGTTAAATGTATAACTTCACATCCCAAACCCTTATACACTCTTTGAATTCCATGGAATTAATTATTTTCTGCTGGAGTTCACGTAAGAATTTCACCAATCTATTACGTCTATCCACCATTTCACAGTAAAGCACTGTATATTAATTTAGTTTATCTGCAGGGAACAGTTGATTAATTAAATGGACACACACATAAAAAAAAACCCATCTTTCTAAATGTTTGTTGTACAGCGAGTAAAACCGTAATGAACCGTGCGGAAAATTAACCATTGTGCTCCTAGCCGTATGTAGGCATTTAAAAGTAGGGTGCCGCGGAGTGGATGGGCGCCAATATAATGCCCCTAGTTACTAATGTTGGTCATAATCAAGTATATTATTTTATAATTGAAAGTCTGTCAAAAGCTATTTGAGGGGCGTTTTTTCAAGAGGCGCCTCTCCTTTTTAGGGGTGCCATGTATCCCCTGCACCCCTGCTAGGTACTGCCCTGTGTGCTCTGTGAAAATAAATAGTTAATCATCGACAATGATTTCAGTATTAAGTTGGTAATAAAAGGCTACTATATATAGCCCCATTAGGTTATTTTTAAATATTGATCTGGTTATAAAGATTGTTGAGATAACAGATTACCAAACCAGATTACCTTAATGGACGCTGACACTTGGTCATATGCAGAGCAAATCGATGAAAATAAAAGGGCAATTGTGCCTGGAAAACAGCGCTAGAGCTGCTCTTACATCGAACTCATACTGCCAAAGGATATATTACGTGTACCCAAAAATGTACAGGGGAGGGGGGCTCGGGTTGTCGTACCACCCGAACAACTATACACTCTCTGTTCTGCACCACTGACAAGGGGGAACCACGCCGGATCTAACACCCGACTTCCATGCTAGCGAGCTATCGTCTTAGACGCTGAGCCAACGTGTCTTGTTGCACCGACCGGCCTAATGACGACAGGCATACGTCACGCCGTTTGCCAGACCGGTGCAATTATCAACGGTTCTTTTTGCCTGTATGCCACAGAGTAAACCGATGGACCTCAGTACTTCGTTATATTGTTCCCTAGATAGACACCCCGTCCTACATCACTGGTGTAACACGTGGCTAAGGTGTTGGCTCGCTAGCCTAGGGGTCGGGTGTTTAATTCCTGCATTAGCAGAGGAAATTCATCCTAATTTTCCGGTGTGGTTTCCCCTTGTCAATGATGCTGGATGGATGGCCTGCAAAGGACAACTGTCTAGTGGTTCGGATGGACGAAAAACCGAGGTCCCGTGTACGCATTGGAGTGCACGTAAAAGAACCCTTGGTAGTTGAAATTTGATATAAGAGTAGGCTGTAGCGCCGCTGCCTGGGCAACGTCTCCGGATAGCCTTGCTCAAACCGAACCCGTTACCGTGCCCCCGCCTTCTCCCAGCACTTCCAGGGAGAAAAGGTATTGCGTGCAGTAGGAAGAGTCAGCAGACGTCACTGCTCTACTGATTAACTATTGATATCCTTACGCGTCAACAGACGTCACCATTGTACTGATTAGCTACTGATATCCATACGCAGTCTTGAAATATAAATAATTTGTGACGCATGTTGTAGAAGTTATTTAGACAGCACTTCTGGTTCGTGTTGGAATTGACACATGGCCATTGTAAAGTGGCTTGAATTCAATAATACTTGCGGCATGCGGAATAACCGTGTTTAAAGACGCAATGTGAATTTAGCCCGACTTTCATTTTTTTGATATTGGTGAACTCGTTTTTCGATATTGGCGAATAAACCAAAATCATTAGCTTGTTTTGATTAAATAAGTATTCTAAGTAAAGATATCATCAATGAGCAGTGGATTCACATAAAAATTTTCTTTCTCCTTGTTTGTTTTTATATTGGCGAGCTATTCAGACTTTCGATATTCAAACTTTCAAAACGCAGATCTGGTGGATATATATCTACAGAATGTCCCCAAAACACAAAGGCGACGCTCTGTAGATATACATACATCAAATCTGCTGAGATTCAATATAAAAAAACAATTAGAAAGAGCTTTTTTATGTGAATCCTCTGCTCAAACATCCCCATTAAGGCTATCTTGAGGTCGCTTTAGAAACCTTATTTAATCAAATGTGTTTTGTAGATATGTATACATCAATCAAATCTGCATTTTTTGAGATTCAAGTCTGAGTTGTTGTTTTTCGTTATTCGCCAATATCGAAAAGCGAAAATCGAACTAACGTATGACTGTCGTTTAAAGAACCATGTTTAGGGTTGGAATTCGGTTGTGGAGCTGACAGAACTTTTGGATGGTTATCAAAATCTTAGTTCTTATCATGCGAGGATACAGAGAGAAAGAGAGAGAGAGAGAAGTGGGGTTTAACGTCCATTCGACACAAACTATGTCATTTTGGGACCAACATATGATTTTAATTTTATTTCAATATTTCGCCTGCGCGCAGGGGTCTTTAGCAGTGGGAGGAAACACTGGAGTGCCCGAAGGAAACCCAAGATGTTGAGAAGGCGCCCCCATCTCCATGACACACACGCTCACACCAGAGGTGAACGGTCAGCTAGAGGTCGAAGCGCGGCACTCCACAGCCTACTAGCCCCCCCCCCCCCCCCTGCGCAATCAAACAGACGATACACGTGCTACGCTTTGAATCTACCCTCGTACCGATAATACTGCACACGATTATGAAAGGTTTCCATTTATTTAGAGCTAAATCTGTCCATTAAATCTCGGTTTAGTTTGAATGTAATTTTGAGCATATTTCCTCTATATTATCTAGTTTGTAACTAATGTAGTGAGAACTGGCATCTCTTAATCTAATCTTTCATAATACCTTTTCAATGAGATATGTTCAAAATAAGACATTGAAAACCATTAAAATAACACGGCTAATAAATCTCCAGTTAAAACGTATAAATCGCAATGTGTAGACAAATTACGTCAAATCGATATTAAGTTTCATAAAAACCGATCCAAATGTCTACAGAGCTAAAGGATCTATAAATTGGCTAATGATGATTGATTTCTATTAATTAGCCGGATAAATTAACTGATTTTGTAACTGGTGATTGACATCTTAACTGCAGATAAAAAAAAACTAAAGGATTTCTGGTCGTGCTTGGCATTTAACTTAACTGTCTGTCTTAACGTAGCTAAGTATTTTACTCAATATCATCCATAATCTTCGGCATTGAAAACACGAACTATTTGTCAAGTTTAAATCAGCATTGCATGCTGTCGTGATCTTACCGGGAAAAGATGGGCTGCTGATATCCAATATTATAGACATTTAAAAGTAGCCAAGTCTTTAACTTAATAGTAATTGCCGGAGGACGGCACTACAGTTAAAACAAAAATATACAAGATAAACCTGCGCACAAGATAGAAAAGAGTCATTGCAAAAAATAAACAAATATCAAATCAAGTGAATGGATGCGGTGGGCCTGTTATGGTACGGGCTTCTCTAAAATGATTTTCAAAAACAAAAAAAACGTAACGGAAATAATGCGACCAATCTTGACAGTGGCCGTTTCTTCAATGGCGATAGTCTGCCAACTGACGTCAGATGTTAGAATGTCAAACATCATCCACAGTCTTTGACACTGAAAACACGAATTATTTGTTAATTTACATCAACATTGATGTTGTGATCTTACCGTGAAAAGATGGGCTGCGGATATACGATATCTTATACAAACGTTTTACCATTGGTAAACGAATCGTTTACCGGAATGCGTTTTGGCGTTATTCGTAACATGCAACTCGAAGAATGGCTACAAAATGCCCCAAGTCATATCAAACGGTGATGCCATATTTAAATCTGGGGAGCATGCCCAATAAATATTTTCTCTGTAGACTGGAACAACCAGACTGCCATTCGATTGAGACGTTCTCGTATATGTCACCGAACATAACTGATTAGAAATTAGAGTAAAGAAGGAAACAATTAAATGTAATTCAGTTTATATACATTCATATTACATGCGTTGCGACCCATTTGTTTCAATTTCTATTTTGCAAATATTAGCGATTTAGCTCCTTTAATTCCCGCATAGACGAGTTTTGTTGAAATGATTTAGACTACTTCAAGAAATTTTAGAAGTATACATTGCAGACATATTCTCGCAGTAGCTAATTCTTCCTGGTTGGTCAGAATTAACGATAAAAATAACTGTTTGCCTAAGGTAACGGTTCAGTGTATCGTGAATCGACATAAACTGACAAATATCGAAGCAAGTAGGCTAATTATTCAATAACTAACCCGATTACTGTATCGATTAGGTTTCTTAAAGTTATATTCCCCAAGGCTTCATTAGGTCACATATTCGAAGAACAAATATTCGTTATTCCGCTTGGTACTGAACAGTGGGGCGTTAAACCACAGTTCGGTTCAGTTCACTACATAGATTTGGCGTCTTAAGTCTCTAACCCAATATTTTCCATAAAATTCAAAATTAAAAACACGAATTAGAATTCAATATTGGTCTATTTCCATCAATATTGATATTATTATCTTGCCGTAGACGTCTTAAGTTTCTAACCCAATATTTTCCATAAAATTCGAAATTAAAAACACGAATTAGAATTCAATATTGGTCTATTTCCATCAATATTGATGTTATTATCTTGTCGTAGACTATGGGATCCTAATATTCTATATTTAAGACACAATTAACATTTTATAATCAGTACACGACTCATGTATTCTATGGTTTCCGGTGTCATTTTGTAATGAACAAATAAAAACATATCCTACAACACAATGTGCAAGTAATTAATAAATGATAAAATAATAATTTTTAAAACGCGAAAAGTGCACTGAGCAGGCTTAAACGACTGTCGTTCAATTTCAACTGTTTACTTATTTCGCCGAACGTAATATTATTGATTAAAAATTACAATATGTTTTTTTCCTCAAATATTGAATATAAATCACTTTACATGTATTCTTCTTACATAAATATGTGCTATTAGAAAGGTTATTGTCGATTTTAAGGTTACAAAACAATAAAGGGGACATATTTCAAATCGTTGGTAATATTATCTTTCCACGACCAACGAAATATGAGATTGTATTAATTGGTTTCATTTCAATTTGTAAAATAAATTATTACAAGATTAAATTCTCAGAACATCAGTTTATTATTGTGACAGTTGAACCTTCGAACTTCCAAAAATGTTTTACTTCTACGAGGACATGATGTGATGAACTTAACTCAAACGCTTGGCGGTGGGCTCGTTTTGTCAATTTGCTTTAACGACCAAATGAGATTGAAGGCTTCGATAAAAATCAGAAATGTACATCGCGATTTATTGGAAGAAATGAAATGCACTTGATATCACATGCGTTGCAGATTAGGCCAATAGGTCTAAGCAAAGTGTTAGTCCCAAAATGACCTAGTTTGTGTCGAGTAGACATTAAATCCCATTTCTCTCTCTCTCTCTCTCTCTCTCTCTCTCTCTCTCTCTCTCTCTCTCTCTCTCTCTCTCTCTCTAAGCAAATTTTTACATTGACATTTAATAATTGAGCTGGAATATACAGGTCACAATTCTATGGAATATAATTACTGCTTATTACTCAGCGACGTTTCGACAAGGCTTCTCCAGTCATCATCAATGAAGCAATGATAAAATATGACATTGACAAAACACACAAGATAGAGAGAGAGAGAGAAAATAAATGGGGCTTAACGTCCACTCAATACAAACTAGGTCATTTCGGGACTAACATATGGTTTAATTTTATTTCAATAATTCGTTTGCGCGCAGGGATCTTTAGCAATGGGAGGAAACTGGAATGACCCGATGGAAACCTACGAGATTGGACATGCGACCCTACTCCTTGTCACGTACAACCGGGAATTTGAAACCACGCCAGTTGACTCAATGAAAGACTTTCCTTTTTTTAAATTAAATTTTTAAATGGCAAATTGTTCTAATCTAGTTAAAATCTCGAGTATCCGATGCCATCGAGGTTAATTATAGTCGTGTTTTATTAATTAATATCTAATTAATACTTTATATAAATTTTCAGGCCTAATGATAGACCTGCAGTAGGCAGATTAAGATTAGTGTGTCTAAGCAGGCTACTAGAAGAAATACTGGACGAAATCGGCAATAATTGTATCATCAATTTCATTGTAAGAGAATACATATAATTTACCAACTAACTCAAGAATAAATTTTTAAACATCTTGACGTTGAAATAAAAAAAATAAGCCCTATAACTATAGGCTATTGCAATTTTGTATTCTTGAGTGCTGAGAAATTTTATGTACTCTCATGGAATAAAAATGTTTCCGCTTTTTTAACAATATATTGTTTTGAATATAGACAATGTGGACTTGTTTTGGCAGACTTTACTTTAGTAGTTTGCAGTTAAGCCTTTCTATGAATTATTAGTACCACATTATTTCTTAACGCGTGATAATGGGACGTTTCGCCCAATTTCACAATATTTCACGTAAAACTTTTTGCTTTCTGAAACGATCTTGTGTTGCATATTTTCAGAACAAACCTGCAACACTGTAAATGGGCCTATGTTTACCGATCGTGGGAGGGAGGGTAAATAAAATGGTTTAACTAGTTCAATAAGATAAGGACAGTAATAAGTTCTCTAATACGTCAAGAGAGAGAAATGGGGTTTAACGTCCACTCGACACAAACCAGATCATTTTGGGACCAACATATGGTTTCAATTTTATTTCAATAATTCGCTTGCACGTAGGGCTCTTTAGCAGTGGGACGAAACCGGAGTGCCCGGGGAAACCCACGAGGTTGAGAAGGCACCTCTATTTCGAAACCACAGCCGCAAGCCAGAGGTGACCGGCCAGTTAGAGGTCGAAGCGCGGCACTCTAGACCACCCCAACCCCCTTCCGTCGATATAATAACTTTTTATACGCCCACATTTTTATGTGGACGTATATTGTCGTCGCCCCTGTTCGTCCGTCCGTCCGTCCGTCCGTCCGTCAACAATTGTTTGTGAACAGTCTACAGGTCACAATTTTTATCCGATTTCAATGACACTTTAAATATAGGTTTATCACCCTAAGATCTCGGTTCCTTTCGATATTGGCATGTATCGGACCGTAACTTCATGGGTTATGGCCCCTGATTGTACGAAAAATCACGTTTTTTAGCTTGTGAACAGTGTAGAGGTCACAATTTTGAACCGATTTGGATGAAACTTGAAATGCATGTTTATAACCCAAAGATCTTGGTTCCTTTCGATATTTGCGCCAATCGGCACTCTAGACCACCCCAACCCCCTTACGTCGATATAATAACTTTTGATACGCCCACATTTTTATGTGGACGTATATTGTCGTCGCCCCTGTTCGTCCGTCCGTCCGTCCGTCCGTCCGTCAACAATTGTTTGTGAACAGTCTACAGGTCACAATTTTTATCCGATTTCAATGACACTTTAAATATAGGTTTATCACCCTAAGATCTCGGTTCCTTTCGATATTGGCATGTATCGGACCGTAACTTCATGGGTTATGGCCCCTGATTGTACGAAAAATCACGTTTTTTAGCTTGTGAACAGTGTAGAGGTCACAATTTTGAACCGATTTGGATGAAACTTGAAATGCATGTTTATAACCCAAAGATCTTGGTTCCTTTCGATATTTGCGCCAATCGGATCGTAACTTCCTGAATTATGGCCCCTGATTGTCATATCAGGGGCCATATATATCAACGTTCCATGGTTATGAAGGTTGAGTTCTAATTGACGGACAAAATGGCCGCCGTTTGTACGCGAATGGTGTGAAAATATGTTATATCAAGGTGAGAGAGAGAAATGGGGTTTAACGTCCACTCGACACAAACTAGGTCATTTTGGGACTAACATATGGTTTCAATTTTATTTCAATAATTCGCTTGCGCGTAGGGGTCTTTAGCAGTGGGAGGAAACCGGAGTGCCCGGAGGAAACCCACGAGGTTGAGAAGGCGCCCCTATCTCCATGCCACATACGCTCACACCAGGGATCGAAACCACAGCCGCAAGCCAGAGGTGACCAGCCAGCTAGAGGTCGAAGCGCGACACTCTAGACCACTAGGCCATCCCAACCCCCCGTTATATCAAGGTTGTGGACCTTATAGAGGTCACAATTTTGAACCGATTTTGATGAAACTTGACATGTATGTTTATAACCCAAAGATCTTGGTTCTTTTTGATATTTGCGCCCATCGGATCATAACTTCCTGAATTATGTCCCCTGATTGTCCGAAAAATCGCCCTTTGTAGCTTGTGGTCCCTCTGGAAGTCAAAATTGTTATCCGATTTAAAAAACCGTTAGAGTATATCACCGTTCCATGGTTATGAAGGTTGAGTTCGAATTTCGTGAAAATCGGACCAAAATTGACGGACAAAATGCCCGTCGTTTGTACGCGAATGGAGTGAAAATATGTTATATCAAGGTTGTGGACCATATAGAGGTCACAATTTTGAACCGATTTTGATGAAACTTGACATGTATGTTTATAACCCAAAGATCTTGGTTCCTTTCGATATTTGCACCCATCGAATCATAAATTCATGAATTATGTCCCCTGATTGTCCGAAAAATCGCTTTTGTTAGCTTGTGGTCCCTCTGGAGGTCAAAATTATTATCCGATTTAAAAAAAACGTTTGATTATATCACGGTTTCATGGTAATGAAGAGAGAATTTGAATTTTGTGAAAATCGGACCAGAGTTGACGGAGAAAATGGCCGCCGTCTGTACGCGAATTGTGTAAAAATATGTTATATCAAGGTTGTGGACCCTATAGAGGTCACAATTTTGATGAAACTTGAAATACATGTTTATAACCTAATGATCTTGGTTCCATTGCATATTTGCCCATATCGGATCGTAACTTCCTGAATCATGGCCCCTGATTGTACGAAAAATCACCCTTTTTAGCTTGTGGTCCCTCTGGAGGTCACAATTATTTTATGATTTTAAAAAAAGGGTTGATTATATCACAGTTACACCGTAGTTATGGGTGAGTTTGAATTATGATTTTCTGGTGATTACTTAAAATGCAACAACTCTTGTTGACTGCCCGGACGATTTGGCTGCTGTGTGGGCGTATGTTTCGTTGCCTGGCAACCTATTTTTATTTGTTCCAGTAAGGCGGGTTGGATGGCTTAATGGTTAGCACATGCGCGCTGTATCACAAGGTCTGCCATTGATGCAACTGGCGTGGTTTCAAATCCCCGGCTGTACGTGGCAAGGAGTAGGGTCGCATCGCCTGTCTAACCTCGTAGGTTTTCTC
The DNA here is from genome assembly GCA_963678685.1 of Patella ulyssiponensis. Classification (NCBI taxonomy): domain Eukaryota; kingdom Metazoa; phylum Mollusca; class Gastropoda; family Patellidae; genus Patella; species Patella ulyssiponensis. Next base: position 78,328,796 of record OY783228.1, read on the forward strand.
TGGATCCTTCGTTTTTTTCCCTTTGATAAAGCGAATTATTGAAATAAAATTAAACCCTCTGTTAGTCCCGGAATGACCTAGTTTGTGTCCAATAAATCGGGAAGCATTTTTGGCATTTGGCGGGTTTGGCAATTCGGCAAAACCAACCCACCCAACATTAAGCATTCGGAATTCTCTACTGACGATTTAACCGGTAAGGGTCAATATCTAGGCCAAACCGGAAATTATAAACACCATTGATGTGTTAATTTGTTTTTCTTTATAAAATATTAAATAATCAATATGGATTAAGCCGCGACAAATTTTATATTTCCGCAAAAAATAGAATTGACACAAAGATTCCTTATTATATTACTAGACTTAACCTAAAAAAAACTTCGTTGCCTGATCTAGAAAAATATATGGTATCCTGAACAGGCCATGGGAATATCTACCGATTTGATGTTTCCTTTTAGATTTTTTTATTTAACATAAAATAATTAATATTTATATATTTTTATGTAAGCCACGAAACATTTGATATTTACGAAAAATAGAATTGATGCAAAGGTGATTATGTCTTGTCTACCAGACTTAAAAGGGAATTATGAGACATTAGATAAACAGTTGGCAGTTCTGGCTATAAAAAATCTAAACAATAGATAACGTAAATAGAAAACTTTAGTAAAATTGCTCCACTTCGAGAGAGAGAGAAATGGGGTTTAACGTCCACTCAACACAACCAGGTCATTTCGGGACTAACATGGTTTCAATTTTATTTCAATTATTCGCTTGCGCGTAGGGGTCTTTAGCCGTGGGAGGAAACCGGAGTGCCCGGAGGAAACCCACGAGGTTGAGAAGGCGCCCCTATCTTCATGCCACATACGCTCACACCAGGGATCGAAACCACAGCCGCAAGCCAGCTAGAGGTCGAAGCGCGGCACTCTAGGCCACTAGGCCATCCCAACCCCCCGCTCCACTTCGAATTACAAATTCTCGATTATCTCATTTTAACGAAAAATGTATTCCAATCCGCTAAATATCGCAAGCTAGCGATGGCATCGAGGGTTGATTATGGTCTGGATAAGGAAGGTAATTAATGTCCAATAAATTATTTAGATAACATTTCAGGCTTGAAGAAAGACCTGCAATAGGCAGATTTACTGGTGTGTTCCCAATTTGCCGGCAGACTGTTAATCCTTTAATTGATCTTAAAACTATACTCTGTTTAAAATTAGTCACCCAAGAACTGTTCACTAGTGTTCAGCGTTAATGAGCTCTTAATCTCTGTTAATAAAATTTATTAACCATCTAATTAATGATATTTTGAACACAGTTATCTCCTATAATCGAGGTGGCCGAAATTCAATACACAATGGTTACAAGTACCGAATAAAGTCAAGCAGACCGAATGCCGTCCTTTGGAAATGTTAAATTTGTTAAAATCAATACATTTTTATATGTGTAAATTATTTAATGTTATTTAATAAAAGTTAAATTTGTTAAAATCAAAACAATTTTATTCTTTAACAATATATGGACTATAGTTTTTAACACCATTGTTCTAGGATTAACTCTGGATTAGCGGCAAAATTTGACATCAAAACCTGCCGGCAAAGTGAGATACCCCGATTTACTTCTTTTATATTGCATATTTAACTAATCAACTAGACTTAACCTAAATACAATATGATTTTGATTTCTTTGTGAAATAAAAGTACATTTTAGCGTGGATTAAACCGTTGAGAATGTGATATAATTGGCGTTAAAAGGCGTAGATGTCTGTGTGCTAGACTTAAACATACATGTCTATTGCAGCTCTTCCCTTTAAATTATTAATTAGACACGAAGATACCATATTAAGTTTTACTCTAATCACCCAGACTGATCGGACGTGTTTTCGCCGGTCGCATCTCCCCGTTAATATTGGAATTATTTAATACTTTTGAATTGTGAAAAATAGATGTTGTTGGAATATTTTGTATCGGGAATCTGAGTATCTACCTGATATAAAAATGAAAATGTTTTTTATGTGACTTAGTGGACATTTAAATATCAATTAGTAACCTGTAGAATAAGAGAGAGTAATGAAGTGTGACGGCATACCAACAGGTCCATGTCCGTTTAGGCGGAAAGGACCGATCGAGGTGAATATGTCTCAAGGTGACATGTCTCTGTGTAAAGATTGTTTCGAGGAAAGATATGGTCCGGCAGGAAGAAAACCTAATAAGAAAACTTATAACCCTGCGACGGTGAGCGATATTAAGCAAACACCAGAAAGTGAAACACATACTGACAGAAATGTAAATCGGGTATCAGTGAACGATGTTATCCTGGCTTATGTCGTATTTTCAATGCAGAATAGTTCAGTCGAAAATATCAAAACATCTTTACTTGGGCATTACACCCTTGAACACATCTCTCAAAGTAAACGCCTTTTGTGGGAGAAATGTGATAGTAAAATTATTGGCGATTTTGTTCGACGAAAAGACTCGACAGTGCGATCAGAGAAAGAGGCGCATACAATTGACATTTTATGTGCTATTGAGAAACTGGATAAGGCAGATTGTTTACCGGAGGTTACACTCAATGCCCTTGATCTTGGAAAGATACCACGCTCATATCCAGAAGAATTAAATACGATATCTATAGTGGAAAGATTGAATCTGTTTGAAACAAAAATGACAAACCTACAGAACGTACTTGATTATACCGTCTGTGAAAATATCGCTATTAAAGATAAATTAGACAAGATGACTACAGTATACGGAAAATCATACGCTGACTGTGTTAGTAATCCAATAACTGACACGATTAGAGACGACCAAGTTTTATTTGTAAAACCATCACCCTCCAAACCCAGATATAATAACTCCAATAGAGTAACACATACCAGAAAACGCAAAGATATGTCAGCGGATCGTTCGAGTGTATTATCTGAAGGTACAAACAAAGGTATACAGCCCCGAAAGGATATTCCTATTTTAAATAACAATGATTCACCCCACAGTGGTCGCGAAGATGATGGCTTTGAACTTCCACCATATGCCAGGAAATCGAATAAACGCCAGGAATCCAGGCGAAGACACATTATACATGGAAAATCATCTAATCATCCCCATCAGTTTAAAGGTGCACCCGAACCTAGCCGAGAGCTGTTTATATATCGTGTACACAACTCTACATCTGAATCTCAAGTATCTTCTCATCTTAGTGAAAATGGATTTACAGTGAGAGAATTATCATGTATATCTAACCCTAACTCAACACATAAATCATTCAAGTTGTCCGTTCCTTTATCAGAATTTAAACGCTTGTACGACGAATCATTGTGGCCCGAAGGTGTACGAATTAGGAAATATGTCCGTCCACGAGATGATGAAAATGTACAGAACATAAGGTAAATGGACTTATCTGTTGTCTCTTACAACTCACATGGACACGGTACTGGTCGCCTTGAATATATCCAACAATTGTGCTTTTCTAATGATGTAGTTTTAATTCAAGAACACTGGTTTTTAGCAGAGGAGATGTCTGTTTTTGAACAACAAATTAACAATGTCAGTTGCCACGGAGTTTCAGCAATGGACAGTCGACATTTTATCTCGGGAAGACCGTTCGGTGGATGTGCAATACTGTGGAAAAGTAACTTACTTTGTAAAGTTAAGCCTGTAATAAGTGAATCTAAACGTATTTGTGCCGTTGAGCTGTCAGGTAGTGCTATTGATATTCTAATATGTAGTGTGTATATGCCATGTGATTCTACAAATCCCCGAGAATTCGATGATACACTAAACGATTTGTTATCAATAATAACCAACTCGGAATCCGACTATTTAATTATCGGTGGTGACTTTAATACCGACTTTTCCAGAATATCTCCACAAACTGAACGGTTACAAAACTTTTCTAACTTTACTAATCTGATATGCATGTTAGATCACCCAAACTCTAGGGTTTTATACACTTATGAGAGTAAAATAACTGGGGATAGATCCCTTATCGACCATATATTCATGGCAGTGGATATTTTACCGAATTCGGCACTTTACTCTGATTCGCTATTTTGCCGTACCTTCCGTTTGACATGCGCAGTTCTCTGTTTCCTGGACTTAGCCGTTTTCGCTAAGATAATGATGCCGGCTATTTTTCCGTCTAACATTTACCCATAACACAAACCCTAACCCTAACCCTAACCCAAAATCTAAACCAAACCAAGCCCTCACCCTAACCCAACAGTTCTATCCGTCCTATGACTACCAATGCTTCTTTCTCCTTTTATTATAAGGAGACGAAAATAGCCTACTTGAATTTCTATGGTAGAATTTGATAGAATTATTTTTAAAAGAAAATAAGATAATAAATGTAAATTGTAGAAAAAACATTTAGAATTTTACTCTATTTTGGTCGAGGGCGCATTTCTGCAGATTTTGGTTTTTAATTTAAGTACTAAGACTGTCAGTGGTGTTTGTGTTTTTCCGGTAAAATCGTGCTTTGCGCCAAACTTGATATACAGAGTAATCAAAATGGTGGAATATATCAAGAATCGCACAACTGCGCATGTCGAACGGAAGTGGATATTAAACCAATCAGAAACGATGTACGGTAAAACAGCGAAAGTAGATACTTTGCCGAATTCGGTAAAATATCCACTACGTATATTCATATCTCCTAATCTCTATGATGACGTTAAAGACTATATCTCAATCCACGATGGGGATAATCTGTCTGATCATGCAGCTCTTCGCCTGTCTCTCAATGCACATGTCCAATACTCTAAATCAGAGATTGATTATTCCCACCAGCGATATCCTCGGTGGTTTAAAGCCTCTGACATTCATATTAAACAATATCAGCAAGAATTAGACTCAAGATTAAAATGTATTATCATTCCCATAGATGCTATAAATTGTAATAATTTTCTTTGTAAATCACATTTACAGTGTATTAATGATTACTACAACAAACTTATTGAGATTAGTTTATCGGCTGCTGAGCATACGATACCAATGTCTAAGCACAATAAGAACAATAAACCCCCAGTTCCCGGCTGGAAAGACCATGTTGAACACAGCAGAAACACCTCTATCTTTTGGCATAACATATGGAAGGACAATAATCGCCCTCGGTCAGGAATTCTTGCCGATATACGTAATCGAACAAGAGCACAATACCATTATACACTAAGATTTGTTAGGACTAAGAAAGATAATATAAAAGCTGAAAAGCTGTCTAAATCTCTACTGAACGACAGAACTAGAGATTTTTGGGTAGAAATTGACAAAATCAAGGGTAAAGCAAAACCCATAGCTACTAATATCGATGGCAATGTCGGAGCTAATGATATAGCTAAATGTTTTACACAGAAATATAAAGAATTGTATAACTGTATCTCTTACGACAATGCTAACATGGAAAAATTAAGTTGTGACATTGATTCTAACATTATGCACTCTTGTCAGACAAATAGATGTAATGCTAAACATAATATCTCTACATATAATGTTTCTGAAGCTGTACACAAACTAAAACATAATAAAAATGATGGCTATATGGGTCATAGTAGTGATCATCTTATATACTCCTCAAATACATATCATGTTCATTTATCAATGTTAATAACTGCCATGATTAAACATGGTTATTGTCCAGAGTCATTTTGTTTGTCAACTATAACATCCATACCTAAAAATCGTAGACAATCCTTGAATAGCTCTAGTAACTACAGAGGAATATCACTGAGTAGTATTATAGGTAAATTAATTGATTTGATATTATTAGATAGTTATCCTCATATATTTAACTCCTCGCAATTACAATATGGTTTTAAGAGTGAAAACTCGACCACCCAGTGTACCTTTGTATTGAATGAAACTATTAAGTATTATCATAACCGGAAGTCTGACGTATTTGTTGGTCTGCTTGATGCCAGCCAGGCATTTGATCGGTTGAATTACATAAAACTATTTCGATTATTATTACGAAAAAATATATGTTGTGTAATTGCTAGATTTCTCTTAAAGCTGTATATTAATCAAAAAATTAGGACCAGATGGGGTAATTTCACAGATGAACCATTTTCTGTTTCAAATGGAGTGAAACAGGGCGGGGTTTTATCTCCCATATTATTTAGTTTATATCTAGATGAGTTATTAGTGCGCCTGAAAAACAGTAAATTTGGTTGTCACATTGGGCATGTATATGTAGGAGCCCTGGCATATGCAGATGACGTCACCCTAATCACGCCAACAAGAAAAGCCCTACAAGAATTACTCAGCATTGCAGAGTCTTACTCTAATGAATACGATGTCAAATTTAACCCTGACAAAAGTAAGCTTCTAATATTTAGACATAATAACAAACCTGATACGAGTACTTGTCCAATTAAATTTGGTGAAAAAAATATTAATATCTCCACTTCAGAATTACATTTAGGTAATCTAATTTTTAGTGATCAAACCAAAAATAATATAGACACTTGTATAAATAACTTTATTGTAAGATTCAATGTAACTTCAAATGTATTTAAGTGTGTCTCGCCATGGATTAAGTATAAACTATTTAAATCTTTTTGTATGCCATTATATGGATGTCAATTGTGGAATCTAACTAACAAATCTACCGAGAAATTTTACTGTGCCTGGCGCAAAAGTGTAAGACGCATATTCAATATTCCATATAGAACTCATAATGTCCTATTACATTTGATTTGTAATGACCTACCTATTGATGTCCAAATTCATAAACGTTTTGTAAAATTTATTGTATCAGTTCTAAACAGTAAAAATAAATGTACACAAATATGTGGATTACATGCATTAAATGGCAGTCAATCAAATGCAAGTGAAAATATTAATTATATTTGTGAAAAATATGAAATGTATAAGAATGTCTTCTGTTCAATGAAAAAAACTAAAATAATAAGTAAAATGACAAATGTTGCCACTAACAAATATGAAGTAAATGACCTGCAAACTGCTGCGGCTATAAATGACATGTTATTTATTAAATATTCTCATAAAGTCTGTGATAAAGAGCAAATAAACGAGATTATAGAGTATTTATGTACAAAATAACTCAATTTAATTGAATTAATCATATGTATTTATGAAACTGTAAATAATTGTAAAATTGTTGTAAATTTTATTATTATTACTCCTGTATGTATACCTTTGTGTATGAAAATAAATATATTATTATTATTAACACTCGATGCCATCTGATGAGTGATTTTCTACAGATTTACATGCATTCTGAGGTTCAACGGCAGTTGATGATTAACCGTAAAGTGGATAATCGAGACTTTGTGTATTATAGTAACAGCTACCGTGTTATTAAAATGGGGATTTCCCGGCCCAGAGTGATGTAATATGACTGACATTTGCAGCCTGTGTCCTGTGCATTATCTATCCGCCAACTACTATATCGAGAAATGAAATAGGGTTTACGTTCTACTGTTCTGCTCCTGAACTGGCCAATGAAGACGGGCATACGCCATACAGTGTGCCAAGAGGTATCTTTTACGTGTACGCCAATATGTACACGGGACTTAAGGTTTTCGTCCCACCCGAACGACTAGACAGCTGTCCTTGTATCACCGACAAGGGGAAACAACGCCGGAAAATCTTGATGAATTTTCTCGGCCAAAGCAGGGATCGAAATGTCACCTCTTTATCTTATCCTCCATAATGCCGTTTTAACCTATTGATGTTCTTGGTGTTTAACGTCCGCTTCCACCGAAGGTGATATCGCAGACAAGTCTTATTTTCCATTTTCATTATCTTAGCGCACGCGCAGGGGTCTTTGCTGTGGGAGGAAACCGGAGTGCCCGGAGGAAACCCACGACGTTGAGAAGGAGCCCCTATCTCCATGCCACATACGCTCACACCAGGGCTCGAAACCACAGCCGCAAGCCAGAGGTGACCGGCCAGCTAGAGGTCGAAGCGCGGCACTCTAGACCACTAAGCCATCCCAATCCCCCAGTTTTAACCTGATTACATCTTGTTTATCTAGGTCACTGATTACATCTTGTTTATCTAGGTCACTGATTATGTAAGCGTCACATGTGGTTTCATAACATAAAGCTATTATCCTTTATAAGAAACACGGAAGTCACGCGGACAACGCCACTGCAATCTCCGAAGACAGGTGAAGACGTAACAGGGTGATATGCACTTTATTTTAAAACATAAACACTGACAGTATGATTTCGGAAGGGTCATTATCCAGACAGAGAAATAACTGTGTCTGTCTCAAAATGGACGAGACACTTCGTACTTTAGAAACACCAATGCGCTGAACCTTTCCATAGCTTTACGTGTTATATCATACGGTCTGTCATTGAGTCAGCTGGCGTGGATTCGATTCCTCGGTTGTGCGTGAAAGGGATATAGCCGGCTAACCTCGTGGGTTTTCCGGTGCCCCCCCCCCCCCCCCCCCCCCACTGCTAAACATCCCTACGTGCAAGCGAATTATGGAAATGACCTAATTGAGATAGATCTTGGTTCACGTGTATAGGGGGGCTACGCCCGATGTTCATTTAGAACCGAGGTGGTGAAAAGGGTTATTTTCATACTACGTGTGTATAGGGACAGGCAGTAACATTGATAGGTTATTGCGATAAATAAGACATCGCTTAAATGTGATGATAGACCACAATTATATGTCCGCGCAATTCGAAATCCGTGAAAATAGTTCCAGCTATTTTAATTATATACTGAGCGCCATGGAAAACGTATCACTTTCTTTTTCGTATAACAAAATGATCCTGTAAACATATCTTATTTATTTTGTACACTTATGGATGTTTAATCTGTAATCAACGGTACAAAGTCAGAGGGGTCAAAACCAAAAGTACGACATAGATGGTTAATTGTTAATTGACGGACATTTTAAATCCTAAATTTTAGTCTAAAATTCTAAGTATACTTTATTAGCTTCAATTTAATATCCTTGAAATGGGTTATTTAGTCTTTGTGTATATATGGCAAATATGAAACGGACCCACATTACAAAATATTATACAAGAGAGCCAGTCAATGGAGCTAAATCGCTAACATTTGGGACCTAGAAATTGACACAAGTGGGTCGCAACGCATATAACTGTAATATGAATGTATATAAACTGGTTTCCGTTTTTACTCAAATTTTAAATCAGATATGTTCGGTGAAATAAGTCAACAGTCGCAATCGAATGCAAATTTCTAGTGTCTGGTTATTCCAGTCTACATAAGCCGTTTCATTTGGTGCTGTGTGTGTAGCCTCGTCCCTCTTGTTACAACTGGGGCTGAAACGCATTATGGTAAACGATTCGTTTACCAATGGTAAAATGTTTATTTGGTCTTAAACATTGGATATCAGAAGCCCATCTTTTTCCGGTAAGATCACAGCAGCAATGTTGATTTAAATTGACAAATAATTCATGTTTCAATGATGACGGTTTTGGATGATATTGAGTTAGAGACTGAAGTACTTTAACATTGACGTCAGTGAATAAAGTAATTGTGGTTGGCACCCATGTCAGTATAAACGTATACAGTGCTTTGTATTATAGGCGCTTGTACAGTGGAAAATATATTAAAATCAATAATCTTCATTGTAGTACAAAATAAAATACATACACTCCATTGAACAATGTAACATTAAATTGAAAGGCATATGTCGTCTCCGAACTTAAAATAAATACGCTGGCTTCACTGTTTGATTTTTTAAACTAGAAAACTTCCGTGTAGTTGACATCGCTACAGGGGATAACTTAACATTTTTTAAAGCTAAATGAAATGGAATAAAGTGGGATTTAACTCTCTACTTCAATTGTGCCCATGAAATGTAGTCTTTTGGTCCAGGAGGAAGCCCACAAGGTTGGACAGGCGACCCTACTCCTTGCCACGTACAACCGGTGATTCGAAACCACGCACGTGCTTACCATTCGACCATCCTTAAGATGGTCCTTAAGATCATAACGGTGCACACTTTCTATAGAGTCTAATCCGATATACTAATGAAAGTAAATGGCGTGTGTATAAATAAAAAAACAGTGATATCTTGGTAAAATCCTTATCATTGCAAAATGTCCATCAAATTCTCCCTGTATATGACGTGGTTGATAGACCAAATAAGGTAATGTTCTTTTTCTGGTTTTGGTGGGGGGTTGGGATGGCCTAGTGGTCTAGAGTTCCGCGCTTCGACCTCTTGCTGGCCGGTCACCTCTGGCATGCGGCTGTGGTTTCGATCTCTAGTGTGAGCGTATGTGGCTAAAGACCCCTACACGCAAGCGAATTATTGAAATAAAATTGAAACCTTATGTAAGTCCCAAAACGACATAGTTTGTGGCCAGTGGGCGTTAAACCCCATTCCCCTCTCTCGTCTTGGTAGAATGGGGATGTTTATGCTATATTTGAAAAGGAGAAAGGAAATCAACGCCAAGGTCGGGCTATAACAGGGGGTCATAACAAGAGGGTGTTGAGCGAAACTGATCAGAGTTTACCCAAATATTCCGAACAGCTATCATCTATGATTTACTCGGAACAAGGGACCTTCCAAGCCAACCTGTTTAACAATGTAGATGCCGGAACAACTGACCTGTAGCTGGATTCATTACTAATAATTTCTTGCTTAGGACACAACTAAAAGAATTCAAGCGCTGCATGCAATAAATAAACCATGCAGTAAATCCATGAAGTTATGTTATTACGAATACTGTAGCTGTTTCCATAAATATGTCGTATAGTGTATTTCTCTAACCTGTTAACTAAATATATAGAAAGCTGTGTTTTTCATAAGTCTGTGGTATAACGGACTAGTGGTATAGTTTATGACTCTATCATGTTAAATAAACGTATAGGTAGTTTTTCATAAGTATGTGTCATAGTTTATAATTTCTACTATTATAATGCTATAATCTAGCTAGGTTCGTTGATTGTATCGTCTAATTACTATTACTCTGGTATTAACAATGTTAGAGGCAATAAAGCAACTGTTTATGGTGCCTCGGGGTTCTAAATTCAGGTCAATTATATGTAAGTTGTGATGTCTGCCTTATAATAGTCTTACAATTATCAACACATTGGGTACCATTTTTGATTTTTCAATTACATAGATATAATCTGTTGTACTTTTGTTATTAGACTGAACACGAAGGTAAGAAAAAAAAAACAAATAAAAAAAAACAAACAAAACAATAGAAAATAATTTACAATATATCGATCGAACCGTCTACTTTTCCAATTATAAAGATATACGTTGCTGTACTTTTGTAGAGAGAGAGAAATGGGGTTTAACGTCCACTCGACACAAACTAGGTCATTTCGGGACTAACATATGGTTTAATTTTATTTCAATAATTCGCTTGCGCGTAGGGGTCTTTAGCAGTGGGGGGAAACCGGAGTGCCCGGAGAACCCAAGAGGTTGAGAAGACGCCCCTATTTCCATGCCACGTACGCTCACACCAGGGATCGAAACCACAGCCGCAAGTCAGAGGTGACCGGCCAGCTAGAGGTCGAAGCGCGGCACTCTAGACCAGTAGGTCATCCTACCCCCCCCCCCCTGTGCTTTTGTAACTAGAGTGATCTATACAGGGATTCGCAGTTGGCTCGCTAACCTAGAGGGCCCGTGTTGGCCGAAGCAGTTAAATTATTTGAGATTATCCGGCGTGGTTCCCCTTTGTCAGTTCTGTACGACAGGGAGTTTGGGAAAGGATGATGGATAGTCGTTCGGATGGGACAAACAACCGAGGTTCCATGTGAACATTGCCATGCACTCAAAGAACCCTTGGCAGTATGAATTCGATATACGCGTAGGCTCTAGAGTCGCAATTGGCCGTCTTCAGAAAAGTAGGAAGTTAAACCCAATTTCATTTCAATTCATTTCTGAAGTCGTAAAGGTGAGGATGTATAAATACAATGTATCGATAACACGGTCTAACTACCTATCAATTTACAGTCCTTAATTCTTATTTAACTGCCTATCAATGCACGGTCCTTAATTCTTATTTCTCCATTTTTTTTGTCGTATTTTGATATTGGTGCTCTAAAATTAATATGTGTATCTATAAATTAATATTTGTTTTATGATACAATATCTCTTTTACAAATCAGACATTTGCCGTATCAGAACACGGGGAACAAAGGGCTATTTGGTCTTCCATAATCCAACGCATCGCTAGTTAGTATCTATACTATAACAATTCCTAATTGACTGTATTGTCACCTACTTCAAAAAGGGAAGAGTGACAATACAGTCAATTAGGAACTAACTTTGACTTCACGTTGTGTATAAAACCGCAATGAGCAATTGACTCTTGTTTTGCATTTTTATAACATCCATAATGCAAAGGAAACTACACACAAGGTTGAGACATAATATATAAGGTAAATGTAAATTCAGTTAGCGCGTGTTCCGGACTCAAAGTGGAGGAGGCTGCGGGTATCATGTCCCCGAGAAACTCCGAATGATGTCTGTTTCCAAGAATCACTGTCTGAGGCTCTAGGAACGTACGTCTAAGAATATTAAATGGTCTAAGAATAAACTTCAGGGTCCTAAAGGTAGCAAAAGCCCCATCCTTCCTAGTAGTTCTACATGATGGTCTTGCCCCCCCCCCATTAAGCCGAGGTGGCTAACGGTATATCTCCCTAGGACGCACACTTGAAGTCTCTCCTAGGATATCTAAATGATATCTTCAATCTAGCCTATAAACCGAAGAGGCTATAAACCGAAGAGGCTGTGTTAGTCGGTCAACCTTGGAGGGTTTAACAACCACGTTTTCCAAATCACCCAGTCGTGTACCCCTCGATATAGATTTTTATCTTGTCAAAAGATCTAAGTCCTGCGTTAATATTTGAAGTAACATTTTTGACCTAACTATCATGATTTAAAATTTCAAGAAGGGTAATCCATGCCTACTTCGATCCATTACAATATCCTGGCCTTTCGTGTTACACCAATCAAACAACAACCATGCATATTCAAAGATGATATAATGATAATCTATTTCAACAACCTGGTTCACTGCCAACTACATTATTGTGTATAGATCTTAGCTGGTTAAAAACGTATATATTAAACTATGTACAAGGCAAAGTGACCCAAGTGGATGTCAAATGGTCGTCAAAGGTTACCGTGGTAACGGATGCAATCAAGAATCTGCCTCAAAGGAACACTTTATTATCATAAAAAAACAGTCTTATATTTTCGTTATAGGCAGATGATTTAAATTAAAACTTTAAACTTCATTTACTTTAAGTCGGTATTTGGATTATTTGGCTTTTCGGCACTCCACTTCTTCTTCTTCTGGTAACGCTTTTAGAAAACGCCTAAGGCTGATCCGTTTATTCAAGTCCGGTGACACGAAAACTGTCATGCGTCTTCTCTGAACAAGTCTGCATCGATTTGGTGAATTAGATTTATGACGTTTATCCAGTTTGTGGTCCATATTACGGTCGTCAACACCAAGAAGACGGGGAGCAGCCCTTGGGGTGCAATTAGTGGTCCAAAAGGAGGTTTATTGAGACAAGTGCCCATTTGTATATTTTTGATATTGCATAATCAAGAAACATGCCTATAAAGAAATCGCAATCATTAATTGCTTGAATCGTCTTTTTTGGTATAGAGATAGTTATGTGCAACTTCAAACGACTCTTGAATTAGTCAGCATCATGATAAATTATTTGCAAAAAAAGAACGTTCTATATTGTTGTTATGCAACACTTCCAATTACAACTTGACCTGAATCTGACAGATAAAAGGCCAAGGGGGCACTTGACTAACAGGACAAAATAAAATACGTTTACACTCAATTAATTCGCAAGAGTGCAAGGATATTTATAAGTTGGCGTATTGCAGAAACCGCCAGAGGTTTTAATAACAATCCTACTCCATGTCACGTACTAACTCAGAAACGAACCCATAACTTACAGGCCTGCAGCCAGAATTTTTTCAGCGACCAAATAAGAATAGATAAGCACAATTCGAAACTAATTCTTGTTAGTTCCAATCACTATCGGCGCACAAACGCGAACTGAAATATAATGGTGTTTTCAGTCCTCGTGTTCTCCGACTGGGCTAATAAAGACGGGCACACACCACACAATGCGCTATGAGGGGAAGTTTGTCTGGGCAGCGGCACTATGGTCTACTCTCGTATCGAATTCCAAGGGACCCTGCACCACTGACAAGGGTTGAAATTAATTAGTTTCCACGGGACTTGTATTGTCTCACGGTGTTCAGTCAAATTGCTTCACTTGAACCAGAGAGAGAGAGAAATGGGGTTTAGCGTCCAATCGACACAAACTAGGTCATTTTGGGACTAACATATGGTTTCATTTTATTTCAATAATTCGCTTGCGCGTAGGGGTCTTTAGCAGTGGGAGGAAACCGACGAGGTTGAGAAGGCGCCCCTATCTCCATGCCACATACGCTCACACCAGGGATCGAAACCACAGCCGCAAGCCAGAGGTGACCGGCCAGCTAGAGGTCGAAGCGCGGCACTCTAGACCACTAGGCCATCCCAACCCCCCTTTACTTGAACCAAGGTATTAGCCATTGAATTTTAGGCTACTGGAGTTTGTATGGCAACTAAGTCTCGATTATCCATTTAACGTAAAGACATCCATCACAAAATGTATTCAAATCCAGTAAGTATCACATGCTAACGATGACATCGAGTTGATTATGGTATGGATAAGTTAATATCCAATTAATAATTCCAATAATATTTACGTCCAAAAGAAATACCCGTAAAAAGGCAGATTTACCTCTTACCTGCAATCGAGGAATCGTAGAGGTAGGGCGCTGGATCATTGACCAATAAGTGACGAACAATTAAAGTATTACGTGAGGGCCCCGATAAGATGTACGGAGTTAAAGTGAAATCAGGCTTTCTATTGAAGATGTTAGTTAAAAAAAGCTTTATAGTTTGCTTCGTTACCATATGCAAGATCCCAAAATGGGCTTCTAAGCATGCTGAAAATTCTAGCTGCAGCCCTATTACAGATAACAAGTCAGGTGCAAGTGCTTCTCAAAATCATTTCGTATTTGTTAATATTTCCACAATGATCCGGCGTGGTTTTTCCCTTGTCAATGATGCAGGTGTCTAGTCGTTAGGATGGTACATATATATATAAATATATATATCAAATTACACGAGGAGCAACCTAATGACATTTTAACCTATTTAACGTGTACGACGAGACATCGGTGATATATCACATTATCTAGAACTCCGGGCTCCATTTAGTTTAGATGACAATCTATAATATAAGTCCTGACATTAGACGCAGTTATATTACAGGTTAATATATGGATACCACAGAACATAGACATTGTCGGCTTCACTATATTAAATATAGTTATTATCTGTCAGTCCTATTACCTTTTAAGGGGAATCTCTGCCTTTGATCAGATTAGAAATGGAATACAAATTACCGAGGAGCTTTGATTGTATGCCTTAATTACTAGCAATCGACACTTTTGTTGTAAATTTCATGTATTAATTTCAGACAATTCTACAACGGTATATCGCATCAAAGGGCCTTAACAACTACAAAACTACACCCTCAAGTATACTGAGCGCCATAGAAAACCCATTTCGTATAACAAAATGATCCTGTAAACATATCTTATTTATTTTGCTTCTTATTGTGAACAATATTCAAATGGGAACACATCAATTACAACACATTTGTACACTTATGGATGTTTAATCTGTAATCAACGGTACAAAGTCAGAGGGGTCAAAACCAAAAGTACGAAAAACTAAGTGATGCGTTTTCTATGGCGCTCAGTATATATTTATAATAGGTAAAACTAGATAGTATATCAGGAATATCCTGAAAATCAGTCAAATTGCTCCCCTCTGATCCAAGATACTAGCTTTTGACGTTTAGACTTAACCTCGATCATCATTACTAAATTATGTACGATAATAAACATGTTTGGCTTCAAATCCAGTGAAACTCCACATACGATGGCGTGTCTAATTAATAGTTTATATAACATTTCAGGCCTACAGAATGACATGCAATAGGCAGATTTAGCTCTTGTATAATGTATGTTTAAAAATACATTATGGGAGATTAGATAAAGAGCTGGCAGATCCCACTATAATAGTTAAAAACTAGATAATGTAAAGGGGAATTTGCTAACGATGTCAGTACATTGATCCCCCTTAAACCGCGTTTTAGCGATTGAATTTTGAGGCTAGCCCCGATCATCATTACTACAGTCGGTACGATATAAAACATTGTCTTGATTATCCATTTTTTTATTTAATTATTAATGTACGTTAAACAGCAGATATGATTGTAATCCGGTAAATATCGCAGGCGTGCGAAGCCATCGAGAGTTGATTATGGCCCGGATAAGTTAATTAATGTCGAATTATTAGTTTAGATAACATTTCAGGGCCAAAGAAAGACCTACAATAGGCAGATTTACTTCTTGTATAATGTATGATAAAGGCCAGTTTTCGCATTTAAGTTAATATTTGTGCATTTATCCCAAGTAAGTCCAGCAAGACATTATTTACATTCGTTATTCGAAAGTTATGGCTGGTATACATGTCGCCTCAAACTAACGAAATGACGTGCTCAAGCTGTGTTTAGGTGCCATACTACGCATATCGTCGCGTTTTCGACAAAACTGAAATAGCCTTTAAAACGTTACATTTTACGTCCATAAAAGTGCAATTTTCAACATTCTGTCGAATGTAACTACATATGTTTGAGAGAGTTGATCTGTGTTGCGTGTAACAACGTTAATTGCTATCATCGTCATCTGATGTTATTGCATTCAAAACAGCAAGACGGAAGTGTACCCGATTTAATTTCATCTTTTTATAAACGTGCTGCATTTTTTTTAATAATTGCGTGTCGCAATATAAAATATAAACTGAATCAATAACTGTTCTCGGGTTACCCTAAGAGGATATTAAAAGCATACATAAATAATTATAATTGAACTTTTCAAATATTTTAATTTTAAAGGCTCAGTACCACATTTGTTGTAACTGAATGATTATTCTGGTCAACAAATTGTATTATTTTACAATATTCCAATTAATTGATGATACCAATTTCATCTTAACACACATAATTTTAAAACATTGGAAAAATTCAACTAAATGATTGACTTGGATTTTTAAAATAGGATGTAATGGATAATTTACAGAAGTAAAATAGGATGTAATGGATAATTTACACAACAGGTAGGACGCTTAAACATCTAGTACTTAGAATAAGGCTATTATTTATTTTCTGGAGCTGCCAAGCCAGCAACAACGTTATTGTCCCTTCAAAGCATAACTTTGATGATTTAATCCGCAATCAGGAAATAGATCAAACTACTACTACTTTCTCTTTCAAGCATAATCAGTTTTTTTAGTAAATGGAAATATCCAAAGATGGACTGAAGGAATATAATTCTTTTAAAGATACATTATGTAAGATTATGATAAAGGGCTGACCGTTGTTGTTGTTATAATTGTTCGAAAATAGATAATGATTTATAAATATATAGAAAATGTCAAAGTTATGAGAGTGTAGCGTAGATAGTCCTGATCGTCAACTACCATTTTACGATAATAAATGGCGCGGTTGTTGTAACCCACTTAATATTTATTCGAAATCCCGCCAGTTGACTCGAAGGCAGGCCGTATGATACCGCGCAGGCACGCTAACCATTCGTCCACCCCACCCCTGCAATAGGCAGATTAACCTAGCATAATGCATCTTTGAAAACTAACTCACATCATTTAAAAGATGATTGATCAGCAGTTCTTTAGTTAACAGTTACCTGAAAAAAAAAGAGAAGAAAAATTTCAAGTGTCTCTTAAAGGATGCTTGTCGTAAACAATATTTTGCCAATTAAATTAGCACTGATGCACGATTGGCATATTCACTAAGAACAAATTTGGTTATTTCCTTTATGTTATAGTGTTCTGTTCAGGTTTTGAAATAAATATATTGCATTAAAAATTTATGAACATAGCGTAAATGTCAAAAGCCTCTCCAAAGGAATTTATTTTGTATAAATCTGTGGTAAGACAGGAGACAGAGTTTATGTGGTAATGTGTTATATGTAATATCGATCCAAAGAACAATAAAGTGGAACTGTCAACTTGGCCGCAAATTGCGTGTTTCGTTAAATCCCTTAATTTGCGCCCCACATGTTTAGTTAATTAAAGTGGCAGTACCACTTTTATATAATAAAAAGTGTATTTTACTGGCAACATGTAAACGACTCGCTTTCAGATAGAGAGGGGTGGGGTGGACGCGTTCACTCGACAAAAACTAGGTCTAGACATATTCAACAAGTCGTGGCAAATGGTGACGCCATATCATATTCTTTTCTGGAGAGCATGCGCAATAAATACTACCGATGTTGACTGGAGTACCAGACGCTATAGAGAGATAGCCATTCGATTGAGACTTATGAAGTATTTCACTGAACGTAAGTAATTTGAAACGATAGAATGTAAATCAGTGTATAATATTCAGTATATGCATTGCCACCCATTTGTGTCAATTTCTAGGTCCCAAATATAAGCGATTTATAGCTCCTTTAATATAATAAGGGACGATTGTTTTTTTTTAGCCAGCATTCTTCTAGAATCAGGCCATGAAAGAGACTGTTATATTGTACACAAAGACGACTTTAAACGATTAGACTTGTTTTATACAAGCTGATACGGAACTGGTATGGAAATAAATGCCATAATTCATTGGACAAAAATAACTAAGCTATATATTTATGTGATACATTTACAATATCAGACTACCTTGCCTAATTATACCTCATAGCACACTGTATGGTGTATGCTTGTCTTCATTAGCCCAGTTCGGAGAACAATAGTAGGACGTTAAGCCCTTTTTCATTTCATTTCTTGATCTCGCTCTAACTCCGTACAACTTATCAAGGCCTTCACGTAATAACCTGACACATAGCAGTTATTGCTTCGGGAACATGACCGAACCATATTATAGCTAACAAGATCTGTGGGTTATAAACATGCATTTAAAGTTTTATCCAAATCGGTTCAAAATTGTGACCTCTATAGGGTCCAATATAACATATTTTCACACTATTCGCGTACAAACGACGGCCATTTTGTCCGTCAATTTTGGTCTACTGTTGCACTTCGATATTACCAGATTGCTATCATGAATAATTTAACTTTGATTGGGAAATATGTTCACGTTCATATACCCGTTGTGTGTCACAGTGGGCAGAATGCTACTTCGCTAACCGGGGTATTATTCTGTTTCCAATTGTCAGTGGTGCAGGACGCGGGGCCTGTCAAGGACAGCTGTCTAGTTGTTTGGACAAAAAGTCCTGTTTACACATAGGTGTGCACGGAAACTATCCCTTGGTAGTCTGAATTCGACACAAGAGTAGGCCTTAGTGCCGCTGCCCGGACAACATATTCCCCATAGCAAACTATGTTGCGTATGCCCGTCTTAATTAGCCCAGTCGGAACAGGACAGTTGGACGACAAACCTCATTTCATTTTTCTTCCCGTAAGAAGACACAAATCGGACAGCTGAAGCTGATCAGCAATCAAAGGGATATAACTCATCATTGATTACTGGCAAAGTTAATTCACTGTTTATTCCATAAAGTTGGACAGAATCTTGCTTAGGGAGGGGGGGGGGGGGTAACGTACACTCGACAAAAACTAGGTCAGGTCAGGATTAACATGGTTCAATTTTATTTCAATAATTCGCTCGTGGGTAGGGGTCTTCAGCCGTCGGGGGAAACCGGGGGCCCAGAGAAAACCCATGAAGTTGGACAGGAGACCCTTCTCCTTGTCACGACAACCCGGAAATCGAAATCAAGGCACCTAACTCAATGACACACCTTATGATACAACGCGCACGCGCTATCCAAGTATATTTTTGCACTTTCTCCCATGGCCGCGTAATAGATCCATAGCACTAGTTTCCCGGCGAAATGTCCCTAACAGCACACTGTATGGCGTGTGTATAAGTCTGCATCAGCTCAGTCGGAACTGAACAGTGGGACGTTCAACTCCATTTTACCTTTGTCCATCGCTGCCACTATTTTAAAGAGTTATCTCCCCTGATACACACTCGTAACTATCAATCTATCTGAACGAGCGTTCCCCGGTAACTAAAAGTAGACAGAGTAGTGTACATTATTAAGGGTTCGCAAGCCTGGAGGTTGCAGGCTTTCTTCTGATGTAGGGCGAGAACGATTTCCGTTGTTATCTCTTGTCAGGGGTGCAGGACGGAGGGCCGACAAGGACAGCTCCTAGTCGTTCGGGTTTTACGAAAAACCGAGGTCCCGTGTATACATTTGCGAGCACGTAAAACATCCCTTGCCAGGTCGAATGCGATATAAGAATATGCTGGCCAGCACATTGTAAGGCGTGTGCCCGCCCTCATTAGCTTAGCTGGAGCAGAATAGCAGAATTGGGACTTGGTGTGTATTTAACACGCGGCTTCTACTTTGGTTTCATGTCAGGACGAATCCAACCGATATCCAACGTCCCAATCTTTTGTTCTGTACCCGTGGCCCACTTCCGACAATCTGTCTATATTCAGCGTTCTGCGACCTTCCGCTCAGGAGCTACCCCTTTTTCAGAGTTCAAGTATTTCAAAGAATGTTTCTGGCTTCGCGAATAGAGCAACCCCACAGACGCATTACAGCGTTCTGCAGCCTTCCATTCCGTTGTTACCTCCCCTTTCTATACTTTTAATGGCTTTCATAAAGAAGAGAATGCATGTAACCAGGCGCATTCCAACTATCCACTTCGGAAATTTTAATTCAATTTTGCCAATATCAGTGAAACAACACCAGAGCACGACGACCACACAAGTGATAATAATGATCTGAAAGTCGTTACCGATCTATAAGTAGTGCGTATTCATGGGGTCTCAGTAAACTATTGTGTCGTGGCAGTATTAATATTTAATGATGGGATTCACATTTATTTCAGTATAGTCTTTGGGGCATAATTAAATTTAAAAACATTATTTAAATAAACCGAATGATCGGATCTGTACAGTCAATCACATACATTAATTAGCTCAGAGGTTATTTTAAACCAAAGCTGTTCAGCGCTTGTGCGTGAACTACAGTAAAGTACACAAAAGTGAAATCTATTTAGGAAACCTGACAGATTGCACAAAGGGTTTAAAAGGAATTTTTAAAAAAAATCTTGTTATTGAATGCTAATAAAAACGTTACAGAGTGGTGATTCGGTCTGGGAGTTGGCATTTATATGAGGTATTCCGCCAGTGTGATTAGTGTTTAGCTACATACTGGGCGCTCACTGTGGAGCAGATAGAAAAGCAATTATTCTGGAGGTACTTAAAGTAAAAATAAATGAGGGTAGCCAAAGTTTTCAAATAACGAGGACCATTTTTATTTTTTTAAAAAAAAATAGGTTGCCAGGCAACCAAAACATACGCCCACACAGCAGCTAAATCGTCCGGGCAGTCAACAAGAGTAATCACCAGAAAAACATAATACAAACTCACCCATAACTGCGGTGTAACTGATATAATCAAACGTTTTTTTAAATCAGATAGTAATTGTGACCTCCAGAGGGACCACAAGCTAAAAAGGGTGATTTTTTGTACAATCAAGGGCCATAATTAAGGAAGTTACGATATGTGCAAATATGCAACGGAACGAAGATCTTTAGGTTATAAACATGTATTTCAAGTTTCATCAAAATCAGTTCAAAATTGTGACGTCTATAGGGACCACAACCCTGATATAACATATTTTCACATTATTCGCGTACAAACGGCAGCCATTTTATCCCTCAATTATGGTCCGATTTTCACGAAATTCAAATTCTCCCTTCATAACCATGTAACGGTGATATAATCAAACGGTTTTTTTAAATCGGATAACAATTTCGACCTCCAGAGGGACCACAAGCTAAAAAAGGCGATTTTTCGGACAATCAGGGGCCATAATTCAGGAAGTTACAATCCGATAGGCGCAAATATTGAAAGGAACCAAGATCTGTGGGTTATAAACATGCATTTCAAGTTTTATCCAAAGTGGTTCAAAATTGTGACCTCTATAGGGTCCAATATAACATATTTTCACACTATTCGCGTACAGACGACGGCCATGTTGTCCGTCAATTTTGGTCCGATTTTCACGAAATTTGAACTCAACCTCCATAACCATGTAACGGTGTTATAATCAAACGGTTTTTTAAATCGGATAACAATTTTGACCTCCAGAGGGACCACAAGCTAAAAAGGGCGATTTTTCGGACAATCAGGGGCCATAATTCAGGAAGTTACGATCCGATAGCCGCAAATATCGAAAGGAATCAAGATCTTTGGGTTATAAACATGCATTTCAAGTTTTTATCCAAATCGGTTCAAAATTCTGACCTCTATAGGGTCCACAACATTGATATAAAATATTTTCACACTATTCGCGTACAAACGGCGGCCATTTTGTCCGTCAATTTTGGTCCGATTTTCACGAAATTTGAACTCAACCTTCATAACCATGTAACGGTGATATAATCAAACGGTTTTTTAAATCGGATAACAATTTCGACCTCCAGAGGAACCACAAGCTAAAAAGGGCGATTTTTCGGACAATCAGGGGCCATAATTCAGGAAGTTACGATCCGATAGCCGCAAATATCGAAAGGAATCAAGATCTTTGGGTTATAAACATGCACTTCAAGTTTTATCCAAATCGGTTCATAATTCTGACCTCTATAGGGTCCACAACTTTGATATAACATATTTTCAAACTATTCGCGTACAAATGGCGGCCATTTTGTCCGTCAATTTTGGTCCGATTTTCACGATATTTGAACTCAACCTCCATAACCATGTAACGGTGATATAATCAAACGGTTCGTTAAATCGGATAACAATTTTGACCTCCAGAGGGACCACAAGCTAAAAAGGGAGATTTTTCGGACAATCAGGGGCCATAATTCAGGAAGTTACGATCCGATAGGCGCAAATATTGAAAGGAACCAAGATCTTTGGGTTATAAACATGCATTTCAAGTTTTATCCAAATCGGTTCAAAATTCTGACCTCTATAGGGTCCACAACTTTGATATAACATATTATCACACAATTCCCGTACAAACGGCGGCCATTTTGTCCGTCAATTTTGGTCTGATTTTCACGAAATTTGAACTCAACCTCCATAACCAGGTAACGGTGATATAATCAAACGGTTTTTTAAATCGGATAACAATTTTGACCTCCAGAGGGACCACAAGCTAAAAAGGGCGATTTTTCGGACAATCAGGGCCATAATTCAGGAAGTTACGATTCGATAGCCGCAAATATCGAAAGGAACCAAGATCTTTGGGTTATAAACATGCATTTCAAGTTTTATCCAAATCGGTTCAAAATTGTGACCTCTACCCTGTTCACAAGCTATAAAACGTGATTTTTCGTACAATCAGGGGCCATAACCCATGAAGTTACAGTCCGATACATGCCAATATCGAAAGGAACCGAGATCTTAGGGTGATAAATATATATTTTAAGTTTCATTGAAATCGGATAACAATTGTGACCTGTAGACTGTTCACAAACAAATTGTGGACGGACGGACGGACGTACCAACGAAGTCACTCCGTGGGTAGTTCCCAAAAAAACATATTGGCTACATACTGTTGGGTATTTAATTCCATACTTGCGAATGACCTTTTGTTGGGCAACTTCTAAAATACAATCTTGTGTATTTTTAAGGGCTGTCAAATATGTCCAGATGGTATGACTTTTCTCTGTATTAGGGATGCCAAGATTTGGGACTTTATTTTGGTGCATTTCAATATATTAAAGTGACCAAACACCCGATACGACATCAAAATTGAATTTCAGATTGAAAAGAGAAAACTTTATCATATTTACAACAATCCAAGCCCCCTCCGTCACAAGGTTTTTTAATAGCTTGGTTTACAAAATGGTAGATCCTATTGTCTAAATCTTCATTTTTAGAAATAATCGGACCAAGTACCCATGTGTGTACTGGGTCCAATACCCAACAATATTTTGGACAAAGCAATACCCATGTGTGTTTGGACAATATACCCAATAAATAAAAGGAACAAGTATCCAATAACATTTTGGACAGTGCAATACCCATGTGTGTTTGGACAGTACACCCAATAAGTTAACAGACTAAGTACCCAATAATATTGTCTCTACAGAACAATACCCATGTGTGTTTGGATAGTATACCCAATAAATTAACAGTCTAAGTACCCAATATTGTCTTAACTTGAATAGATTCAAACAGTGGTCTGACCCCTAATGTGTTGCCTGCCCTTAGACCACATTCCACAATTCTAAACTGAAACAGCCCAAATTTGGGGTGGGACTGGACTTGCCATAACTAGCTTGATTCCAATATATCCCTGACTTCATAAGAAGTCATTTCTTGACACATACTGTCAGATACACATTCCCATTGAATTTTCTTTGATTTGTATGACTGAACACATGATGCCTGTAGAGGCATATGGGTTTTCTCTGTGTTCTACCCTACCATCCGTGCGATTTATTCAAGTTGTGAGAACTAGTTTCACAATCAATTTAAAATAGACTTTTGATTTTTATGCACTTGCAATAGTCATTCAATTTAACAACTCATCTCTTTTCTCTCACCATGTGACCTCATTTACATGTAAGGAGAAAATGTTTATTTAAATTTCTTTAAATTTCTTCAACTAAGTACATAAATGGGTTAAATTCCATCAAGCATCATTAAAGCTAACTCACGGCAACATTGGGACACACCAAAAATGTTTTTCATTTTTATTGATGAAATATGGCTGTAATACTCAATTATCATTTCCAGGGCATAACGACTGATGCTGTATTAATGTCTTTTCTAACTGAATCACTTTGCTACCTACACATGTGTTCCTTTGTGGTGGTCCAGGCAGATGGTGGGGGGATGGCGAATGGTTAGTATGTGCATGCTGTATCATTAAGCCTGGCATTTTGCACACACACCTGGTACTTTTTGGAAATAATGGAGCAATTCAGCTGAAATTGTCAGAGAATCCCCCTACATGTATTCTGAGGTGGCTGTGCAAATTTCAGCTTCATAGCTCAAATAGAACTGTATATTTTAGGCTGTCGTAAGCATAAAATGACATTTTTCAATGCAAAGCTGTACAAAATGCGGTTTTTTTTGGCTCAAGTGAATGTGCTGCCATTTAATTTTGGCTGAATCTATTCACCTGAAATTTGCACAGCACTTTGGTAATATATTCAGGATGGTGGTATTAAAATTTCATCTTGTTTAGTCAAAAACTTGAGTTTGGGGGCTAGGTCAGTTCGGGGTATTTCGGTCGTTAGGACAATTTTGGTTTTTTTTTCGCACTAGGCTCATGTACAAAACCTGTTTTGTTTTTTAAATAGAGCAATTCAGCTGAAATTGTCAGAGAATCATCCTACATGTTTTCTGGGGTGGCTGTGCAAATGTCATCAGCTTTTCTACCCAGTCGTAGCAAACTACCCAGTAATAAACTGGACGAAACACCCAGCAATACTTAACTTCCCTCAATAAATTAATTTCAATTGAAGCTGTACAAAATGCATTTTTTTTTGGCTCAAGTGAATGTGCTGCCATTTAATTTTGGCTGTATCTATTAACCTGAAATTTGCACATCACTTTGGTAATATATTCAGGATGGTGGTAGTACAATTTCACCTTGTTTAGTCAAAAAGTAAGAGTTTGAGGGCTAGCTCAGTTCGGGGTATTTCGGTCTTTAGGACAATTTTTTTTTTTTCCGCACTATGCTCATGTACAAAACGTGGTTTTTTTTTGGAAATATTGGAGCAATTCAGCTGAAAACAGACTAAGTACCCAATAATATTGTCCCTACAGAAAAATAGCCATGTGTGTTTGGACAGTATACCCAATAAATTAACAGTCTAAGTACCCAATATTGTCTTAACTTGAATAGATTCAAACAGTGGTCTGACCCCTAATGTGTTGCCTGCCCTTAGACCAAATTCCACAATTCTAAACTGAAACAGCCAAAATTTGGGGTGGGACTGGACTTGCCATTACTAGCTTGATTCCAATATATCCCTGACTTCATAAGAAGTCATTTCTTGACACATACTGTCAGATACACATTCTAATTGAATTTTCTTTGATTTGTATGACTGAACACATGATGCCTGTAGAGGCATATGGGTTTTCTCTGTGTTCTACCCTACCATCCGTGCGATTTATTCAAGTTGTGAGAACTAGTTTCACAATCAATTTAAAATAGACTTTAAACTTTTAATTAAAGCTAATAGAGCTGTATTTTTTTTCAGACTATCATAAAACATTTTTCATTAATTTGATTTTTATGCACTTGCAATAGTCATTCAATTTAACAACTCATCTCTTTTCTCTAACCATGTGACCTCATTTACATTTACAACTAAGTACATAAATGGGTTAAATTCCATCAAGCATCATTAAAGCTAACTCACGGCAACATTGGGACACACCAAAAATGTTTTTCATTTTTATTGATGAAATATGGCTGTAATACTCAATTATCATTTCCAGGGCATAACGACTGATGCTGTATTAATGTCTTTTCTAACTGAATCACTTTGCTACCTACACATGTGTTCCTTTGTGGTGGTCCAGGGGGATGGCGAATGGTTAGTATGTGCATGCTGTATCATTAAGCCTGGCATTTTGCACACATGCAATATGTTCATGTACAACACCTGGTACTTTTTGGAAATATTGGAGCAATTCAGCTGAAATTGTCAGAGAATCCCCCTACATGTATTCTGAGGTGGCTGTGCAAATTTCAGCTTCATAGCTCAAATAGAAGTGTATATTTTAGGCTGTCGTAAGCATAAAATGACATTTTTCAAAGCAAAGCTGTACAAAATGTGTTTTTTTTTTGGCTCAAGTGAATGTGCTGCCAATTAATTTTGGCTGTCTCTATTAACCTGAAATTTGCACAGCACTTTGGTAATATATTCAGGATGGTGGTATTAAATGTACAAAATGCGGTTTTTCGCTCAAGTGAATGTGCTGTCATTCAATTTTGGCTGAATCTATTAACCTTAAGCTCTATTATCATTTAAATAAAAAACAAATCACACCAGTTACAGCTTTTCTGTCTTTAATTTTCAACAAGCTAACAGTGAGGCTGATGTCCCCCGCCGAAATCCCAAAATAAATAGACGACACATATTAATTAATCGCACATTTATTTTTTTCAAACGTATCGAGTTATCGTGTCCCAAAGCATCAACCAATCAAATTGCTTATCTCTGCTTACCCTAAGCGGAAAATGCTCATCTTCGAACTCCATCAAGGCATTGACCTAATAAGCATATACACCAAGTTTGAACATTTTAACTCAATTAGAAGGAGAATTATTGTTTCAAAGTCTCGACCAATCAAATTGCGTATCGCTCTGCTTACCCTGAGCAATAAATGCTCATTATCGAACTTATTCAAGGTATTACTGTAATGAAACTATACACCAAGTTTCATCACTCTCACTTAATTAGAACTAAAAGTTATCGTGTCACAAAGCATCAACCAATCACATTGCTTATCTCTGCTTACCCTAAGCGGAAAATGCTCATCTTCGAACTCCATCAAGGCATTGACCTGATGAACACATACACCAAGTTTGAACATTCTAGCTCAATTAGGAAGAGAGTTATTGTGTCCAAAAAAGTGTGACAGACAGACGGACGAACCCATTTTAATAGTCCCCCAACTTTCTTCGAAAGGCGGGGGACAAAAAGAACAAGCCAACAATGAGGCCAATGCACATTTTTAACAAAAAAAAAACCGCCAGATACCCAACAAAAGTGGGGAAGATTTCTTTTTTTTTCACAAATTTTTTTTCTTCTGGATCACATTCCATACTTTTTTTTTCAACGTCTCCCAGTTACGTAGGTGTAACAAGCCTTTGTTTTGTTTGCTTTTTTCCAGGAGTTTGTTTTTTCTGCCTTGATATCTTCCTTAAAGTACCTCTGAATTTCTTGAATCTCATCTGTGGTCCATGAGACCCTGGTTACACCTTTAAGAATTATATTACAAACATGTTTAGTTTAATGCCAAGTCAAAGTATTTCAGTTGTTTTAAGGCGGAGGTTCTAGGTGATCTATCAGTAACAAGAGTATTTGGATATTTTTCTTCTTTCATGTCAATTTGAACCCTGAAATCACACTTTCTGAAATTTTAATGGTCAAAGGATATTCCTTTTAAATTTATATTATATTTCTTACCAGTTGAACGTTTTGTTTGTTTTTTGGATGTGATGTCGTCAAA
The DNA here is from genome assembly GCA_963678685.1 of Patella ulyssiponensis. Classification (NCBI taxonomy): domain Eukaryota; kingdom Metazoa; phylum Mollusca; class Gastropoda; family Patellidae; genus Patella; species Patella ulyssiponensis. The sequence goes on from OY783228.1 coordinate 78,357,058, forward strand.
CAAATAAACATCTTGTTCATCCCCTGAAATAAGAATTTCATCACTTTGTGTAATTAAACTATATTGGATTGTTAGCAAATTTTTAAATAGCAGGTCTCCATTTAAACCTATGGATTTTTGTCATGGTAGTTTTTACTTCAACTATTCCGCCCCTTATTAATAAGGCACAAATCAATAATCTTTACTACTTAAAAAGATTTATATATTAAGAGAGGCACAGTAGAATGGGGTTTAACGTCATACTGTTCTGCTCCTAAACTTGGCTAAGACGGGCATATGCCATAAAGTGTGCTATGAGTGAAATTTTGCATGCACAGAGGCGCTACGGCCTACTCTTATATCAAATGCCAACTGCCAATGCATGCTAATGTGAACATGGGACTGGTTTTTCGTACCATCTGAACGACTGCCTAGCTGTCCTTGTCAGGTCCTCCATTACTGACGAGTGGAAACTACGCCAGAAAACCTGGATGAACTTTCTCGGCCAATACAGGGATCGAAAATCCAACCTCCAGTGTAGCCAGCCAGCATCTTATCCATGTGACCCCCCCCCCCCAGGCCAAAGGTGGATTTCATTAGGAGATTGAATTTGCTTCTTTTTTTTTAATACTTACTATTGTAAATTCCTGGGGTGTACCCATCATTATCTAAAACAGCTGTTAATTCTGTATCAGCTGCTGGTGCACCTGAAGTTTATTTTATTAGCTTTTAACTATTTAGTCAAAATCAATTTGTTTGAAAAGAGAATCACAAAATATGCCACTGTCTTTGGCTTTTGTGCCGTCGACAGCATTGTTATGGTCGCCATGTTTGAAATATCGATTCAAAAGTAGGTGGTTTTATGATATACAACATATTTCTCGGGAAAACTACACCATTTGCCTCCAACAAATGTTCATAAATTTTGCACATAAACTCATAATAACCACACCAAAACACCTGCCAAATTTCAATAAAATCCATACAGTAGTTTAGGATATAGATTTTTCCTGCCCTGTCTTACCTTAATTAGGATGGATGTACTTAGGTAAGACACTATTTCCCTAGAGCGACACATAAAATATTCAAAGAACTTTAAATGACTGGAACCAGTGTTCCAAGTAATACAATGAACTTTAAATCTTTGTACCCAGTAATACCCTGGACGAAATATCCAGCAATACTTAACTTCCCTCTATAACCTAATTTCAAAGAAACATGTCATCAGCTTTTCTACCCAGCAATGAAAGACTGATATCAAATATAAGCAAACAATACATGTAAGACAACATATTGTAGTTTCATATGTAAAACAATGAAAGACTGATCAAAAGTAAGCAAGATTAAATACTTACTAAGCCCCATCTGAATTCGAGTATACAAGTGCACTCCCCCACCCCCCTGTCGAACTACACTAACTGGCCATTTTGCCTTTAGGGGCAGTCCTGGGAGTGTTGCCCATGTTTCACCTGAAATATTAAACCTGGTTGTTATGCATTTTAGAATCAGTAGCTATCAAGTAAAATCAACAGAATAAAAAAGAGTTAAAGTATCTGAATGCTTTTTTTCAAGAGCTGGATATGTGTTCATTTATGAACAATTTTCCGCGACATGCAATTGCCTATTTTTCAGGACATTAATGAATTATGAAGGTACACAACAAGTAAAAATAAAGGTTCCAATATCAATTGTTGTATTGTATCTATAACTTCACCCACAGTGTCATATTATAGAAGTAACAAGGCCTTATGAAGCTATGGTCCAAATTTGAATAAAATCGCCTAATTAGTCTTGAAGTTATGACCTTTTGAAGTTGTGACTCAATTATTCACCATAGTAGCATTTTTCATTGGTCAAAATAAAATTGCACTTCTCATCATTTCTGATTGTAATCAACATTTAAAATTAGCGTTAAATAATGTAAACTTTTATGTAGAAAAATGCTGAAAAACCCATAAATTTATATTTCCATAAAAACTTATTGCATACCAAAGTTGGGCTTCAGGCTTATTCGAACTATGTAATTTTGTCATTTTTTTCATTTTTAAAAGCTTATTTCAACAAAAGTTACTTCACAAAGTCTTAATGCATTTCATTTTTGTATAGAATGTATGTAACACTATAGACTTAGTGTTCTGTTTAATATAGAATTCTTTACCTACATGATGTATGACGATAACTAGGGTAATGAAGTAGCTTGCATTATTTTACTACTATCTTAGACTAACTCACAGACAGTTATGTCAGTATCCATTTCAGGAAAGTAGGGTACTATCGTCCAGTCCTCACGTGCACAGATTAGTACAATTAACTAGAATAGTGTTGACGTAAAACGGTGCCTTTACGAAATACTTACCCATAAATGGTAATTGTCCCGCCCTAATAGATGACGCATTATACATTCTGTATAGGAGAGAGTTTGTTTGATTTACGCTCAGACAACATTTGAGAGATCCACGGGGAAGTACAAACCGGGAGCTGCCCGGCTTCCAGGCTGGAAGCAGACAACATTCGAGAGAGCCAAGGGGAAGTTCACCCCGGGAGCTGGCCTGGCTTACTGGCCGGACGCAGCCGTCCTGATGAAGCAATATACAAGACATGATAGGGGTTAACGTTTTAAATACCTAAAGAACAATAGTTGTATCTGTGCTGTAGAATAAATTATCGTAACATATAAAGAATATCTCAAGAGTACAGAAAAGAGTTGAATTCTTATTGATCACAACGTCAAGTCCTACCTAGACAAACGACAGTGTGACACAGAAGATTTGGCCGTACGGACACACAGTACGTGTCTCTAGAGTGTCACAGTCGTCGATTTGGTACCGCGACACAGGATAGTGTCACAGTCCCACAACGTAAAGTCCGAAGAAAAGCCCTAGACGATCATAGTCCCATCTGTGACACCGTAGTGTTACAGCCTCCTATTTGGAGTCCGTGACCGGGATAGTCGCGACATCATCCTACCCATAGTGTCACAAGTACACCATATATTTCATTAAGTTGAAAACCATACCTATTTGCATACTTATGCAACTATAAATTGCATATAAAAATGGCCTATTTTAGCAAATTTATGCAACTAGTCAAAAATGAGACCTTAAACATGAATGTCACATATAACAAGGTAAGAATATTTTTTCCACCGATATAATATTTATTAATACTTTTCATTTTGGACTACTTGAATTTTTAGATAAAAATAATAATTCAAGTAATACAGTTATTTATAAAATGTCCATTTCCATGTCTGTCCTTAGGTAACATTAGCAACATTTGCATGCCCCTAAAATATTTAAATTTTAGGTTATTAAAATGTGATTATAAATTATCATCTTTAATTCTTAATATTATGCTTTATTTTTCATTACAAAATATCTCAGTAAGTGAGTAACTATTTACAGTAACACTATAAATAGAAATTTTCTTCGGACTTTAGTGCTAGTGTAACAAATTTGCCAGAATGTCTGTTCACATGTAACATTAGCAGTTCAATTAATTTTTGAATTAATAATTAATTTGTAAATCATATTAGGGGTGTGACAATTAGTCGGTTTTACCTACAAACCGGTTCAAGTTTCGGGAAATCGATAGTCGTCTAAAAAATACAGCATGATATAAACCAGTCGCTCGAATATTATAGCATGTTTTTTTTTATTAACGATCGACAATTATGGGGGCGAATAAGCAATAAGCTACACCATTGATAAATGGTAGAAAATAATAATCATGAGATATATTCCGTTAATTTTAGATTTCCACATACGGGATTTGTGCATTACCCAGGAGGAGTTTGTGTTAAAATTTCAGACGGATTGGACAAAAATTGAGCGAGTGAGAGAAAAGCCGCTTTTTTGGTGCATATTTTTGATTTCCACATACGGGATTTGTAATTAACAGCCTTCCCGACATAATTTTTCTTTGGAATTTTTACAGCATCTGCGCATTACCCAGGAGGAGTTGGTATTAAAATTTCAGACGGATTGGAGAAAAATTGAGCGAGTGAGAGAAAAGCCGCTTTTTTGGTGCATATTTTTGATTTCCACATACGGGATTTGTTATTAACGGCCTTTCCGAAGAAATTTTTCTTTGAAATTTTTACAGCACCTGTGCATTACCCAGGAGGAGTTGGTATTAAAATTTCAGACGGATTGGACAAAAATTGAGCGAGTGAGAGAAAAGCCGCTTTTTTGGTGCATATTTTTGATTTCCACGTGTCGGATTTCTGATTTACTAGGGGCCTCGGCGGATTTCAGCCCGTAGGGATCCTTAACGTGCACCGATCAGGTTCAAATTCTCAGGAAATGTAGCCTGACATTCTACCTAGTACATATCCAAAGGGGAAATGCCGTTTTTCGTCGATTTTTCATTGAATTTAATATTTTATCTTTTGGCCTTTTAATATGTGATAGATACCATCTCTGCGCAGCCAGCGCAAGAAATTTCGAGAGAATTAGTCCTTCGGAAGGATGCTTGCGAAAAATTATCTTTTATAAGATATATTTTGGAAGAATACACGTATGTATCAATCTTCCCCAAGACAGTGACTTTGTAAGAAGACTTAGCAGAGGTATACGAATTTCATAATTCAGTTGGGATTGGGAATATATGGTAGGCCTACACTTTTTAAAAAAACCAAAAACATGCCCTTTTTTACTGCTAACGTTGGTTTGGCTCGCCCAAACTCAGCTTTATTCAGAGAACGCCTAACACTCACGCACATTTACGGGCCGCCCAAATCATAGATCCAAATGCAGACTCGAAAAAAAACGGAGACGTCGAATTCACACGTTTACTTCATAAATAAACGTTGAGTTGCATTTCGACATAATTTACCGTGGATATGAGCATTGGCAAATTATGTGAATTGAGGCGTTCAACTTAAAAAGAAAATCATGGTATTTTGAAACGATTACATGTCATTTGGGACTCAAAAACATATGACCGCGACATTTGGGACTCGGGTATACGACGTTTTGGTCTTTGGTATACGTCGTTTGGGACTCGAGAAAAAATGTCATTGAATTATAATAAAATTTTATTATACTAAAAACATACCAACGATTTAAATAAATAACACTAATTTTAATTTAATACGTTTATTTATTTACAATTTCATGTCGTGCGTACCACCAATGAATTGAATAAATGCACGCGAAATTTAGGTTGACGGTCTCGGGGTATCCCGCGCCATTATATTATGTTGACTACGCCTACGATGAAAAGCTTCTTAATAAAAACGAAAACTTCTAAAAAATGTAGCTACACTATTTTGCTTAGTAGTAAAACTTTTTTTTTCTTTGGACATCTGATTTTTGTCTAATTATTATCGTTTGGATTGTTCGTAGATCTACTCAATTTTATTTAGACGACAAAATTCTACATAAAGTTATATATCAAATACGAATTTGGTTAGCTTTACTTTCACCATTTAGGCCCTAACACAGTAAATCTGTCAAAATTCAAATGCGAAAGATACCGGTAACTTACTTTTTCTCGGCTCTCAAAATGGCGACTGTAAGTTTAACAAATAGCGACACTCGGCAAACCTCTGCAACTTCCGGTACACTGCATCTAGCAATGCGCATGCGAAATGGGACTTTCACTTCTCACCCGGCCGATCTATACTTGACACGCATGCGCCGAGGAACAAGTTCTAATGTATGGCGGAAAAATACGGAGACAACGAATGCACACTTGCCGCGTGATTAAGGTTGACGATCTACGGTACCGTCCGAGATACGGACAATATTTTGGACAAAATAATGTCCATAATTTTGATGGCTATTTTTCGGGAGATACCCAAGTATACAATTACAGACACAAATTACCAACCCATACACCTGGGCATACCCAACAAAAATAAGTACCCAATAAGGGTAATTTGTACATACATTTTACCTAACAAGTGCCCTCTCTTAAACACGGACGGGCGGACGGACAGGGGCGACGACAATATACGTCCACATGAAAATGTGGGCGTATAAAAACGTATTTAGCTGTTTCCGGAACCTATATCTAGCCTCGGCTGTATGACAGTAAGTGATAATATGTACCTACGCCTATACAATTGCGATGCGGCGCCGATTTACTTATTAGGAAAACTTTCCGCTTTTTGAAATTCTCGAAATTGATTCGCTCGATAGATGTGTAGAATTTTCAGTGCAAACTTGTCCTTGTCTAAATAAAATCGGAATAACTTGAGAGAAAAACTGCTTCAAGCTTTGTAAGATAAAACATTCTTCAAAGGCGTCCGACTTCGTCTTACAGCCGAGGCTAGATGTAGGGTACTGGAGTCTGCTGAGGTTTGCCGAGTGTAGCTGCTACACTGGAACCAGGGGAGCCATGACCACCAAATCCAGGCTAGGAACTTTTCACGTTTGTACCCGGGTGCCCTGACAATTTCAAGGTGATACATGAAAATGAATTCCTTCACGTCCATATACGGCTTCTATAAGGGGAAAAAGAGGAATTTGGCCACGACAGCGCCACCGGTGATGGCAGAACCTGGCAATTTGGGTACAATGGGTAGATTCTCACCCCATATTCTGTTGTACTTTAGTCCCTTTTTGATCCCCCCCCCAAAAAAAAATTAGCCAAAAAAAACCGGTTTTTCGGAATTATTTTTTTTTTTTACATTTTTTTAAAAACTGTTACTGCAAAGGCACTTTTGCGCCTCTTCCGTATAGGATAGGCATTAGTATTTTACATATTATCCTAAAACGTGTTGTTTTATTTTAAAATCAGCGGCACTACAAAACGAAATCGGCCTATTGTGACTGGAGGTATCGTTCCAGTGGTCCCACGATCCGACATTTCTAGCGGTTAGGTCACGGGGCTCATATCGATCACATATAAAAAGCAGAAAACGATGCGATCCTGAGAACAATACAAAATCGCTTTTTTTTAAAGCGAAACGGAGTAGATGGGTCGGCTTCCAATTGTCTATGTTCCTAGAGTTGCACTCTTCTTGTTTTAATATGTGATAGCTACGACCCGAAGGCACATTTTGTGTAAATTTCAAGGCTGTACGACCACATGAACAAAGTCTCCATTCCTTCAATGCGTTGGCAATAAATATTAATCAATAATAATAGAAGAGACAAATTTAGTTTTTGCATAATGCCATGGAAGTATAACGTTGCCAAAAGTCTGAATATAGACAACGTTTCAGAATACATTTCTCAATGTTTCATAATGCTAATGTCATGGCGTAAAAAAATGCAAAGTATACGTTTTACAATACAAAGTACATTTGCTAAGCTCTTACATTCTGAAGAATGAAACAACTTTGAATTAGCTAATTTGCATTTTATACATCGCATTATATGTACTTTGCATTGTCAACCTTCGTATCTGCGAGTTTGCATCGTCGAACAAACACCTTAGATGGAATGATCACATGACTGGGAATGGACGGCGAGTTTCCCCGAGTCCAGCCCATTACAAATACCATAAAATCTAGATCTCACTTCACCTTTTATATCATGTTCAGCCATAGGTAAAATTCCAAGAAACGAAATTATCATACGATGTCAGAAATAATGCACTGTGATATCCGCCACTTTCCGTTGTTTTTTTTCCGTACGTAGATCATCACCTCACCGTTCGATATAAGGTATATGTTCGACGGTACAAAGTCGCAGATACGAAGGTCGACAATGCATAATGCAATGTGTAAACTATAAAGTAGTTAATTCAAAGTTGTTTCATTCTTCAGAATGTAATAGCTTAACATATGCACTTCGTATTTTAAAAAGTATACTTTGCTTTTTAACACCATGCCATTAGTACTTTGAAACATTGAAAATGTATTTTGAAACGTTGTCTATGTTCAGACTTTTGGCAACGTTATACTTCCATACTATGCACTTGTTAACTATACGCTGTTTATCAATACACGATTTTCCCATTTGCTAATCGTGTAGCAATCTTGGTGATCATCATCATGGACGAGTAATTAATGTAAAACATACGTCACAACCTCCCCTCTTCATTAAAGCCCCAATAACACTCTTGTTGTAACTGAATAATATGTCCCAATCTTCATTCTGGTCAACAAATCGTATTGTTTTACAATATTCCAATTAATTGATGATATAAATTTCATCTTAACACACCTATTTTAAAAAATTGGAAAAATTCAACCAATTGATTTGAAAAGTCTAACGTAAACCTTTTCAAATGTGACTTGGATTTTAAAATATTTCCGAACCCTCTGGACAAGTAAAATAGGTTGTAATGGATAATTTACACAACAGGTAGGACACTTAAACATCTAGCACATTGTACTTAGAATAACAGTATTATTTATTTTCTGGAGCTTCCAAGCCAGCAAGAATGTTATTGTCCCTTTAAGTACTATATATTAAATGGTTGCTTATTGAACTCCTCAATTCCTAATAGGTTATCGGGTCTTCTAAGTTCTAGAGAACGGTACAAGTTGCCAAGTAACTTTCGTCAGTCTTTGATTCAGTGGGGGGTTGGGATGGTCTAGAGTGCCGCGCTTCAACTTCTAGCTGGCAGGTCACCTCTGGCTTGCGGCTGTGGTTTCGATGCCTGGTGTGAGCGTATGTGGCATGGAGATAGGGGTGCCTCCGCAACCTCGTGGGTTTCCTCCCACTGCTAAAGACCCCGACGCACAAGCGAATTATTGAAATCAAATGAAACCATATGTTAGTCTCAAAATTACCTAGTTTGTGTCGAGTGGACGTTAAACCCCATTCTCTCTCTCTCTTTGATTCCGTTTTCAAAAATTCACCGCAAATCTGGTATTTGGAGGATTAGTTAGGCCAAGGGGGTGCTAAGGCTAACTAAAATCTACAATGCAAAATAGGGGAGGGATCAACAGAGAGGATTACTTAAAATAGCCGCACTCTTCTCCGATCTTATTTTAGTTGGACATATCCTATGAAAAGGAAGGCACAGCCATAAAATTAGCCTAGACAAAAAAAAAAAAAAAAACTCGTTGCACACCCATTCCCTTTCTTATTAGAGGCACCTCCTCGTTTCAGTGTTTGTTTTATAAATGTCTTTTAGTACCACAGTACTGCACAGCGTGTTGGTGTCTTAATTTGTAGGGGTTTGTTTTATTCCAGTGCTGTTCTTGTGGGATGCTTTACGGCCGTGGTATCGTATTCTGATTTCCCATGTCGTTGACTCGTGCGGATCCCCTGTATGAAATACCGACGAGGGCAAATTATTGTGTAGAAGATTTTTAACCTATCAAGTGCATTTAAAGTACAGATCATTACTGGGTGATAAAATACTGGAAGGTGGCTAGTCATACAAAGAGATGCGCTATCTCCAAATTCATTGGTCCAGAAACATGAATAATGATTATCAACTGTACTAAGTGCACAGTGACCCATCCTAAAAAGGCTTGATTAGTAGGTTGAGAGCATGTTTCAACGATCATATCATTTGTTTATGTAAATGGTTTGTGGAGAATATTGTTGATCATTTACCTTTGTTGTGGTAAATATTCTGTTGAATATCATGTTGCCAGCCATCACTTCAATGTACTTGTTTATCAGAAAAAAAACAGCGAGCTGGAAATAAGACAATCGATTAATTGATTGGTTAACAATTGAATCATAAACATGATTCCAAGTTCAAGGCTTTTTAATCTGTGAGCCACACGATTCATTAGAATACCAATTATACGCATATATTCACAAAATTATTTACAATATACAAATTATCACATTTCTACGGTATGGAGATTCAATAAGGTCTATTAGTTAAACATACATTATGCAAGAGGTCAATATGCCATTTGCAGGTCTATCTTTAGACCTGCAATGTTATTTAAACTATTAATTACACTTTTAGTGGGTCAAATTCTGACAGAAATCACCTTCAGATTGAGGTCCAAAAGAACCTTAACCGAATGATATCCCACAACATTAAAGTAAATAACCAGAAAATGCCTCATGACGGCCTGTTTGAATATATGAATCTCATCAAATATGCCAGGGTGGATCATCCAGATTCATAAACTACACATACTGAAGATATGATACACCAAAAACCTATATTTCAATATATTACACACCTATTTAGGGGACTTTATAAGATAAGTTTCCTCCCAAAATAAGCCAACATTTTGAATTTGGCCCCCTAGCGGAATTGGTCGTCACTTATCCATACTCGCTGGATTTTTTTAAAATCTATCTTCAAACCGAGGTCCGGTTGTCACATATTTACCCCACTAAATAACCAGAAAATGCCTGATGACGGCTAATTTGAATATTTAAATTCCCCCAAGGGTGCCTTCATCCGGATTCTTAATCTACACACAATGATAATAAACGATCTATCAGAATACATTAGGTGGACTATATTTCCAGGTTAAGGCTTAAAATGGGGTTTAGCAATAGGACTATCAGGAAAGCATCGACATTTCTTAAAATATAAGACTCCACACTCATAGCAACCGATTCCGTTGGACGTCTCTTATTAAATGTAAGTAGTCGTGCTTCAACAAACTCCACTGCACGTCGAAATGTTGTTTTATCGCCAATTTCTTCCATCATTGACAACTCCCTTTTCAGATGTTCCAACACTATATGCTTAAGTCGCTTCCTGGAGGTAATTCAATGACTTTGTTGAACTTTCGTTCATTGAGTGTCGAGGATGCTATGGAACCGATTCATCGATTCCAATTCTTTATGGCTTTCATGTTGAGAAATAATTATATTTGTTTCTTTTATATCAGTCATTCGTTGGATACCATGTCGAATCTGTAAAGCTGTGGAAGTTCGTTTATCTTCTATTCTATTCTTGAACTCCTGCGACATTAATAGTAGCTTTGATGATGGTTTTAGATGGACATATAAAGTTATTCTTCTTATTTTCTTCCAATTTTCTACACTCCATTAAAAGACGAATACAGGTCCCATTTTCGTACTGGTATAATTTCATGTCTCAGTCTGCTTTTGCATGATTTTCGCAACCATACATTACAAAATTCCAGAATTAGAGAGTCACCTGTGGCAACCTTGGAGCAATCATCGACAACCATTGTTTCTAACACTTCCTTTGTAAGGGTTGTGGATGCAGTTTCATAATTCCCATAAGGAGATTACTTTTAACTATTCAAGCTACTCTTGCTATTGCTATCTTCAACCTTGGCTACACAGCGAAATCGATCTTTTGACTAATCAACCAAAACAGTTCGGACAAGGTCCAAATTTAGACAAACTAAAAATTCCCTTTCCCTGAGGTCGTCTTAAAGGTATGATCTCACCCTTGCTGAATGCTTGACTTCCATGTTGATGAGTGCCACGATTACGCAAAATTTCCAATCGTTTTCGGCGGTGAGAGTTGTTTACCTCACGAAAATCAGAACTGTCAGTTTTCTTTGACTTTAGACTTCAGAAGATCAGCTATCTCTTTTTTTATTAGCATGTCTTCTCTCCATATGATCAACTGGTTAACATTAAAGTGCTTCATTTTTTGATGAAGCACCCTTTTGTAAAAAACAGCTAGGAATTATTGAAACTTAACCTTGCCCCGGATCAGAAATGCAGGAAAATTTGTGGGCCCATTTCCCACAACAGGCAGATGATTTAGCCCCCAGGCCTTGTTGGAGTATGTTGGCCTATTATGCAGGAAAATGTTCGCCCCTTTCCCACAACTGGCAGATGATTTAGCCCATTTGGCCTTGTTAGAGCTCGTTGGCCTATTATAAGGGGAAAATAACTTGCACACTTCTGATATATATACTATTCAAAAAAGTAGGGGATATTTGATTTTTATGTGTTATTAAAGTCACCTTATGAAACTGACGAAGAAAAAAAATGAAATGAAGTTCACATTCATCGATTTATTCCAAATGATCGTTAGACTAAGTAAGGCACAGACTGACCATTATAAGGGTAAAATGATACCCGGGGTCAAACAGCAAAGTTACCACAGCACCACAACAAAGTCAGTAACGGGTAAATCCTCCTCTGTTTGCCAAACAAGCATTGATCCGACGTGGCATACTCCTAATGAGACGTCTAAGGTCATTTTGGTCCAGATTGTCCCATTCCTGTTGCAACGCAGCAGCAAGTTCTTGGACGTTGTTGACGTTGACGTAACCTCTGTCCAAGCAGGTCCCAGACATGCTTGATGGGGGAGAGGTCGGGACTCAGTGCTGGCCAAGGTAATGTGGTGATGTTCTGTTGTTGGAGGTAACCTGTAACGATCCTGGCCCTTTGACATCTTGCGTTGTCATCCTGGAAGATGAAACGGCGGCCATGACGTCTTGCGAACGGCACAACATGGGCTGCCAAGATGTTGTCCCGGTAGTACTGGCCTGTAACACGCCCTGCAACAACATGTAAAGCCGTTCTTCCAGCAACAGTGATGCCTCCCCACACCATAACAGAACCACCCCCAAATCGATCATGTCTGATGACGTTAACGTCTTGGAAGCGCTTGTTTCGACGACGCCACACCCACCTACGTCTGTCCAAAAAATCAACAGTGAACTTTGACTCATCTGAAAACATCACATTGCTCCAGCGTCGATTATCCCAGTGTTGACGATCCCCACACCAACGACGTCTTGTCTGAATGTGATGATCTCGCAAACAAGGGATCACGCGAGGGCGCGAAGGTGACCCCTATGCAGTCGATTCCGAATCGTCTGGCCACTCACTCTCACATTCTGTTTGAAGACGAGCGCTGATCTGATATGCTGTGATGACACGATTTCTCAAGGCCAAGGTACGGATAAATCGATCTGGGCTTGAGTTGTCGCCCTGAGCGTGGTCTGTCCTGTACAGATTGTGTATCACGGTATCTGGACCATAGCCTGCTTATGACAGACTGAGAAACATTCATCGTCCGCGCCACAACCGCCTGTGTTGTGCCGATCTGTAGCATGTCAAGGGCACGTAACCTTTCATTTTGGGTAAGCCGACGCATATCAAAATTTGTTTTCTGGTCACTAAAACAATTAAACTGATGTTTCCACCCTGGAATTCAATGCCACAATGACTGTAACATTCAAAGTCAGAGTCGTGCAAATCTTGGGTTGGACCCCCATGATGATCCCAAGCATCACCTGCATTCCATGTTTCTTCTGTTAGGTTCTATAGTGACTTTTTTCGTAGTCATTTGCATATTTTAAATCAAATATCCCCTACTTTTTTTGAATAGTATATGTATTAGATGTGGGTTTAGGGAATACTTCAGGTACTTCTGAATTAGTTGCTTCTTTGGTATCAATATGTACTTCCAATATGTACTTCCAAAGAATGTTCCGCCTGCCTCAGCAACTGTATTGTTTTATTTAAATTCTACATTTCATTACAGGCTCTAAATTAACAAAGATAAAACTCAATGAACATCATTTATAAGGTTGTAGGTATAATATTTGAAATGATGGTGCCCACATCTCTGAGATAGAGTGAGAAAGAGCTTCAACCAAACACAAACGATGTCATTTCGGGACGAACATACGGTTATTTTTATTTCACTAATTAGCTTGCGCGACGAAGTCTTTAGGACAAGTCACCCGACTCCTTGTCATGTCCACACAGGGAATCAAAAGCATGCTCTATGACTCAAGTCTGTATAATGCACTTTGTTATGCGTTAACCTTTTTGCACCCCCCTACACACACCTGCACATTATGTGAGGACTATGGTTTTTCAAATTTCAAAGCCTCCCGAGAACCCAGGTTTCCTGTCGTCTTACGGCTTAAGATTTCATGAGAGGACTTCATAATACAACTTACTTTACCTTATTTCTGGGGACTTTATAGTGTTGAATGCTTTATTTTAAGGACTGCAATGTAGATTTAACACTATTACAGATTTAACAATCTTTACTATTCCTCCAACTTGGGCAGTTTATCTCCCCGTTGACCACGAATGACACCATGAGCATTGCAAACTAACCCTGGCATAAAACCAAGAAATGAATGAAAGGAACAATGTCAAGAATGGGTGAAAAGGGAACTAACCGGTGCAGAATGATATTACACACCTCGGTGTGATATTTCAGATTTAGGCGATGATTACAAGCGTAGAAAATTACAAATTAAATGATTTACCAAGAGCGTTACATTTACAGTTTGACCAGTTCTCTATTTTTATTAGAAATGATTTTAAACGCAAATATTTACAGAAGCAAAGCAAATTCCTATTGTTTTTATTTTTGACATAGCATTTTTCTAATGGCGTCAGGGGGGTTGCAATTTCAGCCCCATAGCTCAATTTGGGGCACTTCTAGGGACTTTTAAGTTTCTACGTCAAAAATGGACCTTCAGGTTGAGGATATTCCTTAAGTTTCTCTTGCGGATGTTTCAGTGGGCGTGAAATATTATAATTAAAATGGTGGCCTTCATACAGATGCATTCGGGAGTATTTTTCTTTGTAGAGGAGGGTACCCCTTTAAAGTTCCAATTTCATATTTTCTAAGAAAGTCAAAACATAATTAGTTTGCTCAAAAGGTTGTCAACTCACTATTATATGATTATGGGCAAAATATTTTGGGCATTAGAAAGGCTGACACAGGCTGATTGAGGAATAGTTACTCAATTACCTCCCTTGTTTTCCCATTCCTCTCCATAGACGGCCATCTTCAAACGTTTGAATTTGAAGTTGAAAATGATATTTTTGCCAATTTCTCAACTGGCAATAGTGAATTATAGGATTAATAGGATTATTCTTTAACAAGGTAGAACTGTTTATAGGTTCAATCTATTTTAGGGCTTTATTTTAATACATTTTAAAAATATAACTTAAAAAAATGCTATTGGAACTTTAAATCTATGAAAGCTGGAATGCTGATATGTTTCACGGTAGTGTGTCTCAACATTATCAGTCTCTATCTAAAATAGAAAGAAATATATGGCCGAAAAAACACCCTAAAATGAGCAGTTTCGTTTCAACAAAAGTTGCGCATCTTTTTGTTGAATTTATGTATTTTGGCTTATAAAATGATTTCTACTGAAGATGGACTATTATTCTGAACTAGTTCTGGGGTTTCCAGGAACGAAGATATCGACCAAAAACCATGCACAATCCATTGATTTGGGGGCGTTGTCTGTCATTTAAAGAACAAGCCAACAGTGAGGCTGATGTTTCCGCCGAAATCCCAAAATAAATAGAGACACATTAAGTAATCATCCATTTATTTTTTTCAAAAGCATTGAGCAATCAAACTATACACCAAGTTACTCTATCTGATAGAATCAAGATTATCTTGTCCCCAAGCATCGACCAATGAAATTGATTAGCTTTGCTTAGCTTTAGCTCGGAATGCTAATCATTGAACTCAGTCAAGACATTCACCTAATGATCATCTACCGGTACATCAAGTTTAAGTCTACCTCAATTAAAAGCAGAGTTGTTATGCTCCAAAGTCTTGACCAATCCAATTGCTTATCGCTCCTTAGCCAAAGCGGAAAATTCGCAGCATTGAACTTAGTCAAGGTAATGATATAATGAATCTATTTTCTGCCTATTCTCTCTCTTGTGCATGTTTCTGTACAAAATGTCTCGGTAACTTTTTATGGTTTTTCACAATAAACACAATAGTTCTTCTTATCCCAACGTCTCTTATCTTTACTGTTTGAGGTGACAATCACACTCAGTCAAGCAACTGCAATAATGAAGATAATACCTGTAAAAACTAAACAATACAAACGAGACAGAAAAGGTAGTTCAGAGAGAGAGAGATATGGGGTTTAATACCCAGTCGACACGAACGAGGTCATTTCAATATTAACATGGTTCAATGTTAATTCAATAATTCGCTTGCCCGTAGGTGTCTTTAGCAGTGGGAGGAAGCTGGTCATGGACAAGCTGGGAATCTAAACCACACCACTTGATTCAATCCACATGTAGTCTTTAATTTAATTCCAACAGCAGAATACTCACAATTTCCTCTTCTACCATAGCTTTTTCAGGAAGAACATCAGTGTCTTCACATTCCAAAGTACCTCATTCTTGTCATCAACTGAAGTATACAAAATTGTAATATCTATGAGGTGTGCTTTCAAACAACTTCTGGGCGAATGAAAAAGAAACATTTCAGTGTCAACAATAACAAATATTCCGTTTTATGCTCAGTTAAATAATGCATATAATTTTCATACAGATGGGATGATAACTTTTGTCATCAGAGCGTCACAAGGTTTACAAAGTGAAACGAGGGCCATAACTTTGTGGACAACAGACGGACGAATGCGATGACAATGTACAACCACAATTCCATGTGGGCATTTAAAAAGAAAAAAAAAAGAATTGTTTAAATAAAATAAAACCAAGTACGAACAATCCAAACCATTAAACAGAATTCGAAGTCCCAAAAAAAAAAAAACGTCATAGGCAAAATAGTGTAATCAGCAAATGGACTGCTCCCCGTGTACAAAATACACGACAAACAGTGGTAACAGGTGTCCGGAAGAGTAAGCTTACCCTGCCTGGCGCCACACCCGCCATAGCTGCATCCAAACTATTAGGCAAAATGTCGATAAAATAGCGTGATTGGCCAATGAACTATCGGTATGCAAAAAAACAATATACAAACTTAGGCTGAAACAATACACTGAGCCTATATACGATACAGAATCATGTCCTAGCCCAATGATACAAGTGCATCACGATACGTATGCTTTTACTGTGTAATGGACCAAATTTTGCTTATGCAGGAAAAATGTATGTTTCAAAGTTATATTGTTTATTGAAGATGAACTATGTTGAGCTAAATCTGCCTATTGCGGGTCTTTTTTCAAATGTTATATAAATTATTGATCTATTCATGTGCCAGGAACATACTTGACTCTGTAGACCATAGGATGGCTGGGATATTGAATGAATTATGCGACATTTAATAATTTCCCCAATTGAATCAAAATACACAATCTCTACACAAAATCCAGTATGCAATCTTGACTGTCCTGTTCAGGTTTACGTAGTGAACAGGAAAAACGAAATGGTCCCACACTTTTGATCGGTATGATGCAGGTTTTTTTTATTCGCTCTCAACATCACCACCCGGTGTAATACTAATGGACATAATACTCGAACGTGAAATACCGCCGAAAGCAAAACAAAATGTCAATACAGTTTTCTTAAAGCGATAATTTCATATTTTCAAAAAGTCAAAACATAATTATTTCTATGTCTTTTGCTCAATAGGTTGTCAACTCACTATTATACGATCATAGGCATTATTTATTCCCCACACTAATAAATTATTGACACAGGAAATAATAACACAATTACCTCCCTTGTTTTTCCATTCCCCCCCCCCCACATGGTATAGCTATCAAACATTTGAAGTTGAAAATGATATATTTGCCAATTTCCCAATTGGCAATAGTGAATTATTGGATTAATAGGTTTATTTATTCTTTCACACGGTAGGACTGTTTATAGATACCATCTATTTTAAGGCTTTGTTTTAATACATTTTAAAAATATAACTTAAAAATATGACATTGCACCTTTAAGCCACCGTCATCGCGAAGACGAAATAACTGTATAATGTGATTTCATTTGTGTGAAATTGACAGCTTCCGGTATTTTGTCCAATGGAAAATATTGTCTTATCATGTTTCCAGATCCTATTTTGCACGTCATTAGTAGGTCAGATTTTGCAATGATATGAAGTCTGAATGGCCGGGACTACTAAAGACTCAGGCCAAGTGCCACCAGGATATTTCTTTACTCTGAATTGATGAGCTATTTTCTAAAAAGGCCTTTCGAATTGTTTATTTCACGAACATCAGAACTGTCAGTTTTCCTTGACTTTGACTCCAGAAGATCAGCTATCTCTTTTTCATCACCATGTTTTCTCTCCATATGATCAACTGGTTTACAATAAAGAATTCCGCTATATAAACAGCTATGCTTGTTCCTTAAAACGCAATCACTGTTTATTTTATTTTTTCCATTTTTACGAATTGTTTTTTTTTTGATGGGGGGGGGGGGATCCCTCTAAAGTAAACCGACTGAACATCCTTAAAGAATAGCTTGTCATTTCGATGATATTTTACAGTAATATAAGTACCTATGATTAATAAGGGGATAACAAGACTGAATTGGAATTGAAAACAAAATCACTGTCCCGTGAATCTCCTCGTCATCTAGCATTTTACATTGCAGTGAAGATGACTGGCTGGATTTTAAAGATGGTGGACTTGGTTTGAATTCTTTGCATCCCGCTTGGGAATTATCATCATCTGAATAGGGATAAGTACTTTTTGGCTCCTCTGAGAGGTTGTCTCCATAAAAATAATATTTGAAATAATAGTGCCAACATCAAAGGATAGCCGCGCATCTCAGAGAGAGGGGGGGGGGGGGCTTAACATCAACCTGACACAAACTAGGTCATTTCGGGACGAACATATGGTTATTTTTATTTCACTGATTAGCTTGCGCGAAGTCTTTAGCAGTGGATGGATGTCATGTACAAACGGAGAAGTGGATGGATCTCTTTGTTCAGAATGACAATTTGATCCTTCTACTCAAGTTTTAAAATAACTGCCAGACACTCAAGTGACATGTATGTAAAGCACTAGCCTACATCAGAAGCAGAGACAACACTGCAAAAATTCATAATTTGCATCAAATGCTACATTTCTGAAATGTTTAACTAATCGCAAGTTTGAACAATAATTTATGAGACTTAACTGGACCGGTTTTGATGCGAATTGATGATGACAGGTTTAATTTAGTTATCAGGGGTAGTAGATATTATAATAGGCCTGCATGTGGAAAAACTCGCGCCGGAAAAGCCAGGGGATTTTTTCATCCATTATCATTAAGGGCGGTGGGAGGCCAAATGGTTAGCGTGCGCGCGCTGTATTATACGGATTGAGTCAACTGACGTGGTTTCGAATCCCCGGTTGTAGGTGGCATGGAGTAAGGTCGCCTGTCCAACCTCGTTGGTTTTCGCCGGGTACTCCGGTTTCCTCCCACTTGAATAAAGTGAAAACATGTTAGTCCCAAAATGACTTAGTTTGTGTCGAGTGGGCGTTAAGACCGACTTCCCTCTCTCTATTGTCATTAATAGGCCTTGGCAATATTTACTTATTATACACGTCTTAATTTTTCACTTTCCTGTGTTATTAAATTAGTATGGATATTACGGCATCAATGATTATATTATAAATATAAATATATGAATATGATCTGTATATCAGTAGTGGCGTTATACTGTTTTTTGCCTTAATTTATTATAATTTAATATAAATATAATATTACGAAAAGAAAGTGGAATTAAGAGATTCCACGCGTATGAAACCATGCGGGGTTACGGATCGACCTATAGGCCCAGGAAGTTTCCCTTAGTACTGGACAAATAAATGAGCTGAACTTAATTCTTTGTTAAATAAGAATCCATGAAGTCAACTGAAGAGTTGGCTACGGTATATGGAGACGCCGGAGACATAAAAAAAATGACAGCAGGTTAAGTGAGTTATCTTTTTTGGGGATAAATTATTCTTATTTCAAGAAAGATCGGTCATTTCCGTATACATATTAATAAGCCATGTGATTTGCATATGGAAGTTGATGCTCTGCGCACGATGCTAGGAAGAAAGCGTTAATGACAAATGAGATGTGGTAGAGCGCGAATGTAAAATGTAATGAGTAAAATACATGTGTCGTTTTACATTTAACTTTGGCCTTGGAGGTATTTTGACTTTATCATCACCGGTATTGTGACACTGTACGTTTTACATATAATCAATGGAAAAACATTTTAGCAGAGCATTTAATATTTGCAGCAATACCAGGCGCGGATCCGCAGCGGGGCGCACCCGGCGCACGCCTCCTCTATTTTTTGAGGTGGCGAACAATTTTTGGCTCCATATATTTTCTTGGGTTGTGACGCCGGGTGTTCGATACCTGCATTTGCCGAGAAAGTTCATCCAGATTTTCCGGCGTGGTTCCCCCTTGTCAGTGATGTAAGATCCGACAAAAACTGCTCTTTAGTCGTTCGGATGGCCCGAAAACCCAAGGTCCCGTGTACACATTGGCGTGCTCGTAAAATATCCCATAGCAGTTTGAATTCGACGAAGGCCGTAGCGCGGCTGCCCGGGCAAAATTTCCGACATAGCACACTGTACGACGTATCACCGTCTTCATTAGCTCAGTTTAGGAACAGAACAGTAGTATAGGACGTTAACCCCCATTTCATTTATTCGGTTTTGTGGTATCTGTAGACAAAGTTGATTATTATTTATCTCTGTTATGGTAAATATTATTTTGAATAGCATGGTGACAGCCATCGCAGTTCACTTGTTTATCAGCAAAAACAGTGAGCTGGAAATAAGACCAATTGATTACTTGATGGGTTGATTAATGACATAATTGATTACAGAGCGTATTAATGTAATATAGTCAAAGCACAATTAATGTAATATAGTCAATGTATATAAAATGATTTATATTCATTTCTTTTTAAATATTGTAATTCCTAATCAATTAGTTTCGGTGAAATACGTAAACAGTTCAAATTGAACGATAGTGGTTTACGCCTGCTTAGTGCATGCTACACGTTTTTTAAGTTATTATTTTGTGGATTTTGAATCCGTCATTACTAATTACTTCCGCATTATCTTGAAGGATGTGTTTTCCTGTACCCATGTACTGGTTATAACCATGTTCATTATCTTAAATGTTAGATATTAGTGTCCCATATTTTCATGGCAAGGTAACCATATAAATATTTGTTGAAACTGAAATGGACCAGTATTGATTTCTAATATTCGTATACACGCGGCGGTATTGACTGCGAATGATTATTGAAACACAAAATCAGGTTTCGTAACTACTATACATGTAATTACAAATAACCTGTTCAGAGTTAATCCAATAGAGTAAAAGGTTTTACAAGACAATTTATTCACGTTCGATTCAGACATAAACTTTGTTTTAAATGTGTCGGCGTCTTAAATAAAATAAAACCAAGTACGAACAATTGGCATGGACACAACAGTGTAAACAGCAAAGTGTAATAGTGGTAACAGGTATCCTAAAGCCCCCCCCCCCCACCTGCCTAGTGACACACCCGCATCCAAACCATTAGACCAAATCTCGGTAAAATAGCGTAATTAGCCAGTAGACTTTCCGTATGTAGTTATCATTGTTTGAAGGTTTGAGAAATGTTGCCTAGATTGTTATCGTAACAACGGTACTTAAAAGTCGAGACGGTCTCGCCCATTTTAAATTAATTCATTAAATGGCGACCGTGTATTAATCTGCTTAAATCTCCGTCATCCGCATGGATTATACATGTATCGTGTGAATAAATATTTTGTGTAACATTTGAAGCCAATGAAGGACCTGGAATAGGCAGATATAGGTCTGCATCTTTTATGAGAGAAATTGGGTTTAACGCCAACTCGACACAAACTAGGTCATTTCGGGACCAAAATATGATTTGATTTTATTTCGTTAATTGGCTTGCACGTAGGGGTCTTTAGTAGTGGGAGGAAACCGTAGGACCTATAGAAAACCCAGTGGGTTTAGGGGTAGTCATGTAACCCTACTCCTTGTCACGTACAACCGTGGATTCCAAGCCGCGCCAGTTTACTCAATGACAGATCTTATGTTTCAACGACCACGCGCTACCCCCCCCCCTCCTGAAATGAAAAGACCTAATACCTTAACTGATTATATAAGTTATAATTTTAATATATTTTGTGAATCAATTTATTTTACGATTAGATTATCGGAAATCTATTTTTGATGGAATATGTCGACTGTAGAGGTTCCTTTCGATCGATAATCAATTCAACACAAAAAATCACTTTGCTAATGAAATCAAGGGAGCGCTACTCTAAACAATCATCAGCCTTGGCAATAATGAACAACGGAATTATAACCATGCTAAAATTAAAACAAATCCACAACGTGTAAATAAGATAATATATCTTAGACAACATAGATGAAATGCACTTGGCAAAGGAAAAATTAAGTAAATAACTGGGATGGTTTGATAATCAAATTGTCTAATATTGAAATGTAAATGGAAACGAGTATTCCAGCATCATTCCACAATATTGTCTATACTGTGGCATCTAGAAATGAACACAGATGCGTCGCATGACTGGCATCATAGAGTCAAAAGCATCATAGAGTCATTATAACTTTTCTGATCTTCATGTAGTAGTGTAGGCCATCGAAAGTATAACAAAAACGAAACGAATAGATTTTATTTTAAAGCTGAACTCCGGTTACAAAAATACCGAAATAATTAAATAAAAAAAAGTTAACGCCCTCAAGCCGCCATACTTATTTCCAATTTGTGAAATAAATATGGCGGACGTTGAGACTTATAACCTGAAAAGGTTAGCCGATCTCACTTCCGGTTTTTTTTTTGTCAGCCAGCTCTACACATCCGGCGTTATTCTCTCGCACGCTTCACTGATTGTTCTATTTTTCCCAACACAGTATACCAAATTATTGAAGATTGCAAAATGTCTGATCAGGTAAGACTGTAAATAATTATATGATCTGCGTCTACTACAATATCAATTTCTTCAGCCTTGGTAAAATAGAAAAAAAAACATAACTGTCAAACACTCCCCGGAGAGAGCCGCCCCCCAAACTGTACTTATTTATGTCTCTTGCTCGTTTTCGTGAACAATATTCAACATGGAGTAGACTATAGTTTGTACAGGTGATTTGTTTTGTTTGAAAATTTTAGGTTGGGGTAAGCCATCTTTTGTTATAGAGTAAAGCTTAGGGTATATTGTAGTAAACGCAGATCATATGTATAGGATATTAACCTACCCGAGGTTGATATGATAGAGAACACGCGGGCGCAACCCAAGTGTTCTCTATCATATCAATCCGAGGGAGAGTAGGTTTATATCTGACATATACAACGTTCACCCTTAAATTTAATGGACTCTTCTAAAAAAAGGCAACAGTGATTGGTTAATTGCTCGACAGCACGTGACGTGTTTGTTTATACGTCGCCATTTTGTAGTAATTGAACTGAAGAAAGCTAAAACAAAATGGATAGTAAAACGAAGTCAGAAGAATAATCAATCCTTTTTAGTCATCATATTGACGATAGAATAGATGTGAATGCAACTATGATGAGGATCTATACAAAGCCTGAAGAAAATTTGGATCAAAAGGCAATCTTTTCCGATAATTCTGACAATGAACCGTGACTGAAGGTTACTTTTCGGTATGTTCAGAGAAAGATTTGACCGACTGTTTTGAGTGGATTGTAGCCGTAGCCAAAAATACTTTACAAAGGAACTCTTGGGTGATAAATACTTTCACGTCTTGGGATGTGTGGAGAAATGATTTGGGCAGAAAGAAAATTCTGAAAGATATCTTAGACATGGACTGGAGTGTGGATAACCGATTTAAATAAGCCGATAAGTACGCCGTCTATTTAGGTCCTGAATGCTATAAACTGTACCAAAACAATTTTTTTTTTAATTGTCAAAAGAATTAAGATTTTATTTCTGTGTTCTTTGTATTATTTCGATCATCTACGTCAAGAGCGGTTGATATGAGCCGAATATATCGACCTGTAATGACGTCATCAGCGGTTGATATGAAATATCAACCTCTCAGGACGTCATCAGCGGTTGATATGAACCGAATATATCAACCTCTGATGACGTCACGAGAGGTTGTTATAAGATATAACTGCTATGGACATCAAAGAAAAAAGCTACTACCAGTTGTATATAATTAATTACAGTCTTACCTGATCAGACATTTTGCAATCTTCAATAATTTGGTATACTGTGTTGGACAAAATAGAACAATCAGTGAAGCGTGCGAGAGAATAACGCCGGATGTGTAAAGCTAGCTGACAATAAACAAACTGGAAGTGAGATCGGCTAACCTTTCCAGGTCATAAGCCTTAATGCCCGCCATATGTATTTCACAAATTGGAAAGAAGTATGGCGGCTTGAGGGCGTTAACTTTTTTTTATTTAATTATTTCGGTATTTAGTAGTCTGACGAAATTTTATTCACAGAGGTGTTGTGAATGTAGTAAATTGAAAACACAGGTCGTTGTGGAAGGCGCATCGATTCTAACGCCAGCACCTATATTCATCTATAAGCAAACTATATGACTTGCCCACTGTCAGACCGGAGTTATATAGTTTGTATTTAATTGTATCAGTTTATTAGTATGATTATTAATATACAAGGTGACTAGGTCACCAACACCTTACTCCATTGCACGTGTTGAACGCGGGATAATTAAACCTTTTAAATTGATTTGTACATTTTTTTCCTATCTGACGAACCTCAAAAAGAAATCAACTGTTTCACTGGAGCTAAATAACATGCTTTTTTATCGGAATATTTGTCAATAATCAATCATTTGTTATTTTACTACAAGTTTATTCCATTTGCCTAATTACTCCTGTGAGAAGTGATATCGCTTGTGTGGAAAACAATACGTTTCCTATAGCTTATTACAGTCCGACAGGCTAAGATGAACACTATGTATACCGCCCTTTTTTCAAGTTTAAAACTATGCTGTCCTAGTTAGTGTAACGAGGTCATTACTTATCATCTATAACAATATTGCGAATATTTTTAGCTACATCTCCTCCCAAAATCGATTTCGATGTGGCACCAACATAAGTTGCCGTCCTTAGGGTTATGGAATAAGTGTACTAAGTTCAAAGATAAACCATTCCGAATTGTGGCCTTCGGGCGCTAAAGGCAACAATTGGGCATGCAGTTGTCAGTCTTAGGCTATCCCAAGAATTGTGGCCTGAAGGTAACACAGAGCCACGAAGAAAAATAAATTGATGGGCACCAAAAACAACAAAGTTCATCCTACGGGTATAAAAGAATAGGTATCCAAACTTTCAAAAGGATCTGTTAAGAATTTCGGCATGAAGGCGAAACAAGACACAAACATTGGGCGGGGCTCTGTCCCAGGGGGTCCGGCATGCACCAAAAATAATAGTGGTCAGCCTTAGGGTATAAGGAATAAGTATAAAAAAAGTTTTCAAGACGATCGATTAAGAATTGTGGTCTGTAGGTGACACACAGACAAAAAGAAAATGGGTGTGGCACTGTCCCTGGGGGTCGGGCATGCACCCCAAATGATAGGGATCACCCTTAGAGTATAAAGAGTAAGTATACAAAGTTTGAAGAAAATCCAGTAAGAATTGCGCCCTGTAGGCGACAAGATGACAGATTAAGAAAATGGGCGTTGCTATGCCCCTGTGGGTTGAGCATGCACCCCAAATGATAGGAATGTTCCTTATGGTACAAAGAATAAGCATTCAAAATTTCAAGATGATACGTTAAGAAATGTGACTTGTAGACGACAAACAAATAAATACAAGGAATGGGCGTGGCTCTGCCATTGGGGGTCGGGCATGCACCAAAAAAGAATACGGATCATCCTTAGGGTGTAAAGAGTAAGTATACAAAGTTTTAAGAAAATCCAGTTAGAATTGCGGCCTATAGGCGACACACATACACAAAAAGAAAATGGGCGTGGCTCTGCCCCTGGGGGTTGGGCGTGCACCCCAAACGATAGGGATCATCCTTAGAGTATAAAGAGTAAGTATACAAAGTTTGAAGAAAATCCAGTAAGAATTGCGCCCTGTAGGCGACACAAAGACACACGAAAAGAAAATGGGCGTGGCTCTGCCCCTGGGGGTTGGGCATGCACCCCAAACGATAGGGATGTTTCTTAGGGCACAAAGAATGGGTATGCAAAGTTTCAAGATTATAAGTTAAGAAATGTGGCCTGTAGACGACAAACAAACAAATACTAGAAATGGGCGTGGTTCTGCCCCTGGGGGTTGGGCATGCACCAAAAACAATAGGGATCATCCTTGGGGTATAAGGAATAAGTATACCAAGTTTGAAGAAAATCCATGAAGAATTGCGCCCTGTAGGCGAACCACAGACACACATACATACACACACACAGACAGACAGGGGCGACGGCATAATACGTTCACATTATGAATGTGGACGTATAAAAAGTATAAAAAAAAGTTTTCAAAACGATCAGACACACAGAATGAAAATAGGCTGTACATTCACCACAAGCAATAAGGCGGATTCTTAGAATAGAAGGAATAGGTATGCAAAGTTTCAAGGTGATACATTAAGAAAGAAGGTCGAGTGTTGATCCTTGCATTGGCCGAGAAAGTTCATCTCGATTTTCCGGCGTGGTTTCCCCATGTCAGTGATGCAGAAGGAGGGCCTGACAAGGACAGCTGCGTAGTCGTTCGGATGGGACGAAAAACAGGTCCCGTGTACACATTGGCGTGCACGTTAAAGATCCCTTGGCAGTTAGAATTCGATATAAGAGTAGGCCGTAGCGCCGCTGCCCGGGCATAATTTCCCTCATAGCACACTGTATGGCGTATGCCCGTCTTCCATTAGCCCAGGTGCAGAAGAGTAGGACGTTAAATTTCGTTTCAAGTGTCCTGTAGATGACAAACTTGCTCTTTGTAAATCTACACCAACTCCAGTTGTTTATGGGGAACTGGGTAGGCCCCCTTAAAAGTTCATCGTCTACAAGATATTAATAAATACTGCTGCCATGTCATGAAAAACCACGACTCGCTTGTTTATTAAGTGTATTCTGATCTGTGAAATTGTTCCGGATTTTCAACAAAACGCAAAAATGTGAATAACTGGGCATTCAAATCAAAGCATTACTCGACAGTAGAGGTCTATCTTATATCTGGACTAATATTGTTTGTCGAAATGTCACTCAGCAATACATTTTATCGAATTTTGCCATGAGAATTATCCCTGTTTTGAGCCAGTTCCTTTGTCACCGTGGCATCAGGTAGGTTTTAGAAGATAGAATGATTTTAATTAATGATCAA
The DNA here is from genome assembly GCA_963678685.1 of Patella ulyssiponensis. Classification (NCBI taxonomy): domain Eukaryota; kingdom Metazoa; phylum Mollusca; class Gastropoda; family Patellidae; genus Patella; species Patella ulyssiponensis. Next base: position 78,383,851 of record OY783228.1, read on the forward strand.
AATAAAATGAAGTGATTGTTAATCAATATGGAGGCAACATGTCAACCTATATCAATTAACTTAATTGTGCGCTTCATAAACCATGCCTGAAGACGGATACTGTATGAAAACAAGTGGCTGTTAATCTGTGCTTCGATTTATAACGGGGTGAGGGTCTACGAATGTGTTCCATTAACTTTTAAATCGATGATCGTCTGAATGGAAGCAACGGATTTCTAATGAATTATTTTACAGCAACTTGTTCTTTCATTGTGGTGATTTTATAAACTATCTTAACAGTATTTTACAGCAACTTGTTCTTTCATTGTGGTGATTTTATAAACTATCCTAACAGCAAATTAAGGTTAGCTTTTGTAAAACTTAAAAAGAAATTGTCTGTGTTATGGTAATTATTTTAAAATAATGAGTGATTTTACAAAATCGTTACGATATCCAGATTGGTCCTATGATATGAAATAGTGCAGTGAGTATACAACCCCATCGATTGAAATCAGCGCATTGAGTACCCTGGATCCATTTTCTTGTTGATGTCTTGCAGTGTCTGAACAGTTTGTCGTGTCCGCGGGATTATCTTTTCGCCCACACTTACTTATAATCCGAAGAGAAAACTGGAAGATCACAACAATGAATTTCGAGTACCCAAGATGTGTGACATTAATAATTGTATTTTGTATACAAAACATCTTGAGTGAATCACGGGTGAGGAACTACAATGCTGTGCGATATCCTCCTATGGAAGGTCGAATGCCTCCCGTGAACCCAACATTGGGTATAACCCGAGAAGTCCAGTGTTATATGTTGTGTTTGAAAGATGTCACTTGTGCTGGTTTCTCCTATAGTAAATTGTTATCGTTCTGTATGTTGATGGGAGAGAAGGCCACAGATGACATTATATCAATTAGTAGCCCATTGCCACACTTTTACCACTTTACTGTCCAAGAGCGTAAGTATACATGTTGTGTTCAAGTTTATATTGACAAAACAGCTCTCAAGAGTCTGTGTTGTTTGAATGCGATTTCTTTAGTTTTTAGTGTTTATATTTTTGTTACATTTTCCTCTGGCAGGGATGTAGGTATTGCTTGCTAACTATAGAGTTTGTTATGGAGGCGGTGGTGTCAGTTGCCTGCGATCTTGTCGACATAAGCTCTTTTAGTAACTACATGTACGTGCAAGTAAACGCGACTCGATATATATATATATAAGATATTGGTTATTCGAAAATATTTTACTCTCTCAATTAATGTGGTGTAAATATACATTCAATCGGGGATTGTAAATCCTTAGTTTTCATGCAATGTTTAGTGGTCTCGTAATAGGACTGTCGGAACAGTATGGTTTGTTTTTGTCGAGGGTTTTGAATACCATTCACGGAGAGAAATAGGGCTTAGCGTCCACTCGACACGAACATGGTTATTTCGGGACCAACATATGGTTCAATAATATTTCAATAATTCGCTAGCGCGTAGGGGTCTATAGCTGTGGGGGAGGATGCCGGAGGGCCTGGAATAAACCCACGAGGATGAACAGCCGACCCTACTCCTTGTCACGTGCAACCGGGATATCCATGACAGACCTTGTGATAAATCGCACAGGCGCTAACCATTTAGTCATCCAACCCGCCATATACTATTCATGTAAGGCCGTTCATTTGTAAAATTAAAATGTAACTATTTTTCGCACCGCCTCGTCTGGCTGGTCGTTAATAAATACAAACATAAAATGCCAAGACTGGTAGGTCTTGTAGGTTACCTACCATATTGAGTAAACATTTCAAAATGTCATAATCTGTTTTAAAATGACCTGTTTTTATATCCAGATGCGGGGGAGGGGGTGACCGAATGGTTAGCGTGGTTGTACGTGGCAAGGAGATAGGGTCGCCTGTCAAACCTCGTTTGTTTTCTCCGGGTCCTCCCACTGCCGAAGACCCGTACGCGCAACCGAATTGTTGAAATAAAAGTAAACCATATGTTAGTCTCGTAATGACCTAGTTTATATCGAGATCAAGTTAAACCCCATTTCTCTCTCTATATTATATATATATATATATATATATATATATATATATCCACATGCATTCGTGCAGCCGTATGTCGACAATTAATTACTGAATATGATCAGTTCAACATTTTGAGGGGTGGCTAATTTGATAACGCTGACTCGATAGTCTGGAGGTTCCTTCATTGGCCGAGAAAATTCATCCAGATTTTCCGGCGTGGGTTTCCTTTGTCAATGATGCAGAATGGAGGGCCTGGTGTAGGATGGAGGAATTCGATAGAAGAGTGGGTCGTAGCGCCGCTGCCCGTCTTCATTAACCAAGTTCAGGAGCAGAACAACAGTACATTAAACTCTACGTACTTCATTTCATTTCAATTCAACATTTGACGTTTAAACTGGTTTTAAATATTGTGGGTATATGAATATTATTTTTTTATTATTTGTTTTTTTAGTTGTGGTTTCTAAAAATGCATTATTGCCACAAGGCTACAGGTGGCATGATAATCTGGATCTGGCTCTGAGATTCCATTATGAAAACCATAGAACACGTGACCAAGCCCTTGACGTTTGCACTGTGGAGGGTGGAATCTTTGTTACCATAGATACTAATGACAAGATGACAGCCGTTTTAAATTTACTCAATACAAATTCAAGTAAGTTTATTTTTGATTCATCTTTAATTGATTTCAAAGTGGCTAAATCTCGAATTCAATATTATCTATTTTAACTTGTGGTGCCAAAGCAAGTCTCAAAGTCACTTTAAATCTTATTGGAAAATTTTATTAATGGCTGAGTAGTCCTTTAAAGATGCAGTCCCATGCCAATATGTATAGGAATAAAAGTATGGAAAATTACGTATGGAAAGTATCTCGTAAAATACTGGATTCTTTGAAAAATATTCATACAGGGATATTACTATGACATGCGACCTGTAGACTTGTCTGGTGGAGTGGCTAGAAGTTGTGAAAACACTGAAAGGTTTAAACAAACTAACTCTGAGATTAAAAGCTGGAAAATATGTTGATAATCCGAGAATTCACCTAAGCTTCGATATTTATGGTATATGGACAGCCATCAAAACCATTCCATTCTGTTTATGAACGCCAGTGTCTCAATCAAGTAGCGTGACAATCAAGGTTGATAACAAAACAATTTTCGTTGGGCTTGGGGTAGTTTCTTGCTATTATAGAGGACAACTGTCATTAACATTAGCAGCTAATTAAAATAAGAGGGTTTCTTTGGTTTTGTTTTCAAAGTATTATATATCAGGTTAGGTCACAAACATTGATCCTACTTTATAATGTATTTTCAACTATTTCTGTCAATATTAGTTTCCGAAGAATAGAGATTTAGTTCCTTTAAAAAATAAATAGTTGCTGGGATTGATCGGGTTGTGGGACGATTTCTTTCAATTTATGGGTCGCGCTTGTAGTGCATCAGATCACAATACACTAATTGTCATTCGTATGTCGCTAATTGGTGGTAGGTTAAATTGGGATATTATAACTCGTAAAATATTTAGCTTATTACAATATGTTCTCCTTCTTCCATTCGCCGATCACTAATTGCTGGTTTGATTAGAATAGAATAGAACCCATAAAAATTTAATTTATGATACTATCTCTCTCCAGCATGCCTCCCCGCAATCTGAACGAGACTCATCCTACCTGCAGAGAAGAAAAAAGCTAGCCATCAATTAATTTTCGTACATTAGTTACTTACGGTCTTCCCGGGTACAAACGGAGTGATTTGTCGATATATTTGGACTAACCATATTCAAACTAAGTTCTCTCTCCAATAAAAGGTTACTTCAAATCCCTCTAAAAACATGTTAATAGCAAGAGGTTTCCCCCATTGTTAAAGAAATCCACCTACCCGCGATCGAATTTTTGAAGTAAAATTGAACCACACGTTAGTCCCCAAATAACCTAGTTTATATCAATTGGACGTTAAATCCCATTTCGCGACACGACAAGTAAAACGAAGTAGAATCTGTGTTTTCATCAGATTGAATTTTTTAATATTTGTTTTTTAACTGGTGTCTTTGATTTTCAGAATTAATGAGTGGACCAGATAATTTTTATGTGGCGCCCACAAATACAACCAGTACAGCCCCAGTCGGACAATGTGATGTATTAAATCGTAGCGGAGATTTTCAACAGGTCGATTGTAATACGCAGTTACCCTTTATATGTGAGAAATCCAACATTTGAATAATATCACCTATAATAGTGAACCTCGCGTAAAATAATTTTTTTACGTTACGTGGTCTGTAACAGAGATACCGCTTCAATAACAGTTTGTTAGCTATGTGAATCGCTCTTATTAGAAGAAGTGAAATGAACAACTTCAATTCACATTAACCACTTTTTCGTTAGTACCCCTCTTTAGCAAACGTCATTGTGATACAATTATCATTTTAATTGGTTAAAATTAATTGACCCATTACAGGCGCGGATCCAGGATTTTTTGCAGGGGGGGGGGTCTAGGTTTGATAATTTCTTAACTAATTGCGCTCAACCAATTAATTAACGGGGGGTGGGGGTCCTCCCCCAGAAAAATTTGGTAAATTGGATTCAATTTGGTGCATTCTGACGTATTTCCGGAAGGTAAATTCCAAAATTACAGGTCTAAAAATCGCATAGATTTAAGTTTCAAATTTTCAAGCCTGAGCAGGGGGGCGGACCCCCAGGACCCCCCCTCTGGATCCGCGCCTGCATTAAAACTACTTTGAGTGTTTTAGTTATACAAGTGTCACTTTAATTGGTTTGAATTAACATCCATTAAAACTGTGTTGGCTGCACTCTAATAATTCTAATAGTGTGTGTGGCTTTAGGTAAGAATCTGACTTTATTAAGTGATGTGGTATACACATGGCCAACTGATTTTCTTGGTGAATATCAGTTCGAAACTCTTAAGGACACAAACAGAAAAGGATCCCGAATATCTCTGGAAATTTCAAACACGCTGAGTTCAATTTTAATGGCTCAAGTGTCTTAACTAACATATCGATAGGTGATGTGGTTTTACTAACAGTTTTTAAAAATTTGACTTTTGGAAGGGAATAGATACAGCTTTCAATGAATCTGCTCAAGCATCATTTCGCCAAAAAAGCTATGACATAAAGTTTGAGAACGCGTCTGAGAGAGAGAGAGAAATGGGATTTAACGTCCACTCGACACAAACTCGGTCATTTTGGGACTAACATATGGTGTTAATTTTATTTCAATAATTCGCATGCGCGTAGGGATCTTTAGCAGTGGGAGGAAACCGGAGTGCCCCGAGGAAACCCACGAGGTTGAGAAGGCGCACCTATCTCAATGCCACATACGCTCACAACAGGGATCGAAACCACAGCCGCAAGCCAGAGGTGACCGGTCAGCTAGAAATCGAAGCGTGGCACTCTAGACCACTAGGCCATCCCAACCCCCCCGAACGCGTCTGATATTGCATACTAGGATTTTACACGTCATAATAATAACGTCCCTTCTGCATTATGTATGATTTAGATAAAAAGTTAGTTTTAAAATATATATTGCAAAATAGCCATTGCCTGTGAAATCTCAAAGGGTACGATAGCGCCTTTAACCAACAAAATGGAGGGGGTAATACTTCCTACTCGCTACACTCTCATTCATTAATGGCTTTACGGGGGTCTCCTAGCAGACACTTTTCTTGGAAAAAGTAAACCGTTTGCGCTTGCACAAAACTCACATTCATCACAGTAATGTAGCTATAACGCGAAGTCGCTCCGTTCTCAACAAGAACACCTTATAATCCCAAAATATAAACTTAAATCATTTGGATTCAGATCGTTTGTTCATATTGTGCCTGTTCTGTGGAATTCATTACCACTGGAAATTAAACTGTCATCAAGCCTAGAAACATTCAAAACAAATTTAAAAACTCATCTATTTACGCCCTATTATGGCACATAGTCTTTGTAGCGCCTTGAGCATGCATACTAGCATGGAACTGTGCGCGATATAAATGTACATATTATTATGTCAATATATACTATTCAAAAAAAGTAGGGGATATTTGATTTTTAAGTGTTATTAAAGTCACCTAATGAAACTGACGAAGAAACAAATGACAAAATGAAATGAAGTTCACATTCATCGATTTATTCCAAATGATCGTTAGACTAAGTAAGTCACAGACTGGCCATTATAAGGGTAAAATGATACCCGGGGTCAAACAGCAAAGTTACCACAGCTTCACAACAAAGTCAGTAACGGGTAAATCCTCATCTGTTTGCCAAACAAGCATTGATCCGACGTGGCATACTCCTAATGAGACGTCTATGGTCATTTTGGTCCAGATTGTCCCATTCCTGTTGCAACGCAGCATCAAGTTCTTGGACATTGGCAGAACGTTGTTGACGTTGACGTAACCTCTGTCCAAGCATGCCCCAGACATGCTCGATGGGGGAGAGGTCGGGACTCAGTGCTGGCCAAGGTAATGTGGTGATGTTCTGTTGTTGGAGGTAACCTGTAACGATCCTGACCCTGTGACATCTTGCGTTGTCATACTGGAAGATGGAACGGCGGCCATGACGTCGTGCGAACGGCACAACATGGACTGCCAAGATGTTGTCCCGGTAGTACTGGCCTGTAACACGCCCTGCAACAACATGTAAAGCTGTTCTTCCAGCAACAGTGATGCCTCCCCACACCATAACAGAACCACCCCCAAATCGATCATGTCTGATGACGTTAACGTCTTGGAAGCGCTCGTTTCGACGACGCCACACCCTCCTACGTCTGTCCAAAAAATCAACAGTGAACCTTGACTCATCTGAAAACATCACATTGCTCCAGCGTCGATTATCCCAGTGTTGACGATCCCGACACCAACGACGTCTTGCCTGAATGTGATGATCTCTCAAACAAGGGATCACGCGAGGACGTCGGGCGCGAAGGTGACCCCTATGCAGTCGATTCCGAATCGTCTGTCCACTCACTCTCACGCCAGTGTCTGTTTGAAGACGAGCACTGATCTGATTTGCTGTGATGACACGATTTCTCAAGGCCAAGGTACGGATAAATCGATCCTGGGCTTGAGTTGTCGACCTGAGCGTGGTCTGTCCTGTACAGATTGTGTATCACGGTATCTGGACCATAGCCTGCTTATGACAGACTGAGAAACATTCATCGTCCGCGCCACAACCGCCTGTGTTGTGCCGATCTGTAGCATGCCAAGGGCACGTAACCTTTCATTTTGGGTAAGCCGGCGCATATCAAAATTTGTTTTCTGGTCACTAAAACAATTAAACTGATGTTTCCACCCTGGAATTCAATGCCACAATGACTGTAACATTCAAAGTCAGATTCGTGCAAATCTTGGGTTGGACCCCCATGATGATCCCAAGCATCACCTGCATTCCATGCGGTAGCTATTGGTGCGTTTGGGTGTCACATGTAACTGGAAATGTTTCTTCTGATAGGTTCTATAGTGACTTTTTTCGTAGTCATTTGCATATTTTAGTATTATGCCCCCAAAATCAAATATCCCCTACTTTTTTTGAATAGTATATTACTTGTGAACTTACGGCCATGGTTCAGACACACGAGGTCTTACTTTAGCAAAGATGCGTCACATAGCGAGATATGTGATCAGATTTAATTGATGTACATATTGTACGGTTTTTGTTATAATATTTGGATCTAAATAAAAGTTGTCCATAAATTTTCGCTGTTGATGTTGTATTTTACCTTGGGTTTAAATCAATTCTGTTTGAATTTTGTTGGACATGACCTTCATAGTTGTTGATAAGCCAGTAAAAGTGTTGATAGGAAGAATCGGGGTATCCATTACGTGTTACCTAATTAGACATCTTATTAAAATACAGATCTATATTTCGTTTCGTTTTTTAAACTTTCGATGGCCTACACAACATGTAGATCTGACAAGTTTTAGTGAGAGTTCACGCCAAGGATCAATCAACCGACTTTTGACCCTATGACGTAAGGGCCCGAAACGTCCTGTACGGGATCGCCCGAAATGACGGTCGGTAAAACTCGGTAATTTTCCACCCACAACAAAATTCTCACGTGACTTACGACTCCAGGGGTGTACTGTAAACATAGCAGTATTCAAAATGGCGGCCTCCGTGAAATGTTTTTTATCCAACAGTTTTTGCGTAATAATGAAAGTTTTTTGTTGAATTTTGGAATGGCGTCATCGGATTCAGGCGGCGATGTAAATGGGTTCGATTCTCATGACGTTGAATGTGCCGAATTGAAGCAAAAAGAGGTAATAAATGACCGTGATTTAGATGATAATTTAGACGATGAAAGTGACATTGAAATCGAACAAGAACTGGAATACGATTCTTGTGGGAGTTCTTGAAGCGAAAATGATGGATTTGAGGACGTTTTAAATAGCGACGATCGTGAATGAAGTCAGAGAACTTGCAAGGTATTTATTAAACGTTTTTTGACAAAACAAGGACCGACAAATTTTCCAAATGTAGGTCGGATTGACATAGTTGATGGCGCCGGGAATGGTTCCAGATTGCTTCCTGCTTCCGCATATGTCGATCAATTGATTACCAATAGCTTTTGGGAGACATTGAAATTAGAAACAAACCGTTATTCATCCCAAAAAGAACGTAATGTAAATACATCAGTGGGTGAACTGAAAACTGTTATAGGTATTACAATGTTGATGGGGTTGATTGTTTTGCCATCCCCGAAACCATATTGGTCGTCAGAATGCAGACAGAAACATCCTACAACGTTTATTAACCGCCTATGAAGCGGGTCGCGAGGTTGACTTGCCGGCTGTATTAACTCATGAACTTCCGGCATCACTTGTAGATATGAATGGTACACTACATACGGGGAAAAAGCTACCATAGCAGACGCCGCGTGTTAACTGAAGGCATTGAATGTCCACAAGTTATTAGCCCTGAAGTATCCGCTTGTCTTGTCATCGATGGTCAGGCCCTCGTAGTGACTTTAGGAAAGCCTGAAAATACCGTAACATTTGGTGATCTCGTTGAATAGTGACTTTATTAGGAAGTGCATATTTCGCGACAGATATTTTGCTATTCAAAGAGATTTGCATCTCTCTGATTCTATTAAACAGCCAGCTAAGGTCTAAGATGGTTTTGATCGTTTGTATAAAGTAGGACCCATGAGAGACACGTGCTAAAAATCGTTTAAGAACAAAAATGATCCTCCACAATATATAAGCATTGATGAGTGTATGGTCAAGTATAAGGGACGCTTCGGATTTGTACAGTATATGCCCATGAAACCCACGGAAAGAGGTATAAAAGTTAGGATCGCTGCTACGTCGGATACGGGCTATGTTCGTGCCTTTACTGTTTTACACTGGCCAAAGCTTGATGTAGAGTGCAAGAAAACAATCGTGGAGACAATGTTGTTATGGATCTTATGGAAACCATGTTATATGAGTATCAACATGTTTACTTTGATAATTTTTTCACTAGTGTTGATTTGGCAATCGAACTCTTGAATAAAATAGGAAATACTATCCGCTATCAAATGTTCATAAACTTGCTAAAGGTAGTACCAAAGTCATGCAAAGTAATAACTTGATCGCAACAGCATGGCAGGATAGAAAGACAGTGCACATTCTGTCTACTAACTGTGATGCTGAAATGTCGGTAGTACAACGCAAAACAAAAGCTGTAACTATTGAAAATGTTTCAAAACCGCTTTGCATAATTAATTATAATAAATGTATAGGGGAAGTAGACTTGGGTGACCAGCTCCGCAAATACTATTCTTTCGGTCTTACTAGTCACAAATGGTTTTACTTTTACTGAAAGTGTAAATAGGTTTTTGACTTATAAGATTCACATGAAAACCCCTATCACCCAACATGAATTTCGTCATTCTCTGGCTAAATGTTTGATTGGTGGAGCTGTTTCTATAAGTTTAAGACCTACGCCCAAAACGTAATTTGGAACAGATGTTCCATGAAAACAAATTATCTGGTCATTCGCTTGTGCCCCAGGAAAACGCGCACCAAGTGGTAGAGGGATCCAATCATCATTCGGATGCAAAATCTGTTCTGTGAATTTGTGCAAAACATGCTTTCCACTTATCCATGCATCTCTGTCAAAATAAACATTTGTAGCAATGAAGTCACACCAAGGACTTGTTGACATTTTACTGATTTTAAAATGGACTATGTTCTAGTTTTAATTTTTATTTATTTCTTAGTTATGTTACCCAGTTCACATTTAAGAAGTTTGAGTTAGAAAGTTTTGAGTTCAGTTTGTAAGTTTAAAAGATATATGTACAAAAGATGGTTTTATAAAGGCTATGGTGTTTCTCTATAACACATACTTATGGACGAACAACTGCTGATTTATTTAGTCGACGTTTCGAAGAGTATTCGCTCAACCTTTTCAAGCAAGTACAGTAAAAATTGTGTATTTGGAACTCCTAATACGAGTATTTATTGCGCTATATAAATTTGGGTGTTATGTTATGTTATGTATGGCAATTATATATAGACATGCCATAACAACAATTCTGAACCCTTGCAAGACAACAACAAGATCAAATATATGAAAACATGATCAAAGGCAGGGGGCATATAGCGGATTAGTGAGACCACTGATCATTGGCGTTAATTAACATTGGAGATATTAATAAGTAATTATAGGGGTAAATTATTTAAATTGGACAATCAATCATACAAATCAGAAACCATACATGAAGTGAGGGTGCTAGGCGAGGATACATCAAAGGAATAGTAGCCCATGGATAATGAGTAATAACAACAACATAAACAAAAGGGAAACCATACACGTACATGATACTAAATATCAGAGAAATAGTAACTGCAGGTAAACTCTTTAACTAAAATGGTTGCCATTTTTTTTATTTAGCATCAGATTTTCAAATATTTTGAACTATTTTGAAGGAAATGAAATTCTCCTTAAAATGGTGTTAAGTTCTCAGATTAATTTTGCACTTTGTTGCAATAAGTTTTCCTCCTAAGGTTATCTTGAAAAAATTCTCAAATTTTTTTTTAGACACATCTTATGATACCTAAGTAGTGATCAGAGTTACATATTTCTAATTGACTCCATTGGAAAGAGAATTTATTTTCCTTTCATAAATCATAACTTGTCTTCCTGGAAAGTTAATAGGTTTTGTGCTATAATCATATGAATATTTTGCATATTTTTCGACGTTTTTTTCTGAATATTGTCAGGATTTGGCGTCATACATTTTAAAACTCACTAAAGTAAAAGACCTGAAAACTATCCTGAATGCAGACAGAAACATCCTACAACGTTTATTAACCGCCTATGAAGCGGGTCGCGAGGTTGACTTGCCGGCTGTATTAACTCACGAACTTCCAGTTCCGGTATCACTTGTAGATATGAATGGTACACTACGTACGGGGAAAAAGCTATCATAGCAGACGTGTTAACTGAAGGCATTGAATGTCCACAAGTTATTAGCCCTGAAGTATCCGCTTGTCTTGTCATCGATGGTCAGGCCCTCGTAGTGACTTGAGGAAAGCCTGCAAATACCGTAACATTTGGTGATCTAGCCGACAGATACTTGAGCGCAGTGCTAATGCCGGGTTCTAACTATCAACGGATAGATGTAGTATTCACCAGAAATAGAAAGGAAACGATCAAAGGCACTACGACAATAAGACGTCATATTAAGGGTTGCGATGTACGTCTGCCCGAACTGGACTCATTTCCTACCGCTCCCCGATAACAAAGCCGTATAAGCAAAAACAATTTTATCAGAGGAGCTATGCTTACATGCACCAGAGGACAAAGAACTAGTAGTTCTAGGTGGATGCACTAGAAGTGAGGTCATCAAGGGCGACAACGGGTTTGCATGAACTGAGTGCTTCGCATGAAGAAGCCGATACGAGGCTAGTTCTACATGTGATACACTGTCGGTACGACACGGTCGTTGTATCAAGAGGGGACACTGACGTCCTTCTACATTTAATCCGCCATCTCCCGCGTGTACAATGTTATCACCTCTGGATGATGACGGGTACCTCTACAAAACGGCGATACATACCAATAGACCTCGTTTACAATAATCTACCTAGAGAATCAACAACATCGTTGTTACCATTCCACGCACTAACAGGGTGCGACATGACCTCCTACATTGCAAACCATACTAAAAGAACAGCCTTGAATGTGTACATGGACTACTGAAAAATGTAGGAGTTTAAATACTTACGGAAGATGCAATCAAATCAGCAGAATCCTTTGTTTGTAAAATCTATAATCTACAGGGAACTGACTGTCGACAAAGGTAGACATTTACTGTTCGCCAAAAGCCGTACCACCGACGCTCTGACATTCCACCTGTATCGTGTACACTACCAAACGATGGTATGGAGAAAGGCAAATTGTCCAATGCCAGACTTACCTAACCAACTGAAATGGGGTGGAAACGAACAGATTATGGCTTGCAACCAATCTTAATGTCATTAACTCCTGTTCCAGATGGCTGTCTGAACTGTAAGCTGTGCGTGCAAGACAAGCTGCAGTACTCGCCGATGCAAGTGCAGGAAGTCGGATATAAAATGTACACTGATGTGTAAATGTCAGACTGTCGATCAATCTTGCATGAATGCATTGTGAAGAGATATGAACGTGTAAATCATGATGACCCTGAGTGACAATCAATATGTATAAGAATCGTACTTACAGTACAGTAAGAGTACATATAGTTTTACTACCGGTATATGGGTGTCTTAATCCCAGAGTTGATGACAATAAAGTGATTATCGTATATTTAAAGAATTATTCGTTTGGAATATGAATGTCAGACTACGTATATCTTGATTTTTTTAAATTAGTAATTCGATTTTCATGGCGCCATTTTGAATTTGACGTCGTAGTGACTTCACAGGGGCAAAAGGGTGACATTTTTGGAGTTATTGGGGTCGACTTCCTATAGGTCTGTAATACATTCGTATGGCCGAAATTCAATAGTTTACCAGAAATTTCACAATTTAGCATCATTTGGCAATCATTTTGTATTTATGCTAATTAGAAGGTCAAAACTCAAATTTCAGCTTGGGAACATGGATATTCGTATTCAGCACATCAAAATCATTAAGCAAAGTGGTGTTCCCCACTTGTACTAAGAAATGCTTCTAACATTCTGTTTTAACGAAAGTTTGACTAGTCTATAGTAAATGAAAGGGTTTATCAACCCGCGTTGACGTTTTTTTTCTAGTGGGTTACCCACAGTTCCGTGCAACAAAATCCAAGAAGTCGCCGTAACAGACCGTTTCATTGGCTACTGGCTCACACAATCCAGAACACGTGAATGATAAAAACTATTCCACATCCCAGTGTAGTAAAAACAAGTAAAACGAAATTTTGAACTATGAAAACGAAACGAAATGGGATCTGTGTTTTAATCATACTGCCCCTGACTTAAGTGTTTTGCGATATTTGGTTACAAAATAGTAAGTGGGTGATTTCTTTTAAAAACCGTAACTAATGCGAATCAGAAATAGATGCTTTATTTATGTTTATAATGTGACAACCAACGGCCACTCTACCTTAAAATAGGACAGTGCGGACTACTGGTTATTGTCCGAGGGAGTGGTTTTTCTTGAATCTCACCTCGGGCCACGACGTCTCTAGAGAATAACGGAGTAAGTATCAGCTAAAAAGTGACTATTAAGTTACCGATCACCTCGTTCGGACCCAAATCCAAACCCTTAACCCGAATCAATGTCTTGACTCAAAGTTAACCCCAGCTCGATATATCTTGTTTCGATCAATCACAAAGTTCTAAAGATCATACTCTTTATTACAATAAATAAAAAGAAAATATACAATAACACAGCGAAATAGGCACGCGACTATGTACAAAAGCAAGGTAGCCTTTTTAGTCGCGACGTTAACAGGAACTCTGCTAATCCATGTATACTCGTATCTCCTGAACGTCTCACACAAAAACCTAGGCACTCACGACATCCACTGGTAATACCTGCAACAAAACCTCTCCAGAAGAGACACAACACAAGGTCAAGTGACCGCAAGCAGGGCCTAGCTGAAACCGGGCTGAGTCCAATGTAATTGAGGCCTCACCGGTGACTACAACTAAGGCACTGGTGCTCAACACTTACGTTGAAGCAACTAAAGGGGCTAATCCAATATGCACTGACACAGAAGGATTAAACACATGTGAATTTTGGTATATATGCACAGTCCTAAACGCGGCCACAGATTGGTACACATACACGCGATAAGCTTCAATAGTGACCCCAAAATAGGACGTCACTACACAGCCGACACAGGTACACGTAAGAACCCAAGCAGGGCGCACACTACACCAACACTTGCCTAATGCACAAGGCTAACACCAGCCTAATATCGGGCTCACGACACCTGCCCCAAACGCGATTTACAATAATCCAAAACACTAACTAGACACTATCCACGACCTACCGGCTCCAATCTTCCTTCTGCCGAAAAGTTGAGTTCCCGCTAGTTTTATCACACGGCGTGACGTCAGCTTCTTGCTGAGCGGAAGTCTCGTTAGCGAGACACGGCGATACTTACAAAAAATAAACTGACACGGGTAAAAGAAAAATAATAAGTACATTTATTAAAAAATACGGTGATTGATGATTGATTAGAAAATTAAAATGAGATGAGGGGGTGATTATTGACGGAAGCAGTGAGCAATGTGAGACAGTAAGCCTAAAGTTTTAATTTAGAATTTAGAGACAAAAAGATAATAAAAATAAATAACCCAAAGACGATCGCCAAAACTAGTTATAGAATTTTCCGGTCGTCACATTCATATCAACATTGTAAGCCCCCAGTCTACCTTAATTGAAAATACCAATTAGTGGTGTATTTAAATAAAGTAAAATTAACAATACCGTTGCCAGGGAATGAATGAACTCACACTAGCAGACACGACGTGAAGGAAATTATGAAAGTAACAGTATGTTATTGTGTATTTCAAGGGAGTCCTATAAAGCTACATTTCAGAAAGACTAATTGTTAAGCGTGTTTACAAGGTTTCGGTGACACTGACAATTCTTTTAGAAAAATTGATCCATGGCTCGTATATTCGATTAGTTGTTTATACCTTATCATGAACTATCCGATCAAAAACAAGGGCGACAAAATGAAATGAAATAGGGTTTATCGTCTTACAGTTTTGCCCCGACCAGGCCAATGAGGGAAATTTTTCCCGGACAGCGGCACAACGGCCTAACTTCATATTGAATGCTAACTGCCACTGACTAGTCCAACAGGGTAAAAATAAAAAAAAAAACAAATCTGACGTCTGAAAAGCTTCCTTATTACGACTGGCCAAATATTCCCACCAAAATAAGAAGACGCCTCGAAACTTGTGGATTGTATCGGTTTTCTATTTCTACAGGGTTCCCAAATATTATATTAAAAAAAACTCTACAAGGGTGCGTGAAGGAGCAATAAATCGGTGTATCCGTCTGAAGTTTGATTAGCTGAAAAGGTCCAAAGCCATATAGCCATAGAATTTATAAAAGCTGTTATTATGCCCCCTTTACCTACTCTAGTTGGTTTACAGCTCTAGAATACTACATTAATCAACACAATCTCTCTTTCTCTCCGATATTGTATAGATAGACATGTACGTTTCGAATGTCTGCATTGTCGATTCATAGGGGATGCTCGATTCACAGTCCAGAACGTCCCGAATCGACAGAATTACAATCGAGTGACGCGGAATTCAGTCCTGTCACAGTTCTGCCAGTCCCGACAGCTGAGGTGGAGTGAGTAGAATCGTGACGTATTCCTAGGTAAAAAATATGTTTCAGCTGTCATGATTGGTTGAGATATTTTTCATACATTCTCCTTTTCACTCGATTGACACCAGTTTTGGAATTTAATTCCGGAACTGTGAATCGAGCATCCCCTAAGGTTATTGTTAGAGAAAGGAGACAATTCATTGTTACATAATACACTCATTTCATTTCACCGGCCTGTAATGTTATACATATAAGTAAATACTGTCAAGGGTTAATCAGAGATAGAGAAATGGGGTTTAACGTCCACGCAACACTAGATCATTTCGGGACTACAAAGGTTAATCACGGTAACGTGTTATGTAGACACCCTGTGGTGTAAATGTGTTATTCTATTTTAATCAAATGAAGTGAAATACTGTCAACGATTAATTGGAGAGATAAAAATCTGAAGGCGTCTACGTATTGTTAACATAAATTAGAGGGACAGCAGTATTTGCAAGGTAGGTTTATTGTTCGGGTAATATTAAACATTTCACTACTTTAACTCTATTCAGGCATCAAATATTTTCCCACCCGTTCTTTGGGATGACCATACGTTATAATAATATTTCCTCCCCTAACCAATGGTGGGGATCAAAGGTCACAACCTGGAAATTCTCTCACCTGCATACTACAGACGATTTAATTGACCGAAGGTACCTAATGGTTGTCAACCTATTATATCACTGGCGGTTTTACTTAATTAATATTTTTCATTTCAGACCATATCCCATTAACCAATCAAGATATCTTTATGAAATGGGGGAGGGTCTGAATGGTTAGCGCGTGTGCGCTGTATCACAAAGCCTGCCATAGACGCAACTGGCGTGGATTCAAATCCAATGTTGTACGTGACAAGGAGTAGACTGTGGATGATGAACAACGTTCCTACGGCCTACTCTTATATGAACTTCCAACTGTCAAGGGATCTTTTAAATAAGAACAATTAGACATCTGTCCTTGAAAGACCACCCCCCTGCATCACTGACAAGAGGGAATCACGCCGGAAAATGCAGGGGTCGGTGCCACAACATAGTTTTTGTTCGAATTCCAGCCACCAGGAATACTTTTATGTGCACTGGTAGACGGGATCTCGGTTTTTCGTCCCACGCGAACACTTAAACGATGCTCCTGTCAAGAGGAAACGTACGCTGGAAACCCTCAAGGAACTATCGAGATCGACCATGGACCAATTGGCTTATCAGCGATACCGTTGTCTCCGACTTCATGGAGGTCTCTATCGTTATTTTGATATGGTTTTATTGATAAAAATCTTCTTACATTGGTTAAAACATTCGAATATTTTAAAGCGGGGAATCAAAAGGCCTGGGGAGGGGGGGAACCACACATTAAAATTAAGTTATATTCAAGATTTCTACTCCCATTATTTAATATTACCAGTCGTAGACAAACTATTTGTTTTCATTAATTGAGATCTTATGTTACCGGTAGCTCGTGGTGTATTTTTGTGTTGCTAATTTAGTTGTTATGCTAAGTACGGTAATTAAATGTAACACCAAAATAATTGGGTTTTGTTTAGATTTGATCGGTTATAATTACCATGAACTTTTCACTCGTCAACGCCAACAAAATCAATTTGTGACCACTTTACAATTAATACACAATCTGTTTTTCTCTGTACAAATTTAGCAGCTGTGCTATTTACTGGAGAAATTCGAAAAGAGCCGAAAACACGTCGATGATACTAATTATTTATTACAGAAAAACCCTAAATACAACATCACTGCGGGAGACTGGGACTGAGCCACAGACCATTAGGGGTGGAATGGGACACACACACACCATCAGTGGTGGACGGAGTCACACATATAGTCAGTAGTCTCCGTCAAAACCTATTCACTCACTTTTTTTTATCAAAGTTGAGTTAGGACCAAATTTGGAGTTACTTGGGTATGTGCTTCCTGGTGATGTACTAGATATTCCAATCTTTTGATTTTATAAGCAGAAACGGCCGTACATGTGTTTTTTGTTGCTCTATTGGATTTTGTCGCCTCATAGCTTTGAATAGCAAGCGGTGAGATACCGCCATACCAATCTGTTTAAAACAGACCCTATTCCGTTTCGTTTTTATAGATATATTTTTTTTTTTACTTGTCTTTACTACACTACGATCTGGAAGAATTGTTATCAATGATCACGTGAGAGATTAGCCATTGAAACGGACCCTATTCCGTTTCGTTTTTATTGTTAATTTTTTTACTACACTACGATCTGGAAGAAGTGTTATCATTGAGCATAAATTGAAACCATGTTAGTCCCAAAATGACATAGTTTGTGTCGAGTGGACGTTAAATCCCATTTCTATCTCTCTCTTAATCCAGCCGAATTTTATGGCTAATATCTGCTGATTCTTTCACTCAGACATGATTCAGATAGTGAAATACTGTGAAGGGTTAATCAAGGTAACGTGTAATGGAGACACCTTGGGGTATAAATGTGTTATTCTATGAATTATACGAAGTGAAACGGTTAATGAGATAGCAGGTATTGTAAACACCATGGGGAGATAAAAAGCTGAGGGCGTCTAGAATTTTTTTAAACTGAAATCAGACAGCATTATTTACAAGGTACGTATACTTTTACTTTTTATCAAAATTTCGGCTCAATTAAATAAAAAACGAAATTGAATAGTGTCGTTAATGCGATATAGTCAACTTTTAATTAAGATCACAATTAATATGCGAGCATAATATCTGTGTAAGCATGGTCAAAATGAATGATATTATTGCGAGTATATTAATGAGAACACTTTCAATACGAATTTTTGTTCTATAACGGGAGTGGCTGGATGGTGAGCACGTACGCGCTGTATCATCAGTATGCCATTAAATCAACCGGCGTGTGGCGTGGTTTCAATTCCTCTGGGTTCCTCCCACTGCTAAAGACACCTACGCAGGACGCAGTTGAACCATATGTTAGTCCCGAAATGACCGAAATAAAATGGGTATAACGGACTAGTTTTTTTGCGCACGCCGTACTCTCATTTCGAATTACAGCTGTCAAGCCTTCTGATACCCCGACCCTCTGTTTTTCGTACCATCAATAATTCTTACTGCTGACGTAATATACATTGTATGAAAGAAATATCCAGCTATGTTTATTATACGGCGATTATGGTCTACTCGATTTAATATCTAAGCTGTCCGATGGCCCAGAGAGTTGATTATGGGCTTATCATTTAAACTGATGTCTGAATAATAATTTATACAACATTTGACGCAAGAAAAACGACGGACTATAGGTAGGAATTGTTCGTGCGTAATGTCGCTTTAACTTAAAATGTTTTGTTTTTTGATGGAAATCTTAATTTTCTCTCTTCAGATGAACCTGTATAACCGAATTATATTTGTCTTAGTTTTGGTGGTGATCATTATGTTAGCCCCTACAGATGCCGGATGGTGGCAGAGGATTGTTAGAAATATGGTACAAAGTCAAATGGGCGAACGAAGCTTAAACGAATTTGATGATATTGATTCCACAAATACGGAATAAAGAGACTTTATCTCACTTCTGTATTATTTAGATTTAAATATAATGACAAAATATAATTACAGCATATATCATAAATATAATTACAACATATATCATAAATATAATTACAAAAAAAGATAGAGTAAATTTAATTACAAAAAAAAAATCATGTTAAATATAATTACAGTAACAAATGTTAAATATATATTTACAAGAGATATATTAAATATAATTACGAAACATATTTTTTAATATAATAACAAGATAAATATTGAATATAATTACAAGTGATATATTAAATATAATTACAACATATATTGTATATTTATTATGAGATATATTAAATATAAATACAACATATATCCTAATTATAATTACAAGATATCATAAATAAAATTACGACATATATCCTAAATATAATTATTACAATGTATTGTAGGCTATGTTATTGTACTGTATCAATTATATAATTAAAATTCGTTGTACACTGTACAGTACGATATGCTAAATATGGTTATATTATTATACATTTGATTATCAATAAAGTGAATTGTTTCCATGAATTATTAAACTGTGTTATAACTACATGTATAGAGCATGGCTGATTAAGAGGTAGGTTTGTGCGATGGGTAAAGGTCAACATCGAGTTATCGTCTTCTACAGTTTTAATTATCCCATACTTTCAGCTGTATAATAAAGCCTATCATTGAATTAACTGGCGTGGTTTCGAATCCCCGGTTGCACATGACAAGGAGCTAGCGTCGCCTGTCCATCCTCGAGGATTTTGTACGGTTTCCTCCCACAGCTAAAGACCTCTACGCGCAAACGAATTACATGTTAGTCCCGAAATGACCTAGTTTGTGCCGAATGGACGTTCAACCCCATTTCTCTCTCACCCATACTTTCAGCAAAGCCACTATGATCATCGGCCGCATTTGTTTCCGTAAAATTTCAGACTTTGCAATTAAGTTTCAAAGAGCATGAAACAAGTCAAGTCCCGTTTATAAGCGAGAGAGGGGGGGGGGGGGCAACGTCCATACGACACAAACCAACTCATTTCAGGATTAACATGGTTCAATTTTATTTTCAAAAATTCTCTTGAACACATGGGTCTTTAGCAGTGGAAGGGGTGGGGTGGTAACCGGAGGACCCAGACAAAACACACGAGGTGCGACATGCGACCCTCTTTCTTGTCAAGAACCAGTAACCACCGGGGAATCGTTACCACACCAGTTGACTCAGTGACAGACCTTAAGATACAGCGCTCACGTGCAAATCATTCGACCATCAACAACCCCAAATTTAGAGAGAGAAAACAATCAAACTATGTATTAATTTTTAAGGGGTCAGACAATGGTGTTTTTGGTGTTGACGGGTGAAGAGTTCGTGGTAATGGTAACCGATCGAAACAGAAAAACAATTATTTAGGTGTTACATTTAATTACCGTAATTGCGGACTAAATTAGCAACGGAACAAATACACCACAAGCTACCAGTAACATAAGGTCTCAATTAATATATATATATAGAGAGAAATGGGGATTAACGTCCACTCGACACAAACTAGTACCCGGAGATAACCCACGAGGTTGGACAGGCGACCTTGCCACGTACTCCAGGGGTTCGAAACCGCGCCAGTTGACTCAATGACAGACCGTGTGATACAGCGCGTGAACGCTAACCATTCGGTCAACCACCCACCCTCCTCAATTAATATAAACGCAATTTGTTTGTGTACGACTGGGAATATTAAATGAAAGTAGAAACCTTGAATACAATTTGATTTGAGTGTGTCGTTCCCGTCAGAGGGGTTTTCATTTCCCTCTTTCGGGTAATCAAATGAGGTTCACATTAACCAATGTAAGACAACGTGTATCATTATAACGTCATCAAAATGTTCTATTCCGAAGCAGAACAGAAAGATGTTAAACCCTATTTCCTTTCATTTATCAAAATCATGATAGAGACCTTCAACGATCCAGAAAGTTCCACGAGTGGTTGTCCCTTGATCAGGAACATCGTTTAATTGTTCGAATTGGACGAAAACCCGTGTACAAGAGTATATACTAGAACCCTTGATGGATGGAATTCGAACTAAGATTAGGTGAAATTCCCTCGTAGCAAGCTGTATGGTTGTTGCAAGACATAGGAAGTTGGGCACTTCATGAATTGCTTTTAAGGCAAGAAAGAAGATTCTATTAAATTTGTACACCGCCAGAGAAACGTGTTACATTCCTATTTAGACCCCATCACCCTGTTGTGTAAGTGTCAAAATCATATAAGATTCTGAGCCACGCTGGCTAAATGGGTAAGACGCTGGCTCGCTAGCCCTACATTGGCCGAGGAAGTTCATCGGGATTTTCCGACGTGGTTCCCTCTGGGGCAGGATGGAGGGCCTGATAAGGACAGCTGTCTTATCGTTCACATGGGACGGAACCCGAGGTTCCGTGTATACATTGACGTGCACGTAAAAGATCCCTTGACAGTTGGAATTCAATATCCAGAGTGCAGTTGCCTGGGCAAAATTTCCCTCATAGCACACTGTATGGCTTATGCCCGTCTTCGTTAGCCCAGCCGGAGCAGAACAGTAGGACGTTAAACCCCATTCTATTTCAATCCGACATCTTATACGTTTCGGGTATGTATATAAATACGATAATAAAATTGTACTTAATGGTGAAATGGTCAATTAAAAGATTGTTGGAGAAGGGAGACAAATCCATGTTATTCGAAGCATAATATACACATTTCATTCCACCTGCCTGTAATTATATGGATCAGATAAGTGAAATACTGTCAAAGGTTAATCAGTGTAACAGGTGATGTAGACACCTTGGGGAGATAAAAACCTAGGTCGTCTATGATTTTTTAACAGAAATCAAAGGTCAACCAAGGAAGAAGGACAACAGTATTTGCAAGGTATGTTTACTTTCTATCAAAATTTAAGATAAAGTCAATCAAACGAAAAACAAAATCTAATAGTCTTTGTAATGCAATACATGTATAGTCAACTCTTAATTACGACACAATTTTAAGATTACCATGAGATCGCAATGAGAGCATAATATCAGTGAGAGCGTGGTATTAATGAATAATATTAAAGATATTAAAGCGAACATTACTTCCAGTATGCATGTTTCTTTTTTACATTATACAAATACACACAGACTAAGAGTTTTTGTCCGACGCTGGGATGTTAAAATTATGTCGTATCTACGAGTTACTTCTTACGAGTTAACTATATCGTAATTACAAGTTAATACGCCTTTTTCGTTCTGTAACATAAAAGTACGCACAGTATATGTCAGATAAATCGGGGTTATGTTCTGGCGCTGTGGATCTTAAAATTAAGTCATAACTACGAGTTACTTAATCAAGGCTGACACTTGCACGATTCCGTGGCACGCATTGGCACGACTCGAGTCGTGCCAGTGCGCAAACTAGTCGTAAACTAGCGTGAAGTGTGAGCAAACCCGTCGTGACTGCGTGCCATGTCGATACGAGAATTTTGAAATGGATCTTGAACTATGCGCAAACTCGTCGTGAAGTCGTCGGGACGATGCGGGAGGATACGTTGCAGTGCGCGCCATGCCACGACTGTGTCTGCCCCGCAATGATTGTGTCTCTGACATTCAGCATGTTGTCTCTTTCACAGCCAATCCAAACAAAAATGTCCAGGGGTTGGGGAGGCCCCCTTTTTATATGGCGTGCCCAAGTCGGCATGACACCGTCCGAATTGCGCAAACTCGTCGTGCCAATGCGGGAAGTGCGTAAACAATGCGTGAACTCGTCGTGTCAGTTCGTGTCAATGTGGACACTGATGGGCACGCATTCGTGAACTATGCGTGAACTAGTCGTGAACAGTGCGGGAGCCTCCCAGTTCGTACCTCAAAATGGCACGACTTGCCACGACAAAATCGTGGCCAAAAGTCGTGCAAGTGTCAGCCTGGTTTTAGGAGTTAGTACGAGTTTACTATGTCGTAATTAAGAATTTACTAAGTACAAGTTAAATTCGTCGTAATTACAAGGTAATAATGAAATAATTTTGAAATAATAAATTTGCGTCTAGATTTGTATTCAATCTATTTAAGCCTATGGGCGAAAGTGAAAGAAGTAGGATTAGAAAATCTTTATTTTTCTCTCTCCAGATGAACCTGTATAACAAAATTATATTTGCCTTAGTTTTGGTGGCGATTCTTATGTTAGCCTCAACAGATGCTTGGAGGACTCGGATAACTTGGAGGACAGCTGTAGATATTGTGTCAGCTGTAGGCAAACGAAGCTCAAACGATTTTGATGAACCTGATTTTACAAATACTGAGTAAAGAGACCTTGACATTAATAAAATGACATAGATCTGAATTATAATTACAACATAGATCTTAAATATAATTAAAAGCATAGATATTAAATATAATTACAACATAGATCTTAAATATAATTACAACATAGATCTTAAATATAATTACAACATAGGTCTTAAATATAATTACAACATATATCTTAAATATAATTACAAGATAGACCTAATTATGAATAATGGCATTAATATTTATTGCTCAATATGCATTCGAATACAATATTATAATATTCCTCAACAAACAAATTCATGTATATGATTTATATTTGTTATGTATTGTACAATATGATTATACCATTCTAACCGATTTTGTAAACTAAAATATATTATAATAATAATTAAAATCTTAAATTAATTTTAGTTCGTTGTATTTATTTATTTATTTTTACAATGCGTTAGATGTATTGCCCTTCAACCTTCGCTTGGTATAACCCTACATGCTTCTTCGTGGAAATTATTCGGGTGTCTCCCTCCACGCATGATTAGTGCAAGCAACATGTTGATGGTCATCGTGTTATAGGTGTTTGTGTCTGATGGAGGGAGGGGCGACACTTGTCTTTTTTATATTTAAAAATACAGAACTTTTCCCCCTTTTACCTTATTGTACTACCTTCTATTAAGAACCCCGTCTCGTATCGTTGTTATGTGTATAATTTCTCTTAGGGGTGTCCAGAATGTGCTTCCATAGTGATGTTTGCCACACTCCCACACCTTCTACAAGATTTACACCAAGACATTGTCAGATATTGTTCCGTCAGTGGTAGAGAGTGTTCGGTACAACGAAAATCTGTTTATGGTCGGGTAAATACACTAAACTTAGCCGGGTATTGGGGATTCATAATAGAGTTGTCTCCCTTTACTAACACGCATGGCTTGCAGATTTTATGGTTTCATGCAATAGACGAACTTAAGACAACTGACAAATCCAGACATTTAAGAAACGAAATGAGATACAGCATATCGTCCTACTATTATAAACCAACTGGAGTATGAAGACGGGGTGTACCGATGAGTTAATAAAGTGTCCTAAAAGAAAAACAGACCTGGACATGGGCGTACCAACCTCGGTTTTTCCTTCCACCTGAATGACTATGACTATACGCTGTTCAATGCCAAGACTTCCATCCGCATATACCCCTCATCGAATTCCTACTACCAAGGTGTATTTCATCCCATCCGAACGACTAGGCACAAAGGAAAACCAGGTTAGACAAGTCCTTGCCGAAACCTGCTAAAAAAGAAGCAAGTCTATACTCAACGAGTAACCGGCATTGGCTGGGAAAGTTCATCGATATTTTCCTGCGTAGTTTCCCGCTTCTCAGTGCTGCAAGACGGAGGGCCTGACAAGACAACTGTCTAGTCGTTCGGATGGGACGAACACCCGAGGCCCCATGTAGACATCAGCATGCACGTAAAAGATTCCCTTGCAGTTTGAATTCGATATCAGATTCGGCCATAGCGCCGCTGTCCAGGCAAAAGTGCCCCCTCACAGCACACTCTATTGAGTATGCCCGTCCTTATTTGTCAGTCGGAGCAGAACAATAGGACGTTAAAACCCATTTCATATGCGTGTGATATATACCATGATTTGTATTGCCAACAGTTATCTGTAGCGGGAGTTAGATCGCAAAGCCACCAAGCACAGCTCATAATTTTAAGAATTTATTTTAATGCTGCCCCAATGGAAATACATTCACAATAGCTGGGATATTCAACCGGTACGAAATCCACAGAATCCGGTCCAATCTCGACTAGCAACCATTGTAGGAAATAACGTTGAACACATGTCCCTTGTCCATTCTGACAACTACCAGTGCTGCAAAAACGATCATATTTATTATTATGGGTAAATAGAAATGAAAACGGGTTTAACGTCCTACTGTTCTGCTCCGAACTGGGCCAATGAAGACGGGCATATGCTATGCAGTATGCTATGAGGGGAATTGTGCCTGGACAGCGGCACTACGGCCTACTCTGATATCGAATTCCAACTGTCGAAGGATCTTTTACGTGCACTCCCATGTGTACGCGGGACCTGGGTTTTTGTCCCATCAGAACTACTAGACAGCTGTCCTCCGTCCTGCATCACTGACAAGGGGAAACAACGCCGGATAATCCCAATGAACTTCCTCGGACAGCACCGGGAGCGAACTCACAGTGGCTCACGTGAATTAATGAATGAAATGAAATGGGGTTTAACGTCCTACTGTTTTGCTCCGACTGGGCTAATAAGAGCGTGCTTACGCCATACATTTTGTCATGAGGGGAAATTTTCTCTGACAGCCTACTCTTTATATCGAATTCTGACTGACAGCGGATTTTTGTAGGTGCCCGCCTATATGTACACGGAATCTTGGTTTTTCGTACTATGTGAAAGACTAGACATCCGTTCTTTTCTTGCACCACTGACAAAGGGAAACCACGCCGATCAACGGAAGGATCGAACACGGGACTTAGCGAACACATGCCTTACTCCAAAATATTTGTCAGAAAGAAATACTAATTCCACATCAAGTGTCTCTTTTTTTTTACCCTTTCCCTCTTTTCACATTAGGCGCCGAATTTACTCAAAATCGTTGGCCTTATTGTAACTACAGTATAGTCGGTAATAAAACGTTTGTTGTTTTAATGTATCAAATACATCAATAAGAAACTATGTGCAACATTTTGTATATCTGGATCAAAGATATTTCTCATAAACAGTGATTGAAACAAGGGAGAGAGAGAGAAATGGGGTTTAACGTCCACTCGACACAAACTAGGTCATTTTGGGACTAACATATGGTTTCAATATTTATGTCAATAATTCGCTTGCGCGTAGGGGTCTTTAGCAGTGGGAGGAAACCGGAGTGTCCGGAGGAAATCCACGAGGTTGAGAAGGCGCCCCTATCTCCATGCCACATACGCTCACACCAGGGCTCGAAACCACAGCCGCAAGCCAGAGTTGACCGGCCAGCTAGAGGTCGAAGCGCGGCACTCTAGACCACTAGGCCATCCCAACCCCCCTCAAGCCGTTAAAACAGAAACGCTATCTTTGCACATCAAGCGTTTTTCTTTTAACCTGTTTATCTAAACTGTCCATGCCGTTCAATTTGAACTTCTCACGTATTTTACCGAACTTAATTGATTAGGGATTACAGTATTACAGTATTGTTTACAAAAATTGAATATAAATCAATTTACATATTCATATTACATTAATATGTGTTTTTTTTATTCAGAATTCTTATTTACAACCATGAAGGGAATAATATGAATAAATTTGATACAGTAACAAGCAACTTAATGCTTATATAAAACTGCTTCCAGAGCCAGTTTTGTTTATTTCAAGGTACGAACAAATAGAGCCATAAACCCTATACGAAGTAAGGTTTTTGGTGAAAGAAACTGGTTAAGAATGTAATTTACCTTTGACACGTTCCTGTATGAAGTAACTGGAAGCAGCTGTCCAAGTGTTTAATGGAATAAATGCTCCCGTTTGTTGCTGATACTTTCTGAGGCACAGTTATCTCCTCTTTTCTAAATAAATCAATCAATCAGTTAAACTTAATAAAAAATATATTTATTGGATTACCAGCACCCCCCCCCCCCCGTATACACACACCTCTATAAATAACCACACTTAAATAATAAATTAATGTGTCTAAATACTAAATGCAGACAAAAATAGTCCCACAAATATATAATCATATGACACCTTCACCGGATTATTAAAGACTGACATGCGTAATGCAGTATGCTATGAGGGAATTTTTCCCGGACAGCGACGTCTACTCTTCCGACGGATTCCCTGATCTCTCGATAGTTTTAATCACCCGTATTTTATTGAACCCATGTTAAATATCACTGGTCGTCCCGTTGACAGACTGTTCTGTAATCCCGTGTATATCATAGAGAGAAAGGGTTTAACGTCCATTCAACACACACTAGGTTATTTTGGGACTAAGATATCATTCAATTTTATTTCAATAAATCGTTGGTACGTAGGGGTCTTTAACAGTGAGAGGTGATCGGGAGACCCGGAGAAAACCCACGAGGTTGGACAGGCGACCCTACTTACTGTCACGTACAACTGCTAAACATACTTACGTTTTACAACATGGTGCAACTTCGAAACCAACAGGTGAGTGTGATGCGCTATAAGGGTACAGCGACTCTTGACTCGTCAGTTGAAATGTCGGCATGTCGCGATTCTTCATCGCCATTATTTCCTTTCTTGAAACAAATAACCCCGGTAAATCTTTCTTGAAGCTGAAATCGCTCATTTCTCCATTCTCGCTTAAATCGCTCGTTACTACATTCTCTCTTAATAGAACATGCTTCCTTCTACTGGGTCTCCTACCACAAGTTTGGCCCACCATACAGACCATCACCAACACGGCAAGTACACGAGTTCGTAGCATAATGTTTCGATACAAAGACACTTCGGCTATTAATCCGGAAGATGCGACCAACAAACGCGTTCTACTCCGGTATGCCTTTATCCATACCTGTTTATAATAGCTTAAAGAAGAAGGATGAAATGACGACAGTGATATTTAACCAATAAAATGAATTAATTCGCATATTATCACGAGCTATAGATTATGTTTTATAAGTTTATTGAAGCGATTCAAGTTATCCGGTCTTGTCATTGTATTTACGCTCCAGGACATCGCCCTATTAGCATTATCTACTTAGTTAATGTATATTAAAGCTATATTTAGATATGTTAATGTTTCTCAGTTTGTTGTCAAGCAGGGGAGTTTAAAGATATATAGGGGTTGCGGTGGTTAAGTGGGTAAGACGCTGGCCTTGAGGTCGGGTGTTCGAACCCCGCATTGGCCGAGAAAGTTCTTTCATATTTTTAAGGCGTGGTTCCCTCTTTGCCAGTGATGCAGGACGGAGGTCCTGGCAAGGACAACTGTCTAGTCGTTCGGATAGTACGAAGAACCGAGGTCCCGTGTACACATTAGCATGCACGTAAAAGATCCATTAACGGTTGGAATTCGATATAAGAGTAGACCGTGGTGCTGCTGTCCGGGCAGAATTGCCCCCATAGCACTCTGTCCTTCACCAAAAAACCAATAACGTCTTGTTTATTTCACCGTGAAACTGTCTCCTGTTGCGTTAATGGAGAGAGAGAAAGAGAGAGAGAGAGACAGACAGATTGAGAGACAGACAGACAGAGGGGTACACGTCCACTCGACACAAATTAGGTCATTTCGGGACTAACATATGGTTCAATTTTATTTCAATAATTCGTTTGGGGTTGGAGTTTTTAACATTAAGAGTAAACCGAAGGAGCAGTAGAAAACTACGAGATTGGACAGGCAACCCTACCCTTTGACACGTACAACCTGTGAATCGAAACCGCGCTAACCATTCGGCCATTCAACCTACAAAGTTTAACAGATTTCAGACAATAATAATTACAACAGGAAGTGTTGCATAACCAATGGAAAATTCAGACAATTCAACGTATATGCCACATTTCGAATATACAGTAGACGTTTAAAGTATTTGATTGGCATTTGAATCATAGTCAATCCCTTTCATCCATGCTAGCCAGGGGATCGCGGGTTCGTCGGGATTTTCCAACGTTGTTTCCACTTGTCAGTGATGCAAGATGAAGGCCTGACAAGGACAGCTGTCTAGTCGAGTAGACACTGGCATGCACGTAAAAGATCCCTTCGTTAACCCACTCGGGGCAGAACCGTGAAGCTAAACCCATATACATTTCATATGAAATATATTTCTTAACCAGGAATATCCGGTCAATCCCGGTGAACCGTCATTTTTCGTGCAATGTATTTCCGTTTTTCGGGCACAAAGATCAGAGAATGAGAGCAAGTACCATATATCATAGAAATATAACTGTTTAATTATAAAATGAAATCGCTCGCGTTTACCGTTTTGAATAAAGTTCTCGTGCAATAAAATTTGTGGAAACTCATGTTAGTTAAAAATTAATTTACTTTGAATATTCGGTTGACGGAGAAAATATCCGGGCAAAAAAACTTCATGTAAATGAGAACCACCCAACCCTCTCCGAATGAGATTGTCCCGCTATGCCTATGATATATAATAATGATATAGTCAACACAAGCCTGTGTCAACTCTGCGTTTCGTTGAAATGTTTTAATAGATTCTTTAGATTTTATTTCTTTTTAAAATTAAATGCAATTAGGGTACATAATAGCTAGAAATAAGTCGTGAAAAATATAATATCGTTCGAAAATATCCATGAGAGCAATACTTTAAACAAGATTTGTCCTTCATAATATAGGTTTATCTGCTTTTTATCTAAAGTCTCTACTGACGCTAATAGTGAAACTTAAACAGCCACATTTACAACTTTTTATATCGGTAGTATCCTATTTTTACGTCTGGTTCGTGAACTAGTTGCACAACGGAAGTCTTCCGAACACGTGATCACCAATCGGACCAATTAAAGGACTCGTTTGTGAATTAAAGCTCCTGGGCAATTATTAACTGAAACTATGCTGATGGTATCTTAGCTATGAACTGTCTTAATTCTTTCAATCATTTACTTCGCCCCGAGGTCACACTAAAGTCGGCTAATATAAAATCAATGCAATATGTTGATATTGAGTAAGATCTTCAATAAATAGGTGGGTAGGTGTTTTAACGTTTGTCATTGGCCAATCCGTCTTTCAAATCCTAGTGTAGTTAAGACAAGTAAAACGAAATTTTAAACTATAAAAAAACGAAACGAAATAGGATCTATGTTTTATTCAGAGAGAGAGAGGGAGAGAGAGAGAGAGAGAGAGAGAGACATGGGGTTTAACGTCCACTCGATACAAACCAGGGCATTTCGGGACTAACATATTGTTTCATTTTATTTCAATAATTCCCTTGCGCGTGGGAGTCTTTAGCAAAGAAGAGGAAAGCGGAGAACCAGGAGAAAACCTACGAGGTTGGAATGTTTTAATCAGACTGATTTCGCTCTTACATAATGGATCTTCAAAAACACTTCAACTATATTTTGGTTTGCTTAACCGATTAACCAAGCTATCGATATGTTGTTCTGTATATTGACGATTGTTCTGTTGTCTGTTGATTGTTGTTGTCGGTTTATCATAGCCACGGGATTCGGGGACGTTCGCCGGATCGTACGTAGATAACCGCTCAACAACGTTATTTATATCACGCTGAGTATAGCGACATCCAGGAACAGCCGGCAGGGGTGGTTCGGATTCAGTCGTGTCGCTTACTGTCTCGCAATCCGAATCATCATCATTATCATCATCAGAAACATCTTCGTCCCATTCGTCATCTGACTCATCCTCGTCGTCATCGGACTCAGAATCAGAATACGTCACTTTTACTAAATAGAACTCTTTTTCCGGAAGCGGAAGTCCACCCATCCGTCCTCGGACTTTTTGTCGATATACAATATTTTCGGCTTCGATGTGGCTCTGGCTTAAACTTTTCTTTCCCTGTATATAACCAGTTGGTAGAAATTTCTTTTTGATGTTTTTATGGATAGTCTCATGAGTGCCCTGATTGCGCACAGGCTTCACTCTTCTCAGATGTTGAATTTGGCGGCTAGACGCCCAACCAATGGGAGCATTCGCTAGTGAAGACATTTTATTGGCTACAAAATAAAAATTAAAATAAAGATAACGAAAAGATCAAAATATACACAAATGTCCCACTGATGGAAGTCTTCGGTGTTAACCATCTTGAAAACGTCAACCATCTTTGTGGAGTAAGCGGGACAATGTTCGGAGGACTATTGTGGTCACTACACCTCTCATTAAACCAAGCTAAATGGAGTAACATAAATCTAACAAAGTCCGTTCTAATTGGCCATCTGCATATGTGGATATTGTGCACGAAACAGTATATGCTTACACACTATAACACAACTGGTACCTTTTCACGTCTGCGGATTTCACATCGTTAACACATTTTCGCTGTATTTGATGTGTTACCAGAAATGAAATGAAATGAAATGGGGTTTAACGTAATACTGTCCTATACCGGGTTAGTGAAAACGGGGGTACTCCATTTTGACCGGACAGCGGCAATACGGCCTACTCTTATATCGCATCCCAACTGTCAATGTACCTTTATCGCGCACGCTAATGTGTACACGGGCCTTCGGGTTTTCGTACTATCCGAATGACTAGACAGCTTTACTTGTCAGACCCTCCGTCCTGCATCACTGACAAGAAGAATGTATCTCCAAAGTTTGTTTTCATTTACTGTCCTCTATACATTTATCTAAAACGAATTAATTTTACCTGCTCATTCGGATAATAAATATTCAGAAACTCCGTCTGGGATTCAATTCACGGTACAATTTACATTTCTAAACAAAACAAAGTACACTTAGAAGAAGAAAAACGAATAAAGAGCCAAGCGCGCACTTCCGAATGGATTTGCAAACCATTGGCTTAGAAGGAACCTCGATACTACGTAACCGGTAGTCTTAATCCGTTATTGTTATCAAATACTCGTAGTTAACGGCTAATCTATTAGTTAAGGCCAGCTAAATTTTCGTCATGGTCGGTTAAATGTAAAGAGAGAGAGAGAAAGAGAGAGAGAGAGAAATGAGGTTTAACGTCCACTCGACACAAAGTAGGTCATTTCGGGACCAGCATATGGTTTAATTTTAGTTCAACAATTCGCTTGCGCGCAGAGGTCTTTAGCAGTGGGAGGAAACCTGAGTAAACCCACGAGGCTGGACAGGCGACCCTACTCCTTGTCACGTACAACTGGGGATTCGAAACCACGGAGATGCATATAAGGTTAGGGTATGTGATTGAAGGTAAGGTTTAGGAAAAGCATAAGTGAAGAGTCCAAGGCTGCCGATGTACGGTTGGGATTAGCCTTTTTATTTGTTTGTTTTTTTTTTGTTGGTGTTTTTTTTTCATCTCAACACCGTTGACCAAATCTGAAGTTGGCCTCATCAAATAGATCTAACCTGTAGTTAACACTCAATCTCTTTGCGAGTGGACGACATCATGTAACCAAAACATGTATTAGAACAGTTGATGACCAGTGTACTTCAGGGCCGTATGTAGGATTTTAAAAGTTGGGGTGCAGCAGAGTGGTCGGGCGCAAATATAATGCTCAAGTTACTGGGTGCGGGGCGCCTTATTTTTCTGGGGGTGCAATATACCCCCCTGCACCGCCGCTAAATACGGCCCTGTGTACTTGGGATAAAATATATTTTTATATTTTTACTAATACAAAGAGTATTTACCAACGTGTATATAAGACTTATAAGACTTATACGTAATACTATCAAGTAATAATAAATAATATAAATATTATATCTAACAGAGCGTGAATATTATTAGGTTGATGTCAATAAATCGGTTATAGAATATCATTTAATAAGTGTTATATAAACAAATTAGGTGTGGTGGTGGCTATTGGTGTTTAAAATCTGCTTCTACAATCGTGACATCGCATACACTGGGCGTGGTGTGGTTGTTTACAATATTGTGTTGACAGGAGAGAGAGAGAGAGAGAGAGAGGGAGAGAGAGAGAGAGAGAGAGAGGGGTGGGGGTTTAACGTCCAGTCGACACAAACTATGTCATTTCGGAACTAACACATGATTCAATTTTATTTCAAAAATTCGCTTGCGCGTACAGGTTTTTTAACAGGGGGAGGAAGCCGGGGGACCAGGAGAAAACCTCGGTGTAACGCCCGCTCGACACAAACAAGGTCATGGTTCAATTTTATTTCAATAATTCGCTTATGCGTAGGTTATTTAGCAGTGAGGGCATTCCGGAGAACTCGCGAAAACCCACGAGGCTGGACAGATAACCGTACTCCCTGTCACGTACACACGGGGAATCGAAACCACACCAGTTGACTCAAAGACAGATCTTATATGATCCAACGCGCACGCGTTTACCATTCAACCACCCAATGCAACCCACTAGCGTGGAATAATCCGAGAAGAATATGACAACATATTGGTGATAGTGATACTCTTTACAATCTGTAAGTAATAATATTTCGGTACACGGACACAGATCACCAAACAGGGCGAAAGTTATTTTTAGTCTTTCTCTCCTTTTTTCTCCTTTTGCATGGCGATTTTTGTTGAGTTTTTTTTATGTAGAATCGAAGAACAGAGTATGAAAATACATTTTCTGCCAGGTTCTGCCAGAGTTGTGAGGTTGGTTACGTTGAAAGAGGGAGGGGGGGGGGCGGAAATTCATGAAGAACCTCATACATGCTTTTGGGCAAGAGTTTGCCACTTGTTGCTCCTCTTTTACAGAAAGCGTTTTATCCAATGAATATTTGGGGAAAAGTTACAACCGGTCTAAGAGACGAGAATTAACATTAAAGTCAATGGGACCATACGGTGATCGGGTGAAAGTAAAACGGCTTTACTCAAAAGAGTTATCTCCCATGGCACAACGATAGTGTGTTTAAACTACAGATTTGTGACATCATAGAATAGAAAATACGTAGATGAATATCTTTCAAGAAAGGTTGCATTATTGGTCGCCTGTCATTGTATACAGTCGAACGAGAGCCCAAATAAATGTACGTTTTCAGGTTACAATGTCGGATGTGGGTAGGGGGACCTGTTCTTCGAGCACCCATAAAGGATACTATATTATGTATTATTCTGCAGTTGGAATTGGGTGTATGGCCGCCGACTCTATCTAGGCAAAATGTCCCACATAGCACATTCATTACCCCAGTTGGAACAGAACAGAAGGACGTTAAACCCCATTTCATTTTATTTCTATGAAACGTTCGAGTGATGCAGCTTATGGTATTGAGTGTTATATTTGAGACCAGATTTGCGCCACAAATTAACATTGGTCCTACGAACTAGTGTGGGGGTTGGGATGACCTAGTGGTCTAGAGTGCCGCGCTTCGACCTCTAGCTGGCTGGTCACCCCTGGCTTACGGCTGCGGTTTCGATCCCTGGTGTCAACTTATGTGGCATGGAGATAGGGGCGCCTTCTCAACCTCGTGGGTTTCCTCCGGACACTCCGATTTCCTCCCACTGGTAAAGACATCTAGGCGCAAGCGTAAGAGAATCAGTAAAATAAAATTGTAACATATGTTAGTCTCAAAATAACATAGTTTGTGTTGAGTGGGCGTTAAACATTATTACCACCTCCCCTCCCACCAATGTATCCTTTCTTTATAATGAACGAATCGAATATAATATTTGATTCGGGTGTTTTCTCTGGGTCCTCCGGTTTCCTCCCACTGCTAAAGACCCCTTAGCGTAAGCGAATTATTGAAACAAAATTAAATCACATGTTAGTCCCGAAATGGCATAGTTTGTGTCGAATAGACGTTAATCCATCTCTCTCTCCTCCCCCTCTCTCTCTCGTTTCAGAGTCACCTATGCAGAATTTTCTTCAAGTCCTCCGGTTCCCCTACTGCTAAAGACCCTACGCGCTGCAAGCGAATTATTGAACTAAAATTAAACCATATGTTAGTCCCGGCATGACCAGTTGGTGTCGAGTGGATGTTATCCAACTCTCTCCCTCTCCCCCTCACTCTCTCTCTCATTCAAACTCAGTCCCTTTCGGTTGGCTTTCCTCCCACTGCTAAAGCCCCTTACGCGCTTGCGAATTATTGAAATAAAATTGAAACCATATGTTAGTCCCAAAGTGACCTAGTTTGTGTCGAGTGGACGTCAAACCCCATTTCTCCCTCTCTCCCGTTATGTTGTGCTGCTATGTCAGTGATCATCAGTCAGCGTAGCATGTTAATTGAGAGCCTAATACAAGTTGTGTTTTCACCGTAAAGTGATAATCAGTAGTTTTAAAGTGAGGAGGGTAATTGTATTTAGGAAATAATTCCTTTCAGCATGGATGATTCCAATTCACCGTGATTCTGATTGAAATATCAGCTTCCTCTCCTACAGCAGCCGTTATGTTATAAATCATCGCCAGATGGCACTTTACTTGCTGTTTCCGGTCAATTTACTTCTTTCTTCGTATTACTCTCTATTTTCCCTTCCATTATACTAAATGTTAGATTCTCTGTCAGTTAAATCATGGCGTAAAACCCATCAACACAACTAGATGTATATTAGTACCATACAACCTATTATAATATCTTCTTGGTGTTTATATACAGACCGAGAGAGGGAGAGAGCGAGTGAGAGAAATGGGGTTAAACGTCCACTTGACGTTAAGGAACCATTAAAGAGAAACGTGCACGTGAAGGAACGCTGCTGTCTTCATAAGCAGAGATAGAGAGAGCGACAGAGAGAGACAGAACTATCATATAGTTCAATTTTATTTCAATAATTCGCTTGGGCATAGGGTTATTTAGCAGTTCAACTTGTCGTCCCCCCTCTCTCTCTCTCTCTCTCTCTCTCTCTCTCTCTCTCTCTCTCGCCTCTCTGTCTCGCTCCCTCTCTATTTCTGTCTCTCTGGCTCCCACTCTATTTCTTTCTCTCTCTCTCTTTCTCTCGCTTTAGCAGTGGGGAGGGGGAACCGGAGGACCCGGAGAAAACCCACGAGGTTGAACTGGCGAACCTTCCCCCTGTCACGTACAACCGAGGAACTTCATAAGAAGCAAAGTGACACGTAAAACACGATTATTTCAATTTAGAACAATTCTGTATTTTAATTCCAAAAGAATGAAAAGTGTTGATCTACTTATATTTTATCCCGCAGGGCAGTAAGTGGTTTTGTAGGTGTGCAATTTGTTTGCAAAAATGTCAATGTCTTTGTTAATAGATTTTCTGGAATTTAAAAAAAATATATAACATTTTTTTTGTATATTATTATGATCTAAAATAACTAAGGTAATTTCCTTTCATTTAAAACAGAAAACAGAAATAAATTTGTAGCCAAAGTAAAAATATAATTATCTTTTTTGTTTCATCTCCGCTTAAATAGACGTAAATAATCACAGTGTTAAGAAGATGTTTAAAAAGATTTAGCCAATGTTACAGGTGCCATGGATTGATATTGATTCATTCTAAAATGCTGACAAATACAAGTTAAACATTGTTGGCAATAGACAACGAGAAATAAAATGATGTATGGTTTAACGTTCTGATTCTCTGCATCATTCACAAATTCTTACAATTCCTCAATCGAGACTCAATCTATTTTGTAAAGTTGAATTTATACCCTGCCCTGTGCACAACACCCACCGCCTCATGATTTGATATTTCAACACAACATAACGGTAATTTATCGTGTAATTTCTTACCATTGAGTCAACTGATGTGATTTCGATTCGTCGTGGGTTTTCTCCGAGTCTCCGGTTTTCCTCTCACTGCTAAAGACCCTATGCGCGAACAAATTGTTGAAATGACCTAGTTTGTGTCGAGTGGACGTCAAATTCCATTTCGCTCTCTATCTTTTACCCATTGTCAAAATGCCTTCTGTTTGCTAAAGTTAAAGGAAAATTAAAGGAGGAATGTCATCCACAGTCTTCTTGGTCAATTTCAATCAATATTGATGTTGTTATCTTACTGTGAAGAGATCGGCTTCTAATATCCAATATTTAAGATAAAATAAACATTTTTTAATTGGCACAGACCCGCGTGCCAGAATTTTCGAGCGATATTTGTAATACTACCGTGTAGACTAGAATAACCAGACACCAATGACTGTCATTCAATTTGGACTCTTGGCGCATTTCGCCGAACATAACTGATTAGAAATTAAGAGTAAAAACAGAAACGATTGAATGTAAATCAGTTTTATACATTCATATTATATTATTATATGCGCTGCGAACTTTTCAAACTGATCCCGCAGTGAATATTCGCTTGGCCGCTACAATCACTGATAAGCATGACATCGACGAGGCTTAATAAGTACGGCATATTAACTTTTTTACTCCGACAAATTAAATTCTCAAACATTTTTTTGAGGTAAAAGAAAAATAAATAAAGACGTTTGAAGTATTTGAAGTTAAAAAATATTTCCTATTTAGTGTAAATGGGTATTAAAATGAGTAAAATGCATCATTTTGCCCGAAGCAGTTAGGTGTTAAGTAAACATTGCACGAGCAGTTGAGCCAATGACTGGCGCGGTGAGCAGTCAACGCACGTGCTATGGACACTTATCTGTTACAGAGATAATTCGTAAGTAATTCTCTGTGAAACAGATTGCGAACCTTTATGTACATTTCTAGGTGCCAAACAAGGGAGATTAAGCTACTTTAAATTGACATTTGTAACTGTCAAAATTCCATTAGCGAGGACATCGACTTTTTTTTGTTTCTAAAACATCTTTTAGATGAAACGCCTACCACGCTACGAGACACAATTCTGTTACCATTTTTTATAATGCAATACTGTATGTATGGAGGACCTACTTAGTGAAACCATTACATACATTTTTACATAAAACCAAAATTCACACTGTGTAGAGGGTTCATTGTTCTGACACAACGTTATTAAAAACTCATTCCCACGACAGTAGGCCTATTGATGGTGTAGTCATTTCTTATATAAAAAGGGATCCACGGTGGCTAAGTCGATAAGACCCTGGCTCGCTAGTCTGGAGATCGGGTGGGGTGTTAGATCCCTGCACAGGACGAGAAGGTTGATCCAGATTTTCCGGCGTGGTTTCCCCTTGTCAGTAATGCAGGACGGATGGCCTGACAAGGACAGCTGTTTGGTCGTTCGGATGGTACGAAAATCCAAGGACCCCTATAGACCACACATTGGTGTGCACGTAAAAGATTCCTTAGAGTGGGCCATAGTACCGCTGCCCGGGTAAAATCATTCTGGATCCACCGTTTTCTCTCCACTGCTAAAGACCTCTACGTGCAAGCGAATTATTGAAATAAAATTGAACCATGTGTTAGTCCCGAAATAGCCTAGTTTGTGTCGAGTGGACGTTAAACACATCTCTCTCTCTCTCTCTCTCTCTCTCTCTCTCTCTCTCTCTCTCTCTCTCTCTCTCTCTCTCTCTCTCCCTCACTATCCCGATTGGTGCAGATAGGTCGGTTATTAAGCTAAATTTTATTTCATGTTATTTTTCATAAAAGCGAGCTACAATTATACACCCCACAGGGCAGAAACAGATGGCGGAAGAAAAGAAAAACGATATCTTGTTTAATGAATATGATGATAAGTAATTTGAATATCTTAAAATCTACATATACATCGCTAATCGACCGAACAGTAAGCTTTTATTTCTTTATATTATATTATATAGAAATATGATTATCCTTTAATTTGTTCATCTTAAGAACTTGATATACACAGTTCAGATTATCATCCTAATACCCTTTTTGTTTCTCTATCTTGCCATGATCGTGAACTATATATAATGTCCATGAAAGTGGAGTTTTATAAATAATTTTATCTTGAGGAAATATAATGACGTTTAATTTGATCATCCAAGATTGAAAAGACTCACAACTGTAGAACTTGAGATATGAATCTTCTCCTCGTGGTCAGCGTCGTTATCGGAATATCTTTGTTATGATGTTTGAAACATTTGCTGTCTTCCAGACAGAAGCTTTCGCTCTCCTTGATTGGCATCGACTCCAGGTGTTTATATTAAACAGCAGCGTGGTGGTTAACGCCCATTTTTTACAAATTGTTTTAGGTGAAAATTGATTAAAGCCGCTGATTGTCGTTCACATTTTCTCTAAGCTAACTCCACGCTAAACGGATTATTGGGAAAGAGAGAGAGAGAGAGAGAGAGAGAGAGAGAGAGATATGGTAGGTATGGGATTTAACGTCCACTGGACACAAACTAAGTCATTTCGGGATTAACATATCGTTCA